>OY282559.1:378861076-380061076 GCA_958295665.1 Tipula vernalis
TACTTTATACTTTATACTTTATACTTTATACTTTATACTTTATACTTTATACTTTATACTTTATACTTTATACTTTATACTTTATACTTTATACTTAATACTTAATACTTAATACTTAATACTTAATACTTTATACTTTATACTTTATACTTTATACTTTATACTTTATACTTTATACTTTATACTTTATACTTTATACTTTATACTTTATACTTTATACTTTATACTTTATACTTTATACTTTATACTTTATACTTTATACTTTATACTTTATACTTTATACTTTATACTTTATACTTTATACTTTATACTTTATACTTTATACTTTATACTTTATACTTTATACTTTATACTTTATACTTTATACTTTATACTTTATACTTTATACTTTATACTTTATACTTTATACTTTATACTTTATACTTTATACTTTATACTTTATACTTTATACTTTATACTTTATACTTTATACTTTATACTTTATACTTTATACTTTATACTTTATACTTTATACTTTATACTTTATACTTTATACTTTATACTTTATACTTTATACTTTATACTTTATACTTTATACTTTATACTTTATACTTTATACTTTATACTTTATACTTTATACTTTATACTTTATACTTTATACTTTATACTTTATACTTTATACTTTATACTTTATACTTTATACTTTATACTTTATACTTTATACTTTATACTTTATACTTTATACTTTATACTTTATACTTTATACTTTATACTTTATACTTTATACTTTATACTTTATACTTTATACTTTATACTTTATACTTTATACTTTATACTTTATACTTTATACTTTATACTTTATACTTTATACTTTATACTTTATACTTTATACTTTATACTTTATACTTTATACTTTATACTTTATACTTTATACTTTATACTTTATACTTTATACTTTATACTTTATACTTTATACTTTATACTTTATACTTTATACTTTATACTTTATACTTTATACTTTTATACTTTATACTTTATACTTTATACTTTATACTTTATACTTTATACTTTATACTTTATACTTTATACTTTATACTTTATACTTTATACTTTATACTTTATACTTTATACTTTATACTTTATACTTTATACTTTATACTTTATACTTTATACTTTATACTTTATACTTTATACTTTATACTTTATACTTTATACTTTATACTTTATACTTTATACTTTATACTTTATACTTTATACTTTATACTTTATACTTTATACTTTATACTTTATACTTTATACTTTATACTTTATACTTTATACTTTATACTTTATACTTTATACTTTATACTTTATACTTTATACTTTATACTTTATACTTTATACTTTATACTTTATACTTTATACGGAAATGGTAACCTTTTTTAACCTGCTGGAATCTGGATATCGAATAATAAGTTTAGCTAAGATTTTCTATAATAGTAACTCTGGAAAATCAAGATTGATTGGGACAAACGGATGTGAAGTTAAGTAGTGAGGTAACGTGAAGTTTATGATAATTAGTAAGAAAGTAGTTAGTAAGAGTGTAACGCTACACAAAAAAAACATTACAACAGTTGGATTCAACGCGTAATGAAAATAACTGGGAATTTGTCGAGCATTGACAGACAGTCTTAGGGATAGATACGCAGATCTTAGTATGGTTCCTTGGGTCAGACGAAATATTTGTGCGACCCGTCAAGTGGTTGTTATTAATTTTTGAAAACTGCTCTACTAAAAAAAGTGTAGCTGACCATTTGACGGCAGTTGACAGACAATCGTAGAGATGGCTGCGCAGATTTGTGTAAGCCATCTTGGAGACATATTCATGTTAATTTGAATGTCCGTCGGCTTGATTAGTCACGGTATGATGCTCCGTAATATTCGTTATGCGATTTATTCGAAATTGTTGGTTTGGCTGAATTTAAACCATCAGAATTATACATGAAAGTGGCGAAGCCAATAACTGCCGAAGAGAAAAATGCCGATTTTCCATACATTCGGAATTTACAGAACTCAATGTTTGCTCAAGACTACTGTTGAAGGCTGAATGCTTACAATAGTCATTTTAAATTATTGGCATCATTCCTGGATAAATTCGGATTGTGGAGAGTAGGCGGGCGGCTAGAAAAAGCCAAACTTCCTTATAATTCCAAGCAACAGATCCTCCTCCGCAGAAATCATTGGTTCTCTAATTTATTAATTCGATTCTATTATTTTCATGGAACATTTCACGCAGGACCGCACATCATACTCACAGTGTCTGAATGGAGTTAGATAACATAATGCCAAACCAAATGGCCAGGACCAAATCCCATCCAGTTACATTACATTTTAGTGCTATGCTGACTTAAATGAGTTAGATAACGTAATATCAAATCAAATGGGAAACTTATAGTTTATATGAAATAATGTTGGGCTGGGATAACGTTGTAATGTTGCCTGATGATATTTTTTGGACTGGTTCCAGAACATATTTTTGCTTGCGTTTTTGACAAAGAGTTTAGAAAAGGAAAACTACCTAATACAAACCTACTTCAGAATTTAGGTTTCGACCAAAAATAAATGTGTTTCATTCATTCACCACCAGGTGATCCGGTATTTTATTTTGATAAATCGCTCTAGGGTTTTCTGATAACGTTTATCGACCTATTATAACTTACTAACTTTCCTAAATTCTAGGAAACAATATTTTCAATATGTTTCGAATAAAAATAGCAACATCGAACAAAGGAGGAGTGGGCTGACAGAAATGACATTTTACATAAGTACCGAGAACTGAACAAATAGCTATATATACAAAAAAGGAAATAAATAAAATTATAAATAAAAGATAATTAAATTTGATGGGTGGGCGTCACTTCTGTACATCTATCCATCTATCAAATTTAACGAAAAATTGTTGAAAAACAATTTGATTGATTGAAAAGGGTCGAGCACCGCCGTTGTCGTAGTGACACAATTTTGGTTATTCAAACCATATGATATATACTGATAGATTGTCGACCTTTATATTTCAAGTTCAATCCGACACAATAGCATGAGAAAAATTTCTGTACCAACTAAGTATATTTTGTGTCCAAATTTTCTCACGAAAATCTATTTTATCGTCACAACACCATTTTCTATTTTTCTAAAACAAATTTGGTGTGGATATGTTAGTCGCCTTTAATACAGTACATATAGGGTAACAATGGAACAGGTTCTCTAAACATTAATCTTAATCTCTAACCTGTTTCTATTATTTCGTATAATGTACATCTCTGTGCTGCAACCCCTTAAATTAAATTGAATTTTTTTTTCTTTCTAAAAAACATGTCCTTTTTTGGTTGATATCTCTTTAGGGGATTTTTAGCAGAAGGTGATGTAAAATTTCGTAAACATACAAATTAAAATTTATAACCTATCTGTTGTGAAGTGTTGTCCCATTTGAGAATAAAATCGTAAGTGTTAAAAAGATCACGACACAAGATTTATTTTTTTAATGATATGCACGCGACCTTTTATATGGTATGAGGGTCCCGTATTGGAATGTCGTGTGGCCTAACAATGATTTTGTATAAGGGTACTTTATATACAGAAAATGGACAATAGACAAATTATTGATCAAATCCTTAATCAACCAACTGAAAAAAAACGACATCTATTGTATTAACCGAACGTGATGCGGTGCGGAGGAGGAAAACATGGAAATGTTAGAGATGTCATATAGAGACAATAAGGATCTTGATTCTTTTAATAAAGTAACTTTAATCTTTACATTACTTTCTACTGTAAATATTTTCACATATACCAACAGGTTTTTTTAAAATGTTGTTTTTGCTGTATTGCTGTTAATTCTGTGCTGCTGCACAAAATTTATCGATTTACAAATTAAATTAAAATACTGTATAGTTCCAAAAACTGTATATTGTTCCCCCGTTCCCCCCGAAATCCCTTATAGCCACATAGAATATTGAAATTATCCAAAACATATTTTACATAACCAAACATAATAATAACAACAACAATATGGTATATACACAGCAACTACAGCAACAATAAAATAAAAAAAGGATATAGATTTCTAATAATTGCATTATTATTATTATCCTGTTCTGTATTTATTGATACACAATTTTCACTTTTATGTATATCAGTTTGGTGTAGCCCCATCCCCACACATATGTAGAGTATCTCTCTGGAATTTTTATTTTTGGGCCACCGATTATTGGATTTTTAAATCCTATCCTCAAATTTGTGGTCAATAGAGTATAGTGACCAAAAATATCCAAATGTATATGTATGTACATATGTATGTGTTTGAATGTTATGTTTTGTTGTTGGTGTATATAAATGGTATATCGGAAAATAAAAGGAAAATTATATTTTCCGATTTTCCCAAATAAACTATCTGTACAGGAATAATTGGTCCTACAAATGAGTGTGTGTGTATATTTGCAGCATACATATGTAAATTTATTATGTGGCCAAATACAATTTTTATTATTCATTTGGATATTATTGTGTCATGTCATTTGGTTTCTTGGAATAAATGTTTTGTGTGTTTTTTTAATTAAGAGTTGGGTTGGAACGCCATCTTGTACAGAATGCAAAATAAATCACGAGTATATAATTACAGTCTGGAGAATGGTTACATATAGTTATATTGATCTCATAACAAAATATTTTCGTCGACAATATACTATAAGTCTGCCAACTCGGGAATGCGGTTAACCTTTCCTCTGCATGACTATAAAATTCTAAAATTTAAAAAATAACGCAATACACACACAAATAATCAAGAAAGGAAAATAGAAAATTAATTGGATCGAAGCTTGAGTGAAATTTAATAGAACAATTTTACTATCACTCAAAATATTTTCCGGAATTGCAGAAATATTACAGATTTCCGATCGTGTGCTTGAGTGGGGTTCATCTTCAAAAGCACTTCGATGCAGCAAGTAAAAGAAAATTTCACTCAAACTTTTATCTAATTAATTTTCTAAATTATTTTTTAGCTTTATTTCATTTCCATTCAATCGAAATTGAAAAGTTTCTATGTTCTTCAAACTATTGATTTGAATGATCTTAAACCGTTCCAAATCATCGTATTTGCTATCTGGCAATCTTTGTTTAGCTGCCTTAATTTTCCGAGCGACCAACTTTATAGAGTTTGTGCAAGCATCGTTTGCTTTGGTGACCAGAAAAAAGTAGGCAAGAAAAAAGAAATTTGATGAGCAGCTGGAGGTGGAAAGGAGGTGGAAATTGCAATCCCATCCAAAACTGACTGGAAAAACGACATAATTATACCAAAATACCTAAATAACTTTACAAATAAACCCATCTCCAGTAATCCCTTTCCCTCTCAAAACGTGACGAATCCTACTTAACTAATGTTTAATTTGTCAGTGTTAGTTTGACAAAAATCAAAATTAATTGAAAAATGTCTTAGTCTCATTTTAAGTGAACGTCTCCAACCATTCACCCCGATTCCAATTTCAAGGCAGAAACTCTTCAAAAATACTTAAAAAAAAATAAAAAATTCTCTTTCTCTTTTAACACCTTCAGTTTCGTCCAATAAGTGATCTAATAATTCTGATGGAACAAATTCAAGAATTTTATTTAGAATTTTTCGAAATTTGATAAACACTAAAGAAAATTTTATGATTTAGTCGACTTTCATTCGGATTCACAAAACTTGAGATTGATTAAATTATTAAGATTAACCTCAGAATTTATTAAAATTTCCGATTTTTATAATAATTGAATTTGGTTAATTTTAAAATTAGTAAATGTTCCGGAGCTACTTCTATGTTTCAATTTTGGTCAAAAATCACAATTCGTGAGTCTTAAAATTTTTTATTTAATTTTCTAACTTTTAACTTTCTCAATTTATTATAATCTCTCTATCAAGATTTTCATCAAATTTTAGCCGAGGATTTCAGAAATTAAAAGCCTATGTAAAATACGATTCTAAAAGTTGGTTTTGATAAGCACATGGAATTAAATTTTCAATGTTGGCAAATTTTAAAATGAAAAAAAAAAAAAAAAAAGAAAAAAAAAAAAATATTTCCTGAATTTGCAAAATTTCTGGATTACGATTAAATTATAAATTATATTGAATCCAGATTTAATAACATTTCCAGCTTAATAAATTTTACAATATCAATTTTTAAAAAAAATTTTAAAAATAAATTTTAGAATATGTATTTCAAAAATTTTAATTAGTTTAGGAAAATTTGGGAATTTTAAGAAACCTTCCGAGTTTCAAATAGTTGAAAAACTTTCGTTCGTTCGATCGAAGAATTTTCGGAATAAAATTATAAATTCGGTAAAGAATAAATTAAATTTTCAGAATTTCAAAAATTTCTGGATTCCATTCAATTAAAATGTTTGAATGCTCTAAAATTCCAAATTTCGAATTAGAATAAGCATTAAGATTAAATTTTCAGATTTCTTTTATTTTTTTTATCTAATTTTATAATCATCTTAACTCTTCAAACATTTTTGAATAAAATTCGGAAGACAGGTCCTTGAATTTGGAAATCTTTGATATTTACAATTAAAATTATTAAATTATTTTAACAGGTTCGCTGCCGGTGGGTCCATCGAAATGCCACACGATGGAAATCACTCCTAGTAAGCCAGTCAGTGTACCACCGGTATGGAATGTGGAATAATCCGCCAAGAAGCCAGTGCCAGCGTTACATTAAGCTTAATAATATTTCCATCGGTTAGTGTACCACTGATATGATAGGTTGGATAACTCTTTTAGCTGACCGTATTTTTATCCGTGACTTTCCTGTTGCTACCGGCTACTTTTAGAGTTTTAAGCATGTGCCACTTGCAAAATTGTTGTCATACACCGGCAGGAAACATGTTAAAAGTCTAGGAAGCTCTTTTAGAACAAACAGTACTTCTTATCTGATAAAATTTTAGAGTAACATTTAGGAATTTGTTCAGTTTTCAAAATTTTATACATGCTTCAGAATTATATTTTCTTTAAATTCTTAGGGCTACATTCTCGTACATCTAGCAAGACAAACTGTTGCTATTAGCAAAAATGGCGGAATTGCTAGTGACAATTTTGGAAATAAGAAAATAAATTCTCAATACGTCTAGCAAATCCCCCATATTATTTTTATTCAGCGCGATGCTGAATTAAATTTTGACATTAGAGTTTTGCAAACAACTACTTAACGACACAAAAATGGATAGCTTGAAAAAACGAAAAACGAACTACACAGATGAGGAAATTAATATTTTAATTAATATCCTGAATAAAAAGCGACAACTAATAAACTGTAAGTACAATTTAATATTCCTTGTACTTTATATTAAATATATAACAAATATACGGTTAAGAATAAACAAATGCATTCACTAGTTTTGGAATATTTCACTATTCTAAATTTTTAGATGATTCTGATTTGTTTGAAGAGGCCCTTAAAAACGCATGGAGCGAAGTAAGTGTGGAGTATTCGGCAAATACTTTGTTGAGTAGGACTGGCGAAGAGCTGCGATTAAAGTATACCGACTTGAAGAGCCGCACAAAAAGGAAATTATCAGAAATAAACGCGCATTGTAAGAAAACTGGTGGTGGTGGTCCTCCACCAAAACTTAAAGATTATGAAGAATTATTAATTTGCATTGCTGGGGAAAACGCCATGAAAGGCTTTGGATCTTATCGTGATACATTTGAGGTAATATTAGAAAATAAAGAGCATCGATTTATAAGTGTTTATTAAATTGATATTGATTCTAGTTGGCTAGATCGAGCCGAGAAAATCTGGCAAAAATTATCGATACGGTAAATGAGCCACCAATTTTAGAGGTGAACATTTCATCGTTAGTGCCACCAGAAACTCTAGCTAATGATTCAGTTCCAGTTACATCCCAACGAGCCCGCACCACTGCTATTCGAACAAAAAAGCAAACCCGGAAAACGAGAGTTGAAAAACGGTTCAACAATACGAATGATATTTTTGTTCAAATTATGAAAAAAAAAAAATTTGCGGTATCAGAAGAAAAACTAAAAGAAATGAAACGAACGAATTTAATCCTAGAGGATATTTCTACAAAATTGGGCTGCGTAGGTGAAAATCAAAATACACCTTACCAGGAATATTTAGGGGAATATTTAGATGCGTAAAATATAGAAATGTTGTTGTTTTTATAAACAATGTGAATTTATTTTTAAATACCATAATTTTATTTTATTTTATATTTTTATATACATACATATGTATTTACCGACGATTTTATTCGACAATGAAAACAAGACTGAATTTAATAAAAAAATATTTATGTGAAATTGTTGTCTATATTCGTCTATTTTGAAAATTATAATTCAAAAGCATATTCCTATTTAAGGTACCTCTAATATGAGATGGTGTATCTCTATTTAGCATATTATTTTCAATGGTATCAAGTTCGTCTTCTGAAGCTGAGGATTCATCATCGGTTATGTTTGGCTCATTTTTCAAACGTGCAACGTTATGCAAAATAAAGCAGCAGGTAATTATATCAACGGATTTTTCTAAATTATACCAAAGAAATCCACCCAAATGATTGTTCGAGTATTTCACGGGTTTTCTTATGGTAATCATTATATCTCGTTTTTTGCGGATTTGATGGATTTAGGATTGGTATCATGACGCAATGTTGTAATTGATATCCACTATCGCCTAAAAGCCACGTATTTTCAGGGAAATCTTGCGAATGTAGAAACGTATAAAGTCCCGAATTTTTAAAAATATGTGTGTCATGTGTAAACCCTGGCCATCTCACAACAACGTCCGTAAATATATAATTAGAGTCACAAACCTAAAATCAATTCACATAATTTTAATAATTCCGTTTTTGGTGTATCATTCACATAATCTACCGCTTGAACATTTATCGAAAAATATCCTTTTCTATTAAAAAAACAGTAAGCGTCGTCTACCTTGAGTTTTTTTATTGCAATATAGGTCCCATCGATGTACCCAACAACATTTGAAAACCCATATTTTTTATAAAAATCTCTCTTGACTAGATCCAAATTTTCGAGTGAAATGGGAAATTTTATAAACTCCTTTGTTCTGAAATTTATCGCACTTAAAAATTGTTGCAACAGTTTACTTACTGTTGGTTGCTGGAGGTTGTAAAAGTTCAGTTCTCCACAAACAAATTGAAAATTTCCACAGCCCAAAATGTTCAAACTTATAAGTACCTGCAAACAAAAGTAGCATTTTTATCACGCCGAAACTTAAAAGTTAATATTATACCATATAAAGATTGATTATACCGTCAAAAAAGGTGGAATAGCCTTGCTTCGTAAAGTTGCTCGTTTCAGGTCTGCTGAAAGAAGTTCAATAATAAATTTGGCGGCATCTTTAGTAAACCTGTACCGTTTAAAAAAAATTGCATCTTCACATTCAAAGGGATTCTCCCTATCACGAAACACTTTTCGTAGCATATTGAAGCGATACCTTTGACGTATTAGTAACCACTCCATTTTTAATTCTAAACAAATATTTTAAGTTTTAACAAATCAGTTTTACAACCGAATTTTTGAAACAGATGGTTTATTTTTTTAGAAATGTCACTCAACCTAACCTAAAATTACATTAATGTTTGATTTAACATCTCAAAAACTCGATAGCAAGATTTTGTGCTATTTTGATTGCTAATAGCTAGCAAAACTTGTTGAGAATGTGAAAACTCGATTTCAGCTAGCAAAGTTGCTAATTTGCTTGCAATGTGGTATCGAGAATGTAGCCCTTAAACTCCATAGCAATTCGAAAAATTTTGTTAAATAAAAAAAAAAAATTTCAGAATTTCCAAAACTTTCAGAATTTTATTTACTACAATTTGATCCATATTTTCGAATTTTCCTAATTTTTTTTTTTTTATCAATCAGAATCATAGTTAAAACTGCAATAGATTTATAAATTTTATTTGGTTTCGTCTAGGAAGTTTCCGCTTAACAGCTAAATATTTAGGCAAAAGTCATGGAAATTAGTTACAAATAAAGTTGTAAAGTTTGATATCAGACAGAATTGTTAAAATTTAAGCCTATGATAAAAATGTCAGATTTTGTCCTGTGTGTTAAAATTAAAACTAATCGTAGTAAGAATTTCAATGGAACAGAAGATCGAAATGTCGAAGATTCAAATAAGTCTCAAAATTTGAAATAATCTTTAAAATTACTTTAAAAGTTTCCAAAATATTTTACAAATATCGTTTAAAGAAATTTCGAATTTTTAGATGTTTATTAGAATTGAGATAATCAATTGATTTCAGAATTTAATCAAACTTTTATTAAAGTTCAGAACTGTTCAGAATTTCAAATAAACAAAACTACAGAAAAACATTTTTGAAAATAAAGGAGGAATTCAGAAATTTAAAGCCTATGTAAAATATTAAAATAAAATTTTAAAGGTTTGGCCTATTGTTATATACTTCGACTGAAATTTTCAATATTTCAGAATTTAATAACATTTCCTGCTTCATAATAGTTTACAATATCAATTTTTAAAAACAAAAAAAAAATCAGTGTTTAAGGAAAATTTCAGAATCTTTAATATGTTCCGAATTTGAAAATTTGAGGCAAAAAGGATTTAACCACAAATCTCTTAACTAAAATAACAAAAACAAGCACAAAAATACAACGGGATTATTTTATATATCTACTACTATCTTTCTCGTAAAGTAAACAATAAATTGAAATTAGAAGCTTAAATATACGACAAAAAAAAAATAGGGACTATCAGGCTCTTCTTAAGAAGTTTAGGGTTAATTGACATTTGATTGGTAAGCTGTTTGTAGTTTTATCAAGAGATTTTAATTCAATTCACGATCTAATTATTATCGAAAAAACGAAATAATAGAAAAAATTTCGTCGATTGAAGAATTTTCAAAGTAAAATCATAAATCTGGTAAAAAAAAAAATAAAATTTTCAGAATATCCAAACATTTCTGGATTCCATTCGATAATCGAATAATCATTAATATTAAATTTTAAGATTTTTGTTATCTAACTTTGAATAAATTTCGAAAGGTTGGCTACAGAATTTGTAAAATTTTTAATTTTAAAAAATACTGAAAGATTTGGAGACATTTGAAATTAAACTTATTAAATATATTTAAAAGCCTAGGAAGTTCTTTTAGATCAAACAGCACTTCTTGTCTGACAAAATTTCAGAATTTTTTTTTTTTCAGAATTTGTATAATTTTCAAAATTTTATATGTTTCGGAATTCAAAATTTTTAGAATTTTATAACTATTAACCCCATAACAATTCAAAAAATTTTCAAATTAAAATTATAAATTTTGTAAAGAAAAAATTCATTTTTCAGAATTTCCATAATTTTCACGAATTTTTTATTTCAAAATCATTTAGAATTCAAATTTTGATAAAAATACCGAACTTCAGAATTAGTTCTGTTGAAAAATGGAAACAAAAGGTTCAAATAAAGTGGTAAAAGATATATGTTGACAATTTTTGTTCGCTTTAAATATCTTAGAAATAAAAAAAAAAATTTTGTTTTAAATATCTTAGATATTTGTCTTTTGTTTTAAATATCTTAGAAATAAAAAAAAAATTTTAAAATTATTTTAAAAATTCACAAAATTTTTACAAACATCGTTTAAAGAAATTTCGAATTTTTAGAATTGTGACGTTTATAATTGCCAATCAAATAAGATTTTTACTAAAGTTCGTTACTGGAAAAGAAATAGGTTTAAATTATCGCAAATAAAATATCCATTTTTGAATAGATTTCGAAATATTGGTCTCACAATTGGAGAAGTTTTCCTATTTTAGTAAATAATGTAAAGTTCGAAGAGCTTTATAATTAAACTTTTAAATCTAAAGCAAATTTAAAATTTTTGTAATAATCAAATTTTCATTATTTGTGATATAATAGATGAAGCGAAAAAAAACATTTTTAGATAAAGTTCGGTAGGTTGGTTCCTGAATTTGGAAATTTTTATTATTTTGATGAATACTGAAAGGTTTGAGGAGCTTTACAATTAAACTTATTAAATAATTTTAAAAGTCGAGGATGTTTCTTCAGATTAATACTTGGGATTTTGTTCAATTTTTAAAATTGTATACATATTTCAGAATTCAAAATAATTTGAATTTTTTAGCTTTCAACCCCACAGCAATTCGATAAATATTCAATTTTCAATTCAATCATATTTAAATTTTCCCAAACTTTCAAATTTTAATTATAATTTTATCCACATTTCTGGATTTCCTAAATTTTTTATTTAAAAATAATAAAAAATTCAAATTTTGATAAAATTGCAATCAGTTTAGAATATTTTGGTTGGTTTCCGCTATTGGGGGTTTCCGCTTAACAGCTAAACGTTTAGCTGTGGCGAAAGTAAGGAAAATAAGCTTTAAATAGAGCTGTAAGGTTAAAACAGAATTAGTTAACATTTGTGGACATGATAAAAATTTCGAACTTCAGATTTTGTTCTGTTGAAAAATTGAAACAGAAGATTCAAATAAAGAGGTAATTCCATTGTAAAATATATTGAAAATTTTTGTTTTGGATTAAATATCTTAGAATTTAAAAAGAAATTTAAAATTACTTCAAAAAATTCCCAAAATTTTTACAAATATTGTTTAAACAAATTTCGAATTTTTAGAATTGTGACGTTTATAATTGATAATCAACTGATTTCAGAATTTAATCAAACTTACAAGATTTTTATTAAAGTTCGTAACTGAAAAGGAAAGAAGTTTAAATAACCGCAAGCAAAAGATTCATCTTTGAATATACGTACTTCGAAATATTAGTCTAACAATTTGAGAACTTTTCCTATTTTAATAAATAATGTAAAGTTCGAAGACAAATAATCAAATTTTCATTATTTGTAATACAGATGTAGCGAAAAAAACCAATTATGATCCTTGAACTTGAAAATTTGTCCTATTTTGTTGAATACCGAGAGGCTTGAAGAGCTTTACAATTAACCTTATTAAATAATTTTAAAAGTTAGGAAGCTCTTTTAGATTAAACAGCACTTCTTATCTTGTAAAATTTCATATTAATATTTGGGAATTGGTTCAATTTTTAAAATTTTATAAATATTTCAGAATTCAAATTTTTGGAATTGTTTGACTATTAACTACATAGAAATTCGGAAATTTTTTAAATTAAAATTATACATTTGGTAAAGTAAAGAGAAAATTTAATTTTCAGAACTTCTAAAACTTTTAGAATTTTATTTACAATTTGACCCCTGATAAATTTTTTATTTAAAAATCATTTAAAATTAAAATTTTGATATCAATTGCAATTAATTTAGATTAGTATGTTTCATTTTCCGAAATTTTATTTCAGAATTCGATATAAATCAGAATCAATTTTATAATATTTATCAAACGTTGTAATTTTTCAAATGCCTGGAATTCGAATTAATCATTTAAAAATCTTCAGACAATAATCATTCCATATTTAATGAATATTTACAGGATTTATCCAGCACATTTTTACCTAATAAAAGAATCCACAACGCAAGCTGGAGGTCAAATGACGGCAGAATAAAAACCCAAACTCTTAGGTTATTATTTCGAAGGGGTTATCAATATTTCGGAATTTATGATGAATCGAAATAAAAGGTGACACCTATTTACGCTTTCACTTCACTAGTGAAATTACTCTTTACCCCATAGCCTATAGTAGAGCATGATGCCATCAGAAAAATGAATAATAAAACCCGCACATTTGCTCGTTACACAAAAGAGATGGGTTGAATTACGAAAATTATTGAGACACAAGATTCGGTTTAAAAAGTTTTAAATAGTGTTTGCCTATCAAAAATTTGCTAAAGTTACTTTTTTTCCAAACAAAATAATATTTAACACATGTTCGGTTTTCGCCTCAACCGACACAACAACATATACTCAATGATCATATTACATATCTTGGTATTTCTGAACAAATTGTGGCAATGCCGCATTCTCTCTTAGAATTTTTGATATGAAATCAGCAAATGATAATTGATAATTTCATAACCAAATTTTTAAGGCTAGTTTCAAAATTTTTTAAAATATCTGATTTTGATAAAAATTTTCAGAATTTGTAAAATGTCCGAACTCGATTAAATTTAAAAATTTTATAAACTTTAGAATATAATTGATAATACTATCAATTTTTACTTGATATAAAATCATCGTTCTGGATTTTCTAAAATTTTAAAAATTAATTTTACAATATTATAAAATTTGGTAAAATAGTAATTAGAAATTTAATTAGAATTTCGACAAAAATATTGAATTTTTCAGAACAATTGTTTGTTTTAGTCGGGCAATTTGAATTTTTAAGCCTTTTGAACGGAGGGGGAGATGGGGGTTATTGTGGTGGAGGAAAATATTCAACCACAACATTTGAAAATACAATTAATTGAAATTAAAATTATAACATTAACACCAATCAGAATTTGTTAAATATTTTAGAATTAGCTAAACAATTAAGTTGTCTCGATATTTCTAATAATTAAAACAAAAAAAACAACTTTTAAACAAGGTGAGTTCAAAGTCCGTTCACCCTAACCACCATACATCATTTCTATCATAATTTCTAATCCCTATCTATATAAAATAATAATAAAATATTCTTCCTTGTGTTTAATCACTTTAGGGAGCAATAGTTCACTTAAAAAGGGTCATTTGGTGACGTGTACCTATCGTACAAAGGCAACATTATGGTATTTAAAAATAAATGCGATGCGGTCAGTAAACTAAACTTAATTTTTATTACATTTTAAATGGCCCCAAATTTACAATAACGCATCATTATACATAAATGTCCTGTTGTCCTATCTATCTTCGTGCATCCCTTTTTCTTTTTTATTTTGGTTTGTGTGTTCCATAATTAAAAATTATTGGTGACCAAAATTTTTTGGCAAAACAAGAAAGAGGATGAAATAAATAGTTTTTAATTTTGGTTTTTCCTTCCCCTTAAAATTTGTGCAGAGTGGTTGTTGTTGTTGTTGTCAAATCAATTAATCTCTGGAGAGAAATTCTAAAATGGGACCTTTTTAAATATTTCGTTTTTTTTATGTCTTTTGTGTTATTTTTTTATAGTGTATCGTCACCCCATTTTTTTTTTTTTGTAACGTAAATAACTCGTGCCTATTGTAGATTTTTTTTTTCTAACGTATTTACACAATAATCCCGAAATGGGATGGGACTTTAGGATATATTGTAATAGATATCTAGTAGTATATTTGTATAATGGAAATACCTCTTTTTTGTGTAAATACATAGTTTATTTATTTTGTTGTATTAATTGATGGTAATTTTATTAGTTTTGGTGTTTGCTGTAGGTACACATAGTATATGAAGAGAATAGGTGTGGTTCTTGTGATTATTTCAAATTGGATGGATGGCACACGACAAAGTGCGACGATAATATATTTTATGTTAATTAATACTCGTTGAATAGAGCGCGCGCGCCCGATTGGGCTCATCGAACTTTTTTGTTGTTATTGTTGTATAATTATGTAATAACATAAATTACAGCAAAAGGCAAATTAACATTTTAAAGTATGAAATGGAACAACTTTTTTGTTTTGCTCCATATATAAAATACCGCATATATACATATTACCCTGTATTCATTAATATATTGTACTTATAAACTACTAATTTGATGTAATAAAAACTTTAAAAAAAAAAATACAAATTGCAAAGCAAAAAAAAAAATTATTTTAATAACACAAAAAGCTTCTCTAACACTATATTACACATAAAAAAAAAAGTTATAAATTTTAATTCTCGTTCCCCTTCCACAATAACATATAAACACACATATATTCATATCATCATTATTACCACCCTTATATCACCTTATCACCACACCACCGCCATCATCATCATCATCATCATTATTATTATCGTTACGTACCTTTTGGAATATAAATATGTGGAATTTAATTTTACTCCTATTAAATATTATGTGTGAGGCAGTAGCGCGCTATTTGTGGAGCACAAGGTGTATACTAACACATCTATATATGTACATAAAATCAATTTAGGAAAAACGATTTTCTTTTTCTTTATGTATATTAAACGCTTTTTTAAGTTACTCAGCGATATACATACCTTTTTACGGGGTTTTCTTGTAGTACACGTGGGTGGGGAGGATCCAACATTGCGAGTGTTGGATACTAAGGCAATTAATTATCATGGAAATTATTAGAGATGGAATACTTGTTTATCTTGTTTATATATACACCTACATTGTGTGTTACGCTAAGGGTGAATAACACCCGCGCTTTCCTTATTTATATATTCGTTATTGTAAAATTTTCACAATAAATTATAGAATTTATACTTGTTATTGTTGTTGTTTTTTTTTTGTATGTGGATTAGAAATTATTAGACATCTTAAAACAATTATTATTAAGGGGTGGAGAATTAAATATGCTACCTTCTTTTATATTTGGAGTGGGGGGGGGGAAGTATACTCTTAATATTTTTTTAACTATCTAACACCAAATAGTCAAAAAGGAAATTTAAATTTATTTTGAAAATAAATTAACTTTATTGCGAAATTTGAACAGAATTTAAATAGAATTACAAACAAAAAAAAACTTGAAATGGAAACTTGGCAAAATTATAAGGTGTGATTTCAAAATTTATTATAGATAAGATTGAAAGCTGCTGATAAAATATATTCAAATTCTTTTTTTTTTATAATTTGATTGGAGTAAGTTTTACATTTTTATTTTTAATTTATATGATTTTTATATGTTCCGAAGATTGTAAGAGAATTTAAACCAGTTCTGAACTGATGAGCTTATGATTATGAAAAAATCAATCTTCTTATCGATCGATTATACCACAATTTACATTCTATATATACAGAATGTACTGTGCGTTATGTACTAGCGAATCATACTAATACAGATAAATTCTTTTACAATTTTTCTTCTTTACGATATTCCCACAGCTCTATTTCTTTGTACGCTGATTTTACATTGCAACGGTTGCATATTAGAAATTACACGAATTAATTAATTAACATTCAAAATTAAAGTAAAATTAGCTTACACAGAAATAGGGCTGTGTAAATGTCGTGAAGAAGAAAAATTGTAAAAAAATTTGTCTTCAAATCGTCGATATTTGATTGTCGATCAAATTGTTTCAATCTCAATCAAAATTATATTCAATCCATCGGAATCAATCCTGTTCAAATGTTGAGATAGATATTATGGATATCAAATTCTAAACCAACTTCTGGTTGTTTGGGAATCAAATTTCGAGTTCAACTCACATTTGGTTTCAAATCAACTCGGATTTCGCTCAAATCTTCGGTATATGTATCTTAAACCATTGCTTTTAAAATTCAGTGTCTAAGTATTTTTGTAATACTTAGTTTTGCAACTCTTAATTAAATTTAATTCGATTTCTTAATTCGAATCAGTTAAACTACTTCAAATTTTAATCCAATTTCTTGTGTTGACTTAGCCAGCATCTAAGCAAATATCGAGTTCAACTTAAATGTGAATTCAATCAATCCGGATTTCATTCAATTTTGAGTTTTATTGTTTTTTAAATTTTGCGTCTAAGTATCCTTTAAACAAATTTTAATCCAATTTAATTCGATTTTTTCGTAAAATAAATTCCAAATAAATTCCAATTAAATTACTATTTCGAACATTAACTAACTGTCAAAATAGTCAAAACTGTTATCAATCCATCGGATTAAATTCTGTTCAAATGTTGAAGTTGAAATCTAGTTG
Source organism: Tipula vernalis (assembly GCA_958295665.1). Lineage (NCBI taxonomy): Eukaryota > Metazoa > Arthropoda > Insecta > Diptera > Tipulidae > Tipula > Tipula vernalis. Next base: position 378,878,825 of record OY282559.1, read on the forward strand.
GGTTGGCTTCTGATCAAATTTCGAGTTGAACTCAAATTTGGTTTCAAATCGACTCGAATTTCATTTAAATCTTCTATGTACCTAATCTACTTGCTTAAAATTCAGCGTCTACGAATTTTTTAAAAACTTCGATTTACAAATTTTAATCAATCAAATTTAATTTGATTTCTTCATAAAATACAATTCAATTTTAAGTATAAAAACCAGTTATACTGCAATTTCAAACAGTAATCAATTTGTCGGAATTATGCTTAATTTATTTGGTTTTAGAAAATAAAACTTTCATCGAGATCAATATCAATCTAATCAAATATATGTCAAGTTGAGTTCTATTTAATTCGAATTCAAAACTATTTTCAAACCAGTTGCTCAAACCAATCGCTTTAGTCCCAGTCAATATTGTTTACTGGCCTATTTATTAAATTCTATCACATTTTCTGGTTGGTGTTCTTCTGATCAAATTTCGAATTCAACACTAATTCGATTTTAAATCAACTCGGAGTTCATTTAAACTTTCAGTATACTTGAGCCACTAGTTTAAAATTCAATGTATAAGCATTTTACAAATAAAATTTAAAGCAAAGTTAAGCAAGTTAAGCATTTAAACAACTTAATCAAACAGTAGTCAAACGGTTGGAATTCTGCTAAATTTCTTCAATTTGTCTATATCTTATATTATAGAAAATAAAGTTTCCATCGATCTATCAAAATTTTATTCAAATTCTAACCAAATTTATGTCAAGTTTTTTGGGTTCCACTTATTTCCCAAAAAAACTGTTATCAAACTAACTTAATAAATTATGCTGAAATATTCAAATTTAATTAATTTTTTTACTGTTTTTCAACTATCGGGATTAGGGTATTCAATACCGATTATGGAGTATCCAGATACTCGGATATTTTAGTCCTTTTTCGAATAATTGACTACCCAGGTAATTCGATTCTGGAGCACGAAATAAATACGTTGGAATTTATCCCACCGAAAATTTTTGTGTAGCGAAATCAATTCTATTTTCAATATGAATTAAATCCGTGACACCCAATTTTTTTAAATATAAATAAATTCGCCCATATTTAATTCAGTCAAAATGTCGCGGATTTAATTCATATTGAAAAAGAATTAAATTGACGCGGAATAAATTCAAATTTATCAGCGAAATTAATTTATTTTTCCAACGTAACGTATTGAAATGAAGTTGAACTGAAATGTGACTCTTCTATTATTTGATAAGATTAAGATAAATTATTCGTATTGAATTGAAATTGACACGTACTTATATGTACTTGGAAATCCAACAAGGTGCTAAGTTAGCAACATTACGTGGCATTGATAAAATAACCTCAAAACCGGGTCCGTCCAAAGTCAATGCGTATCAAGAAAATTCATATCATTCAAAATTTGCAAATAATGGTAGTAAAATGCAACCAAATCAATTCCAAAGATATTCGAATACACCAAATTTATACTATCATTCTAAAATCAGTCAAACTGGTACTGCTAGTGCAAATAGAACAACGTTCAACTACAACAATTGTTCTTACAAGCACTTATATGGACAATGCCCATCGTTTGGAAAGCAATGTAAGAAATGCAACAAATTTAACCACTTTGCTGATGCATGTCGTTCGGTGATGCAAATTCAAGCCAAAATGGATGACCTTGCAAATGAGGACAATAACGGTCATTCATTGGATACATTCTTTGTGGATTCGGTTAGTGCGGTGAACTGCAAAGTAGATGTCATAAAAGATTTACATGATAAAGCATGGTATGAAAAATTTAAAAATTGGAAATATGATAATCAAATTGAAATTGGATAGTGCTGCGGATGTCAACATTTTACCTAAAACCTTATATGAAGCAATTTCACCTAAACCAATTATTCGAAATTCTGCATTGTCATTGGAAGCTTTTGGTGGTTTCAAGCTCAATTTAATTGGTGAAATTACTGTCAACAACCAGTATAAGGATAAAAAATATTTTACAAAGTTTGAGATTCTGCGAATTCACAATGTTAATTCGCTGCAACTGCAAGAAGTAAAATCTTTCATTCAAGTAAATAAAGATGTGTTTGAAGGTATGAATTGTTTTCCTGACAAATGCTCCTTGAAAATAAAAGATGATACAACACCGATCTGCAAAGCTCCTCGTCGCATACCATTAGGAATTCGTGATAAAGTGTTAAAAAGGCTCCAGCAAATGGAGAATGCCAATATAATAACAAAAGTTAACGGTCCATCTGAATGGACACATATTGTGGTACTAATTGAGAAACCGGACAAATCCATTCGAATTTGTCTAGATCCACAAAAATTAAACAACTATTTAGAATTCGAAAATTATTTAATATCATCTTTGGATGATCTGTTATGGTACCTGCAAGGCATGAAATATTTTACAGTTTTAGATTTACGTGAAGGATTTTGGCAAATAAGGTTAGACGACAAATCAAAAAAATATACTTCGTTCTCCACACCGTTTGGTTGTGACCATTTGGCTTGAACATGGCACCAGAGGTTTTTCAAAAAATAAATTCAAAACATTTCGCTAATTTGCCGGGATATTTTATATACATTGATGATATCCTAGTATGTGGCAGTACTAAAGAAGAACACAATAACAACTTAACAAATGTACTGAACAAAACACGTGAAATTAATATAAAATTTAATCCAAATAAAATTCAGTATTGTGTTGAAAGCGTAAAATATCTGGGTCATATATTTTCAGCAACTGGCATGCAAGCATATCCTGGACGAATCCGGGCGGTTCAAAATATCAAAGAAACCTAAAAATCGCAACGAATTAGAAAAAATTTTAGGGACAATCAATTATCTTCGTAATTTTATTTCAAATTATTCACAATTAAATCTATCATTAAGTGTCTTATTAATAAAGGATTATTTGTTCTTATGGACGGATAAACAAACTGAATCACTCAACAAAATTAAAAACAAAATAGCTGAAAATACGCTGCTACAAATTGTTAATCCAAAGTTACCTATTACCTTATAAACTGATGCATTAAAAGGTGGTCTAGGTGGTTGTTTGATGCAACAAGGTAAGCCAGTTTGTTTTGCATCAAAAAGTTTAAACTCAGCTGAATTCAATTATGCACAAATTGAAAAAGAGATGCTTGCTATAGTGTTTGGATGTGAAAAATTCCACAATTTCATTTATGGACGAATGGTCAAAGTGGAAACAGTTAATATCTGAAGTTCCCTCTAATAGATTACAGCGTATGCGAATAAAATTGATGATTTATGATTTAGATGTTCAGTACGTACCGGGTAAATATTTACATGTTGCTGATTTGTTATCTAGAAATTCTAATTTTGATTCAACGGATATTGAAATATCACTGAAAGACGTCGTACACACTATTAATATTAGCGAGGAAAAACGAAAAAATTATCAAAGCCGAACTAATACAAGACAACATTACGCATTCATTAATGAAGTACTACAAGGAAGGTTGGCCAAAAACAAAAGCAAAAGTTCCAGATGCATTAAAATTTATTGGCCTATGAAAGACAAATTATATGTTGAAGACGAGTTGTTGTTTTATGAAAATCGAGTGTTTATTCCAATTAAATTACGAGATTAAATCTTAAATACTTTGCACGAACCATATTTTGGAATGTCCAAAACAATAGCAAGGGCCAAACAAATTTTGTATTGGCCTAACATTAACGTCGACATTGAAAAAATCATATCGAAGTGCCGCATTTGTCAAAAGTATCAATCGTCTAACTATTCTCAACCAATGATAAGCCACACAATCCCAAATTTGCCTTTTGAAAAAGTAGGTTTTGATCTAATGGAGTGTTTTGGAACCAATTATTTTGTTATGATGGATTATTATTCCAAATCACCTGAAAAAACGGCAATATAATTATGGCGATGAAAAAAATTTTTTGTAATCATGGAATTTCAAAATATATTGTTACAGACAACAATCCTTTTAATTCATATAAGATGAATGATTTTGCAAAATCGTGGAATTTCAAGTTTATATTTTCAAGTAAATATTCAACATTTTAAATAAATAAAAGTAAATAAATTCAAAAATAAAATTTTGGTTTTTTTATTTTTAAGTAAGTGAAAACTGTTGGTGTTTTGTGATTATACGAAATAATATTAATTATAGATGAAAGAAATTTTCGAAATTTATAAAATATCGATTTACTCTATTTCTATATAACCGCTTCATCTGATTAGTCGAATCGAAATGAAATGAAAATATGTCTAACAGAAAATTTTAGGCGACTAACTTTTTAATTTTCAAAGAATTTGCACATTCTTAACATTTTAAAATAAATCTTATGTAAATAAATTTGTTTCAAATTTTCTGTCATCTCTGGAATGAAACTCATGAAATATCAATTTACTCTATTTCAATACTATCTGGTCTGATCAGTGAAATTATGTCTAAAAAAAAATTTTTAGGCAGCTGACTTTTTGAATTCCATGAATCTTGATGAATTTAAATGCTGAAATTTTACAAACTTTGTCAAATTTTCCAAATGTTTAACATTTCAAATTCATATGACGTAAATAAATTACCTTAACACATTTTTTGTTATCTCTGCAATTTTAAACTAAAGCTGGGATCGAATTCTCCAATAAATCATTTACTACGGCAATTCTTTATTTTTAGTTTTCGCGTGAAGCGTGAAAGATATTCTCCATTAAAAAAATGTAAATGCAATTACCGTATTCACAAAATTTTTTTGAGAATTCGACGGCGGCCTAGATCAATTATTTCTCTATTTCAGTAATACTCGTTCGTTTGGTCAGTCGAATGAGTGAAATTACATATATCTAACAAAAAATTTCATTCAACTGAATATTCAAAATTTCATGAATTTGCATGAGTCTGAACACAAATTTAGAATTTTTTCTTAAATTCTCAACATTTTCAAACACATAATAAGTAAATAAATTTGCGTTCCAAATTTTAAAATAACACACAGAAATTTTAAGCCAACGATTTGTTTTTTTTCTGTTACACCTTCTTCGTAGTCGTTTCAAATTTCTTTACATTTTGACAAATTCGAATGCTGAAGTTTTATAAATTTGAAATTTTTTGTAAATTCTTGATATTTTAAAGTACAAATTATATAAATAAATTTGCAACCAAAATTTTCTGTAATCTCCTTATATGTAAGTAAAATAAAAATTTTGAAATTTTTACGAATTTTATAAATTATCACTTAGTGAAATTATGTCGAAACAAAAAATTTCATGCAACTGACTTTAAATTTATTTATTTAAATGTAAACGAATTCTGACGAGTTCGATGCTGAAATTTTAGAAATTTTGCAATTTTTTGCATATTGTTAAGATTTTTAAATAAATTTGTTTTTCAAATTTTATGTCATCTCCGAAATTTTAAGCCAATATCTGATCATCGAATCAGTGAAATTATGCCTAGCCAAATTTTTACGTAACTGACTTTTAAAATTTCAATGAACTTTGATAAATTCGAATGCTGAAATTTTACAAATGTTAAATACGTAAACAAATTTGCTTTCCAAATTTTCTGCCATCTTCGGAAATTTTAACAAGATATCATCTGATCAGCCGAATCAAAATTAAAATAAAATTTTGTTTAATAAAAAATTTCAGGCAACTGACTTCAGAATTTTTCAAGAGTTTTCTCTTGAAATAAATTTGCTTCGATCAGCCGAATGAGTGAAATTTGTCTAAAAAAATATTTCATTCATCGAAATATTTAAAATGTCAATGAATTTTGACGAATCCGAATGTAAAAATTTTATAAATTTGGAACTTGTTTTCTATATTCTTAACATTTTAAAATTTAATAAATTTACTTTTTAAATTTTAAACCAAATCCGGATTTTTAAGCCAGATGAAAATTTGGAAATTTGGAAAATAAGCGATTTACTTTATTTCTTTAAGTAAACTTTCGTCGTATTCGTTTTAAATTTCATAATATTTTGACATTTTAAAATACAAATTATATTAATAAATTCGCTGCCCAAATTTTCTGTAATCCCTGTAATTGTAAGTCACCCAAAAATTTGGAAATTTTAAGGAATTTTATAAAGTATCGATTTACTCTCTTTCTATATTATCTTTTCGTATGATTAGTTGAATCAGTGGAATTAAGTTTAACAAAAAATTTTAGGTAACTGACTTGTTAAATTTCAATAAAATTTAACGAAATCAAATACATTATTAAGTTAACAAATTTGCTTCACAAATATTCTGTCATCTTCGGAATTTTAAACCAGGTAAAAATTTTGAAATTAATAAAATATCGATTTATTTTCTGTATCACCCTGTCTGATCATTAAATCACTGAAATTATGTTTGAAAAAATTTTTAGGTAACTGACATTTACAATTTCATTGAGTTTTAACGAATTTGACTGCTGAAATTTTACAAATTTTACAATATTTTGCATATTTTAAAACATTTTAAAATACATATGACGTTAATAAATTTGCTTTCCAAATTTTCTGTCAATTTACGGAATTGTAAGCCACATAAAAATACGAAAATTTGAAATTTTCGAAATCGAATTTTAACTAATTTTAAAGAGATGGATACTCAAATTTTCCAAATTTTGTAATTTTTCCATTTTCTTAACAGTAGAAAATTTTCTGTTTTCTCTGGAATTTTAATCCAAATAAAAATTTTGAAAATTTTAAATTTGGAAATTTATAAAAAAACGATTAACACTATAATTCAGTGAAATTATGTCTAAACAAATTTTTAGGCAACTGAATTTTTAAATGCCATGAATTCTGATGAACTCAAAAATTATCAAATTTAGAATTTTTTTTCTATATTCTCAATATTTTAAAATACATATTAAGTAAAAAAATTTGCTTTCCAAATTTTAAACCAACACCTGAATTTTAAGACTGATACAAATTTTGAAATTTTCAAAATTTATAAAATAGCGATTTGCTTCATTTCAGTAGTAAACCTTCGTCGTAGTCGTTTCAAATTTCATTATATTGTGAAGAATTCGAATGGCGCATTTTTTACAAATTTTGAAACTTTTTGTAAATTCTTGACATTTTAATTACAATTTTAATTACTTTTAATTCAAATTATATAAACAAATTTGCGACTCAACTTTTCTGTTATCTCTGGAATTGAAGGTCAGACAAAAATTTTGAAATTTTTACGAATTTTATATATTATCGTTTTACACTATTTCTGTTTAACCGCTTTGTCTGATCAGTCGACTCAGTGAAACTAGGTCGAAACAAAAAATTTCTAGCAACTGACTTTCTTGCTTGTTCTTGACATTTTAAAATACATATTTCTCCTTTCGTCTCTAGAATTGTAAGATAGATTACTTTGTTTTTATATGACACCTTTTTCTGATCTGTCCAATTAGTGAAATTTTCCGACATTTCTCGAAAGTTAGAAAATATCGTTGTTGGTGAAGTTGTTGTCGCGTCATGCTTTTCTCACTTGACATAAAATGAGGAAAAAATTTTGCATTGTCACGATTTTTCCATGTCTCGGCGAATTTAGTTTTCGTCTCAATTTTATTCTGACCTGCCGATTATAAACGCTACCGATTTGAAAAATCATAGATCGAAAGCCACCACTTGGGGAATAAATATATCGAAGAGAAATTGTTTTGAACGGAACAAATGGCTGATTCCCGAACTCAACCATAAATATAAGAAGCAAAGAAGCAATTATTGTGAAATATTGGAAAATGGTCCGCCAATTAGTTTTGTTCGAAGGCCCGTTGTTTAAACTTGACATTGAAATATTTGTTAATTTCGATATCAAGTGACAACAACGGGCAAGATTTTTTTCAAAAAACAAAAAAAAAAAAAACAAGAGATTCTTGAAGATGAGTTCACATTGGGTCATGGGTCATATGACTTAAACTTCAATTAAATTTGTAATATACTCTTTGAAGTACATATGTAACCGAAATAGTCCAAGTGTTCGTTTCTTAATTTTTATGTTAAAAAATTTCAATTTTTATTTATATGAAAGCAGATGCGCCACAATAACTGAACAATTAGAAACACAAAACGACCCAATTTATTCCTAACCACGTTTCAAATTTACATGAGGAACCAAACGTGGGTCACTAATTAAAGCTGGTAACTTCTTGCACATTTTACTCATATTTATATAAATTTTAACAACTCAAATGTGCGTCTTAAAACAACTTACCCTCCAAAACTACAAGGAACAAGTCTAATTCCTGTAATTTTTAGTTAAGCTAAATGTATGAGAAACCGGCTAATAAATTAATTGAATACATTTTAAAATTTTGAATAAAAACAGAATAAAAAATTCAGGCGGCTTTCAAATTACAAATCACCTCAGATAAATTAGGAAATTTCGAAAATAAGCTTGGATATATATTGAGTAAATGTACATTTCGGATAAAGTAGGCTTCCATTCTGGTAGTAGAAGTATACAAGTTTCGAACTCTCACCGAGTAGCTAGGTCATCAGTAGGAATATAAATAAATCAAGAAGTTACCAGTCCTAATTCTTAAGGTATTCTGTTCGAAAAATTGGTAAAATAAAATTAATTTCAAGTTTAAACTATAAACTAGTTTCTGCCTACAAATTAAAAACATTTCCAAAACATCTGAAATAAAACTAATTGTTCAAATAATTTTTCAAACTCGTATCTGTAAATCTGCTCATAATAAATTGCCCACTAATTCAAATATTAACGATTTCTAACAAAAAATTTCTAGGTTCAAAAATTAGTTCAAACTTAAATCAAATTATTGAAATTCAGTAAAACTTATTTTAAAATTCGATTTCCATTCAACTTGTGGTTTAATTAATTTTAGTTAAATTTATATCTGGAATCAAATCAATTACAAGCAAAACAGATTTTCAAATTTAAAGTTCCGCTTAATATCTGTACTAATGAAATTTTATTTAAATTCGACCCTAAAACACTTTGGCAGTTTGTTTATTATTCCATTTGAAACATATAATCGAATTGAATTCCAATTTATTTTCAAAATATTTAAACTAAACGGAAATTCTATTCAAATTTTATCAAATTTAGTTTTTGTACCAATCAAAGTAAAATTTAAATATTAATGAAACATTTTTTTTTAATTTAAACAAATTTACATTTTATCACATAAATTAAGTTTAAAAATTGGTCTAAAAGTTTGCTTAGGTACAAATTTACAATCAAATTTGTCTTATATTCATGTAATAAAGGTTGAACTCGTGTCCGGTCATACACATAATGATAACAATGATGTGGTAAACAAAATATAAAATTTGCGCGCCTTTTAAATGTCTGGTTGTCCTTGAGACTTGCAAAACTATATAATTTAGATGTATTTGATCGTTCAAAAAAAGGGGTACAAATCAGAAATATTTCTACCGGTTATTACAATTTCTTAATATTCCACCTGGGAGGCAAACAAACTTAAAGCAGATGTTCCAATCCAAATAAAGTATTTAAATTTCATATTTGCATTTATTTGTATATCCCTAACTACATATATACGAAGTATAAAGAGGCAAACTGGACCAAACATAAAATATTTAAATTAATAATTGAGAAGTTTCCACCTTTTTAGTTATACGAATTTGATTCCACTCTCTCTTTCGTTCACCCCGTACTACTACTATAATTACTGACCTTACATCCTGTCTTGAGACGCACAAAAAATAAATTAACCGGATATTTGTCCGAAAATTAATACAAAAAATAAAAATAAAAAATAAAATTTAAGGGACGACGCACACATTTTACAAACATTTCGGAGGGGGAGGGCAACCATAAAAGTTTTCGTTTCATTTTTTTTATATATACAGCAGATTAAATTACCTATGTTAGTGTATAGTGACGATGGGACGATGCGGGGTGGGTTGTTATTTTGTTTGATCGATTTGTTACGCGTATTACCATACGCCGATTTTTTTTTTTTTTTTTTTGGTTTTTCCACCATAAAATAAAAAACGCGGTGCCATGTAATGTCATCTCGTTAATTTTACGTTTTATGATTGCGACTTTTCTTTTATACATACGAATATATACACAGTATATGTATGTATTCAATGCGGATGAATATCAAACCAATAATCTACCATTGTATACACAAAATTGTGTATAATATTTTGTATAACACCAGTCTAGAAGTGGGAAATTTTCCGGTTTTATAATTAAAAATGACCATCTATAGATTTTAGTCCAGAGTAGAGAAAAAAAAATTAAAAAACACTGCAATGGAATTTCAGTTATGGGACAAACAAATAGAACAAAAAACTGGATCAATTCATAAATAGTCTACTTGCGCGTATGAAGACTGTAGATTTTCTAATTTTCTCCCAAAACAAAACAGAAAAAATAAACAGCAAGAGACATGACATAGATATTACTCTTGGGTGTACACCAAGTTGTGGTACGACAAGGGGAATGAGGAACAAACACAGTATACAAAATTTTTTTTTTTTTTTTTGTAAATCTAAAATTCATATGAGAATAGTCTATTATTGTCTCGATTATTAACTATACACAGCATAGTTTTTCAACTTGTATTGTGTTGTTGGAAAAATAGACAAAACAAATAGGATAATTTCCATTTATTTTCATATACATATCTATCTACATACAACGCTATACACTCGTTTAGTTTTGTGTAAAGAAATATGGGAATTAAAATTAACAAACATTTCGTTGTATAAACAGCGTACACGAAGTGTCAAGAGGATTTTTTTTTTTGCTATAAATTCAGAATCATGCGACTCAGACGATTACATAACAAAATAGCGACAACTCCGATCCATATATCTTTCATCTCTCATCGCACACTGACCATAAAATTTAGTAATTTTTCCGAGAAGCAAAAATAAAAACAACAACAACAAAAAATATTTCAAACCCAATAAATCTTAAAAGCATTAAAGAAAATAATATTCAAGACGCCACCAACCAAATCAGACAGACAATTTGGTATATTATTAATAGACGAACAAAATCTACTGATGTTTACACTATATGACGTCATATATTTTCGGAAAATTTTTTGATCTCAAATAATAAAATTATGAAATACAATTTTTTTGTTTTGTTTGATTTCTAAACCTAATGAAAAAAAAAACCACTTGACATTCCTCTCTCTCTCTATACATCCAATATTATTTATTATAGAATATTGGAAAATCGGCCGTTTATTACTTTCACGCATCCATATTTCGGATTTATAAAAAAAAAAAATTTTAAAAATAGATCAAAATAAATGAAAATCAGGAAAACAGATGGAATATAATATATTTACACACAAACACATTTTACAAAAATTAAAATTAATTTCTAAAAATAATGCGCGGGCAAAAACGAGACGGAAATATGTGTACATATTTTCAAAATCAATTATAGAAATTAGAACGCAAAAAATAAAAAAAAATAAATTAAAATAATTTCAAAAAAATATGATTTATAGTGAACATATATTTCGAGGGCAAACAATAAAAATTTAAGCGTGTAATATACACCTTATCGATTTACGAAATATGTGCGGTTCATAAAATGATAAGAATCCATCCACTCGATTATGAATCAAATAAATTATAATACTCATCAGCGCTGAGTCATCGCTGTCAAAAAAACGGACAAGGATGTCAAAGTTCTAAAGATCACAACCAAAAGCAGTAAACAAAAGCAACCACACAAGCATCATAGAAAAAAAAAAAACTAAAAATTCTTAGTGCTGACAAAACTCAAAACTGCATTATCGATGAAACTGCCTATATCTTTGACCGCTGAGTTTTAAATAAAAAAATATTGTTTGTCTGTATACCCCTTTTTGAGTTTGCTAGAAATGACATTCTCAATATATCTAGCAAATCCGCCATATTACTTAAGATCCAGCATATTGCATTCACTATTTACAACACAAAATACCTCTTTAAAAATTGGATAGGAGGTCGCAAAAAAATGTACGAGCATATCAAAATGTCATTTTCAGGTCGCAAGCTGCTAATTTATTTACTAACACGTATCCATGCTCCGTACCCAACGCTCGAACATTTTTGCGACTTTCTAGCAAGCAAAAAATAATAAAAAGTAGCGACCGACTTCAAGAATCCGCAATCAATTAATCGGGTAAAAAGTTAAATTTTTAATTGTGGTAAAAAATACTAAATTTTCCTCACTTTTCAAATCGTTTTGGTGCTACAATTGGAACTGGTTAAAATTCTGTCATTTTTTTTTTTTTTTTTTTTTTTTAAAATACAAGCAACAATAATAATAGTGAATTTTATGGTTAAGTTTTTATTTAAATGTCAATGTATAATTTAGCAATGTGCTATACTAATGACAGATTTGCTAGATGTATTGAGAAAGTCATTTCTAGCAAACTCAAAAGGGGTGACAAATTCGCCATCTTTAATACCCAGATGTATAATTCAGCCTTGTGCTGGATATTAGGTAATATGACAGATTTGCTAGATGTATTGAGAATCCCATTGAGGAACGCTAATTTAATTTCAATTTAAAACTATTTTGAATAAAATTGGATTTAAAAAACATTTGAACTGCAATTATTTAGTTAGTTTGCAAACAGTTTTGGAACGCGCCTATGGTATCCAATACTGATATCAAATATCCGGATACTCGGAATTTTTGTTTCTTTTTTGAATACTCGACTATCCGCGTAATTTGATCAGTTATCCCGGGTAATTTGATTCAGTAGGTCAACTCCGTTTTAGTGAAATGAAATGGAAGTTAATGAAATTTTCCTTTTTTCCATATACCATACATCATTTTCTCATAGAATACCTTCATTCAATAATCTTGTATTCTAGTTTTCTTTACGAGATTTAATATTTAATATTGAGAAGTTTCATCATTTTGTTGATATTTTTTGTGATTTGCTTTCAAAGAGAGGATTTATTGCGATAATTTTGAATTTAATTTGATACTGTTAAAGTTAGCCGAAAGTTGACAGCCGAAAGTGAAAAGTCGATAATGCAGATTGCCTAATCCCACCCGAAAGTAAAAAGTCGATAATGTAGATTAGAATATAACATTCAAGCCGAAAATAAAAAAATTAGTAGTTATCGGCCGTAAGTAAATAGGATACATAGATATAAATAAAAATTTTTGTAAATAAATTTACGTGTAAAACTTTGCTACGTAGAAAATATCGGAAAATCAGAAGTATATATAAAATTGGAATAAAATCAGCCTCTGGAGTATATATCTGAAGCTTAATCGTTTTTATGTGATTTATCAATAGCTATCGAAATAAAAAATTCTGATCAAGTTTGCCGTGGGAAATATCGGAAAATTCGATTTTCCAAAAATTATTAGAAAACTTATATAAAATCAGCCTCTAGAGTGTTATGTCTGCAGATGGATTGTATTGATGTGACTTGTCAATAGCTATCGCAGAAAAAAAATTCAGTCCAAGTTTCCCATGGGAAATCTCGAAAATCTCTAGACATAACACTCTAGAGGCTAATTATATTCATCCATTTCTTACTTTCGGCTGGAAACTTTTTTGAATTTTCCGAGATTTCCCACGGAAAACTTGTACTGAATTTTTTTCCTGCGATAGCTATTGACAAGTTACATCAATCCAATCCATCTCCAGACGTAACACTCTAGAGGCTTCTTTTATTCATTCCGAGATTTGCCACGGGAAACTTGAACTGAATTTTTTTCCTGCTATAGCTATTGAATAATCACATCAATTGAATTCATCTCCAGACATAACACTCTAGAGGCTGATTTTATACAAATTTTCTAATAATTTTTGGAAAATCGAATTTTCCGAAATTTCCCACGAGAAACTTGAACTGAATTTTTTTCCTGCGATAACTATTGACAAGTCACATCAATCCAATCCATCTCCAGACATAACACTCTAGAGGCTGATTAATTTTCGTCTGGAATGTCAATAACATAATCTGCATTATCGACTTTTCACTTTCGGCTGGGAACTTTCGGCTAACTTTAACAGGGTTTTAATTTGCCTTATTTTCGGAGTGATCAAAGGGATAATGGAGGCCACAAAGTTTTATACGATATCCTATTAAATATTCCGCTCATTCCTCAAAATAATTCCACGAAACTACCTACAGGGACACGAATTAACTCTGTGGCCGAAAAATGTTTGTATGGCTAAATTAATTCCATTTGCAATATGGATTAATTATGCAGTATAAACTGAACAGCGGCTGAATTCTTGACCGCACCCATACAGTTAATCGATATTTTATTAAATTACAAAATTCAAATTTATAAAGCTTATAATTGCGAAGATGGTAGAAATTTTAAAAGCAAATCTACTGAATATGTATTTTAAAACGTTAAGAGTATTCAAAAAATTACAAAATTTGTAAAATTTCAGCAATCGAATTCGTCAAATTTCACTGATTGGAATCGTCAGGCGTAATATAGAAATAGAGTTAATCGTTATTTTATAAATTTCCAAATTTCAAATTTTCTAAATTTTTATCTGTCTTAAAATTCTGGAGGTAACAGAACATTTTGAAACCAAATTTTTTTCTTAATATTTAGTTTAGAATTTTAAGAAAATGGAAATTTTTTTTAAAATTTGAGCATCAATGTTTTTGAAATTCGTTGAAATTTTTTGTTTCGACTGATCAGACGAAGGTGTAGTATAGAAGAAGATAAATCGAATTTATCAAGGTTTAAATTTTCAAGGTTTTTATCTGGCTTAAATTTCCGGACTTGGTATAAACTTTGGAAAGCAAATTTATTTACTTAATATTTATTTTAAAATGTTGAGAATATAGTATAGCAAAAAATTACAAAATTAGTAAATTTTTAGCATACGAGTAGATCAAAATTTTTAAACATTTTAAATATTCACTTGAGTGAAATTTTTTGTTATAGACATAATTTTCGAAAAAAAATCGATATTTTAAAATTTTCAAAAATTTCAAATTTTTAAAATTTTTTCAAAATTTGTAAAATTTCAACATTCGATTTCGTTAAAATTGATTAAAATTTAACAAATCAGTTGCCTAAATTTTTTGGTTTTAATTTCCCTAATTTGATTGATCAGACGAAGGTGCAATATAGAAACAGAGTAAATCTGCACGGCGCCACTGAAATATATCAAAAGATGCAACCAAATGCAGGCATAAAGTCTTAAAACTCAGGTGCTGGTTTAAAATTTGGAAAGCAAATTTTTTTACTTGATATGTATTTTAAAATATTGAAAATATAGAAAAAAATTCTAGATTTGATAATTTTTGAGTTCATCAGAATTCATGGCATTTAAAAAATTAGTTGCCTAAAAATTTGTTTATACATAATTTCACTGAATTATAGTGTTAATCGTTATTTTATAAATTTCCAAATTTCAAATTTTCAAAATTTTTATCTAGCTTAAAATTCCAGAGAAAACAGAAAATTTTCTACTATTAAGAAAATGGAAAAATTACCAAATTTGAGTATCGATCTCTTTAAAATTCGTTGAAATTCAATTTCGAAAATTTCAAAATTTCGTATTTTTATGTGGCTTACAATTTTGTAAATTGACAGAAAATTTGGAAAGCAAATTTATTTACGTCGTATGTATTTTAAAATGTTTTAAAATATGCAAAATATTGTAACATTTGTAAAATTTCAGCATTCAGATTCGTTAAAACCCAATGACATTGTAAATGTCAGTTACCTAAAAATTTTTTCTGACATAATTTCACTGATTCGATGATCAGACAGGCTAATACAGAAAAATAAATCGATATTTTATTAATTTCAAAATTTTTATCTGGTTTAAAATTCCGGAGTTAACAGTTTGATTTCGTTAAATTTTATTGAAATTTATTTAATAAGTCAGTTACCTAAAATTTTTTGTTAAACTTAATTCACTGATTCGACTGATCATATGAAGAGGTAATATAGAAAAAGAGTAATCGATAATTAATAAAATTCGTTAAAATTCCAAAATTTTTTGGTGACTTACCGCGAATTTATTAAAATGTCAAGAATTTATCAAAAAATTTCAAAATTTGTAAAATTTCATGAAATTTTAAATGAATACGACGAAGGGGCTTAAAAATCTGGATTTGGTTTAAAATTTGAAAAGTAAATTTATTAAATTAATATGCATTTTAAAATGTTAAGTTCCAAATTTGTAAATTTTTAGCATTCGGATTCGTCAAAATTCATTGACTTTTTAAATATTTAGATAAATGAAATATTTTGTTAGACATAATTTCACTCATTCGGCTGATCGAAGCAAATTCGTTTAAGTTATGTGAATTTAAAATGTAAAAATTTGCAAAATATTACAAAATCTGAAAAATTTCAGCATTCGAATTCATCAAAATTCAAGGCATTTAAAAAGACAGTTGCCTAAAAATTTTTTTAGACATAAATTCACTGATCAGACGAGGTAGTATCGAAATAGAGTAAATCGATATTTTATAAGTTTTGTTCCGGAGATGACAGAAAATTTGAAAAGCAAATTTCTTCATATAAGATTTATTTTAAACTGTAAAGAATGTGCAAAAAATTACAAAATTTGTTAATTTTCAGCATTCGAATTCATGAAAACTCTTGGAAAATGCCAAAGTCAGTTGTCTGAAATTTTTTATTAGACAAAATTTTATTTCAATTTTGATTCGACTGATCAGACGAAGAATTACATAGATAGAGTAAATCGATATTTTATAGGTTTCGAAAATTTCAAAATCTTTGTCTTGTTAAAATTTCCGAAGATGACAGAAAATTTGGAAAGCAAATTTGTTTACGTAACATTTGTAAAATTTCAGCAACCGAATTAAATTTGGTTAGGCATAGTTTCACTGATTCGATGATCAGATAGGGTAATACAGAAATATGATAATATATTTCTGTATATTTTATAATTTTCAAAATTTGTATCTGGCTTAAAATTTAGGAGATGACAGAAAATTTGAAAAACAAATTTTTTTACTTAATATTTATTTTAAAATCTAAACAATATGCAAAAATTGCAAAATTTGGAAAATTTCAGCATCGAACTCGTCAGAATTCATTTAAATTTAAATAAATAAATTTAAAGTCAGTTGCATGAAATTTTTTGTTTCGACATAATTTATAAAATTCGTAAGAATTTCAAAATTTTTGTTTCACAATTAAGGAGATTACCGAAAATTTCGATTGCAAATTTATTTATATAATTTGTACTTTAAAATGTCAAGAATTTACAAAAAATTTAAAATTTATAAAACTTCAGCATTCCAATTTGTCAAAATGTAAAGAAATTTGAAACGATTACGACGAAGGTGTAGCAAAAAAAACAAATCGTTATTTTATAAATTTCGAAAATTTCAAAATTTTTATCTGGCTTAAAATTTCTGTAGGTTTAAAATTTTTAATACAAATTTATTTACGTATTATGTGTTTGAAAATGTTGAGAATTTAAGAAAAAATTCCAAATTTGTAAATTTTTAGCATTCAAACTCATCAAAATTATTGAAATTTTGAATATTCAGTTGAATGAAATTTTTGGTTAGACATAATTTCACTCATTCAACTGATCAGATGAACGAGTAATACTTAAATAGAGAAATAATTTATCTAGGGCGCGGTCGAATTCTCGACTAAATCCGCTGAATACGGTAAATACACCATTCTTTAACGGAGAGTAAACAGGTAAATGTTTCACGTTTAGATGACACAATTTAACACAAAAATGAAGACTAAAACTAAAGATTTGCCGTAGTAAACGATTTACTGGAGAATTCGATCCCAGCCCAAGTTTAAAATTTCAGAGATAACAAAAAATGTGATACGGAAATTTATTTATGTCATATGAATTTGAAATGTTAAACATTTGGAAAATATCACAAAGTTTGTAAAATTTCAACATTTAAATTCATCAAGATTCATGGCATTCAAAAAGTCAGCTGCCTAAATTTTTTTGTTTAGACATAATTTCACTGATCAGACCGAAGTGGTATGGAGTAAATCGATATTTCATAAGTTTTATTCCAGAGATGACAGAAAATTTGAAAGCAAATTTATTGATATAAGATTTATTTTAAAATGTTAAGAAAGTGCAAAAAATTACAAAATTTGTTAATCTTCAGAATTCAAATTCACCAAAATTCTTTTAAAATTAAAAAGTTAGTTGCCTAAAATTTTCTTTTATGCATATTTTCATTTCGTTTCGATTCGACTAATCAACCGAGTAAATCGATTTTTTATAAATTTCGAAAATTCCAAATTTTTCAAATTTTCATCTAGATTAAAATTCTGGTCAATACAGAACATTTGGGGGGAAAATTTATTTATTATGTATTCTAAAATGTAAACACTAGACATGCAAAAACTTCCTTGAAATTTAAAAACGAAATATAGAAATAGGGACGCAGTCAATAATTCAGCCGCTATACAGTATGCAGCAAATTGGTTAAAAATTAAGTCTTGAAGCGAAAGCAACGCGTTCTATCGGATTAACATACAGAAATTAAAAATTGGCAGCTCACTAATCTCGGTTTATAATTTTTTTTCACTTTCACTAATTATAACCTAAAAATATGTTAAATTTTAAATCAAGCAACTTCCGGCTACTTTTACGTTTTTTATGCAGTATAATCCATATTTTATAAAATTATAAAATTTAAGTTTTTAAAGCTTACAATTGCGAAGATGGCAGAAATTTGGAAAGCAAATCTCCTTAATATGTATTTTAAAACGTTAAGAGTATTCAACAAATTACAAAATTTGTAGATTTTCAGCATTCGAATTCGTCAAATTTCACTGATTGGAATCATCAGGCGTAATATAGAAGTAGAGTTAATCGTTATTTTCTAAATTTTTATTAGTCTTAAAATTCCGGAGGTAACAGAACATTTTGAAAACAAATTTTTTTCTTAATATTTATTTTAAAATTTTAAGAAAATGGAAAAAATTATAAAATTTGTAAAATTTGAGCATCAATGTTTCTGAAATTCGTTGAAATTTTTTGTTTCAACTGATCAGCCGAAGGTGTAATATAGAAGGAAATAAATCGAATTTATCAAGGTTTAAATTTTCAAGATTTTTATCTGGCTTAAATTTCCGGACTTGTTATAAACTTTGGAAAGCAAATTTATTTACTTAATATTTATTTTAAAATGTTGAGAATATAGCAAAAAATTATAAAATTAGTAAATTTTTAGCATACGAGTAGATCAAAATTATTAAACATTTTAAATATTCACTTGAGTGAAATTTTTTGTTATAGACATAATTTCACTGTTTGTACTAAGAGTAAATCGATATCTTCTCTAGAATAAATCGATATTTTAAAATTTTCGAAAATTTCAAATTTTTAAAATTTTTTCAAAATTTGAAAAATTTCAACATTCGATTTCGTTAAATTTAATTAAAATTTAACTAATCAATTGCCAAAATTTTTTGGTTTTAATTTCCCTAATTTGATTGATCAGACGAAGGTGCAATATAGAAACAGAGTAAATCTGCGCGGCGCCACTGAAATATATCAAAAGATGCAACCAAATGCAGGCATAAAATTGTTTTTTGGGCAATTACAAATCATGTTTATGGCATTAACTGTAAGGTGTCTGTCTATACGGTTGATCGCGAATGATTTGCGAGTGTTCAATTTATTGGAATGTTACCGAATTTGAAATTTAATATTGTCGTTATCGTTTCATACTAAATTTAACAAATAACTTTAGGTATCTCATTAAACGAAGGTCACCTGTAAATATAAATCGAAAATATTTTAATATCCAAACCAAAAATTTTTGAGAAAAAAGATATAATTCAATCAGTTGCTAGATTCTTAATCTGCCTACCATATGCTCCGTATCCTCCAAACTTAATTGTTTGTGTAAATCTCAACCGGAATTAAAAATAGAACAAAAAATCGATCGAAAAATCAAAAAAAATTGAAAATCAAATATTTTATTATTTTTCCAAAATCTCGCACCATTTTTAGATTGAGAGTCGTCTATTTCATATACAAATATTATGTAAGTGTATATAGTATAGTCGAGATGCTGATATTAAAGAAATCTCACGTTTTATTTAATTTTCAATTTGTTTTAGGTTTACAAGTTCATACATAAAATTATTGAATGATGTAAAATTGTAAAACTGGAAATATATTTTTGATGATGACCTAAAATAAATTGAGAGATTTAAGAAAGTGGTGCTTAAATAATTTAAAAGAGAATTATTGTAATTTTATGTAATATAAAAGATATTCTATTCCCTTATTCCCTAATACGGGTTTTTTTTTGTACCGATTATGGTTTCTAAGCTAATCCATAAGGACAACAAATAAATGTGGAATTATCATATAATAAGACTTGGGAGATTTTATATAAGGATTTATTTATTTGTTTCAAGGATAATGAATTATATATTGATTGTATTGAGCTAGAAGGATTAAACCATTTTTTTTTTTTTTCGTCAATTAATTGACTGTAAAATTATTGTCGTTCATCCTTTTATATTACAGCCAGTTTCCTTTCCGCCTTCATCGCACAAATGACATGATGATTATGAGGAAAATGTTTACATACAAAATAATAAATAAAAAAAAAAAATGTCAACATCATCTCTTAAAATAATAATAGCTGTGTGTATAGTAATAATAATGGCAGCAATAATAACAAAACTCAGTTCTTGTCACCCTCGTCGAAATGTATGTACGTACGAATACATATTTGAAATAAAATTGCAATCATTTCGATTTTTAGATATTTATCTCTCGTATCCTTACATCTCCTTATCCTATATTCATCTCCCTTCACAATTATGATTTTCTCTTACAAACTCGTAAAATAATGTACATATAACGATAAATTGAATGTAAAGATATTGTGATATCCTTGTTGTAAAATTTATACATAAGTGTATATAGGATTCGGTTCAATTGATGTCAAATATTTGTATAGTCACCGATTTTTTATGTATTTTATAGCGTACAGTGTGCCAATAAAGTATATAAATTATATAATTATGTGCAAGGATAATTATTGATCCTTTTTATGCGGAATTCTATACCCTACAGTAAACTAAAAAAAAGTTTTATAAAACTAGAGTACAGTTGATTCCTAGAACATACAACAAATTGAAAAATATAAAAATTTGTACAAGGACGCAAGGATATATGTACTAAATACAATTTGGTTTCAATTTTTCTTTTTCTTATTTAATTTTTTGATTGAGCTTTTCATTTTTAGAAGAAAATATCATTTTTCTACGAATTGATTATCCTTTTTTTTTTTTATCTAACTTGATATGAAAGGAAAGCTGTACGATGTATATAATATTAAGTTAAGGATAAGAAATTTTAGTTTCTTATGTTTACTTATTTATATATCTTAAGAGACTACATAGGATTAGAATTGTTTTTGTGTGCTATCATACACATAAAGTAGAAATATTATGTATGTTTATGGCAAGTATGGTGATTTCTCACGCGAGAATTATTTAGAAAAGGATATGCGACTGTATACACATAGGGATAAGATTATTTGTTTTAACAATGGTGTATTTTGGTTTAATAACCAGGACTTCTTTGTTTGTTTGTATAATTGACGAGGAATACTCAACAAGGATTTATCTCCGTTTTTTTTTTGTTAGAACAACAATCTTGCTTGATTCAAAATAGACTTTTAGACGAGACGCTCCAGAACCAATTTTCTATCTTTTAAATTTTTTTCTTTTTTGTAATCTAACAATTAAAAATTAAAATCCTAAAAAGCATTAAACGTAACTTTAAATTATTTGCTTTTCTGTTGTCATCTCTATCAATTGCTATTTACTCCATCATTCATTTCGTTCGATCACACTTCTTAATTATTTCATTGAACTCTATCAAGATATATTGCTTTAGTGTTTTCGGTTGGTTTCTTCGACAAGACGATGTTGTAGAGTGCTTTCCAGATTGTGTTTCCATTAATCGAATTGAATGCAAGGTCCACGCAGACGGTGATTAGGACATCTTTCATGTTTTCTTATTTAGTATTTTGATTGATCGTCGATGAGCTTCATTCAAGAATGATCATTGTTTGTCTCTTTCCATTTTTGCGTGAATACTACCAGCTAATAATAGTGTTAAAATTCTTATTGTTGTAAAAATACATTGGATCACAAGGGCTGGATGTAAATCTGAAAATTCTCAATTTTAAAGTGATACATTTAAAGGCTAGTTCGCTTACAAATATCAGATTTCTCCTGGCATTTCCAAATATCAGATATTAAATCGTTTCAAATTTAGAATTTTGAGAATTTTTGGAAATTTTTTTCGTATTTTCGAATTTTTTAAAATAACAAATGCGGGATTAACGAATTTTGAAAAATGAAACTTGAATCTTTGGCATTTTCAATTAGTAACTAATATTAATTAAATACAAAAATTAAAAATTCAGGAGATTGAAATTTGTTTTAATGTAAAAAATTCGGCTATGAAATTTATTCCGAATCAAATTTAGAATTTTTATGACATTTATTTTGTATATTTGCATTTTTAAACTTCTGAAATTAACAAATGCGTAAACGAGTGAAGTTTGTTTTGTACATTTTTAATTTCTAACCTCTAGTATTGACAGAAGTGTGTTTAGTGGAATTTGTGACTTAAAAATTCCAGAATTTGAAATTTATTTAACTACTTAAAAATTCAGTATCTAAAATTTTTTAGAAATACCAATGTTATGTATTTCAAGTTTAAGAATTTACGCGTATTTCGAGACACTCACGTATTTCACTTCTAGAATTGGCAATTTAACCAGTTTCTCATTAAAAATTCTAGAATTTGAATTTTATTTAATTAAAAGCTCAAAATTCTGTTAACAGTTAAATTAAAAATTCTGGTTTTTTAAATTTTTTTATTTCAAAAGACAAAATTCGGTTAATTAATTTTTTTTAATTACAAATAACGCTTATTCGAAATCCATCAATTAATAATTTAAGATGAAACCTGTTTTGCATATTTTCAATTCTGAACTCTAAAATTAACAAATACGGATTTAACGAATTTTTAAATTAAAAGGTCTGGAATTTGAATTTTTGTATAATTCAATACTTAACAATTCGGTAGTTCTACTAATTAATGATAAATTGGCTTTAAATTTAGAATTTTAAGTGAAATCTGTTTTGTATTTTCAATTTCGATTTAAATTTTGTATTTCCAAGAGACAAATACTGGTTTAAGGAATTTTTAATTTTTCTGGAATTTTAATTTTAATTAGTTCAAAAACTTAAAATTCGTTTCAACTTTGGAATCGGATAATTTCGATTCGAATTTAAAATTTTTAATGAAATCTATTTTGTATTTTCACTTTCAAACTCATGGGACTGGCAAATGAGGTTTTTATTTGAAAAATTGGGAAATTACAAATTTTGGAAATTCACAATTTTATTTAATTCAAATTCTCAAAATTATGTACATAAAATTTTGCATTTTTCGAATGAAATTCCAGAATTGACCCAGAACGTTAACTTGGAAATTAAAAATTCTGGATTTTGAAATTTATTTACTTCAAAATTCTCTATCTGAAATCTCGGCATTTTCAAATATCGATAATTTGTACTCAAATATAGAATTTTGAGACACCTTTCTTTCGTATTGTCACACTTCTAGTATTGATACATGTGAATATAACGAATTTGTAATTCAAAATTCTGCAATTCCGATTTAATTTAATTCAAAAACTCAAAATTCGTTTAGTGAAACTTTGACATGTCTCAATAACAATATTTTGAACTCAAATTTAGAATTTTGACAGTTAAATTAAAAATTCTTCCATTTGAAATTTATTCATTAAAAAAAAAAAAAAAAAAAAAAAAAGGAAAATGGGTTAAGGCCACTTTTGCATTTCCAAATATTGATAATTGAATTCAAATTCGGAATTTTAGGTGAAACCTGTTTCACATATTTTTAATTCTGGACTCTGGAATTGATAAATGTGGGTTAACGAATTTGTAAAATAAAAAATCTGAAATCTGAATTTTTGTATAATTCAGCACTTAAAATTTCCAGTGAATTACCATTCACTTAATTTCCCAATTAGAATTTGACTTGAAATCTATTTTGTATTTTCAAGTTCGAGCTCCTGAAATTAATAAACGTCCCGATTAACTCAAGATTACGATTGTACAATCTCGTATGTCCAAACACAGATAGCTACTTAGAAATTTCTGTAGTATTTCCAAATGTTTAAAATTGACAAATCCTGGTTTAACAAACTTGTTGAATTTTGATTAATTTAGAAACTCAAAATACGCCTCAATTTTGGCATTCCCTATATCGATAATTCTGATTCAAATTTAGAATTTTAAATGAGACAACTCTTGGAATTGAAAAATGCGGGTTTCGTTTGATATATTTGGAAAATAAAAATTCTGAAAATTCACAATTTTATTTAATTCAAATACTCAAAATTAGGTACATAGAACTTTGCATTTCCAATTTTCGAACATTTGTACTCAAATTTAGAATTTTGAGACATATTTCTTTCGTATTTTCACAGTTCTAGTATTGACAAATGCGAGTTTAACAAATTTGTATAGTAATTAAAAATTCTGGAATTTTGATTTAATTTAATCCAACAATTTAAAATTCGTTTAGTGAAACTTTGACATTTCTCAATAACGACAATTTGAATTCAAATTTAGAATTATGAGTGAATTTTTTTTTGTGTTCTAAATATCGATAATTTGGTTTCACATTGAAAATTTTAGATGAAACCTGTTTCGCATATTTTCAATTTCGAACTCTGGAATTTGCAAATGTGGGTTAGCGAATTTGTAAACTAAAAACTATGAAATTTCAATTTTTGAATTTTTTGAATAATAAATTTGGAAATTGAAAATTCTGGAAATTCACAATTAATGCAAATACTCAGTGAACTATTATGTTTGGAATATTTTTGGAGTACCAGGCGTAATGTAACGATTGACCGGCAAGGAAAAACAACACAAACGTGAAATATCATCTCGCTTGGTTAGCCTCGGATTGAGTAGTTTATTTCATAGGTTTTCTGCCCCCACCTTTCTACTTGCTCCAGAAATACGTTGTACGGAACGGATTATCCTGATTGGTATTATTTAATTGCTCACATAATAGGTTCCCTGTACCCACTCCCAATATTGGGTCAACGCGTTCCTATTGTTGAGTTCCTGTTCCTCATTTGCCCCTTAAATAACTGTAGAACAATAGAATGTTAAAAAAATAACGTTTTGCTGACTTTGAGTGTCATTTATGCTCTCTGACGGTCGTTACGGTCATGTTTAACGTCAGATACGTAATCACCACACCAAAAAACATAGGGATATACCGCCAATGTTGACCGATAGCCGACTTCCATTTAATCTATGCGGGATCCATTTGACATTTATATCGGTAATTTATGCTCACATTTGTTTCGTATTTTCACACTTCCATTCGATACCAGTTTTATCACAACGGAATTGAATACGCCGGTTAGTAGACTAAGGAAACTTAGTTTTGATCATAATGTGAGAACCGTAGTTGCACCACCGAAAGTAGATGAAAACTTACAAAGAAATGGCTGCCTACAACCAAATCGCACACCGACTATGGTCAACGGTAATTTTTCACCATTACCTTAATACCAACCGAATTTGGGAGTACCGTTCCAGCACGTGACACCACCGAATAATTGTGAGGTTAGGTATCCGCAACCACCGAAACCAAACACTAATTGGAGTACAAATCATGCGTTCCAAAGCAACGTAAACCCATTTAAAATGGTTAATAACGATACACTTTTACATCGGGAAATAGAAAATTTGATCAAACAAAATCAGATGTTGTATCATCGAATCAATAATCAACGTTCTCGAATGTTCCATCCGAACGAAATAGAACAAATCTTACTCGAATTTGATCCGGATAATAGCAATGGCATCAGTGCTTCCCAGTGGATTGAGAAATTAAATAACCTCAAACTCCAACACGATTGGACTGAATACGAAGCAACGTTTTATGGAATGACAAGGTTACGAGGGTCAGCACAAACCTACATTAATAATGTAGCTATGATCAATCCAAATAATTTCGATGATTTTTGCCGCCGAATAAAAGAAAAATTTCACCATTTTCTTAACGAAATG
Source organism: Tipula vernalis (assembly GCA_958295665.1). Classification (NCBI taxonomy): domain Eukaryota; kingdom Metazoa; phylum Arthropoda; class Insecta; order Diptera; family Tipulidae; genus Tipula; species Tipula vernalis. The sequence goes on from OY282559.1 coordinate 378,904,887, forward strand.
GATATCTTCAGACGTATGAAAAGTTGAATTAAAAAACCAAATGAGACAAATGAATGGTTTTCACCATATGCCAATTGAGCTGAATTCCGTGAAATACACTGCATTTGTAACACCTGATGGACAATATGAGTATTTAAAGGTACCATTTGGTTTATGTAATGCGCCGGCTGTTTCCCAACGCTTTACTAACCAGGTTTTTACCCGACTTATTCAGAAAGGAGATGTAATTGTTTATGTGGACGATATCTTAATTGCGACACGTACGGTGGAAGAACATTTAGAAGCATTGAGCGAAGTATTCCAGTTGATACATGATAATTGTTTGGAAATCCAACCGTCTAAGTGTTTATTTTTTAAACCAACTTTGGAAATTCTTGGTTACAATATTTCTAAAGAAGGTGTACGACCATCAAGACGACATACAAAAGCATTGACCGAATATCCTGTTCCGAAGAATATCCATGAGGTTCATCGTTTTGTGGGACTTGCTAGTTTCTTTCGGAGGTTCATTTGTAATTTTTCCGTTATTGCTAAACCGCTATATGACTTGCTTAAAGATGATTCAATTTTCAAATTTTAAGAGCCGGAAATAGAAGCATTTCGAACATTGCAAACCAAGCTATCATCTCCTCCGTTGTTGAAAATCTATAATCAAAATTACGAAACGGAATTTCACACGGACGCTAGTAGAATAGGCTTTGGCGCAATTTTGTTGCAAAGGCAACCCGATGGAAAATTACATCCTGTTGCGTTCTTTAGTAAGAGGACAACCGAACCTGAAAGTCGTAAGCACTCATTCGAACTTGAAGCATTGGCAGTTGTCGTGTACTTACATGGGTTACCATTCAAAATAGTCACTGATTGTCTATATTGTAAACAAACTTTGGAGAAGAAAGATTCGAATTGTCAAGTTATGAGATGGTCGATATTGTTAGAAAATTATAACTACAGTATTGTGCAACGAGATGGAATGACGAGAATGAGACATGTTGAAGCTCTCAGTCGTGCACCGGGTATCCATGTAGTAGCGGAGTGTACATTCCAAGAAGATTTAGCTTCATTTCAAATGGCCGATGAAAGCGCTCGTTTCATTAAAGAATCTATTAACGATAGTAAGGATGATGATTTTTATACCATACGAGATAATCTTTTGTACCGTAAAGACCAGGATAAATTGTTGTTGTATGTTCCACAAATATTGGAAAATAGTGTTATTCGTCAGAGCCACGAATATGGTCTATCTTTATGGAAAAGGTCGAAACTTTTATAAGGACTTGTTTGAAATGTTTATATTTTCAACCAAAAGATGGGAAGAAAGTGGGATTTTTACATCTCTACGATAAGTTTGAAAAACCTTTCCATACATACCACATAGACCATTTAGGCCCTTTTGCCGAAACAAAAGGTCATTATAAGTATATTCTGGTGGTGGTGGATGGCTTTACAAAGTATCCGAAATTTTACCCTACGAGGACGACAAATTCACGAGAGGTTATTACACACCTTAAAAATCATTTTCTAAGCTTTAGTACTGAAATAAAATAGTTAGTGACTGTGAGTTCGCTTTCAATAATTCACTGAATCGATCGATTCAGACAACACCGTCCATGGCACTGTTTGTTATAACATGTTATATATTTTAAATTTCAAATTTCCAGCTTGTAAATTAAATTTTTTGGAATTTGAAATTTATTTGTTTTAAAATTATGTTCCTGAAAGGACCCTGAACAGATTAACGGGTTATAAAATCATGTTTGAGCGAAATAAATGGTCATTTTTTCCAATTTACATATTTAAGATAAACGAAGCGATACTTTTAAATCGTTTCATACATGTTTATGTAAGTCTTGCAGTACACGAACATTTTTTTTTGTTTAAAAACAGATTGGCTGCGGCGATGCTGACGAAAGGAAACCTCTTTAATTAGTGACCTCCACGGGCGAAAATCTTTAGATCACAATTTTCAATGTGAAACAAAGAATGAAAAAGATTTTTAACGATTTTTGACCGATTTCTTTATTAAAAAAATTAGTCCTTCATATTGACGTCGTTTTTGTAACAATCAATATTTATCAAAAATCCTATGTATTTCACTAGTATTTGATATCCTTTTCAAAATCTTTTTCGTCTTTTGTTCTAGATTGAAATTTGTGACCTGTAGGTTTCCGCCCGTGGAGGTCATTAAATAAATGGAATTTCTTGTTAACAGCCATTGTACCAAAATTTTGTTTCTAAATCGTTCTAAATCTTCATTTTTACTCAAATAAATTGGTGAAAGAGACCCTTGGAAATCGGCAACCGGTCGGATCGTCTAAAATCTTCTCTAAGTTGTAGATTAGGGCGTCCTGAATAAAAGTTCTCATGGGCCCAAGATGTAAAAATGGATGGCTTTTGAAATAAATGGCATAGATTGACAGCGAGTGCTGTCGCGGTGGGGCTTCCCAGCCTATGTAATGATATTTTTTATGTTTTTTGAAGTATTAATTATCTGGTAGTAAAAATTGCACTGGCGGTGTGACGTTTGAAGGTTCAGTCAAACTACTGACCGTCATTTACGGCCAGTGACCGTAAATGACCGTCAGTAAGCATAACTGACAATAAAAGTGAAGGAAACGGTTTTTTTGTAACATTTTATTATTCTACGGGTACTGACCCGACCTATAACTTAGAGAAGTTTCTAGACGATTCAACCGGTTGCCGATTTCCATTTAATCTATGCAGGTTCTATTTGACGTTTCCAAATATCGGTAATTTGTGCTAACATTCCTTTCTTATTTTCACACTTCTAGAATTGACAAATGCGAATTTAACGAATTTGTAATTAAAAATTTGGAAGATGTATACAAATTTAGAATTTTGTTTTATTTATTTTACGAAACAAAAATCCTGGACGAAATTTGTGTCAATCTCGTATTTTAAAAAAGAAAACAGTTGGAATATTTACTGCTGCTGTAAATAGTTCAATTTCCACCGCCATTATATTTAGCAATTTGCCAGAAAATAAAATAAGTCAAAGTTCTACATAAAAAATAACGATACATTTACATATCCATTTAGATCCATCAGATTAACCCAAATTGACGAGACCCCTATATAATATGGCTGTACATAAAAATAACGAACTCCAATCAAATCTATCAAATGAGACTGCATTAGCGTATATAATCCACAAGAGAGAAAATAAAAAAATTAAATCATCAAGTCTTAAATAATAATTTGAACTTGATTAAGTCAAAAAGCTGTGTAATATATTGGCATGCCAACAAATTTTTTTATTTTTATGTTCTTAGTTATTTCTTGGCAACTGAACAACAAATTTTATTTATTTACATTTTCATATAGAGATGTCGTCAAAGTTTTTCTCCAAATCTAAAAACTCCTACTTAAACCTCTATATACATATATCAATCTATTTTTATATATATTCTCTTCATATATTAATTAATCCAGATTTATCAGCAAAATTTCCAAACAACACAAATAAAAGAAAAATGCCGAAAATCTAGATTTTCATTATCAAGATATACCAAAAACTGTGTTTATCCTTGGAATTGAATTCGTTTTGATTATTTCGTATAAATATAAATTTCCACCACACTAGCATATAGAATATATAGTGGATATATGCGCCTTAACAACAACACACCAACTGCCACTAAAAAAATAAAAATCGCTTTCATCGCCAAAATATTACGTCATTTGCCTTTATAACCGAAAAAGGATAAACACGAATAAAATCTTTTTTTTTTTTTTTGTAATTTCATTGGCGCCAAGTTATGTCTTATCGTCTGGAAATAATAATTCTGTCGTCTATATCGATCAAAATGGATATGGTGGGGTAATGTCGCATACCCCGCTCGCAATCGCCGAAAAATAACAAAAAAAGAAGATTGTGTGTTGTGTGCGGCATAAGGATGAATTGGATATGTATGTGTATTGGTAGTTCGAGGTTATTTCATATTATTAGTCATATTGTGTGTGTTAAGTTGTGTGGAACATGACTCATCCAACTAAACATATAATATATGCTGAATTAAATATCAGTCTCCTCATATACCTTCCTTCTCATGACGCGGGCGGTATAATTTCGATATAAATTTCAAATTAACAACAATCTGATTGTCAAAACAAAACACAAAAATCCTGTTTAATTTCATATTAATTTTCATACGAAAATCTCATAATGAAAATGAATTTTCCACTTTGCACATAAATACACAAACACATCCACACACACACCAACAACAATAATTATTGCCGAATAACAACACCAGCTCTTCAATTTATTACTGTGTGTATGTGTTATACTGACATTTAGATTAAAATGAAATAAAACAAAAAACAAAAAGAAAAACGAGAAAAACATTTTTATTGCCGCCTCTCTCGTAAGTCGTATTTTCTTGTTTACAACGGCACAAAAAAAAAAAAAAAACCAACGATAAAAGAAAACGAAGAAGAAAATGTGGAAAAAAAATAAAAAGTTTTTACCTTCTAGAACTCTTGTGTCAAGCAATAAATTTTTCTTGTTATTTTATTTATTTCCACACTAATACTCTTGACGTTAAAAATATATAAAGACGAGAGAACGAATATAGTGGTGCATGGCGATGGTGGCAAAAACCACCAACACTAACACCCAGTTTTGTTATTTTCATCCCTGGAATGAAATGAAAATAAAACGCCAATCCTCAGAAAATCTAACACATTTTAGTTGTGTTCATTGTTATTGTTGTTGTTGTTGTTGTGCCACCGTTGAAATATGAGAAGGTAATTTTAATTTAGTTTTTTATGCTACAAACAGTACTCGACGTTAAATGAAAATTAATATGGAAAATGCTGGTACATACACACACACACATATAATATGTAATACGTAAGATATACAGTGTGGTCGAAAGGATGGGTAATCCACTACAATATAAACATTTCCCGCATCAAATCAAGTTATAATCCAGTTCGTCTTTATTCATCTAATTACAGCTAACTGTGTTTTATTGGTTGAAACTCGGAAAAATAATTGTTATCTTCTTAAATCCTGAAATATCCGTCTTAATGCCAACAACACATAATATTTATAGCACAAGAGCATAAATACATATAAAAAACGAAAAATTTTCATTTTTCCATATAGCTACATACCCGGAATAATATAAAGATTCTGTAACCATTTACAAGAACGAAAAATTTTACTAATTTTCCCATTTTATTATCGTAACAGCAACGAGAGACGTAGCAGCAGTACCAGCAAAAAAAATGAAAATGAAAATTACAAGAAAATAATAAGATAAGAATTTTCCGTTATTTTCATTTCGTTTTTTTTTTACGTTTTTATGGCAGCAACAGTGCTGAATACAACAAAAAAAAAAAATACAAGACTGTCATAATTTGAGCTTTTAAGAGCTTTTTGTTGTTGTATCTTTTCATTCTTAAATGTATATATACGATTTTGTGTACATTACAGAAAATAATAATGTGGAAAGTATGATTACGCGCGAGAGATGAAAATTAATGGAATAGGAAGAATAAGAAGAAAAAGACGAAGAATCGAAATGTAACACTGTGCAAAATTTTCATTTGACCAAACTTTAATTACAGAGATTGTGAAAGTCACGTTTTTTTTTTTACTTTACTTTACTTTTAGCAATGCCGTTGTACACAACGGTAGAATAAGTTTTTATTTTTCGCTTTAGTCATTCCGAACATTTTTTTTTGGTTAATTTAAAAAATGTTGTGTACGGTTTTTGTGTTTGAATGTGCTGGGCGGTGGCTGCGGACGGGAAATATTGTTTTGCATCAAAAATTGCAAATACATGATTACGTGTTTTAATTATGTGCACATTTTGTTGTAAATTGCGAGATTGTGGATGGAAATCTTTTCTCTAAATTGGACTTTAATTTGATTTACTATTAAGATGCTAGTTTTCACTTAGATTGAGGTGGCTTTGGGAATATCAAATCATACTGTTATTTCAAGCAATTATAGTAATTAGGTAATTCTTTATGGTAGCTAACAAATCAGTATAAAATTTTTCAATATTGATCAGGGTCGTATATTTTTTTAATTGTTTTAAAATTGACAATATCTGATTAGAATCAAAAATTCCGAGAAATCTTTTTCTATGTAAATAGGTCAAACATAATTTAAAGGAATGTAACTTAACGATATAGAAATTTTGGAAAGGGCTTTAAAAGGTTTTTGACCTTAAATAATTTCATAAAATATTTGAAATATTTGACATAGAAAATTAAAATTTAATAATACTCAAAAAGTATTTCGTGGATCTTTGAAAGTTTCAAATTTTTTCGAGAATATCAAAAAATTGTGATCCAATCAACAGCGTTGATGTTCATTATCCTAATTTAATTGTATATATAATTCAATGCTATTCAAACTTCGGAAAGCACAAAATCATCGAATATCTAATACAATATCGAAAACCCCGAAATATTGTAATTTTACCATTAAGGATCTTCACATTCACAACCATTTCGAATATTCGCGAAAATCTCAAAAAAATTAAGATTTTAACATAATCTCTAAAGTCAACAAAGCTCGATAAATTTGAAATGAATAATTAGAAAACGTCGCAGATATTCCGAAAATATAGAACCCGAACCGGAAAAACACTATCCAAATCCACAAATCTCATAATCCCGAATTTCGAGAATTTGATCTCAGTATGCTATGATTGTTTCAATTTCAAAAGTAAGAACCTCGAAAAATCCCGTTTTAAACATCGATCATCTTGATATACCTCTAAGGCGGTAAATCAAGTAACTCAATGCTAAAATTCAAATAATATAGAGAAATTCAATACTGCCTTACTCAACTCTATACGAAGTATAGCTCGGAAAGTAATAAAAGCCTTGAAAAATCTCATGAAATCAATAATTCTGTACAGATTTGCAAATATCGAGAATCAAGAATAATGGACTCGGATAACCTCCTCGCACATGTTACTATTGAAGATCGTGTTTTTCACAAAATTTCGAATATTCTCGAAAAGCTGAAATAAACATCTGAAATAATCTTCAAAAACTATGAAATCTCTTCAGATCTGTTAAACGTTTAGGTATTATATAAAAACGTTCGAAATTAACTTTGACTGCCAGGAGCTGTTTTGTAAATTCATCAACCATGCACAACCAAGGTTAAATTACAATTTTATTAAGGCTGATATTGCCGATCTGCAGGAGTTTTTTGAATTGGTGGATTGGGAAGTAACTTTCAATTCTAAATGGAGTGATGTTAATGCTCTAGTCGACTCATTTTATTTGGTTTTATTTGGTGCTTTCGACAAACATGTACCTAAATGCTATGAACGTAAGAATAACCTTCCCCCATGGTTTGACAACAATTTGGTCAATTTAAGAATCAAGAAGAATAAGGCACACACATTTGCCAAAGAATTTGGTGATAACTTGGATAGTCTAAATACTTTTCTACAACTACGCCGGGAATTTGATAAGGAACAACGCCGAGCCTATAGGAACTATTTTTCACGGCTGGAAAATAATTTAATTGCAAACCCAAAACTGTTTTGGCCTTTTGTTGATGTCAACAGAAAATGTTCTGGTTATCCACAAATGATGTCGTTAAATGATGTAACTGCCTGTAATGCTGAGGACATATGTGAATTATTTGCTGAATTTTTCCAATCAATCTATCAAAAATACAATGATAATGCAATTGATATTTCATATTGTACCTCGTAGTTCGCATCATCAAAATTTAATTGGAATACCTTATATTTCAGTAAAAGATGTCAGGCTTGGTATATCCAAGATGAAATCGGGATGTGGTTTTGATAACATACCTGCAAAAATACTTAAAGATCTTAACAGCTCGCTATCATTACCACTATCTCTGATATTTAATGCGTCTCTGAAGAGTGGTGTATTTCCGTTGGTATGGAAAAAGTCGATTATAATTCCCATTTTTAAATCCGGAAAACGGAGCAACATTAAAAATTATCGTGGCATATCTATATTATCATCAATTCCAAAAATATTTGAGCTTATTATTTCTGATTATTTGTATTTTAATGTTAAACCTTTATTATCACTTCAACAACATGGATTCGTCAGGCATCGTTCTACCACTACAAATCTTTAAAGTTTAACATCTAAATTATTCAGTGCCTTTGACTCTAAATGTCAGCTTGATGTGGTTTTCACTGATTTTGCGAAAGCATTTGACTCACCTCAGTTTGAGTTACTTCTTGCCAAACTGGACAGATTTGGAGTGAGTAAATTGTTTTTGGATTGGCTTGGATCGTATCTAAGATTGATCGGAAGCAGGTAGTTCAAATTAACGAGTTTACATCTAAGATGATTGATGTTCATTCTGGAGTGCCTCAGGGCTCCCACCTTGGACCTGTATTATTTAATGTCTTCATCAATGAAATTGCTTCTTTGTTTCAGTACTGCGACTGTGAATTATATGCAGATGACTTGAAAATATCAAGAAGTGTGTGTAGCCCGCAACAATGTAATGAAATGCAGAGTGATCTTGATTTGCTGTATAAATGGTCAGTTATGAATAAGTTGAAGTTAAATTTGGAAAAGTGCAAGATTATGAGCTTCTCCAGGAAAAAAGCAGTTATTCTTCATCAATATCTTATTGGTAATCACCAGCTAGAACGAGTTATGACATTTAAAGATTTGGGTGTTGTCCTGGACCATCAATTGAATTTCCGAGACCATATTAATTTAATAGTAGCTAAGTCTAATTCTCTACTTGGCTTTATTCGTCGTATCACAAAAGATTTTCGTAATCCACAATCAATTAAAACTTTGCATTGTTCTATTGTTCGGTCTAATTTAGAATACGCGTCGATTATTTGGGATCTTACTTACAATATTTATATCGATAGAATTGAACGAGTACAGAAGCAATTTATTATTTACTATCTTCATAAATTGAATTGGCCATTTGATCCGAACCTTCCAATGTGGCTGAATAAAAAGAATTTGCCATCCTACGGTGACCGCTGTAAAATTGCTGATTTGGATTCATTGCTTGTAAGACGTAGATGTGCTGCTTCAACATTTAACAGTTCGATTGACTTCCCTAAACTACTTGCAAAGATTGATATTCATGTGCCCTGTAAACCTACTCGGATTAGGAATTTTATATATTTGCCGACATTTAAATCTAATTACGCACATAGTGCTCTGGTTCCGGCGATTTGTCGACAATTTAATTGTAGTTTTGATGTGTTTGATTTTAATATTTCTAAATGTTCTTTTGAAAAATTAATAAAAACTAAAATATAAAATTGTAAAATAAAATTGTAATCAAAAAAGAATTTTTTATCCCGTTGATGATGTAAATAAATAAATAAATAAATTTATAGTCAACGTCGAGCCTTGATTGATTTAATTTCAAACGAAAATGGAATAATTTCTAAGAAAGCTAAATAAATTCGAAAAATCTAGAAAATCTTAAATAATATTTATAACGTAGCACTCAACGTCAAATCCCATTAAACATCGTCAATCTCGAATTACCTCTAAGGCGATTAGCGGTAACATGTTCATAATGGTATTATGTCCATAATCCTGAAACATAAGTAACTCAACACTTCACAAACATCGAGTAACAACGAAAATCGTAAATAGATTCGAATATCCTCGAAAACCTCGAATAATGTTAGTGTTGAAGATCTTGATGTTCACAAAATTTGGAATGTTCTCGGAAAAAATTACACCACGAAGTTAGCTCGACATGAATTGAATACATATCGAATTGGATACTATTTTCGTAACTATGTGGTCAGTTCACTTTTCGGCATTTTTTATAGACAAATATATTAATTGTTCATGGCTAACCCAATATTTTCGATTTGGTAAATCAGAAAAATACAGAGGCCAATCGCTCATAACATATCTACTGAAAAAAAAGTAGAAATATCTTCCCCCCTCCCCGTAATTTTGGCTGAAGGCCCAAAGAGTTATACTAATGTACCACTCTGCAACGTAACTATGTGGGTACAATTTTTGCTTATGCACCATTGTGGCTACGTTATGTTGGTAACCCTGTCCAAATTTTTCAAAATGTTGAGAATAATTCAACTCATTTAGCTGACTTATTGGTTTAAATTTTTTTTTTTTTTACCAGAAATGTAATATCAATGTCGAATAAATCTGCTCTAGAGTAAAATTTAAAAACCTGGAGAAACCTCACTAAAAATCGAAAATATCGGTGTAAATGTAGGTGGTAACATCACGCAACTCACCACCTTGTGGATATCATAATCTAATAAGCTTGAATACCGTTAGTATTCAAGATCTTGGTACTCTCAAAATTTCAAATATTCCCGAAAAATTCGAATAAACTTCAACTTATAGAATAATCATCAAAAATCAAGAAATCTTGATAAATCTGTAATAGCGTCCAGGCATTTAAACGTTACGTAATTCAAAAGTAATTCAACAAAAATATTTAGAAAACGTCAAAAAATCTCGAAAAAATTGAATCAGATACAAACAATACTCAAACCGACAATTCTTATAATCTCGAATTAGGCCAAGCCGAACTGTGTAAAACTCTATACACAGTAATATTGAGAATCATGAATAGACTCGAAAAAATCTCGAATAATGTTAGTATTGAAGATATTCACATTCATAAAATTTTGAATATGCTCAAAAAACCCGAATAAACTTCAACTTCTGAATTAATCGATAGATCTGTAATAACGTGTAGAAATCTATTTTAGGTAATCCAAAAATCTCAAAATCTTGAATTTCCATGTTTAATTCAACCTCAAATCAGAATGTGTTAGTTTCGGAATAGTTAAATATTTTCGATGTATTTCAAAGGGGTAACATCACAGAACTTAACTATAAAAAGCTCGAAAAGCTAAAGTCATATAAATAGATTTTTAACATCGAGAAAGCATGAGAAGACTTAAATAAGCTTGAATAATGTTAGTATTTAAGACTTTGATACACTGAAAATTTTGAATGTTCCCGGAGAACTCGAATAAATTTAAACTTTTAGAATACTCTTCAAAAATCAAGAAATCGCAATAAATCTGTAAAAGCGTCAAGAACATAAATATTACACAATTCAAAAGTAAATAAAAAACAAACGACTGGAAAATATCGAAAAATCTCTAAAATAGTATATCCAATACCACAGGTAAACGATACTCAAATCCAGAAATCTGTATTAATGGAAAAATCTCGAATTTCAACAAATAAATCAACCAGTAAGTTAAGAATCTCGAAAAATTCCGTTAAACATCGAAAATCTCGATGACGTAATTTTGAAATCTCTATACAAAGCTCGGGAAGCAAAAAGCCTAAAAATTGTATCTTCAATTGTTTATCTTAATAATTCTGAAACATACACAACTCAACACCTTGAAATATAATGTAATAACCAGATACACAAATAGGCTCGAATAATCTCGAAAATCTCAACTAAAGGCATTATTTGAGATTTTCGAGATTATTTGATCCTAATCATGTTTCTGAATATTAATCGATATTTGCAAGGCATTGCGTTATGTTATAGAATTATTGAGATTTTCAATTTAATGAAATATTTCAAGACTTTTCAGCTTTCCCTTTCATAAAACTTCGAATATGCTCGAAAAAATCGAATAAACTTAAACTTTAACTTTAATCAAGAAAGCTTTGATAAACCAGGCCGAACCATTGGCCGGGACAATATATCTAAGCAGTCTAGACATCTCAATCCTACTTAATTCAGAAATTATTTTAATCCAAAAATCTCGAATTTCGAATAATTGTTTTCAGTACTAAATGTTTCGAACAATTTCGAAAATTTCGAAAAAACCTATAAAATCTCGAATACTATCTCTGTTGCGTAATATTCAATGGAAAATAAATCTGGTGTAGAGTAAGCTTTAAAACCTCAATAAATTCCATTAAACACCTAAACCTCACGCTAAGACGGTAACATCAACCTACTCCACTCCAAAATTCGAATAAGTAACTGATATAACCTTGGAATTCTAGAATAATCTTGAAAAATTAAGAAGTTACTAAGAATGCCAAGTAGCTTAAGGCTATATCTAATTAAAAAATCTAGGTTAATCCATAAATCTCAAAATCTTGAATTTCGAGAACTTCACCCAACATGAGGCTAAAATTAATTTCATGCCAAACTTGAATATAAAGAGTAAAAAATTTCGATTTTTAATGCTTCATAAATTGTTAAAATTTCAAATTAAAAAATTTAAATAAATTGAAATTTCTAAATTGGACCGAGTGACAAATCATTGAGGAACTGAAGAATTTATTTGAATTGTTGCAAAATGGGAATTGATTTAGAGCTGCTCGAGACTCGAGATCATTATTAAATATATTCAAATGCTGGTTAAGGAAATCCTCCTAACCTATTCAAAATCACTTGTCAAGAAACCACTCAATTAATAACTCAAAAAGTTTACTTCACAAAGATATTTCAGAAAGGTAGAAGGCATATAGCCCTTAAAATTTAAAAAAAAAGTAGAATTTATAGAAAACTGGTCACAGAAGCGAGTTAAGAAGAGAAGCAATTAAACGCAATCGCTGGAAATCGTGTCTTTCAGCTTTCAGAAAATAAGCCAAATTCTACGGAATGAGGAAGAGAAACACAAAATATTTGCAGACCTATATACATTATTCGTTTAATTGTGAAAGGCTGAATGTCGAAAAGCCGAAATGTCGACAGGCCGAACGCCGAAAGGCCGACTGGTTCAGAAGGCCGAATGTTGAAAGGCCAAATGTCTAGTGGCCGAATGAGTCGAAAGGCCAAGTGCCTAAAGGCCGAATGAGTTGAAGAGCCGAATGTCAAAAGGCCGATTGGCGTAAGAAGAGAGTACAAGCGATTTAAACAATTTTTAATCTGAAAAATTTAAATTTTTAAATTTCGGAATTTCGTAAATAAGTACACCACAAGACAAATTGAAATATTTCAAACATTTTTATAAGCAGCTCAATTTTTAAAAATTTTGGGAGAATACTTAATTAAGCTTCATCCAAACAGTAGCCAACAATTGTCGTTTTTGTTAATATAGTACTTACATAAAATTTTATTTACAAATTTTCTTTTGTATTGAGAAAAAACCATCATCGACATACCTGAAAAGAAAAAAAAAATTTTAATAAAACGAAAACTATTTAAAATATCAAAAGTGCATGTTGATCGAACTTAATTCGAGATGAATTTGTAAGAACCTACGGGAGGTCTTGTTGAGCAAAATTCAAACCACAAAATACATTTTGATATTGAGTCACGTTTAAGTTACTTATTTCAACCACCACCCCAACCTTAAAAATTACCCTCAAATATGTCTTGTATCAATCGGCGACACGGGCAATCGCCTAAATATCAAAAATTAAAAATAGCTCAATGTGTTCAAACAACCTAATGCCAATAAGCCAGAGTTCAAAACAGAGCCAGATTCAAGTAGACACACAAACCAGGAATAAAATCAACAGCAAATACAATTTATTGCCAACGGATAAAAAAACAACAACAAAAACTTGACAAACGCTTGAATAACAAAAATGTATCTTCGTTATCTGATTCATCAGATTATGATTACTCTGATTCATCAGATTATGATTACTCTGATTACATTCAACCAAAACCATCGATAAATTATGAACCTGAATTACTATTACCTGAATTAGTATGTTGGTTACGAGAGAGCTTCATTTCAATACTCGAACAAAATGGATGCCGTACAAACAAAATCCAAAAACGTAACACTCTCGAGAAGTGATGAAAGAATTTGTGTTGCTTGCCACTACCTCATACCTTAAACGCAATTGTTTTATATGTCTTGACCGATACTCAATCGATCACAAATCAATGGAGATGGATCTATAATTTACTATCCAGTCAGTTTTGCGCCATGAGAATTTGGCAGCCAATGCGCCATTCATATTTTTGACGAACATAATCAATCAGAACTTACCAAAATCTGGTGTCTCTTCGGTTCATAAGTAATTTGATGTTCTCAGTGATTTCAACAATGATAATAACAGAAACAGTCGAATACACGAATGTCGGCCTTATATCTATAACGGCTTTTGTCCGTGTCGGCTTTTTTGTGCTCGCCAGTCTTTTATTTGTTGACTTTTGATCTGTCTACCTTTTGTTCAGGTTCCATATAAATAATATTCAACAATTTTGGACGATTATTGAATATTCACCCAAATTTAGAGTGATACTCGATATTTACCAAGCATTGGCTATTCTGTCCGAAAGTGAAAACTTTTGGTGTCATCACTTAGCCCCGTGGACATTATCCACATGTTTTTCTCTGGGCATTATGTCTTTTTTAAAGGAACGTAATGCCCAAAAAATATGGGGATCATATCGACTTAAGAAAGAGCCACAATACCTACACTGAAAGAGAATTAATACCAATAAACGAAAAAGCAGAAAATATGGGAAATATGGGAAAGAAAATTTAATTTAGAACTAAGAAAACCACTAAAAATGAATAATCGCCCAAATGTTATTGACATTTCAGCCAAAAATAAAAAATTTTTGAGGTTATCAGCCGAAAGTAAACATAATACATGAAAAGCAATGAGAACTTCCGTAAATAGTCCTACGTGGAATAAAATCAGCCTCTAGAGTAAATATTTGAAGATGAATCGCTTTCACTGTGATTTGTCAATAGCTATCGCTGGAAAAAATATCAATTCAAGTTGGAAATCTGGGAAAATTTGATTTTTTTATTAAATCAGCTTCAAGCGTATTATGTCTGGAGATGGATTGTCTATCTCCAGACATAACAAACCAATTTTAATTATTTTGTTGGGTTTCGCGAATTTTCCACAGTTTTTCACGAGGAAATGGGGGCAGGTTTTGCTACTAAAGAATATTGACAAAGACCTTCAATGCTATCCATGTATCTATAGTAATTTTGGGTTAAACATTATCGACTGATTACGATTAAATTTTGTATTTTTGGCTCGGATACCACAATCTGCATTCTCGATTTTTTTACTTTAAGCAGAAATTAACAGGGTTCTGCATTATTGACTCTTTATTTTCGGCTGGCAAATATCGGCTAACTTTAACAGTATCATAATTCACGATTTTAGGCTATTATTCGTTTGTGTTCTGTTTGATTCTCCGGTTTCTAGGTATTCTCTGAATTACTGGTGACATTTGATTACTACATGAATTAAGTAACTGATTTTTTTCATAATTGCATTCTGTGGATTATTAAACTGAAATTACAGCTAACGATCGGCAACTTCCTTATAAGTATGAGTAAGATATAAGATTGTATAATGTGCCTGTGGTGTGAAGTGTATATTAGTCGTTCGTATTGGTGAGTTGCACTGTTAAAACACATATTAAAGTGAAAACGACATATAAAATAAGAAAGAGGGGATACATGCTATTTCTTTTTATTAATCTCCATAACTCTTTCGTTTTTTTTTTTAAATTTAAATTTATTAAAATAATTTGAGCGAAACATTTTAAAATTTAAGAAAAGTATGAAGTTTACCAAAAAAAAAAATCCTTGATTGTAATAATTCTAAATCAATGAAGAAACTCAGCTTTAGTAACAAATTAACATAGGATGATTCTAATTTAATATGCTACTTAAAACCAAGATTTTTTATTGATTTAGAAATATTACACTCAAGCATTTTTTTTGGTAAACTTCACACTTTTCTTAGATTTTAAAATATTTCGCTCAACAAATTATTTTAATAATTTTAAATTTTTTTTAAAAACGAAAAAATATTTTTTTTTTCTTTGGAAAATTGTTACCATACCCATTTGCTCGAATAGGTAATAGTTTCACTCTAGGTGAATAACAAGAAATTTTAAAAATCCTGGAATACAATAAGAACAAACTATGCTACAAGATGCGACTAAATCAAATTAGTAGCTTTATGTGTAGTATATCAAATCAGTCGTGTGCGAATTCCAAACGGAGGGGATGAATATCACATTTTGTTGTTGTACGTCATACCGATTCCTAGAAAATCCTAGAGTTTGTTGTAAGATACGACTAAGTTAAGTTGGTAGCTTTACATTTAATGTATCAAATGGACCTTATGCCGTTTCTAAACGGAGGGGATGAGTATCATTTTTTCTTGCAGTACGTCATACCGATTTTTAACATTTGAGTAGTTTTACATTCGCGGGGTATAACAAGAAATCTTAAAAATCCTTGAGTTTGTTGTAAGATATTACTAAGTTAAATTAGTTGCATTATGTATAGTGTATCAAATGGGCCATATGCTATTTCCAAACGGTGGGAATAGATATCATTTTTTATCGTTTAACGTCATAACGATTCCTAATTTTTAAGATTTCTTGTTATTTACCGCGAATGTAAAACTACTCAAAAATTAGGAATCGGTATGACGTACAAGAACAAAAAATGATATTCATCCCTTCCGTTTGGAAACAGCACATTGCCCATTTGATATACTACACATAAAGCAACTAATTTAACTTAGTCGCATCTTACAACAAACTCTAGGACTTTTAAGATTTCTTGTTATTTACCGCGAATGCAAAACTACTCAAACATGAATGGCGTACAAGAACAAAAAAAAAAAAAGGAAGAATAAGTCCACAGTAAATGACTCAAACAAGCAGAATGAATATGACGTAACAAAAAGTATTAAATTTCGGATTTCTCCTCACTTCTAAAAAATGGCACACACACCATACGATTTGCGGCACTGTAAACTGTTATTGCCAATCGTTCTCGAAAATATATTATTCTTGTTAAAAAAATTCGAAATATTCTTTTGTCAGTGAAATATAGTCAAAAAGATTTACACCGTAAAAATATTCCACTAGCTAAATGCAAGATATTTATAGTTCTGGTATCGACAACTATTTTCAGTTTAAATCATTTAAGTTAATATTCGTTAATTCATAATTCGGTCTAGTAAGTACGAATAGTTAATTTTATAATTCGGAACAGATATCCTAACTCTATGCTCTACAATTCGAATATTTTATTCCAAATTGCGAAATGTGAAGAATGTTGGCGTTTAAATTACGATTTCTGAAATTCTGATGTAGATAATCAAATTTTCTCAAAAAAATTCAAAATATTGCAGATTGGAAATTTTTTTAGGCAGATTGTAACGTTATTTTGAAAAATGATTCGGTAATTTTTACAACCTTGGCTGTAGCGGTTTTGAAATGTTAGCAGAATGTCGAATCAATCAGTCACGTTGTTTTCTGAATTCAAAATCATTGTTACGAGAACTGAAAAAATTATGATAATTTGATTATAGCAAATTGTGACGAAACCTTAAAACAGGTGTTTCAGATCACTCAAGTGTTGAGATGTTTTACTTTTAAGAGTTTGAGAAAATACCTCCGTCTTGACAATACAAATATTAAACAAATGAGACCACATTTTAGGAAGGTTTTGTTGGAATCGATTTTTCAAACTGAATGAAGTTGGACCACTTGTTTATCTCGCAAGATTCTCTGATTATTGAAAATATGGAAATTCAAATTTATAAAGAAATTCTGTAGACGAATTTTGAAAATTTAAACTTTCAAGCGAACGATAATATTTCGAATCCCGTACGGCAACAACGAAATTTGGGATATTAATTACGAATCAGCATTAAACTGAATTTTAAATATTAGACCACGATATGTGGAACGAAATACCCTAAATGAGAGGAATTCGGTTTTTGGTGTTAAAATAAATTTCCAATTTGAATTTTACACAAATTATTTTATAGGATTCTGAATTTTGAAAAATTTCAAAATTTGAAATTACAAATTTTGGTGTCATTTCGATAGGAGTAACCACTCGAATCAGCGTTGTAAAAAACTGAATTTTAAATGATGGGAGCTTTGCAAACTAAATTCTATTCTCTAAATTGTGAAACCCTTAATTTGTGTATGAGAGTAAGGTAAATTATTTTAAAATCAAATTGGATGAACTTCAGTCGGCTTTGTCCAAATTAAGGTCGACATACACCCAATTGAAAATTGCACAAGGCAACCTCGAATAGATTTAAGATGGTCTGGTTTCGGGTCGAGGACTAAATCAGCAGCGAAGATTTAAACATTTTGAACTTAATCGCTCAATGGAATCTCAAAATTAGCCCCTTCCAATATCATCGGAAAATTATCAAAAGGCTTACAAGACTTCAGTCGATTTTTATGATTATGAAATTAGGATTCAAAAAATTTATATGAAGCAACTGCTCGACAAAAACAGACCGGTCGAGAATTCCGCTTCATCTCTACAAACATTTTTGGACACTGTGACCAAGCTTTACAATTCTCTGAAGGCATTAAATGCACCAGTCCAAGTGAACCGAATATTCATAAGGAAATAGGCGTTCTTTTTGAACAAAGTTCTAATTGCCCGTTCTGTAAAGGTACCCAACCTTTGGATTCTTGTCGTTTCTTGAAACCGCTGCATCGGTTCAATTTCGTGAAATATTGAAGTTCATCTGTGTCGTGCCTTAATAATAAATACAAAACTGTAGACTGTAAAAGTGTTTGCTCCGTTTGTTTATAGAAACATCATACATTGTTGCCAAACTGGACTGAATGTTAAAGTTGTGTTCGATTTGACAACGCCACTTTTTACATTTAATTCTAATTCAAAACTAGTTCATGAAACTAGTTCGTCTCTAATTTTACATGGTACAATGGTGCTATGAGTTAAAAACGCTGTCTTTACGTTAAAATTATTCCGTTATTAATTACCAACATTACGTTAAAAAAATTCGGAGAAATGAAAATGGTAGAGATGTTGTGACTTTATCAGTCAAAAATGTTGTTGGAACTTAGCTGATTTATCACCCAATGTGTTGCGAGGACAAATATTATTTCATGCCGCATCATTTAGTTGTCTGATAGGGCAGTAGTACGACCAAACTTCGCAACGTTTTGAATACTTCGTCGAAAAGTTCGACCGGCATCTCGTTAAACGACTGTCTTATGGTCGGCCTTACACAATTCAGCAAGATCTTGATTAAATTATTTTACGACTTCGCGCATCTTTTTGGTACAACTGGGGATATAACAAAGAGGTATCATCAAATTTTGTTTCGAAAATATCAGAACAATGTACAACGATTTTCGCAAGGTCTTCTCAATTCATCGTTGGACAGATTCCAACCATCCCGGTTTGTGGCTTTCGTCGCGTATTATATCTCCATTATTCATTATAATTGGTATCAAATTCCTTTGGATATGATTTCTCATGGTTTACTACCGGACAATTTTTTGATAGGTGGAAAATGGTTTTAAGGTACAAATATTGTTTAGCTTCGACGGAAGTCGAGTCAGAAAGGATGGAACTCCCAAGTTCAGTTTACTTAACAAATTGAAAAACACAATTCGCAATTGAAAGCCGAGTGCCAGTAATCGACTGTCTTTGGACAATGTATCATTCATTAAAATTGAAATGGATTTGGCCTGAAGAGGCCCAGTAAAGCTTATTAAGCAAATTGAATTTTCAACCGAAATTGAAATTCTTCGAAAGGGCAAGGTATTATCGCAACAAAGCAAATTGTTGCATTTTAACCCATTTCTGGATCAAGTTGATACTCTGCGCATTGGCGGCAGATTAAAAAATTCAAATGTTCCAGACACTTCGAAGCAACAATGGTTACTAACAGCTTTACTTTAATTTACAAAATTGTTAGTTTGAACTGCTTCTGGATTATTCGCGGCCAAAATTTATCCAAATGTATCGTTAAACAGTGAGTTCGATGTGACCGTACTCGTCCTCAAACAATTTTTCAAAGTAAACATCGTTGTAGTCTCTTTCTTCAGAAGAGTACAGTTCGATCCCGAGAATAAAAATTGGTGTATAAAGTTCGAAATTTTAATTAGCGAACCCGCTCATTAATTATAGCTCATTAAGCTATAGAATTTTCAAAGGCGTGCGAATTTCGAACTTTTGGATTTCTCGAATTTTGAAGTAGATTACCAAAGTGGAAGTTGTCGCATTGTAAATCTAAGTGGATCGGAATATTAGTTACCTAGATTTCAATGATATAATATGAATCAGATACTAATTCTGGAACGTTCATTTTCGAATAAAAATTCGAACGCTACGGTTTGTAAAGTCCATAATACTTCATAAAATCGAATAAATTAAATTTAAAACAGAAAATTATTATTAAGTCCCTTATCAAATTACGAAAGCTCGAAATTAAATCACACCCCTAACCCTAACTCCACTCAACGTCTTTTTATCTATGCATTCATTATACAGTAATTCTAAACTTTTATCGGAAAAACATTTTTTTTTCAAAAAAAAAAAAAAAAAAACTCAAACCCTAGAGAGATTTGTTGTTATTGATATTATTATAAATAAAATTCAATCAATTTATTGAGAGCACAAAATGTGCATTTTCCTTAAACTATGTTCTAGTTATACAAAAAAATTTTCCATGATTGCAAAAATAAATGAAAATCAAATTCCTAGTTGAATTACCAATCATGTACTACTAACTAGTATACGATTTTGTATTTTTAAAATGCAGTTTACTCGACGATATTATTTTATATAGTGTTACACAAGAGTCTAGACTACACGTTAAACAAACACGACATTGCACAAATTTTTAATGTGCACTGACATAAGTAATATTAAATAATTTAACTTTTTTGCCGAAAAAAATTTTCCTAATTAATTTTTTACCCCCGAAAAACAAAAACAAATTTTTATCTTACATATTTACCATATACATACATATATTCATGGAAAAATGCAGATACAGTAATTACAATAAACATAAATAATAAAAATTTTGTGTTCTTCTATGTATATAAAAGAAGCAGTTTGTTATGTTTTCTTATGTATCCGACGCCGTGCGCCTCTTCTCCACCCTAACACCCCGAAATTGTATCATTTTAATTGGGTTGTAATATACAAATTTTGTGTGCGACAAGCTGTGCGCCTCTCTCCATTTAATACCTCAACCTTCCCGCACATATTAAATAGAGCCAACCATAAAATCATGATTCGCGAAATATTTTATTTTATCTGTTTCAAAACAAACATCGGAAAAAATAAATTCCTGTTGGAAAAATTAATTTTTCAATTATTAAAAATTAAATACAGAGAGAAAATACATACATACATAGTAAAATTTTCATCTACTCGGCATTCTTTTTGTACTTAAATATGTGTAAGTATTTGTTTTATTCATTCTTGGGATGTATACAATTTGAAATGATAACGAGACGTCGAAAACGATGTCGGCATCGCAGCAAAAAATTTTGTTTTTGTTTTTGGCAAATCTATAGTACTTATGTTTAGAAGATACACACACATACTAATATATCAGTCGACGAGATAAACATTTTTTAATAAGAAAATTTTTATTTGATGTAAGGCAAATAATAAATAAAGAAAATAAATAAAACAAATAAAAATTTTCAGGGTTAGATGGAAATAGGAAAAAAAAAATAAAAAATAAAATAAAATTATTATGATTAAATTTATAAATTTTTGGTTGGAAAATTAAAGAAATTTAATTAAATTTTTCTTTTCATAACACACACAAACATATACACAGAAACAAAAATAAAATGGAAATTTAATTAAATTTGATTGACATAATTAAATGTATTATTATTATTTAAAAATAGGGAAAAATATGAATATATAAATGTGTGATGTGCATTATGAATATATGCAAGTAACAAAGGTACACAACGTACGACTACGACACAAATGGAATTTTAATGGTTGAGCTAATTTTTGAGGAAATACGAGAAGGGGTTATGTGCTTTAATAAAATATAAACAAACGAGATAAAATATCGAACATGGGTAACAAAATAATAATCGAAAATTAATTAATTTTATCTTATAAATAGAATTTGACACGTTTTTTAAATTAAATTCGACGCACTTTTTCAATTTAAATTAGAAAACATTTTATCGTTAATTATCAGCCGTTAGCTGTTAAATGAAAATGTCAAATCTATTAGTGAATTATTCCTGTATTCTACGCGTATGAATTTGTCTCGGATTGAAGTTTATTTAAAACAAAATCCAAAATGCTTTGCAAAAAGTTTAAAATCAACGTATAAAGAAATAACTGGGCAAAATAAAAAAAACGTTGCATTTAAATTGAAAAGTAAGTTCAATTTCATTTAAAAATTTTGTCTACGAATATAATTTAAAAAAATCATTTAATTCTATTTACACAGTTCTATTAACACAGTGCATTTGTTCAGTGCATTTTGTTCCTCCAGAGAAGTAGAATTATGTCTAATTCTATTTAAAAATAGTGTCTGATTCACAATTGCAACACAAAGTGAAATTTGCCTAAAAAGGTTACATACAATGTTCTGCAAAAAGATTAAAACCGTAAATAAATCGTCTAAAAATGTATGAAAAAATGTCCGAAATAAAACCGTTGAATTTTAATGGAAAGTGTGACCGATTTAAAGTCAAAAATGTGTCTAATTCTATTCGCAAAATGTAACGAATTTAATTTAACTTAATATATTTTTAATTTTGGTCACAATAAACAAAAATTGTCAAATTTTACCTTAAAATGTGTCGAATATAATATAAAAACTTCGCCCAAGTTTATTTACGCAGTTCTATTAAGACAGTGTATTTTATTTAAAATTGTCCAAAAGAATTTAAAAAATGTTCTTAACAATCATAAATCTTCTAAATTAATTTGGACAAATGTCCGAGCAAACTAAAAAATGTTGAATTTAAATTAAAAAACTTGTCCAATTCTACTTGTTACACAAAGTGAAATTGGTCTAAAATGTTCAAAATGTTTTGCGAAAAGTTTAAAACCAAAAATAAGTCGTCTAAAAATGTATGAAAAAATGTGCAATCAAAACAAAAAATTTTGAGATTTAATGGACATTCTGTCCAAGTTAATGTCAAAATTGTGTCCAATTCTATTTGCAAAATGTCATGTCATGTGTCATGTGATTACATTTTTGGTGACAATAAGCAAAAATTGCCGAATTCTATCTTAAAATGTGTCGAATATAATTTAAAAACTTGTTCCACGTTTATTTACACAGTTCTATTAACACAGTGCATTCTATTTAAAACTGTCCAAAAGAATTTAAAGTTCAAAACAATCATAAATCTTCTAAATTAATTTGATAAAACGTCCGAGCAAAATAAAAAATGTTGAATTTAAATTAAAAAAGTTGTCCAATTCTATTTGCAAGACAAAGTGAAATTGGTCTAGTCGAAAATGTTTTGCGAAAAGCTTAAACCCAAAAATAAGTTGTTGGTTAAAATGTCCAATCAAAACAAAAAACGTTGAAATTTAATGGACAGTCTGTCCAAGTTTATGTCAAAAATGTGTCCAATTCTATTTGCAAAATGTCACGTCATGTGTCAAAGGTTTACCAATTCTACTTGTAACCCAAAGTTAAATTGGTCTATAAAGTTCAAAATATTTTGCGAAACCAAAAATAAGTCGTCTAAAAATGTATGAAACAATGTCCGATCAAAACAAAAAACGTTGAAATTTAATGGACTCCAAGTTAATGTCAAAAATGTGACCAATTCTATTTGCAAATGTGTTTCAAATTTTGGTGACAATAAACAAAAAATGTCTAATTCTATCTTAAAACGTGGCACATAAAATTTAAAAACTTCGTCCAAGTTTATTTACACAGTTCTATTAACACAGTGTATTTTATTTAATTTTGTCCAAAACAATCATAAATCTTCTAAATTAATTTGGCAAAATGTCCGAACAAAACAAAAAATTGTTGAATTTAAATTAGAAACGGTGTCCAATTTCAAAGTTTGGTTAACCCTTCGTCTATAAGCCTGGGTCTTTCGTGTCCGGGCCAAAACGATTTCGGTTGATAGCTTTCTAATAAAGGAAGGAAGGGCACTGCTGCCCCTTCCTAAAACAAGTAGTGTAGAAGGGGGTACTGATGCACATGTTTGAAAGTCCCAGTCCCTCTTAGACGTTTGCTATGTGCACTCAGGTTTACAAACGAGGTAACTAAAAAAAAAAACTTTTTTCCTTTTAAAATGTTTTGATGTGTACACGTCTTTATTTTCGATCCCTTAGACATTCTGAGCAAAACCCTCCATTTTGGCGAGTTCTATTTGGTACAGTTTCTTACGCCAATGACCTAGCATCATCTTTTTGGCTGTTTCTTGATTATTTCACAAATTCTTCAATTTCTATAAAGAATTTCAGAAATTCGTGAATTTCCTATCAAAAATTCGAAAAATTTTGCGAATATTCTGCTAGAAATGAAGAAATTTCAGGAATATTGTAGAAAATTCGATTCGTCGGGAATATTCTATAAAAATCGAGTAAGCTCTTTGAAAATATTTGAAAAAATTTGAGAAACTTTTTATGTTGGTTTTTTGAACCCTGTGTGTCTGTAAGACGAGACGCAGATGTCTAGTACCAATTTGCGGAATTTGGAAGATTTTCGTCAGGAAATGTCAAAACAATTATACTCAGAGTGAATTTGTGACTATTGAATTAGGAAAATAAAGATTTGAATTGGAAATTTAAGATCTTATGAAATTTAGAATTTACGAAATTTCGATATTCGAACAATTAAAATAGTTTTTGGTATTTAGGAATAATTAGAGAGAATTGGAATGAAACATTAAATCGCATGAAACCTAGAAATTCACCATCTTGTTGAACCTGTTCGTCTGAATTCTGATTCTTTGTGGGCAAGGAGAATTAATATCTAAGATATTTCATTGCAACTGACTAATAACATTTCACGGCACTGTCTATTTAGTTATCATATGGAAAAGGTTTACGAGTGTTTACCGGTCAATGAATTGCGCCTAAAGAAATTATGTTCGACTTCTCTAATATCCGATCAGTGTTGGTCTACTATCTACTCCTTGTCACCCACTTTGATGTTAAAATGTGTTATACACGGATAGCGATTCAATCAATTTGATTTAGGTAAACTCGTTCAAGCACACCTTGCAAAAAAATACTACTTAATAAAATTCGTTCGATGTTGAGAGGCAGAATGTCGGAAGGCCGAATGTTGAAAGGCCGAAAGTCACAAGACCGAATGGGTTGGAAGACCGAATGTCGAAAGGCCGATTATCGTATGGCCGAATGTGTCGAAAGGCCGAATGTCTAAAGGCTGAATGGGTCGAAATGCCGAATGTCGAAAGGCCGAATGGGTCGAATGGCCGAACGTGTGGAAATGCCGATTGGGTCGAAAGGCCGAATTTTCATTACATTTTCCTTCACTTAATTGATTGAAATCAATATTTAAAACCATTGAATTTATTTCTTAATGTAAAATGATTTAAATAAATTGAAAATACGTAGCACTAAATCCTGTGTATATAGCATATTAATGTGATCAAATTTTGTCGGAAAAAAAATTTATTTATTTTCATTTTTTTATTATAATTAATTAATTTTTATATGACAAAAAAATTTCGGCCTTAATCGGCCTATCGACATTCGGCCTTTCGACACATTTGACCTTTCCAAATTCGGCTTTTCGATATTCGCCCTTCGACCCTTTCGACATTCGACCTTTCGACATATTCGGCCTTTCGACATTCGGCCTTTCGGTCCTATTCCATTAAATTGAGGCTGACATACTTGAAATAAACAAATCGCATTATGCCAAGAGTATTAGTCTTCCGACTTCAACCTACATCTGAGTTTGTTACTGGCTGCCTTAATATATTTCTAAGCTTCTTATAGGTCCTAGGTATGTTGCTAGTTTCCTGTATAGGTGTTTCTACCACTTTTTTTTTTAGATTGGCACCAACTTGTGAAGAAAATTCACGTGTTAACCACGTCCAACGCCAAAGTAGCCGATGAAACCCCCTGTAAATATTTTTGGAGACTTCTTTATATTGCTGCTAACTAAATCTTGTTATTTACAATAAATAGTTAAGTGATTGGGATTAAATACTTGATTTGGTTTCGCGATCATAATGACTATTGTGGTTCGACTGTACGTTATTCTGGAGATACAGCACAGAGAGACTACCGAAACCTAACTTTTTCACGAATATTAACCTCGAAATTGTAATTGCTGCTTGAGTGGCTGCGGTTTTGGTATTAACATCTTATGAAAAATTAAATTTAGTATTCGAATCCGTCGTTAAATAGTTTTATTTAGATTCGAAAGGGCCGGTCACCAAATATTATCTTATAAGCTTAAGGGCTGATATGTAAACTACCACTTTGATAGGAAGCATTTTACTTCATGTTCCCACCGCACGAAAGGAAACAATTTAGGGTTCCATTAAGTTACAATTTTTGCATGAAGTGCATTTATTCTTGTTTGGAATATTGCCAAACCATTAACGCAAACTGCAGTTATTAATCCTAAAAAATATTGGGAAAATTGCTCAATCAAAATAAAAAACTTGACGACCCAATTCTAAGGCCGCGACTCAAAATTGGGTCGTTTAAAAATTTCTGCTCTAGGGCATACGAGTTATTAGGTTCGATCATCACGATTAAGACATCTTCACATCTTAAGGGAGCAATGATTATGCGACCTTCCACGAAAGAAAAATATTTTAGTTCTACTCATAGGTAAAAACGAGTGGCAGATAAAATAGTAACTTTTGTTACCGATAATGACAGTTGAAATTTCAACATTTTAGAACAATATAAAAATGAACATTAATTTGCTCAATTTTCTAAATTGTACAATGTGTGTTGGAGTCTTATTCGAGCTGCAGAAGAATTTCTTCTCCGGAATAGCATCACAACATTGTTCTAAGGAAATCTTGGTAAGGCCAAAACATATTTCAATTGTCAATTACTAGACAGTAGCTCACAATTTTTGATTGAGCTAATTAGCTCAAAATTATAAAAACTTTCCGAAGGTATTTTTTAAATTAAAATTTACAAGTTTGGCTCAAATAATATTCATTTTTAAATTTCTACATTTTAAAGTCGCCGATGGTTTATTTTACAGAATGACTATAGAATTTTGTCTCGATGCCTTAAAAGTATTTACCTAAATTGATCTTCTGCTGGTGAAGAGTTACATCTGCCTTTCTGAAGAGTTAGATCCGCCTTAGTACGCTTTCTGTGTACATTGTAAGGTTATCAAATAACCGGGATCATATAAATAAATTTGAGCAATTTTCGTTTTTACTTGCATTATGTTAGTTTTAAGTTAATATTTTCCAAGACGGCAAGACATTTTAACCTAAATAGTACGGTCAGGCCATGTTTTTACAAACATTTAAATTACTTGAAAATAAATTAATATCACACAGTATTAGGATATGGAAACTGTGAGCTAATCACAAGTGCTTAAAATTTTTAGCTCAATATTAAACATTTCAAAAATGTTTTAGTTTTGAAATTGGGTGAAAATTCAATAATTTAATTCCTTATTTCCAGAAACTAAATATTGTCAGTAGAGCTGAATGCAAATATTTGTAAAATTGCCTTATACATATCTCCCAAAAAGTCCGTACTTACTTTTAATCTAGAAATCAGTACTGAGTCCACAGCGGTCTGGACTAAATGCAAGGGCATTCCAGCAAAATCTCTTCCTTGGTCGTAGGGAATTTTACTGTATTGTCTAATTGTATTGAAGGTTTTAGCTTTCAGAGAATCTTACAAATTTGTATAAATGACGATTGGACCTAAATCTACTGTAAAAAAAAAGCTTGACATTTTTATTTCGGCGCATAAAGTATTTAAAAGTTGAAAATTTCAAATTTTTAAAATGTTTTTATAGAATTTAAAATTTTAAGACATCTGAAAATTAGAAAAGTTTAAATTTAGATATTATTAAATATTTTGAAATTTAACAACAATATTCTCAACAAGTTGAGAATTTAGGATTTTAAGAATTTCATCGAAATTGTGTCGTGATTCCATAAATCATTTGTTACGATTAACA
Organism: Tipula vernalis; assembly: GCA_958295665.1. NCBI lineage: Eukaryota > Metazoa > Arthropoda > Insecta > Diptera > Tipulidae > Tipula > Tipula vernalis. Next base: position 378,932,730 of record OY282559.1, read on the forward strand.
TTCAGATTCGGCTAAGTTCTGTTGAATTTATTAGAGCTGGAATTTCAATTATATCATCCTAATTGTTTAAATGGTCGTATTCGTATATTTTCTCAAATATTATTTCCAACCAAACTTTATTTGTAGAAGTAGACTTTAATCTAGACTATAAAAAAATGTCTTGATTTAGCAACATAAGCTTCGAGTTCCACAAATAATCACAAACATTTTATTACGCTTTAACAGAGGTAATCTGGTCACCCTATATTAAATCTCAAGTTAATTTAATTTTTAATAGCCCAAACCTAAAATTTATCTTTTACGAAATAACTTAAACCAAAATTGTTAATAAAAAGTAATAACACACCGTGTACATAACAATGACCTCTTCGACACCCAAAGTAAACATCGACAGAATTTACGTATAATTACGTAAACCTAAATTATTCGGCCCACCCCCTCTCCTTCTACACAACAGAATAAACATTTTGAATATTTATGATATTTACCAGAGACTAGAGAGGAAGTCGAAAAAAAAAATAAAAATTCGATCCCTTGTCGAATACCGAGGGATTTTTTTTTTTGTACACAAAGTCAAAAATCCAATTGTAATAAATTTCAAGAACCCATAAAAACAAAAGTAAAATACCAAAATCTTAAACCCATCCTAAACCAAAATAGGTATACGTATATGAAGGTACCTTTAAAATAAAAACACCGAATTTATACCGAATATGAAAATTGCATCTTTCTAATCCCGCAAACAAATCTTTTAATTCGGTATAATATAAAACGTGCAGCGCGCACACACACCCCCCCTCAACAAAAACATTGTAAAAATTGTGCAATAATTTTCCATTCCGTATAATGGTTCACAACGATAATATGTACTCTCCTCTCTACTATGTGATTTTTTTTTTTTTTTCAGAGGTTTCAGGTTTTTATTACACCAACAAGTTAACAAAACAAAACAAAAAACTAAATAAAATCCGATGGAGTTGGTGATGGGGGTTGGGGTGAAACAAAAAATAAGGAAAATTACACTAATAAATTTCAATTAGTGTAAAATTAGCGCTCAAACCGAACATAGGGAAAAAAAAAACAAAATAATGATAATAAAGGAAAGTATAACAACAACGTGTGTGTGTGTGTATGTGTGTGTGTGTATGTGTGTGTGGAAGAAAACGGTTGAACGTGCTTGCGAAATGAAAATTAAAACCGGCAGCACAAGTAACTACATATGAGGTATCTACATTATGTAGAAGAAGATTCTAAATTGTTTGCGTGTTGTACATACTTACATACAGATACTGTTAGGGAGGGTTAAATAGAAACTTGATTAGATTTTTATACATAAACGACGAGAGTACATGCGGATACCAGGGTTTGAGATAGATAACTAATAAATTTTCTACCTTTCACTTAAATTAAATAATTTATCTATTTTCTATTTTTAATGGTTGTTTATGAAAAAATAAAAAATAAAAATAAAAATAAATAAAATAATAAAAGCAATAGATAAACTTTTATTTTTGTTAGAATTAGACATATTGTATTAATTAGATTACACACAAATCAATAACACACAACAAAGTTCGAAGTATATAGTACGTGATATATAAAGTACTTGCCAATTCCCAGTCAATATACAAATATTTGAACGTAATTTTGAAGTTTCGACTCTTACCTGGAAAGATATAAAATAAAAATAAAAAATTATTTAGTTGTTTATATAATTAATTTAATTAATGAAAGTTACAAATAGCATGTTACATAAAATCGGAGCCAAGCAGAGTTCACAATCAGTCTTAAAAATCATAATTATCTATTTCATTACAAGATAAAAATAATAGCGGGAAGCCTCTATTTTACCACCAGGCCCAACGTTTCCCAATGTAATAATAAAGGTAATTGAAACAGAACAGTACACAACCTTTTGTGGTCTTAAATTGCTGCAAAATTTCCAAAGGTTATTTTCAACCGAAGTGTGTGACTATTGCTTTATTGAAGGGTCAAAACCATACATAAAATGTAGTTTAAGCCAAACTAACAAAATTCATACACGGTGTCCTAAATGTTTACAAATTTTCACTCAATAAATATTTAATGATAGACTAGAAAATGAAAACTTTTAAATTTTGATTCAAAAGAATAAAAAAAAAAAAATACTCAAAAAAAATTGAGAATTATTTGGAAAAGTTTGAGTGAAATTTAGGGTTAGATGCATAATGACTGGTTCTTTTAATTTAATACGCCAAAAGCATTTTGATCATATCTTTGCGTATCGTACGAGCAAAACTACCATATTTGAAAATTTAGAGCGTTTTATTTTCACTCAAACAGTTTTCCAGAGTTGCGGAACTGAGCTTTCTGACCGGGTTTATAAGTCTGTGTAAACAAAACTTAACTTAAACAAAACTTTCTCGAACATATTCATGAGAGCCGTACGAGTCAAACTGCAATATTCCAAAATTATCAGTATTTTCATTATCACTCAAAAAAAAAAAAAAAAAAAAAAAAAAAATCAGAATTGTGAAAATCTTAAAGTTTTCAGAATAAATGATGAAATCTCAGAAACTAGGGTTAAGTATACAATTAATTTTGACACAAACGAAACGCAACAAACAAAAAAAAAAATACAAAAAGGAAATAGAAAACTATTTGGAAAATTTTGAGTGAGATTTAATAATAAATGCAGTATTTTAGTTCGTATTGATCGCTTATAAGTGGTCGTATACGTATGAGCAAGCCTACAACATTTCAAAATTTAGAGCATTGTTTTATCACTCAGAGAATTTTCCGGAAGTATGGAAATCTCAAAACTTTCCGAGCCTGTGCCTGGGTGGATGGTTTGTCTAATCTAATAAGTATTCAAAAGCACTGCGACCATATCGTTTAGACTTATAATAGCGAAACTTTTGTATGAAATGCTTAAATCTTAGAAACCTTCGATCGTGTGCTTGAGTGGTAGAATTTATTAAGTCGTAAGTTAAATACGTCACTTTAATCTATCGATGCCACCTGTCCGAGCCAAGCTATAATATTTCAAAACTTAGAGCATTTCTATTAGCACTCAAAGAATTTTCCGGAATTATGTGCCTTAATCGTGTCCGTTGTCGTTATCATACCACGAATTTTCTGGAATTATGGAATTCATATGGATTCAGTCATTTATTGTGTCGAAGATTCCCTTGGGTGGGGTGGTTCTTTTAATTTAATATGTCAAAATCACTTCGATCATATCCTTGCGACCAGTTTAGAGCTTTTCTTATCACTCAAAAAATTTTCCGGAATTGTGGAAATCCCTGAGATCTCCAATCATGTCCCATTGCGACCCACAATCCAAACTAAAATATTTTAAAACCAATGTAGATAATTTTTAAAATTTTTCACAGACTACCCCAGAATTGTGGAAGCTTCAGAGATTTCAGATCCCTCCTATACGAAATGGATTTTCTAATATAAAAACTCAAAACCTCTGCGAAACATAACCATGCGACACGTACGTTTTTAGTAACTCGTTTTTCAGAATTGTGAAAATCTTAGAGATTTCAGGGGAGCTGAGGAAATCTCAGAGAGTATAATGTACAATGGATTTTGACTCAAAGGAACCGCAATATATAAAAAATTAATTACACCTGTTCCTCGATTAACACGGTAATTACGTTCCGCCAAATTACCTTGTAACTCAAAACCGTGTTATCGCGACTAATACACCTATCCTTCGATTAACACGGTACTTGATTAACGCGGCGAAACTTCTGTGCATGTTAATCAAGACTTTGTCTCAATTCTGTGACCGTGTTAAATCAAATCCGTGTTAATCAAGTACCGTGTTAATCGAGGGACAGGTGTATTTGGGAAAAGTTTGAGTGAAATTTAGTGTTAAATGCTCTGGGTCGCAGATTTCTGAGCGTGTGCCTAGGGGGTGGGGGGAGGGAGTGATTTTTTAATGTAATATTTGAAAATTACTTCGATCGTAAACCGTATGAGCCAAACTGCAACATTTCAAAATTTAGAGCTTTTTTATCACTCAAAGAATTTTCCGGAATTGTGAAAATCTCAAAAATTTTCCAATGTGTGGGGTGATTTTTCTAATAAATTACGTCAAAACCACTTTAATCATATCGCTGTCACCCGGCCGAGCCAAATTAAATTATTTTATTACTTGGAGCGTCAGTGGCATGATTTTTCTAGTTTAATACGTCAAAATTAATTCGACCATATTCAGACGACCCGTACGAAAAGAATTTTCATATGAGATGATCTCAGAGAGAAGGTGCTATTTCAAGTTAAATATACACTCATCAAAAAGTTTGAGTGAAAATTAGTATTTTGTATTTTTTAGTCGCATCGTTATGATTCAAGTGGTTTTGCTACTTAGTCTTACCACTGCTGATGACAACATCATATTGGTACGACTGAAAAATACGAAATACCAAATTTCGTTTAAATTTTTCTCCAAATAATTTTCTATTTCCTTTTTGATAGCTATTCGTTTTTAACTGGATTGTATTGCATTTGAGCCGAAATTGAAAAGTTATCATTTTCTAGTCGATCAGCAAAAACGTTTTGAGTGAAAATCGGAATATTTTTATGGGATAAATTCCACTTCCGATGTAACAGAGGCCATTAACACGAAATTCAAATCAATAGAACAACAGATTTAGAAATGCGACAAACCTAATTCGAAATCTCGAAATATCATTTCTTGGTCAATTAGGCCATTAGGCCTCCTGAAACTGGGCCTTCAGTTTGGTGGCCATCCTATTTGTAAATAATATTGATTTTAGTACTTTGCCAATTGAAGTTTGGCTTAAAACAAATTGAATTTAAAACACATTTATGTGATTAAGATTGCTAGAAACCCTTGACTTTCGAATATTATAGAGATGAAATGGTAAGACTAAAATTCATAACTCACTTTCCAATATTTTCTAACAATGCCGAAATTTAATTTCATTAAATCGGGTCATTTATGACACGAAACAGTAATCAACTAGCCATCTAACTACGATATAGCTAATAAAACAGGCGTATGATTGAGCAACTGGCATGCCAAATAAAGAAATGAACGAAATGATTGGCTTCTATATGGCTGACTCTTAAGCTCGTATTGTTGAACAAGGATACATTGACGGATTAATCCACAGTTTTCAAAAATCCACTGATTTAGCCAAGGTTACTTTTGGTAATTTTAAGCGTAGATAGATCCGTGGATTTTTTTGTGTCATAATTTTCAACGAAGCTAAAATCGGCGATTTTCGAAATCACTTTTCGAATTAATAACTCCTTGCTGGGATATTAGGCATTTTTTTGTTTGTTTTCTAATGTCGTGTCCGATTGATTATTTTCCCCTCTATGGAAAAGCAATTTCAATTTCGGCGTCAATCGAACAAGAAAAACTCATTGCTCTTTTATGTTTGTGGGTTATCTGTCAAAATTTAACAAACTAGAAAATTGCAAATATAAAATCTAAAAAATTCGTTTTCAAAGCTATGTTGAGATTAATTTAATGAAACTTCCAAAGAAACAATGACCATAAGAAATTTTCAAACTGAAAACGGCACCCAATCAGCCAAATAACAGAACCAAAATAAACCTACGAACCAGTGGCAAAACTAAAAATCCCGAGCCCCCCGCCAAATTTTTCTTGGGCCCCAAAAATAATCCTTGTACTTATGAGCAAGTAAAGCTTTTAGATAAAAACTTATTTCTTTCTACTGTCGAGCCTCGCATTATTTAAAAGTATCTGATTTCGTGACTAGACGAAAGAGATTTTCTTAATATATCGATGAAGCACACACATCACAAATTTCGAATATAATTGAAAAAAATTCAAAGTATATACATACATATCTTGAATATTCCTGAAAGTATGTAAAACGGAAGAAGATCCTCGCCTATAGGGAGAGGTATCGAAATTTTGGCATAATCTCGAAAAATGACTAAATATTGCGAATCAGATTTATGTATATGTGTAATTCTGCCAGTCCTCAAACTCAGAGCTAATCGCAAAACATTGTCATACATAATTCGAATAAATTTGAAATGTCGGAAAACTTAAAAAATCTAGAATATAACGCAGAACAATCACAGAAAAATTGGAATAATCTCTTTATTTTGTGAATCTCGATTGATCTCGGACAATTTCAATAATATCGAAAAATCTGGATATTAATGAATAATTTCGGAAAGCCCGTCAAAATTTAGAAAATTCACGAAAATTTCGAAATGTTCCGAAAATTCATGTAAATACTACTAAGCAAAATGCTACTAAGCAAGTTATGGCTAAGCTCGACAAAACGACATGCAATTAGAATGGAACCCTCAAATAGTATCGGATAATTTATTAAATATCTCTAAGATTCTTGGGTAACATCGAACCACACTCGAATAATCTTAAAACGTCTCGAATAACCTGACAGTTTTGAAACAAAGAATCACCAACTAAGGTTCGAACCTTAGATATTTTTCTAATAAGAAAGTTTCAACAATTTCTTCTTGATTTTTATGAACATCAAAATGGTATATCGCAATCTGCTTAGCAGTATTGCTTCCATTTACTAATCAAACTCAATATTTTCTAATCAAAACTTGATTTGTAAAATTTTCAATTTATTTTGCTAAATGCTTAATTTGATTTATAAAAGGTTAAATTTGAAGTGCAAAAGGGTTAAACTTGGAGTGCAAAACATATCTTACAAATAAATTAACCCAAACACTAAAATCGTTATCCTCTGATGGCGAAAGCTTTGATTTCAAACGAGTTTAGCAAATTGTGTTCTAAATCTACATATGTATCTGTCAGAATCTAAAGGCATTTTTATTTCTATGGAGTCATATGGTTCTAGTCGGAATTTTTTCACCTTCAGCAATCGAAAAGAAATTATTGGGCCTGTCTTAAGAAAATATTTAAAAGCAACAGGAATCATTTCTTCTTTCTCTAAAAATTAGACGATCATCTTATCTTAAAAATTTCGTTTTGTAAATTTGAAATAATGGGCTTCTTTAATCTGAGTTACAATCAATCTAATCTTGACTTTGAATTAATATTCAAACGCTCGATAAATCTCGTGGGTCCCAATGGGCCCCTCGCAGCTGCGGGTGCTGCGGGTACCTAGTTACGCCACTGCTACAAACATATTTATGTAAAAGAAATTTAACTCGAGATTTCTAAAATGTGCTCTCGAGCAAAAATATTCGGCCCTCAGAACAACGTTTTTTCTTCAATCGAACAAACTAAAAGCAAAAAAAGCCAATTTTTCACGTTCAGAATGTTTTTTTCGGCTCAATCGAAAACGACATAAAATAATTCTTTCTCCCTTAAGTTTTCCGTCTTTTCTTGAATTCCATATTCATCGAGTTTCAAATTCTAGATTACGATAATTATGCTATGTACGAATTGCAACAAGCCTACATAATCTCGAATTCGAACTAGCTAGTTTGAGCCTGTCGGAGTTAGTCTTTAGTAAATATCGTGGTTTATGCTATTCCTGTACAAGAAATAAACTGGAAAGCGAGTGGTGTACGTAATATGCGATGTGTGTCCAAAGGTTCCAGATCTTGTCGGGGGGTGTTGGTCAAATAACGAACCCCTTCTTTAGAAAATTGGGATCGGCGCCGAAACTATTTCTTATTGTAAAACTCGACGTCTTTTCTATCGTAAAATACCTTAGGATATTTAGATCGTATCGACAACATTATGTCATAATCTGATTCACCAGATTCTGATGGCGAAGACGAAGACCCATTAAATATATTTTCCATTTTTAACTTAAATTTTCAAAAACTTATTTAAATTTAAATTTGCAATTCATTATCTACAAATATTTAGTTTTCTATACTAAATATGTAATTTGACAGATCGTAAATGATGTTTTATAATTTCCAATTTTCGAAAATAACCGTATCCGCTGTTTTAGCTATCGATATCGAGGTATAAATCCGAGGATACAATTTTAATCCAGGTTTGATTTAGTGGATTTATCTTCGTTCGAGGGGATAAAATCGCTGCTTTATCACTATCCTCGTTTAAAATTACGGGCCTTAAAGCAGCAATTTATAATCATATGAATCCTTGCTGCGACAGCTGGATTTATTTTTATTTAAGGGTCCCATTCGCAAAAAATCAATTTTTAAAATATTTTCAAATTAATTCAATCTTAATTTGTTAACCCCAATTGAAATTTATTTAATTTTGTTGGCAATTTCAGAATTCGCGTATGACCCATTAAAAAGTTAGAAAAGGGTCTCACATTAAGTTTTCCTATAAACCGTTTATCCTGTCCGTATGTATATTCTTTTTATGTTCCCACGCCATTCATCTTATCATATTCAAGCTTTACGTAGGGGTTCATTATTTTTCCAGAGGCCTGGCCAACCATTTTTTTCGAATTTTATAAACGAATTTTATGGGAATGCATTTAGGTAAATGGTTAAATGAAATTAATTATATTCACGGATTCGAGGGGTAGATCGTTGGCAATTAAGATTTTACGTATCATCTTTTATTTATGAGCAGGTTTTCATTGTATTTCAAAATAAGGTTGATCCCCTGGACCTATGTAGGTGCCCGAAACAAATTCAATTTTTTTTTTTGAAATTTTGACTGGAATGTGTTAAGTTAAATGGTGAAACGAAATTAATCTAAGGGGGCGATCCCCTGAATCAAGGGAAGTTTGAATTATTTACTGGATCTAAAATTAAGATTTTCTTGATTTTTTTTTGATGGGGATCAGTTTTGCTAAAGGGTTAAATTAAATTAAGTTTATCCTTTAGCTCGACGGCCCCTGGAACTAAAGGAGTTAAATTTTGTTCACGTAATTTTCTTATAAATTTATTATTTGCGAACCGATTCTCAAACTGGACCATCTACCATCAATAAAAAGGTATTCGCATTATTATTCGAGAATATCCAAGAGACAACCTTTTGCACTATCTCCAATTGTTAAGTTAATTTATCGTCTAGTAAGTGAACGTTTGACATTAGTTTGTCTTAGTCAACAAAAATTAAGAAAGGTGACAACTATATTCATCTTCGCGATGTGATTGCAAGTAACATAGATAAATGTCAGATTGGACAAATATCCATGATTACGCACAAATTGCGATAAGTTCATTCCCATGGACACCCTGATTTATCTGTGACATTTGCTTCTAATCAGACTTGGCCCAAAATAAAAGAATTGCTTTTATTTGGTCGACACACAATTTATTTGCTCGAGTATTGAAGCAAAAGCTCAAATGATTAATGAATTGCGTTTCCAAAATATCTTTTTTTTGTGAACCACGTTCCTTGCAACATATATACATTGATACAAACGTTCAACACTCCATGATCAACAATGGGGCGAGACGTTGTTAGAGGCCTCTGTTTCTTCTACCTCTTCATTATTTTTGTTACTACCGCCTTACAAAAAGAAATTGAACGAAGATGTTCTGCTAGAAGCACGAATATATCATTTCAAAAGATCAATAATTTCCAAAATTTTAAAATTTCAGACAATTTAATTAAAAATTGCAAATTCAAAATATTTAAAATTTGGATTGAAATTGACAGAAGATTGAATAGGAATTTTAGTGTTTCTTTCAAAAGTCGATAAACCACATTCAACCAACATTCATTTTGAAAAATTTGTGTCCAGTTCGAATTCGACTCCGTTAAATTTCAACGAAGTTTAATATTTAATAGATTAAAATTTTCAAACCAAGAAATTAAATTTTAGATAAAAATTGTAAGCCAAAGGATTTAAATGGCGGAAACTTCATTAAAACCAATCTAAATTTATTTTTGAAACTTGTAGAACTGAATTTTATGCTGATTAGATTAGTTTTAGAATGTGTGGAAATTTCAGAATTTCTTTAATAATAAGAATATTCAGAATTTTAGGAACAATAGAAAATTTGAAGAGATTAAGGTTGGTATAATTTTCACAATTTTTTAATAAAATTTAAAATTTGATTTAAACACTGCACCCAAAACATAAAATCAATTTGTGAATTCTTGACTTCCAGAAATTTAAAAATTACATTCAATATATTTAATTATCGAGACTTGTTATATGTTTAAATTTTAAAAAAGTTCGTAATTTTCTGTTAAAGGATTTTCTAGAAATTCTTAAGATTTTGGAAGATTAATAAGATATTTAAAACCATTTAAAACCAAATATGTAATAAACATGTAAACTTTTAGAATAATTTTGTCTAAATTCATAATTTTAGAGTTCATAAAATTTCTTAACGCCTAGAAGTTTGAAACTGGTTTCCGTTTTGGAAATCTGAATAGTTTTTATTTGTTAAATTTTAAAATTTCAGAATTTTTAAAGTTAATCTAGAATTTCAAACAGAGATGGTTCAATTACTTAGCGATTGCAATTTACGAAGGTGCTTAAAACTATTTAAACCTATATAGAAATCTCCAGAATTTTTTCAAATCTTTAGAATTTTTTTTTTTTTTTCAGTTAATACAAATTTTACAATTTTAAATAAGCAAATAAAATTTTTTGAAATTGGCATATTTTGAAAATTTTTAGAATTTTCAAAACTGTTATTTTGACATTTTTTAGGATTTCTGTAATATTTAGGGGTCCCATTTGAAAGGCGATATTTTAAAAGAAGATTTGACAAACTGCGATATTTCGAAACGCGATACGGTACATAACGCGATATTTCAAAATGCGATACGGCACAAAATACGATATGGTACAAAAAGTGATATTTCAAAACGCGATATTTCAAAACTTCAAAATTGTGTATGTGAAATGAAGGAAGATTAATAATTTTGAAATATTGTAGCATATCGTATTTTGAAATATCGCGTTTTGAAATATCACGTTTGGTACCATATCGCGTTTTGGGCCCCTATATTTAGATGGCCGAATCATGATTTTTGTATTATTAGAAATTCAGAGTTCCCGTATGGAAACCTCCGGAATATCTGGTACGTCTGATAGTTCCAAAATTTCAGAATGGCAGTAATAATTACAATAATTAAAATTAAAATAAAATTAGGAAGTTATAGAGTTTCTGGTACGTATATTTGCCAAGAATTTTAAATGTTCAGAATTGAAAACATTGCCAAATTCCTAATATAGAAATGAAATTTAAATTTAATGCTGAATCATTAGTTTATATTACAAAATTCTAATTTTTACCTAATTCTCAGATTTTTTATGTGGATCTTTTAGCTCTGAAAATTTTAAATTTTTGAATTTTCGTGAATTCTGATTTTTTTATAACTAAACTTACAAATTTCTTAAAATTCAAGCACAAGATTTCTATTTTAAGTTGTCTTAGATAGATTTTAAAATTTTTAAAAATTAGTTAATTTTGAGTTTAAAACAAAAACTCAAAGTTAGGGAATATTTCAAAATAAAATCACTAATACGTGGCTTTGAAATCTGAACATAAGTAATTCGCGATGTGATCAGATTTGGATGTATCGCAATCTGGTTTGAAATTAGCGAAGCTCAAAATACTTTATAGTGTCTGTAGTAAAATATTAAAAGGTTAGTCCATAGAAATGTTCGAAATTTCTGACACTTTTAGAAAAAATCTTATTTTTCCAAATTTTTAGAATTTTACAAATTTTAATAATCCTGAAACTTATCGAATTTTCAAAATTTTTATTTTCCAAAATTTTACAAATTTTGAAATTTCTGTTACGTTAAAATGTCCAAAATTTATAAATTTTTAATTTTTTAGAATTTTCAGAATTTAAAAATTAAATTAGGAATTTGTATAGTTTAAATGTTTAAAATTGAAAGAGTTTACTAAATTAGAAACGCAATTGAAACTTGGCAAATTATCGCAAACGCTAGTTTTGTAATTTTGTAAAAATTTTACAAAATTCCAATTTCTAACACAAAATTTCTTGAGCCCCCAGAAGTTATTAATTTCTACCAGGTCTGGAAATCCTAAGACTTTCTATCATCTTTCGAAAGTGTTAATGTCCCTCTTTTCAAGAATAAAATTCTTCACTAATTCGAATTTCGACATTTTCGAACCACCTCTGAATTTACCAATATGTTGGAGCCTTCTCTACTCTTGTTTGGTTAATTTCTCTTTTTAGCTAATGCTCAAACCATTTTCATGTTAGCTTGAACAAAAGTAGAATAATGAATATATAAACTATTGGTAGTGTAGTTTTCCTCGAAAGTGAGCGTGTTGCGGTTACCTCTATTGATAGGCGTAATTTTCTTGAATTGTTTCATCACTACCTCATCATCTAATGAAATAAATCTCATCAGTTCATTTATAAAGCTGATAAGTAATAATTAACAAAAAAAAAACCAGAAAAAAAATTTGTTACACACAACAACAGCACAATAGACAAATTCCCAAAGTTTAATCGAAAATAAGGAAAATTAGTGTTAGAATTAATTTATTCTTTTGTTTTATTTGCCACACTACCCATTTAATTCCGCCAACCCCCAAAAAAACGAGAAACATATCTTCCCACCCAAACATAATATAAGTTTTGGTGAAAATTGAGTGAGAGATTTTCGTTTGTGTGTTTGTGTGTGTATATTAAAATAGAGAGTAGATTATATTATAATTTTCCCTTTTTGTGGATATATGAAAATATAATTTTCCGACAGTAAAAAAAAAACAAAAGTTACAAAAATTTTTTAATTAAATTCTTAATTTTTTTTTTGTCAAATTTATATTTACATGAAAAATTATTTCTATATGTAAAAAAAAGGAAAAGTTCGTTTTGAATGTGTGCTCACTTTTTATATAAGATTGTTGTTGGTCTCCGCATAATGACTTTATTCTCTCGTATAAAACTATCTATGTTCCTATGGTATAAACACAAAAAGTGTCAAAATGTTAGCAGAATACCAAATTTTTTTTTTTGTAATTAAATTAAATTGTTTTCTTTTTTCTACGGCAAAATTGGAAAATTGACTTAACATTTTCTATTGTTTAGTTTGTATAATGGGGGAGTGAAATTATGTGACCATGAAGAGATGATTAATTTAGATTTTTATATATACATTATGTAATTGTCTTATGAATATATATGGGACTAATTTATTTTCAACCCACCGGTAGCATTTTCCATTCAACCTCATCAATAAAAGTTTATTTCCTCACATAAAAGCATTCCTGTACACACAAATCGATTTGTTTTTTAATTTAATTTCCCAAAAAAAAATATTTATTGTTCCTCCTTTACAGTTATGTTCTATCGTTTCTGTTAATTCAATTTAAATTACATCACTTCCGGGAAAATACGTTCCCACACAAATACTTATATACAGACATTTTGGAGAATAATATCATTAATTGTATATTTATTGAGGATTTCACTGTGTATTGGATGGGATAATTTCGGGAAATTTATGAAAATTGGACGTAATATTTAAAATTAGCTCTCGTAAAACGAACCGGAGTACGAAAATCAATATTATTCAATCAAATTCAAGCATCATTGCAGATATTTTATATAGAAATAGGAACAAGCAAAATTGACATTCAAAAACAGTTTTCCATCAAGATGAAAATCTATACCCATTATTATTATTATTATTATTATATGTTTGAAGATGAAAAACAAACTTTTCAACAAACAATCAATATAATCATTTCCATTACAAACAAACATAAAAAAATAAAAAAAGCAAGAAGAGACTAATTTTCTGGAATTTCCACAATCCTTTTTTATTTTTATTTTTATTTTTTTGCCTTCATCAAAAATGACAATCACATAAAATACGTATGTACTAAATAAATGAATACGAGCAAGCAAGTATAAAAAATCCATCTCTGTCACAAATCAACAAAAAAAAAATTTCTATTTTCTAGTTTTTATTATACATACATACACTCGTACATACATAAACACAATTTTCGCGTCTTCTCGAAGAAGAAAAAAATAATTTATATACGTTCCTTCTCTGCAAGATAAAAAATAAAAAAGGAAATTCGGAAAATGAAATAAAAAAAAATCACGTGATATGAATATATAAACTCCACAAAGTTTTGGCGCATCGATTTGAGAGCTTTTGCTTTACCTAACTTCTTAGATATTCCATTCCAATATACATATAAGTATATGTATAAAATTCCAGCAACAACGGTTATAATAACAACATTACAAAATAAGACTTTAACACATTCAATTTTTGCGATTTGCACAAAAAAAAAAAAAAAAAGCTTCAAAACAACTATACAAAAAGCTTTATAGTTTGATAAGGAAATCTAAAGGAAAAAACTACTCTATAGTATAGTGCAGTATATACGAAGAAAAAAAACTTAATATCTATTTAGAAAGACTAACTAAAACAGTTAGACATAGACAAGACAGACAGACAGATCGAGACAAGACAAAGTTAGAATATCTTATAAATTTTTATTTTTTTTTCGATGCAAGAAAATGGGGAAACCGAAAATAAATATACAAAACTTGTTGGCTAAATAAAGTGTACCAAAATTACAGAAAATCTACTTTACAATTTTTTTTTTGTTTTTTTTTTTTGTTTTTATTGAAGTGAATGTAAAATAATGATGATAAAGAAAAAAGAAATAAAATGCAAATGGAAAATTGGAAAATCGTTTTTACTGTTTTTCGTGAGTTAGGGAATTGAAAAATTTTATTTTTTGGCTTCCTGAACGACACAATAGGGCATCAATATATTTGATCAAATTATGAAGAACAATTGATGAGGACAAAATTTTTTTTATTTTATTAAATTTTATGGTACTATGGTCTGGGGAATTAGAAGAAGAACCACATAATGGAATACGCTGGTGTGAAGGTTGGTAAATTTTTGTTGTTGTCGGCTAGCGGAATGGGAGGTCAGAAATTTAAGCAGTCGCCAATTTGGGTGATCAGGGAGTAGATTTCGGTTGTTGATCTCTAGTGTAGTAAACACTTTAAATTGATTCATAAATATTGCCTGCTTTGTGAAAAAATGTAGGTGTGGTTAACATACGATTCAACTCGAAAACTATTGGTCAACTTTGGATGATCGGAAATGCTCAAAATAAACCAAAAAAATACGAATTACCCTTCCACCTAACCCTAAATGGCTTTGACTCCGTTTTTCTCATCCTCGTAGCAGTTGAAATCTTAATTAAAACAATTAAATTGAAGAAAGTTGTTCAATATCACTCAAAATTTCATTAATTGTTCTATCACAATTTTTGGTGGTTTTCGCAAAGTGATATTTTGATTCAAAATTCCACTCAAACTTCAGTTTACTTCAAAATTGAAGGCAGTTTTCAATATCATTCACAATTTCATCAATTTTAAGGCCAATTTTTTTTTTGTTTTTTAATTTGAATAATTTTGAGTGGTTTCGGCCAAAATTTGAGTGATAATTACATTTTTGATTCAAATTCAACTCAAACTTCACATACGGTTGCTGTATATTAGTTTTCACTATGTTACCATATTGTACTATTTTTGTTCAAAATTAAATTTGATTTGTTTTGAGTAGAAACCAACTATTGTAAAGTTCACCCAAAAATGTTTCCTAATTTAATTGATACCATCTAAATAAGTGGATTGAAATGGTATTTGAGCATAAATATCATTTCAGACCGCGTTGAAATTCCGTTTCAGTTAACTGATACAGGTGTTAATAAAAAGAAGATTCGAAAAAAGTTTGAGTTGGATTGAAAATTCTGAAGGTATGCTTATATACGAATAAGCCTTGCTCCCAAACCTGAAGGCATTTGATCCCTTTTTTATCTCAATATCGTAGCAATTGAAATATTTAGTTTAATATCATTAAAAATGTCTTCAATTATTTGGTCTATCATAATTTTGAGAGGTTTCCGCAAACTAGCTTGAGTGATATTTTGATTTAAAATTCCACTCAAACGTCAGATTATTTAGATTTGTTTTTAAATTTATTTTGCACTGTTGAATTCGGTTGAGTGAAATGTACATAACAAAAAATTCACTCAAAAATATATACTAATTTAATTGATACCAACTGCATAAGTGGAATGAAATGGTGTTTGAGCATAGTTTGAGTACAATTTGAAAATTAATATTTTTTAAAATAGTATGTGGCTTAAAACCAAATTTGAATGAAATTAATAAATTTCGAACATTATTTGTATATAATTTTTAACGTTCAAACATTAAAGATATTTTGAGTCGAATTTTTAATTGATTATTATTTTCTCTTCAGTAACTATTTTATAAGCCCTCAGTTCTCAATAAAATTTAAGTGACTTTAAGAATGAGAAAAATGACTCGCTTTAAAAGTTTGGATAAGTTCAACCAATCATTTTTTGAGTGAAATTTTAATTTATTCAAATACAAATTGAGTATAAGTTTATTCATAATTCATTAATTCTTCTGTATAACCCTAGTCAATTCTTCTGTATAATCCTAGACAATTCAGGTTACTTAGCTTACAAACCATTAAATTAAACTCATTTCATTTTAAAGGGAGCTTAAAATATTTCAAAATTTTAAAAAGTTTTCAGAAATTATTCGAATTTTTACAAATTTGAAAACACTTCTAATATTCAGTATTTTGGGGAACCGTGATTTTTGAATTTTAGAAGTTCTTTTTTTTATAATTTGTATGGTTTTAGAAGATGAAATTTGAAGAAATAAAGAACTAGAGTTTTTTTAAAGCCCTCTATTTTCTAAGGGATTTGAAATATAAATTTGGAAATTCTAGAATTTTTAGTGCCATTTTTTAAAATCTGAAGGTTTATTGTAATAAACTATAATTAAAATTTAAAATTTGTCGGTGTTAGGAATTTGCCAAATTTTTGAATTTTAAGAATTTATTGACATAGTATATTTTAATTTTAAGCATTATTTAGAGCTTCAAGCCAAAATTGAAATTTTGTGATAAAAATCAATATTTTCACTATAATCTGGTAATGGTAGTATTATTTTATTATTGCCCTGATTTGTGTGGACTGAATTTTTGACAATGGTAACAACTAAACAGACGAATAAACAAATATCCCTCTTAATCATCCAATAATATCAACATAGCAAGTCGAAAATTTTCATGATTCTAATATTACGAGGCAAGGGATCCATCAAAAAGGCACACAGTGGAACAAAACTGACTTTTTTGCCTGGACAAAATAGCATTGGAAAAAGCCACAAATCACGATGATTTTTCCTTAAAATTAAAGCCTAATTAATCATATAATCCGAAATTTCTCAATGATTAACAATTCTCGACTAACTCCGATAGTTCGAAAATCTCGATAAAATCAAAAATTTCAAATTTCAAAGCTCGATTTACTGAAAATTTCGAACAATCTTATATTTGTGGAGTAACCTCGAAAAATTTCGTAGAATTGATAATTTTCGACACCTCGAATTACCGATTTTTGAAATAATCTCGAAAAATCTCCAGTTGTCCGAAATTCCTCAGTGACAAGGCATCGAAAATCTCGATAATCTCTAAAACTCGATTTAGCGAAACTCTTGAACAATTGTAGATCTGGGAGTTAATCTCGTAAGAAATCGCATAAATCTCAGTAATCACTTGCTTCAATTTGACCTTGAAAATTTCGAAAAATTCAAAAATTTCAAATAATCTCGATAATTTCAAAAATCCCCAATTATCGAAAATCTTGAAATCTTGAATCTTTGATTTTTATTCTACAGATCTCGAAAAATCTCGTGTAATCCGATATTTCTCAGTGATAAGCAATTTTCGAAGAATGAACTGTTTCAAACAATAACTCGAAAATTTCGATTAAATCAAAAATTTCAAATAGAATCAGATAATCCTGATAATCTCATGAAATTTGAATAACCGAAAATCTCGAATAAGCTTAGATTTGTGGAGTAATCTCAAAAAATATTGTATAATTCATAATTTCTCAATGGCATGAAATTCTCAACCAAATTCCGATAATTTCAAAAATCTCGAATTTGTGCTAGGTTTGTAAAAAAAACTCAAAAATCTCAATAAAATCATAGTATCTCAATGACATGCAATTCTCGAACAATTAATTGGAAATCTCGACTAATTTCGATAATCTCAGTAATATCAGAAATCTCGTCTTACTGGAAATCTCTATCAATCTCGATCAAGATGCAATTCTCGAAAATCTCGATAATAAAATTGATGATCTCAAGAACTCTCTTTACCGAAAAAAATCTTAAACAATCTTAGACTTGTGGAGTTATCTCGAAAATCTCAAATAATCCGTAGTTTCTCAATGACATGCAATTTTCGAACAATTAACTAGAAATGTTGAGTAATTTCGAAAATTTTGAATAAAGCAATTGTACTTTGATAATCCCGATAATATCAGAAATTTAACCTTTCTGAAAATTTCGATCAATCTTCGATTTGTGGAATAATTTTGAATAATCCATAATTTCTCAATGAGACGCAATTCTCGAACAATTAACTGGAAAAGCTCGAAAAAGTTCGAAAATTTTGAATAGTGTCATCAACCTTCTAGTAGTTTCAATACTTCGATAATCTCGATAAAATCAAAAATGTCGAATAATACATAATTTCTCGATGAGACACAACTTTTGTACAATTGACTGGAAAATTTCTAGGAATTTCCAAAATCTTACGTAATAAATCTCGATAAATGTCAATAATTTCGAATGATGCTCGCTTGCAATGGTAATGGTTATTTCCATAATCTTTTAACGATTTGCAAGTTGCAACTACTCTTCCATTTCTGATTATTTCGAGCTATGCAAAGGCGATCTTGAAAACTCCTATAAACCATTTTATGGTGATATGCGGCTTTTTGCCCTCTTGGCTATTTTATCCCGAAAAAAAAAAGAGTTTTGTCTAACTGACACCCTCACATAATGTGCTTTGCTTCAGAGACAATGGTTTTTTGTTATGAACTCCGTTCAGTAGTCCACCCCAACTACATTGAATGTCCGTAGGGCAGTAATGAGTCTGTTATATCAGAAATAATCAGTGTTGTAAAATAATTTCGAGCAATAAATCGAGGAATGCAATCCTAGTTTAAAAATGGCGAATTGGTTTAAGGATGTAGGCAATGCAAGCAATATGCCGCTAAAAGATTTTCGATTGATTTCCATTCGATAACGCTACTTGGTGATACTAGGATATTCTTGTACTCAGGTTGTAGAACTTTGCACTGCAATGAGTTTAGTATATTCGATGGAGTGAGAATCCAAGTAAATGAGTGGAATCGGACCTTAATTGGATTTAATTAATATTGAGGTTTCAGCTAGACTGAATATAATCCTAAATTAGGCCAAATTGGGGATTTCAAATTAATTCTAAATTTTAACAAGAAAGCTTCTAACTTTTCAATGAGTTTGATAGGGTTCGGTGCATATTTTGGAGGAGGCAAGCAAAAATGTCGCATTCATACTTTGAGTTGTGGGTAAAGCTTTTGTTGAGTAACTTATTTGAAATTTCGAGCACCAAGGGCATTAGTTTTATTTATGAAAGCAATACAGCAGCCGACCGTGCTTTTATATTAACGTACCGCACTAATAATTAAATTGAGTGACTCAAGACAGTTTTTCAGATGTTAAATTAGTTAAAAGCTAATGTTTCGATAAAATTTTACAAGTTCTTAGAATTTCGGAATTTAGAGAAATATTTTATTTTGACGTGATTTAATTTATCTTGAAAGCTTTTTCCTAAGCGCGTTTCTTCATCGCTTGGAACTAAGTAACTCTCAATTTATTTTGTAACTAAAGTTAGACCATTTTACTTTTCAAAATTTAGCCTGAATGGTTTTACATATTTTTGAAAACCCCTTGCAAGAGAAAACTAATTCGCAAAATGTTTCGTTGCTCACTATATAGCTGAGTAATTGATTTCCCCCATTTCTGACTAGAAAGAGTAATCTTTCGAATTCCACTGGAATTGGATTTTCCAATTTCAATGTGCCCTATTATAGATCTGTTACTTTATCCATTTTTAATTCAACGAATTTAGATCAAATATCTTTCTATTGAAATTCACTTCACCGAATTTCAAGGTTTTGAATTTCATCTATCGAATTCCAATCTATCGAATTTTAGTCTACCCATTTCGATCTGTTGTGTTCAAATTTATCGTATCCCATTTTATTAAAGTTTGCTCAATCGTATTTGAATATATCGAACTCTAATTCATCGAATTCCATCGAATTTTAATGTAAACAATTTCATGCTATAGAATTTCCCAATATATTCCCAACTTATCGAATTTCAAACTTTCGAATTTTTACCGATAAATTAGAATCTGACGAACTAATTTCGGACTATTTGATGCTAATCTATCGTATTCCGTGATAACAAGTTTTAATCTACTGAATTTTAATACATCGGTTTCTAATCTATCAAACTCCATTTTGCCATGTTTTAATATTTCGAACTCACCAATACATCGAACCATAATCTATCGAATTTCAATCTTTCATATTTCAATATATCGAATCCCAAACTTTCGAATTTCAATATATTGAATTTCAATGTATCGAATCCATTTTACCGAATTTTAATGTATCAAATTTTATAATATTGAATTCACTAATATATCGAGTTCCAATCTATCGAATTTAAATCAACGGAATTTATTTTTATCTGTTGAACTCAAACCGTATCGTCGATATATCCCCAACCTATCGAATTTCAATTCAACGAATTTCGATTTGTCGAATTCAAAGCTTTCGAATTTTTACCTATCAAATCGCAATATGTCGAATTAATTTCGGTAATGCTAATCTACCCCATTCAGTTATATCAAATTTAGATCTATTGAATTTCAATATATCGATTTCTAATCTGTCGAACTCCATTTTACCAAATTTTTAATATTCCGAATTTCGATCTATTGAATTCCAAACTTTCCAATTTCAATACATCGAATTTACAATTTTCGAACTTCAATCTATGGAATTTTGATGTATCGAATTCCATTTTACAAAATTTTAATTGATAGAATTTCATTATATTGAATACACCAAAATATCGAGTTCCAATCTATGAAATTTCAATAAATTGAATTTCAGTAAATTGGACTTTAATCTATTCTATTTTGATCTGTTATCGAATTTCTATTCAACGAATTTCGATCTATCGAATTCCAAGCTTTCGAACTTCTGCCTATCAAATCTCTATTTCGATCTGTTGAATTTTAATCTACCGCATTCCATTTTATCAAAGTTTGCTTTATGGCATTTCAATATATCGAATTCTAATCCATCGAATTCCATTTTTCCGAATTTTAGTGAACGAATTTCATGCTATAGAATTTTCTACCTAGCAAATTTCAATCTGTCGATTTAAGTTCGGTATATTTAAAAATAATCTACCGCATTTGGTGATATAAAATTTTCATGTATTGAATTTAAATATATCGATTTCTAATTCATCGAACTCCATTTTACCAAATTTTAATATTTCGAATTTAATTCTATAGAATTCACCAATACATCGAACCCTAATCTATCGAATTTTTATGTAACGATATTTAACTGATCGAATCCCGAACTTTCTAATTTCAGTACATCGAATTTCAAACTTTCAAATTTCAAACAATTTTCATGTATCGAATTCCATTTTACCGAATTTTATCGAATGTCATATTATTGAATACCCAATATATCGTTTACCAAATTGTAATATATAGAATTTCATTCTATAGAATTCACCAATACAACAAATTGAGCCATCGGTCAAACTCCAATCGTATCGAATTCTAAAGTTTCCAATTTCAATTTATCGAATTGCAAACTTTTGAATTCCAATCTATCGAATTCAGGATAGCAATAATATAGAGATTATATCGCCGAACAATTTCTCGAATTCTAGAAACTCGAAACAAAAAAAATTTGATATTAAATTTTTTTTAAATTTAAGCAGAAAACCATTTTTTGGGATCGCTACATTTAACCGAAAAAAAATTTGAAAAATCCAGCATAACATCTCGGAAAAACATTTTATTCTATATAAATGAAAAACTCAATTTTATAGGCTTTTACACTTTTCTATGAACTTGAAATGTTTGTGGTACATCTAACAGTAGAAGTGATACGAAAGACACAATATCTTTAATATGTTTCCAAGGTTTAGGAATCATTTACCAATTTAAAAACAAATCGCAATTCGTTCCAACAATTTTATCGATACTAACCGAGAATTAAACCACCGAAAACAAAACATGAAACATTTTGTCGTAAATCTGTCAATAAAAGCAGCGATACGAACAATACAAATCCTTTGATTGAAAAAATCGAATTTTATAGAAATTTTAGAAATTTTAATTTTAATTTGCGTTTGGCTTGACAAGCTTAGTTTCATTAACAAACAGTTCCATTAAAAATTATATTAATTATTCGGGATTTGAGATTTCGCTTTCGAAATTTTTATTTTCCAAACCCCATTATATCGTATCGCAATCTATCAAAATTCAAATCAACGAATTTCGATCTATTTAATTTGAATCTGTCGAATACCAAACCTTAGAATTTTAATCTTCTAATTTGACCTTTTGTATTCTAATCTATCGAATTCCGTTTGATCGAATTTCAATCTATCGAATTTAATTCTATAGGATTTAACAAAATATCGATTCCCAATCTATATAATTTCAATTCAACGAATTTAAATTTAACAAATTTTAATTTGTTGAATTCCAATCTATCGAATCCGCATTACATTTTATCAAAGTTTGCCTTATCTTATTTCAATACATTGAAATCTAATCCATCGAATTCCATTTTTCCGAATTTTAATTACGAATTACGTGCTATAGAATTTTCCAGTATATTCGATTTTCAATCACATTTGGTGATATCAAATTTTTATGTATTGAATTTAAATATATCGATTTCTAATTTATCGAACTTCATTTTACCAAATTTTAATATTTCGAGTCTAATTCTATAGAATTTCTATTTAACGAATTTTAACTTATATAATTCCAACCTTTCTAATTTCAATATATCGAATTTCAAATTTTCAAATTTCAAACAATTTTGATGTAACGAATCACATTTTACCGAATTTTATCGAATTTCATTATATTGAATACCCAATCATTTCTACCTAATGAATTTCAATCCATCGAATTTAAATCTAACGAACTCCATTTTATCAAATTTTAATATATGAAATTTCATTCTATAGAATTCACCAATACATCGAATTGAACCATCGGTCGAACTCCAATCTATCGGGTTTCAATTCAACAATTTCAATTGCAACGTATCGAATTCTAAAGTTTCCAATTTCAATGTATCGAATAGCAAACTTTCAAAATCCAATTTATTGAATTCAGGAAAGCGATAAAATGTCGCAAAATCAAAATATCGAATACAAGCTTTGATTCGGTTTTAAAAAATCAAATTTTAGAATATCGCCGAACAATTTCTCGAATTCTGTAAACTTGAAACAAAAAAAATTTGATAGCAAAATTTTTTTTAAATTTAAGCAGAAAAGAATTTTTCGGGATCGCTACATTTGATCGAAAAAAAAAATTCCGAAAAATCCAACAAAACATCCCGGAAAAATATTTTATTCTATATAAGTGAACAACTCAATTTTGTAGGCACTTTTCTCTAAACTTAAAATATTTGTGGTACATTTATCAGAAGAAACGATACAATAATTTAAAAACACATCTGTCGATACTAACCGAGAATTAAACCACCCAAAACAAAACTTGAAATATTTTGTCGTAAATCTGTCAATATAAGCAGCGATATGAACAATACAAATCCTTTGATTGAAAAAATGGAATTTTATAGAAATTTTAGAAATTTTAATTTTAATTTGCGTCGCACTTGACAAGCTTGATCTCGCATTCGAAATTGTTATTTCGATATAACATTAGTGGAGATATTGTACCCAATTTCAAATCAACGAATTTCTATCTATTGAATTTGAATCTGTCGAATACCAAACTTTTGAATTTCAATCTTATAATTTGACCTTTTGTATTCTAATCTATCGAATTCCGTTTGATCGAATTTTAATCTATCGATATTTAACAAAATATCGATTCCCAATCTATATAATTTCAATTCAACGAATTTAAATTTAACAAATTTTAATTTGTCGAATTCCAATCTATCGAATTCCATTTTACCGAATTTTTATACCATGTCAGTTTTTTGATCAGTCATGCAAATCGTTTCTTTAAAGCCTGTTTTTAATGAAAGCTCTATTCGGATTCAGTAATTTAAATCCGGATTTGCCAAATCCAGAATCAATTGGTTTTGATCAGTTATATAGAACGTAACACAAAGGACTATGCCAAATGCATTGTATTGTGTTCTAGTTGAAGGTTGCAGTATTTACAATCATTTGATTGATCACGAGGCAACCAACCTAAAACGATCAAAAAATAATAATTTCAAAAGAAATATTGTGAGACAACAAGAGATGTCACATTTCAATAGTCGTTAAGACGTTAAAATTACAATTAGATTAGAACTGCGATTATACGGCCTCAATCTAATGTCAGCAAATCGCAAAAAATGAAAAAAAAAAAAATATTTCCAACACAATATTTTCATTTAGCACGCGCGCGCTCTCATTTCATTTTAATTAACCACCAGGCACACCATCCCAAAAACGCTCCACAAATAAAGTTTTTTTTTTTTTTGTGTCACGACTTATTTTGGGGTCGTTTTTTATTACAAAACAAACGGGCAAATGGCGTCACATACAAATATAATATAATGTTTTATATGTATGTATGTCTATGTCTATCTAACTAATATCCATTTTATCTATTTGTTTACTGTGAAAGCCAAAAGTATATAAATAAATTTCTAATCGCGATATATAATTTTTTTTCAATAAACAAGCGTGATGAGTCATCATTGTTGTTCCACATTAAATGACGTAATTTTTCGTGTCCCAAAAATGTTTTTTTTTTTTTTTTTTTGTTGGTTTGTGTGATTTGTATACCAAACCAACCAACCATACAGAATGAATGCAAACTTGGGGTTGTGTATGGAGTGGAAAAATTTAATTTAATTCAAAGTCTTCTTCTATATTCAACATTATCTTTGTACTTTTTTTTTTAACTCATCATTTTCCCAAAATGAAAGGAAAGAAAACCGACTTTTTTCCTTGTTTTGTTTAAATGTACTCTCATTGCCATTGTTTGGTGTCGACAGAACAAATTAACTTTTGAAGTGGCTTTCTTTTCTCTATTCAATACGTTTTGTGTTGTGTTTTTGCTGGTTCTCTATGAGCTTCGATCCTTTTTTTTTTTTTTATTTTCATCAATTTTTTTGTGAACGTTCAGTTGTTATTTACAAAAAAAAAATAAAAGGATTTTTTTGCTGTTTACATTTATGTTGCTGAATGATTGTGTAAGAATAAAGGGAAGGAGTTGAGACGATGAGAACCAATTTTTCTTGGTATATTTGTTGGAGCGGAAGTAAGAGAATTCGACTAGTTAACCCCCTCTTGAGTGTATCTTTGCAAAAACTAATTTTCTCGTTCTAATATTTTTCTTTAATTACACAAAAAGAAAACGGATAAAATATTATCGATGTCTTCACACACGCGTATTGTCATCATTGTCGCCGAGTACTATGTACACTAAAATTATCATTCTACATGGTATATAACAGTAGGGCTGATTATTATTTTTAATGGCAATGATTATTACAATGTTGGTTGTTAATATAATGATGACATAGGCAGTTTTTTTTTTTGGCATTCCGAACGCGCTCATACGCACCGTAATTTTATTTTATTTTTTAACATTTTCAATTGCTTTTGGAGTTTATTAAAATTTATAATAATTTCGTTCTCGCATTTCAAACGAAAGAAAATTATGTGTAATAAATTGTTGACACCCCAAGAAAATTTCGACCCCCATTCCCTCATTCAGATACGCGTTCATATATTTGAAATTAATGAGTTTACATTTTTATACAAAGTGATTTTGTACATTGCATTTAAAAGGGAGGGGATGCTGTATAGTACGGGCGTAATATGATCATTATGAGGTTTTTGTTTGTGGGATTTTTACGGAAAATTATGAGCTCATCTCGAATAAAATCACCCCACATATATGAGCAATTTTTCGCACAAAACCGCCACCCAAACCATAACATTTTGTTTTTTTTTTTATCACACATGTATAAGATGTAATAACCGTTATCCTTATGTAATAAATATGTCCTTATTATAACACTTATGCTCATTCAAAGATACCATCAAAATATCTCTATATATATAGTGACTGTGCCTCTCATTTCCAGTTTTGCAATAAAAAAATAAAAAATCAACGGCAAAAAATTTAAATTTGGAAAATGTGTGAAAAACATATGTGTTTGATACCTCTACCTCCTAAACATGTAGATGCGGTAGGAGGGTATCAACACGAAAGGAAATAGGATCAAAATGAAAAATCTAAATTTTTTTTGTGTGCTCGTGGTTTTATTTTTTTTTTATAAATTTTCCACCTCAAGGTAGATGAGAAAATTCGAATTTTTATTTTTCGTACATACACTCGTATAATGCTACATAAAAGTTATGTTTTAGATGAGATCATTTTTATGTTGAATTATTTGTATTGAATGTTACCTTAAGGAATTTTGATTAGAAAATTGAAAATGGAATTTATCTAGGTTGCAATTTCCCTGTTAGTATTTTCACAAAATGTAATGATATTCCATTCATGAAGATATACATAAATTGGTGTTACACACCTCTACAATATATGCAGGTAAACAGATTCGTATCGATAATGTGTGTGTGCGGATTTGAAAAAACGAAAAGAAATTTTTTTTTTGGTTTGGTTTATGAGATCAGATTATTAAAGTACCTATACGTACCCAAATGTATGTATCTCTTGATGTATATATAAGCCTTTAAGATTTTAAAAAGCACCCTCTGGTACACACAATTTCAATAAATAAAACAAATTTCCATTCTCATATGACTCATTTCCACAAATTTCAAATATATAAATCATTTTCCAATTGCTATTCTCCCATTTTTGTTTTTGTTGTACATCTACTTATTTTTCATTTGAATTGACAATATATGTATGTAGTATGTAGATATGATCAGACCCAATCCTTGAGAGTAATTGAACCACCCTTTTCTTATGTGTACACATATACACGACAAAAAAAAAACAAAAAAGAAAAACAATAAAATAAAGAGAATTATGGCACAAAAATAAAAATAATAAAAACTAGGAAAATGACTTCATATTTTTACTTCACCCTGCCCGCCCATCTCTTATACGAGTACAACAACCAACGCCATCCCGGCATATCGTAATAATATATTTGTGAAATGAACAATGAATTTAATAATTTGCGGGGTATATAGATGAAGGCAATATATATATATATATAAATTGAAAATTTATTAGTTTTTCTTGTTTGTTGTTCTTTTCAAAGCTATAAGTGTGGGTAGATATCTATATGTCATCCAATCTCTAAATCGCTATACGAGATTTTTCTTTAGCCATACAAAAAGCTTTTACTCTAGCAGAAAACTAAACAAAACTATAAAAAAAAACTCGAAAATTTAATAATGATAATAATAAGTAGAAGACAACATAATGAAGAAGAAAAGTTTTTGGAAAATCTACTCTATTTTCCTTTCCAAGCCCGCAAACACACACACACATATTATAACGAACGTACGGGAAAAAAAAATTAATAAAACCAACGATATTTGTTTGTTTTGAGAGTTTTTCATTTTGATTGGAATTTTCCTCGTTTTTTTTAGATTTTTATTACAGTTCAATGTGTTGATATTAAAGTGGATTTTCTTTTATATTTGAGTGTTTCCACTAAATATGGAAAAATGATTTTTTTTTAAACCACCCATTAGCGGAGGAGTTGGTTTAGAATTAAAACTCTCAATAAATTCCCACTATGCTGCACTAAAGGTGATAGCCGTCAAATTTATCAATGAGTCAATGAAAATTGGAAATTCAAAGCTGTAAAGCTGTCATAAGCTGATAAATTGAAAATTTGTAAAAGTTTGCTGATTTTTAAAACATTTAAAAAATTTGGCCTGAGCTTTTAAATTGCTTTTAAATTTTTCGTAAAAGATTAAAATTTTCAGTTCCTTAACTATTTTCTAATTTTTCAACATTTTTCAAAATTCGCGAATATTTATGTTTCTAAATTTAAAAATTTCCGAATTAAAACTTTTAACTTTTGTTTTAGACCTAACTTCGAGAAATTTTAAAATATTCAAGCCTAATCGGGAGGTTTTAAATACATCATAACTGTCAAATTTTTACGTACTGGAATTCAGCGATTTAATTATAAGCTCACATCAAATTTTCCAAACTTCGAAACAAATTTGTAAAACAAAATTTTAAGATATTTCAAATATCCTCATGAAATTTTAAAACTTATCAAAATTTTGAAAATTATTTTCTTTTTCTTAAAGTTTGGAGAATTTTGAAATATCTTAATTTTCATTAGGAAAATGTTGGACATTTTAAAACAGGTTTTGAGATTTTTGAAGATAAAAATTTGATGAATTTTAAAAATGTTGAATAAAAGAAGGAGCATTTAAGAATAAATTATTTATACTTTAAAAATATGAGATTTTAAATATTTCTTCGTTGAAAATTTTCCAAAATTCGTCAATTTTTATATTTCTAAATTAAGCGGGTTTTCAAAAGCACAAGTACAATTTTTTAAAGTTTACAAACTTTTCGAAAATTCTATAATTCTCAAATCAAAATTGAGATATTTTGAAAATTCTGAAAATTTTGAAATAATTTCTGAAATTGTTACTTTCTATTTTAAACCTAACTTCGAGAAATATCAAAAATAATACTTTAAAACAAAAGTTTAAATTATTTAAGCAATTTTAAATAAACCTTTAAGAAAATCTTTAATTTAAAAATTAACTCAGTCAAAGCTTTCAAATTCCTTAATTATGTTGTTCTGAATTTATCGATTTTTAAAAGCTGAGGTCTAACTTTCAGTGGTCCTTATATCCATTTCGAAATATTCTTAATATTCTATTTAAAACTGTGATATTTTGGAAACTTTTACAAACCTTGAATTAAATTCAAAAATTTATGATTGAAAATTTAGTTATACTTAAAATTTTTATTTGAAATCTAACTTCCAAAAATTAAGTTTTAAATATATCTTTGCTTTAAATTTCCCAAACTTTCGAAGTACCTCTATTTATAATTTTTCAAAAAATTTTCAAAATTCGCGAATATTTATGTTTCTAAATTTCGAAACTTTCGAATTAAAACTTTTAACTTTTGTTTTAGACCTAACTTCGAGAAATTTTAAAATATTCAAGCCTATTCGGGAGGTTTTAAATACATCACCACCGTCAAATTTTTAAGTACTGGAATTCAGCGATTTATTTTTAAGCTCAGATCAAATTTTCCAAACTTCGAAACAAATTTGTAACACCAAATTTTAAGATATTTCAAATATCCTCATGAAATTTTAAAACTTATATCAAAATTCTTAAAATTATTTTCTTTTCCTTAAAGTTTGGAGAATTTTGAAATATCTTAATTTTCATTAGGAAAATGTTAGAAATTTTAAAATGAATACGAATTTTGGAAAATTTCACTTGAGCTATTAAACAGGTTTTGAGATTTTTGAAGATAAAAATTTGATGAATTTTAAAAATGTTGAATGAAAGAAGGAGCATTTAAGAATAAATTATTTATACTTTAAAAATATAAGATTTTAAATATTTCTTCGTTAAAAATTTTCCAAAATTCTTCAATTATTATATTTCTAAATTATGCGGGTTTTTAAAAGCACAAGTACAATTTTCTAAAGTTTACAAACTTTTCGAAAATTCTCTTTCTCAAATCAAAATTGAGATATTTTGAAAATTCTGGAGATTTTGAAATAATTTCTGAAATTGTTACTTTCTGTTTTGAACCTAACTTCGAGAAATATCAAAAATAAAACTTTAAAACATAAGTTTAAATTATTCAAGCAATTTTAAATAAATCTTTAATGAAAATCTTTAATTTAAAAATTAACTCATCAGCTCTCATTCTTTAATTATGTTGTTCTGAATTTAACGATTTTGAAAAGTTGAGTTTAAAAGTTACTCTTAATATTCTACTCAAAACTGTGATATTTTGGAAACTTTTACAAATCTTGAATTAAATTCAAAAATTTCTGAATTGAAATTTTAGTTATACTTAAAATTTTTATTAGAAATCTAACTTCCAAAAATTAAGTTTTAAATATATTTTTGCTTTAAATTTTCCAAATTTCTTGGAGATTTCGAAGTACCTCAATTTCCAAAACAAAATTTTAAAATTTTTCCAAATATTGTCCTGAAGTTTTAAGTAAGCCTTAATTAAAAAATTTTATTTATGTTTCTGAATTTTGTGATTTTTAAAGCTCAAACAAAATTATTAATTTATTGAGGTGTATACAATTTTAAACAAATCTCTTCAATGCTTATACAAAGTCCTCAAAGTTTAATCAAGAAAATGTTAAGTAAATATTTCGAAATGCCTAAAAACCTTTGAAAATTTAATCTAAAGTTTTTAAAAATTTCAAGGTTAAGTTAAAAAATAATAATAGTAATAATACATTATTATTTGATTTTTGCTGTGTCTTTATTACAATTTTTATGATAATGTTAAAATTAAAAAATTAAAATAATTAAAAATTTGTATTAAACAAAACCTTATTACAACACAAGTTAACAACTCTTTCTTTATCGTGATATCCTTTACAAACCATCTAGACCGGTTTTGAGTTTTGCTCTTTGTCAGAGTAAAATTACACTGATGAAGAGTGAAGCTCGATACAGGTCTATAAAGTTATAAACTTGGGTTGTTAACTTGGGTTGTCAAAAATCTTTTTTTATCAAAAATAAAATTTTGAAATAAAAATGTAAAATATTCAAGCAATTTTACATAAATTTTCACTGAAAATTTCAATTTAAAAATTAGTTCTATCAAAATTATCAAATTATTCAATTTGTGTTTCTGGATTTAGTGGTTTTAATGAGCTTAAGCCAAATTTCCTGAGGTTCTTACAATAATTTCGAAATATTTTTAATTCTCAAACCAAAATTAAGATATTTAAACAAATTTAAGAACGTTTACAAATCTTGGGTTCATTTTAAAACTTCCGAAGAAAAATTTTCATATATTTGTTTTAGATTTAACTCCGCGAATTTCCAAAAATAAAATTTTCAAAAACAAATTTTTAAAATGTTGAGATATTCTACCATGAAATTTTCAATATACATATCTTCACTGTAAGCAGCGATTTTTAAAAGTTTAGATTAAGTTCTTACATATTTCAAAGTACCTACAATTTTCAAAACGTATTTTAAATATTTCAAATATTCTCTTGAAATTTTAGTAAATCTTAATTTACAAATTCTTTGCAACAAAATTTTAAAAACTATTTTTTTTCTGAAATTTTAAACAAATTCTCAAAACAGAAGAAAAACAAAACAAAAGCTCAAGTTAAATTTTCTAAAGTTCCCGAGAAAGCTAAAGGTTTTGATTGTAAAATTCTCGAAAAAGCTCAAGTTGCATTTTCTAAAGCATTTTGGAATATCTTAAACTTTCAAATAAAAGTTAACATTTTTAAATTTCAAAATTATGTTTTAGTTTATTTATTTATTTATTTACAGATAAAAGTTTGATCCAAACTCAAATTAGTTATGATTAAAACTAAACTGCAGAGGTTCAAAATCAAACCCTAAGAAATACAGAAAAAAAGTTGGAACATAATATCCTAAAATAGTTATGCCGTTTTTAATGTTCACTAAAAGTCTTAATTTAAAAACTCGTCATTTATGGGTTTAAGCTTAGGTCAAATTTTCTAATGATCAAAATTGAATTATATTGAAAAATCTGGGAACTTTTGTATATGTTGAATTCAAGTTCAAATTGAAATTTTTAAGTAATTTTACTTTTTTTTTATTGAAAATTAATGTTAAAACCAAAATTAAGCTGATTAGTTAATATTAATAAGATAACCCGTCTCTAACGAGACATTTCAAAAAAAAAATTTTAAAATAATTTTTTTTTTAAAGTATTGACTACCCAAGAAACTTTATATAAACGTATATTAAAATTGCCTTCCTTGAAATTCTGTAAAATTCCCCAATTTTTAAGTTTTTGAATTTAACTATTTGTGAAACCTCAGGTCGAAACATCCAAAGTTCTTTGACATCTCGAAATATATACAATTATTAAATCTAAATGGAGATGATTGAAGTTTGTGTTTCACAACTGCAATAAGTCATATTTTTTAATGTTCACAACCATATTAAGATAAGATCAAATATTTTGCTAAACAATATTGAGGTAAGTAAAAAATGTAGGAATTGTTTTGCAAATTTTGAATTAACTCTGAAACTCAAAAATTTAGGAATGCTCAAGCCTATTATGAAATTTAAAATAAATTTTAATTTAAAATTTCCTTCATTCAAACTATTTAAAAATACTTAAATGTTTGTTATTCTGAATTTTCTAAAAGTTTGTAAACATTTCGAAATGTGCTCGTTTCCTTTCCAAATTAAAATTAAGATATTCCGAAAAAATCTTGAAACTTTAAAAAATTTGAAAAATTAGGAATTCAAATTTTTAATTTCTGTAAAATCTTGGAGGAAAACAACATCTTCATATTGACGGTTTTAAAATATTCAAGTCTTTTCTCGAAATATTTTTAAACTTCAAATCAAAATTAAGATATTTTCAAAAAATTATGGAAACAATGAAAACTTTGAATTAATTTTATGACCTACGAATTGAGATTCCTAATTTTTTAATTAAAGACAAAATTTTAAATTATTCAATTTATACTCTTAACTTTTCAAATTTTATATGTCTGAATTTAGAAATTTTTAAAAGCTCAGATTTTCTAAAATTCACAAGCAATTCGAAGCATTGTTAATATTCAAATCAATATTGAGATATTATCAAAATCTTGAACTTTGAAGAGTTTTGAATTAACTTCAGAAAAACAAGAAATTTATAAAAAAGAATTTGGTAACATAAAGTTGAAAGCCAAATTTTTTTGGTAAAAATTTCCAAAGATATTTCGAAATAGCTACAATTTTTAAAACAACATTCTCAAAATTTTAAATATTTTAAATATTTATGTGAAACTTTATATAAATCTTCACTGGAAATCAAGTCAAAGTGTTTAAAGCTCGCGATTTTTACAAATTCTGAATAAATTTCAAAATTTGAAAACTTCCTAATAAAAGTTTTAATTTTTTGTTTTACATCTAAAATTACAGCTTTCAAACTCAAAATTTTAAAAATAATTAATTAGAGCAATATAAACATTAAATTATAAAATATCTAAATTTTTTCGTGGAAATTTCACTGAAATTTAATTTATAAATTTCTTTCTGTTAATCAATTTTTAGTAGCTCGTTCAAAATTTTTTAGTGTTTTTAGACATTTAGGAATATTAATAAGTTTCAAATTAAAATTAAGATATTTTAAAAAATTCTGGAAACTATTACCAATTTTGAATTAATTTTATGACTTCCGAATTGAAATTTCTAATTTTTGAATTTCTACTCTTAAGCTTTCAAATTTTATATGTCTGAATTTAGAAATTTTTAAAAGCTCAGATTGAATTTTCTAAAATTCACAGGCAATTCGAAGCATTGTTAATATTCAATTTAATATTTAAAAATTATCAAAATGTTGAACTTTGAAAAGTTTTGAATTAACTTCAGAAAAATAAAAAATTTATAAAAAAAAAATTTGTAACATAAAGTTGAAAGTCAAATTTTTTTGATAAAATTTTTCAAAGATATTTCGAAATAACTACAATTTTTAAAACAACATTCTCAAAATTTTAAATATTTTAAATATTTTTGTGAAACTTTATATAAATCTTCACTGGAAATCAAGGTCAGAGTAGAGTGTTTAAAGCTCGCGATTTTTACAAATTCTGAATTAATTTAAAATTTTGAAAACTTCCTAATAAAAGTTTTATTTTTTTGTTTTACACCTAAAACTAAAGCTTTCATACTCAAAATTTTAAAAAAATTTAAGCTCTAACTTAAGAAATTTTGAATAAAGTTTAATTTAAAAATTCGTTCTTTCAAAATATTTTATTTTTAAAAGCCCATTTTTTATAGGTCATAAATATTTCGGAGTACAAACAATATAAACATTAAATTTTAAAATATTTAATTAAAGCAATATAAAAAAAATTTCACCGAAATCTAATTTATAAATTTCTTTATGTTAATCAATTTTTATTTTTCGAAATTAAACTGTTTTTGATATGTAGCTGATTTCAAATTTTTTATTTTTTTTAGACATTTAGGAATATTTTTAAACTTCAAATAAAAATTAAGATGTTTTAAAAATTTCTCGAAACAATAAAAATTTTGAATTAATTTTATGACTTCCGAATTGAAATACCTAATTTTTGAATTATTGACAAAATTTTGAAATATTCAATTTCTACTCTTAAATTTTCAAATTTTATATGTCTGAATTTAGCAATTTTTAAAAGCTCAGATTGAGTTTTCTAAAGTTCATAGGCAGATCGAAGCATTGTTAATATTCAAATCAATATTGAGATAGTATGAAAATCTTGAACTTTGAAAAGTTTTGAATTAACTTCAGAAAAACAAAAAATTTATACAACAAATTTTTAACATAAAGTGTTGAAAGTCAATTTTTTTTGGTAAAAATTTCCAAAGTTCTTAGATATTTCGAAATAACTACAATTTTTAAGACAACAGTCTTAAAATTTTAAATATTTGAAATATTTTTGTGAAATTTTATATGAATTTTCACTGAAAATAAAATCAGATTGATTAAAGCTCGAGGTTTTTACAAATTCTGAATTAATTTTAAAACTTGAAAACTTCCTAATAAATGTTTTAATATTTTGTTTTAGACCTAAAACTAAAGCTTTCATTATCAAAATTTTTAAAATATTTAAGCTCTAACTTAAGCAATTTTAAATAAAGTTTAATTTAAAAATTCGTTCTTTTAAATTATTTTATTTTTAAAAGCCCGTTTTAGGTGTACAATAAAAATTAAAACTTTTATTAGGAAGTTTTCAAGTTTTGAAATTAATTCAGAATTTGTAAAAACCGCGAGCTTTAAACACTCTGACTTGATTTTCAGTGAAGCTTTATATAAAGTTTCACAAAAATATTTCAAATATTTAAAATTTTGAGAATGTTGTTTTAAAAATTGTAGTTATTTCGAAATATCTAAGAAGTTTGGGAATTTTTACCAAAAAAATTTGACTTTCAACTTTATGTCCCAAATTTTTTTTTTATTAATTTCTTGTTTTTCTGAAGTTAATTCAAAACTTTTCAAAGTTCAAGATTTTCATAATATCTCATTATTGATTTGAATATTAACAATACTTCGAATTGCCTATGAACTTTAGAAAATTCAATCTGAGCTTTTAAAATTTGCTAAATTTAGACATATAAAATTTGAAAACTTAAGGGTTGAAATTGAATATTTTAAAATTTTGTCATAAATATTTCGGAGTACAAACAATATAAACATTAAATTTTAAAATACTTTCTTCTAAATATTTTAACCTAATTCATCGTAACTTGAAAATTTCTTTCAAAAATCGCCGATTTGCATGTTTTAGAATTTAGCGGTCTAGAATCTGGAAACTTTTACAAATTTTGAAATTTTCCATATGATGGATATGCATATGATGGTCGCATTTTACTGAAATTAATAGAATAGATTATTCTGCCTATGTATGTTGATATTATACCTAAGCATAACTTTCACACCAGCGTGAACTTCTCATTTTGTTGATTATCTTGAGGAATCGCTTTTCCAAGTCTGAGAGATGAAAATTACGTTTGTAAAACATTCTTGTGTTTTGGTGTTTACACTTGAATAATTTTGTGGTGTGCGTCAACCTGTGCATTTGTTCGGTCAATGGAGAGAGTGCTTTTGCTAAAGATACATCTTGATAGCTCCAACTCACTAGCCATTCAGTAACTCCTTATTATAGCCATATTTAAAATTAGAATAATTTGAAATCACAATAAAGTGTTGTGTAATTAGTTAAATGTGTAAAGTTACTTCCCCGTACACACACAATTTCAAAAATGGGCAAAACTACCCCTATACTGATTTTTATTCTGATATTGCTTAAAAGTTTTCTGACGAGTTTAATATGGTTAAAACTGCAAATATTGGAATCAAAATTGAGATACTGCAGTAAACTTATCGATGTTGGAGTGGTTTTCTCATATGTAGAAGTTGTTGAATTGCTGAGAAATTCGGAAAATTAAAATTGTTGACTAAAAAACTAGATTTGGAGACAAAATATTATAATTTACAAATCAAACAACTTTTACCGTAAAAATGATTAATTCAATGTATAAATGTTTTCAAGATTTGCAAAATTTAATATTTCAAGGACGCAAAAAGCTCTCAAAATATATATTGTTGGATTATAAAGCTTTTCCTTATCAGCATAATCCTCAACGAAATCTTTAGGTCTAAGGTAACACCAAATGAGATTAGCCAGTTATTTGATACAATAGCGGGCCTACACAGTCCATAAATTTCTTTATCTTATACAATCAGTACGATGATATATCCTCAACAGTATTGTTAAACAGTATGCTTGCGTATATAAGAAATACCTTCTGTTTTATTTACGCGAATCCAACTTTTTTGTTTTAGCAAAACGGTCTTTAGATGTGAAATAAAAAATTTATAAGACACAATACAAAAAACGTACATATATCTCCATATAATTTTTACGATTTAATATTTTTTTCGTTCCTCTCTACTGCTGCTTAGGAAAATTTGTGTGAAACATTTTTACTATACGTATACGTACATATATATTATACAATCGTATAATCGGGAGGGCAGGCAACACAGCAGTAAAGAAATACTGTACCATAAAAGTACAAAAAATAAAAATAAAAATTCCCATCCAATTCTTCTGGACAGATAAGAACACAGCGCAGCACAAAAACAAGTACATCCAGATCTATAAACATATATAGATTCACTTGCTGCTCTATGTACTCAATGTTGTTTTGCCCGTTTCGAACATATACTCTATATCCATATATATATACTCGTATCTTATGCTCGAAACAAATAAAAAAGGTTAAATGTGAAAAATAAAAAAAGGTGAGACATGAAAATGGGTGAGAATACAGAAAAGGAAGAAGTGTAAAGAAGGTCGACCTAACATATATACAAATTCGGTGTGAGCTTGCAACCATAGTGTGAGGAAAAACAAATAAAAAGAAAATGTATATTCAAGAAAATTGCTTGATAAATATTCGATCAACACAAGAAGGTTGTTTTGGACTAACCTTTAAA
Organism: Tipula vernalis; assembly: GCA_958295665.1. Taxonomy (NCBI): domain Eukaryota; kingdom Metazoa; phylum Arthropoda; class Insecta; order Diptera; family Tipulidae; genus Tipula; species Tipula vernalis. The sequence goes on from OY282559.1 coordinate 378,969,932, forward strand.
AAAATAAAAAAAAAAAAAAAAAAAATTAAATTTGGTATATTCATACCAATTTCCATTTCATGTTTTTTCCAACTTCAATTTTCCATTTTTTTTTATTTTTTTTTTTTGGAAAACCAATCTTCAATTAAATTACATTTTTTTTCGGTTGTAGTACATATACATACGTATTTTAATACTTTTGATTATATAGATGGCATTACAATCGTAAAAATTGTGTTGTATAGTATAAATGTATAAACGAGTACGTATATTAAAGGATATCGGAGAAGGAAAATGGAAAATTTATATTAAAACAAAAAATTAGACGAAAATTCTTTTCGGTTGGTTTTTTTTTTATTTTATTTCTTGTGAGTCTCTTGTGTAATTTTCAAGTTTTATTTTTGTATTTTTCTTGAAATGGAAATGAATTATTGAGTGAATTTTCTTCACTTTGGTGAAAAAAAAAAAAAAAGTTTTCTTGTTTTTTTTTTTTTTTGCGAAAAGTATTAAGATGATTGTTTTTGTGTTGTTGGGGTTTATATTTTGCTTGGAAATGATTTTCCACTCCCTCGTCGCCTGCTGCTGCTTTACAATATAATAAGAAGTGTACACCCAGAAGATATTTACTATAATCAGAGTACATATACATATGTATGTACAACATATATATTACTTGTTTTTCAACGGAAAACACGCACACACACACAAACACACAGTTCAATGGAAAAATTATTCAAATGAAATATTTAAATGATTCACGAGACGCCTAGCTAATGTTGCATAAATTATGCGATGAATAATAGAAAAATGGGGATTTAGATTTGCATAATATGTTGACCAAAATGATGGACTTTGGTGGGTCAGTCAGTCAGTATGTTTTTTAAATCAACAACTTGCTTCCAAAATCATAGTCATTGCGACACGAAATCAAGTTTAATCATTTTGGCGTTTATAATTTATAAATTTTCCATATGATGAGACAAGGTCCTGAACTTACTTTTGTTTTTATTCTTTAGCTTCCAAAACAAACCTAAAAATTTAACATTGTGATAGTATTACGATATTTGCCTAATTATATTCATTATTTCATAACATTAAAAAGAAAGTTTTACTGAATCGGTAGAAATACATTTTAGCACTTTACTCAAGAAATATCACAAACAAAGCTATATAATTTCCTGAGGTTATGTGGAAGGGACTCTCTAACTTGTTGAATTAATAGCTCCTTCCAAGCAAGGTGATCTGGGTTTCCAACAGACAGTTACCAAGGTGCCCGATAATAAGTCTCGACAAAAATAATTACGCCTTAATTCGCTGTTAAAGGCCATTAAAGCCCGATTTTTTTTTTTTTACTTTTGTAAATATATGTAAATAAGAGCTGACGTTTTGAAAAATATCGCTTTAATTGTTTGAGTCACTTTTTATTAGAATTTTAAAACATTTTGTGAGGGTGATTTAATTGTAAAATTAAAATGAAAATCTCCCTTTTCCAGAATATTTTGAAATTCCTATAACATAGTGGTGAAAATGAAATAATACCCTAGGATTTACAATAGTTTGTGGTTTACGGCAGTAAAACCCCAATTTACAGCAACTATTTTCGAATGATAATGAATGAAGCGAAGAAGCCTACTGTGAAAAGGCTCTATCTATGCTTTCTACGATTCCAAGATGGAAATATCTTCGATTTTATTGAAAATTTACTCCAAGAAATCGGAATATTCGTCCCATCGATAAAACCTGTTTTTCTGAAATATCATCCTATTTTGCCCTATTGATGTATCATTGAAAAATTTCAGCCGAGAGGGTCAACGATTAATTCAAGGCATTCTGGATAAGTCGCGCCAAGCTAAGCTGTATTAAACACAAAGTAGCTTCGATTGTTATTCGATACGGGTACATACCGTATTGCAGTTGAGTGGAACGGTAATACATTCCATTAGACTACGAAGAGGGAGAAAAATCGAGATTTTTATTGTCTGTCCGCTGGACAGTCTGACCATGTACTTATATCAATTTACCTTGCTAACATCATTATGCTTGAACAATAGGTTCCATGAACTCTTTTAGACCCAAAGCTGTAAAGAGCTAATTTTACTGAATTATCTAAAGCTTTTTTAAAATGTTAAATAACGTGAAGCCAAATTTCAAAATATTCTTTCTCAAAACTTTCATGAAATTAAGCAAGATTAATGGTAAAAATGACATTTGATAAAGGATCAGACTCCCTAAGCCTCCTAAAATTATTAATTGAAGTGCTCAAATCGAATTGCTCGAATTTAGGGAATTTAAGCTTTATTCCGGAGATAGAAATTTCTTTGGTTGATTTTTTTAACCAACTTGAATTAGCCACAACCCGAGAGGTTTGAAGTTCAGGATCCTTATAAGTTTCTAGTATCAAAATTTCAAATGTTCAATTCTTAATTTTTATGGGGAAACGAAGTTGAATTATAAAAGCATTATTTTGAAAAATTAGAGATTTTAATTTAAATTTTATATGCAAAATTTGAAATTTTGAACTAACCTTCGTAAAATTCTGAAAATTACTATTTTATTTAAAAATTTAAATCCTTACATATATCAAGATTTTAAAATAGCATTACAAAATTCAGATGTTAAAAATATTTAAAATTCAAATTTTTTGTTTTAAAAACTAAATTCTCAAAAATTAAAATATTCCAAAAAATAATTTTAGGTATTTCCTAAAGACCGTAAAAAATTTGATTCCAAATTTCTAATTCATGTTCATTTCTAGATTTAATTGTTTTTTAATATATACGTCGTAATATGTTGAATTTATTAAAATGCTGATACTTTTAAAAATTGGGCAACACTTTCTAACGATTAATTTGATTTCCCAATTAGACAAAAATTATAATAAAACAAATAAAATTTCAATTAGCACTGTGGATTAAATTTATTAAAAAATCGACAAAAATTTTAAAAAATTAGACCTTAACCAAAATTAAGTGCTTCAAAATATAAAAAATTTTAGTTCTAAAAATTTAAAGTGTTTATAAAAACCAAATTGAAATTCGGAAATTTTTTTCTTAAGAAATTTTAAAAATTCAAAATTTTAAATTTTTAAATACTTGTTTTAATTTTTTTAATTCTGAAAATGTTAAAAGCTATTTTCGGATATAAATCAAAGAATTCTATTTTACCATAAATAATGCTCCTCTCTGTATGAAACCCGTTAAAATAAATGAAATTGATTGAAATTTTGCCAAAATTACAGACCGCATCGTTTTTTGATGTTCAAATTTTTTTTTTAAATTCTAAATTTGATTTCTGTTAATTTGATAAAAAAAATGTTTAAATCTCTTCAATTGGCGAAATACTTCAAAATTTTTATAAATTCCAAACTACGATTTCATTTGTCAAAATTATTAAATAAAACTTACGGTGTTGAGATTTTGAATTAAAGTATGATGCAAAATCGTTAGGAAGAAATTTTAGAAAATCATACAAATTTATAAATATCATGGAGCAAGCTGTAATTTCAAGATACGTGTGTTTCAGGCCCTTTGAATTGAATTTCTGTGATGAAGTGCATGTCACCGATGAACTTCTACAAAAATCAAAAAGATGGTAAAATACTTGATTTATTCGAACAATAAATGTGTAAATGACAATTTTTAATTTTTAAATTTAATATGTTCCGAAGATTGTAAGAGAATTCAATCCAGTTTCGAACTGATGAGCTTATGATTATGAAAAAATCAATCCTCTCATCAGGCCGCGGCGACTCAGTCCAGTCGCCGCGGCCTGATGAGAGGATTGATTTTTTCATAATCATAAGCTCATCAGTTCGAAACTGGATTGAATTCTCTTACAATCTTCGGAACATATTAAATTTAAAAATTAAAAATAAATAGAATTCTGTCTATTAGCCGGTTTTCGTTGAATTACCGTTCGTAAATACTAGAATGTTTCTACGTGTTAATAAAAAACACATTTAAAAGTGTCGTAAGACCGGTAGCATATTTAGAAATTACAAGAATTAATTAACATTCAACAAAAATTAAAAAGACAATTTTTAGTTTAAAAATTTCAAAATAAAAATTTAAAATTTGAAACGATTTAAATCTAGAAAGTACTAACTTTAACCGTTATGAAGTTAGCCTAGACTTTCATCGCAGGAAAAACAAAAAATATCATCAGGCAACACTAAAATTATAACGTTATCCCATCCCAACATTATTTCATAAGATATAATTTACTGTAGTACTGAAAAAAATTTTTATTTAATTTTATAACATATTTTATTGCAGAAAATAGCAAAAATTAAAATTTGACATTATACAGGAAATTATAGAAGCAAATACTGAATTTTAAAGAAAAGGGCATATAAGTTAGTACACCACCTGGATTTGGTAGGGATAATTTATATTTTGGAAACTATCAGTATGCCATTTGATTTGGCATTAGGTTGTCTAACCCCACTAATCATGTCAAGAGGATTTGCATGTTTAAATTACCACTATAATTATTTAAATTATCATAGTAACCAAATTTGACAGAATGGGATTTGGCCCTGGGATGACCGGGATGTTTCTTTTCCGGAAACCATTCGAATGCCATTTGATTTGATATTATATTTTCTAATTCCATTAATTTTGTCAAGACGATTTGCATGTTGGGGATTGACGCTATAATTATTTAAATTAGCACAGAACTAAAATTTCATACAAATGGAAGCGATTAGGCCCTGGAATGATCGGGATGTTTCTTTTCCGGAAACCATCGGAATACCATTTGATTTGGCATTACATTATCTAGTTCCATTAATAATATCAAAACGATTTGCATGTTGAGATTGTCGCTATAAGTATTTAAATTAAAATAGTACCAAAATTTCATGCAACTGGATGGGATTTGGTCTTGGGATGACCGAGATGTTTCTTTCCCGGAAACTATCGGTACGCCATTTGGATAACTTATTGGAGAATGCAATAAAAACTAAGTTCGTTAGAACTCATTATGTGACACCACCTTTTTTAATGTATCAAAAACAGAAAAACTAATTTCCTCCTCTATACCGGGTGACAATAAAATACGGAGATTCTTTTTAATTTTTTTTTCTCGTTTAGAATTGTTTTTAAAATTTTTTGTTTTTTATGTATATATTAGAATAAAGTCTTTTCATTAAAAAAAACAGTTCTCTATTCCTTTTATTTTTGGAGTTGTCATGTCTAAAAACAGTCGACTCGTGCTATTATCGAACGGTACGAAGCTGGAATTTCGTCAAAAAAAAAAATTCAGTCTTCGTCTTCCCCGTTCAACAGTGTTCAAAGCGATAAAATGATACCGGGAGTTAGGTTGTTCTTCGGATCGTCCAGGAAGATGTCATCCGTACACCGTCAATGCTTCATAGCTCTGCAACATCATCAAATGTCGGAATTACCGAAATTCTCAAATCAAGATGCGTTATGTAGCCAGGAGTCTTCCAGTAAATCGCGAAACAGTTCGAAAAATATCCAAAGAAAACCTTAGCAATTATCGGTACAAGCTCCAAAAAGATCATCTTCTTACGGATAAAATAAAGCTCACACGACTTGAAAGATGCAAAGTATTACTGAAGCGGTTCAGGGCCAAAAAATCCAGAAAAATTATTCGAATCGATGAGAAGCTGTTCACAATTGAACAATGCTACAATCTTCAAAATGATCGTATTTGGTCAAAAACACCTCCCTCTTATGCAACGGCTACCGTATCCTCCATATTTAAATCTTCTCGACTATTTTGCGCCATACCACGTAAAATGTTGGAGTCATTATGTGCTGCAATTGTCAAGGTATGGGTAGAAATGCTTGGAAGTGCTGCTGATAATTTTAGATAACGTTTAAAGTTATCAATCTCAACAAGAAAATCGTATTGATGGTATTCCGATGGTTTCCGGAAAAGAAACATCCCGATCATCCCAGGGCCTAATTGCTTCCATTTGTATGAAATTTTAGTTCTATGCTAATTTAAATAACTATAGGAGCGCCAATCTCAACATGCAAATCGTCTGGATATTATTATTGGAATTAGATAATGTAACGCCAAACCAAATGGCGTACCGATAGTTTCCGGAAAAAAAACATCCCGACTAAATCCCGGTAGTATTCTATTTTAAAGGCCTTTTTCTTTAAAATTTAGTGTTTTTTTCTATATATTCCTGTATAATGTCAGATTTTAATTTTTGCGATTTTCTTTAATAAAATATGTTATAAAATAAAATAAAAAATATTTTCTGAGCTAGAGTAAATTATATCATATGAAATAATGTTGGGCTGGGATAACGTTGTAATTTTAGTGTTGCCTGATGATATATATTTTTTTTCTGGTATGAAAGTCTGGGCTAACTTCACATACATCTAACTTTAAATTTCTAAATTTAATTTCTAGCTTTACAAATTCTAAAATATTCTTATAAAACAAATAATTCAGTATCTTTATTCCGAGTTCAAAATTCTAAATTATTTTAATATCCCAGATTTAATTTTCAAATAAAGAATTTCGAATTTCCCTGAATTTGGAGTAATCCACCATTTTTTCGTAATGAGGATTTATATTTCTCATCGCGATAAGTTACAAATTCTAAAACTATGAATTTATTTAAAAATGTATTAGTTCTTAATTAACAAATTTGATAATAGTCAGGGAGTCGTTGAAAGACATGAAACTTGAAACCAAACTTGTTGTATAGATGGTACAATTCCACCTTAAAAATTTTTAAAATTAAAAAAAAATTTAAAAATGTTTAAAAAAATTAAAACAAAAATTTTAATTTGGAAATTAAAATTATAAAAAATCTGTGTTTTAAGAAACCACCGTCTATATCATGAAATATTTTTGTAAATTTCAGATCCATTAAATGTTTGATATTCGCGAAATTCGGGACACTTGGTTTACTTATTTTAGGAGTTTATGTAATACAAATCGTGACTTAAAAATTAATAGGATTCTTAAAATTATTAGAAGTTAGTATAAATTAAATGATAAAAATAATTGAAAAACGAAAATTTCATTAATTTTGTAGTTTCAGAATTTCTAGAAATTATCCGAACATTTAACTCAGAATAATGCATTTAATTCTAATTTGGGGTTTCTGGGAATTCATGAAATTTTTAGAAGTAGGTCACAATCGAAATTTCAAAACTCATAAATTTTTAAAAATTTGAGCAATACTTGAAATTTGATAAAATATGAAAATTCGTGAGTTTTAATATAGTGAATGGAATTCTCGAAATTCGGAAATCTTAGAATACAAAAAAAATTTAAAATTCTTAGAATTCCTAAAAATTCGAAGAAACTATACAACTATACAACTTCTATTGATGCGCTGTAAATGCTTAGAACTATTGATGTTGGGTAATATTTTAAGATTTCTGATATTCGTCAACTTTAAATTCAAAAATTCGCTGAAATGTAGCTTGTTAAATTCTAAAACAAAAATTACCTATTGGTATTCGTGAAAAGCATTAGAAGTAAAATACGAAATTTACGTTATTTAAATTTTCGCGCCAAAGAAAAACGCAACAGGAAATTTTTGTGAGATAACCAACCTGCTTTTAAAAGTTTGTATCTTGATGACAGGTCACTATAGATATTCGAAAAAAGTAAAGTGGACAAAGAAAATGTTGTGAAATTGCCAAAATATATCACATTTAGTGTCCGTTTTATATTAGAATTTCAAGCGAGTCTTCCCACAACATTGGGAAGCCTAATAAGAGTCTTCGAATTTTATATCAGAAAACGGTGAAATTTAGAAAATTAACTGAATCTCTTCTATCTAGTCTAAAGTGTAATGCTAAATACTTTATAAAGTATAAAATCAAACAATTTTCTAAAAAACGCAAAATGGAAAATTTCAGATATTTCCTACAGAATTTTATAAATCATAAGAACTATTTCAAAATATACAAGACTAAATTTAATCCCAGCAAAAAAAAACTACAAAAACAACAACCAAAATAACATAATTTGCAACACTATTTTTGGGGAAAAACTGTAATAATTTTTCATTCAAAATGTTATAAATTATTTCGTCACGTGACATAAATTTATTAAAACAAAAACATATTTGTCTCATTTTAATATATTACTGTGACCGTGTGTGTGTGTGTGTTGTCGTTTTTATATTTTAATTGGTTTTTTCCTGAAAATCCGGCAACAATAACAACAACTCGAACAAAAATAATAAAATTTATATAAAGCTCAACTCACACGATCTCCACTCGTTTTTTTTTTTTGTTTTTGTGTTGTTTCTCCTCATGTAGGTATACATACATACGTATACAGGGTATTATTCTCAATGGTTTGGAAAATTAATGTTTAACGTTAAACCTGGATGGAAATGGTGCAATGAGTATGAAAAACCAGTATTTTTCGAAAAAAAAAAAAAAAAATTCAAAATACAAAAAATCCATCACAATTCGTTGTTTTTTTTTTGCTGGGGTTTTCTGAATATTTTGACATATTACATCAACTGATATGGAACATTGGGACAATTTATGTTAACGTGGCATTACAACCAAATTTTTATGTTGCGTGTATAATTGATGGTTTTGTGCATTTTATAATATATAACCTCACATTTTTTTGTCGGATCATTCGCCATTTTGTTCAGATTACCTATAGTTTATCAATAATTATCAATCTTGGCCTGGTTTGTCCATTTGAGGCATCATGTCGACTATCGAATCGATGAGTAGATTTTTATGGATAAAGTTTCAAGTTGTTTTCCCCATTATATTCAATTTACTTATAAAGGGTTGGCGTGTGTATGAGGCGTAGGGTGAGATATTTTTATACTACATTGTTAGTTTGATTATGTTGGAACCGATTTTTTATTTTTTTTTTTTCATTGATTATACCACGATGATAATAATAATATAATAGTTTTAGCCATATACATATGTATGTAAGTGTGTATGTATATACTTATATTAATGTTGTTAAGGGCGTTGGCGTCGTATTATTTCATATGAAAAGAAAGCAGCAACCACCACCACACAATAAAAATACATTCCAATGTCACTAAATCACGCGATCGTTATTTTAATTTTGAAGGTTTTTATCCACTAAAGCACACATACACAAACAAACAAAAAAATTGCAAATATAACCTCAATTTTTAAATAGGTGAGTCATTAGCGCACAGTTTTTACACCAAATCGATATTAAACTAAATTACGGCCATCTTGCGAACTATACATATCTTTCACTATATAATGTAGATATATACAAATAAATTTTGTGTTTATTATGAACGATATGGGAAATAATAAAATTCAATTTTTCGAAAAATTTATTCTCATGAACTTTTGAACTTTTGTTGTTGTTGTTTTATATAAAATAAAATAAAAATACGAACTCTTGTGTCTAATAAAAATGAAAATATTATCGCTAAAACTACACCTTATTTTTGCGCCATCACCTTTTTGAATTTCCCTCATCTTATAAATAAAATGTACAACCTAAATTTGTTTTTAAAAGGTGGAAGAGTTTATATATGTATGTGTGTATGTGTACAAGTACCTATACATATGTATAACAATTTACTTTGTAAAGAGATAGAGAAGTTTAAAAAAAAAAATCCAACACTTTTCTCGAAGGAATACAAAGACTACACAAAGTTTTGATGGTTTGAAAATCACAACAACAAAAATGTGACGAGGAAATGAAAAAGTTTCACAAGCTTTTTGAGCTGGTGTTGGCAAAATTATTTCGAACTTTGTGTACTTTTTTGTTGTTGTCATTTTATGCTGTTTTATGCTATTTTGCTATATTTACAAAGTTGTAATGATTTGGTTGGTTTATGGTATGTGATACAATTTTTTTTTCTCAGCCTCTCAAAAACCGCGTTCGACACAATACATTTGTTAGATAAAATTGCAAATTTTGTTTTTAGTACATGTACTAAAAACAATTTAGTACATGTACTAAATACTTTTATCACTCTGTTTGAACAATTCTTAAATAATACGCACAAAGATATTGAAAGAGAAGAGAAGTTCTATCCTTCTTATATATTGTATACCTAAATAAATACGCGTACTGCCAAAAATATTAAATCGTATAAATTACCAAATTAAAAAATTCAATTTTTGATAGTCCACACACCCCAACCCCCTGATCGATAATAAATTTTACAACCTACACACACACACACACACACACACACACACACACACACACACACACACACACACACACACACACACACACAGCAAACCGAAAGGATAAATACAAAAAAAGCAAAAAAAAAATTCTAAATTTCCCCGTTCATCTTCTGCTGTTCGGTGTATATATAAATATATATTTTATATTTGAGCAGAACTGCCGGAGGATATTCAGATGAGAGAAAAGAAGATTTGTGTGGAAACGAAAACAAAAATAATCGTTTACCCGGCGCCAGATTATTTGATTTCCATTTGTATTTTTCTTGGATTTTTTTTTTTGTTTTGCATCTTCCAGCCACGAATCTGATGATGATGGTGTGTGTGCGTGTATGTGTTTGGTTAAGTATGAATTTAACAAAATATATTTTAGATATTGGATGTTTAATGATTTTGGGGTATCCCTGAAGATGTTCAAAAAGTATTAGAAGCTTTTTTCCGTTATGCTCGTACTTTAACGAAATAAACTTTTCATTTTTTTTTTTTTTTTTTTTTTTTTTTTTTTTTGAAAAAATTCACTTTGCAAACGACAAAGTTTACTTAATTTTTGTTGTCGGATTTTTTTTATATTTTGTATTTTGGTAACAGCAGAGGGTTTATATTACACCAAATATGTTAAGAGGATTTTCCATATTTTTTCGTCGTCGTCGTCGTCGGCAAATTTAACAAAAGTCATAAAAATAAAACAACAACAAAAAAACATTTTTATTTTCATTCCCTCGAAATGTGATATATAAATAAAATAAGGACACGGAAGAGTAGCTATATGTTAAATGTTTATGTGTGTTGGGTGGAAGGGAGGCTAGGGGGGTATCAAATGAAAAATGCATTCATAGTATATCGGGATAAGGGGCTGAGTAACATAATTATCCTGTCACAAAATTTCAAAAAAACTAAAAAATTAAAAATAATTAATTTATCTTGTATCCTTGCACGTTGTATATGATTTTTACCACCTTATGATATTCTTCCTGGAAAAAAAAAAATCCTTTTACCTTTCTATCTTAATTAATCCATAAAAGCAACAAATTATAACATCATATATTCCTTAATCATGATAAAAGATTGCAGATTATTTTTGACCAAACACACACATATATGTATGGATATAAAAACACACATACACAAGGATTTTAAATCCTGAAATAAAAAAGGATAATTTATGAATTTTTTTTTATTTTGTCTCATTTTCACTCAATTAATCATTTCAGTTTTTTTTTTATTTTCGTATTTCATTGTTGTTGGAAAAATGATTTCATTTTTATTATCCTTTTTGTCATATATTTATATATGTGTATGTGTGTCTGTGTGTTTATATAATATACTCTTTATATAAACGAACACAGAGATATATGATGTTTGTTTTGGAATTTAAGAAGATTGGCGGAGGATTGGAGTGGTAAGCGTTTAAAATAAAAATAAAAATATGTGTACACATCATAAAATGAGACTGCGGGGGTGGTTTTCTGCATATATAAATATATGCTTGTTACACACATACACATACTTATGATATAAACTGGAAAAGTAGATAATCTTTTATGACATAAATTGACTGATTAGGAAATTTTCTATTTTTTATATTCATGTCTATTTTCAGATGTCATTTTGTAATGTGTGTATGTGGATACGTTTATTGATTGGTCGTAATAAAAAATACGTTATTTGAGTGGATTTATATACGATTTGTTAACGGCAATAATTAGTTTTGGCTACATGTAGAAAAAATACACCGATACCTGTCCATGTTATGGAGGGACTTACGTGTGGTTAAAACAGCTGATCAATTATGATTGTGTGTTGCACTTACCTAGAAATAAATAAAAAAAAAAAATTATTAATACAGTTTTTATATACAGAAGATCTCAAATTTTTTTAATAACTCTTTTGACATTGTAGGGCCTTGTGAACTTGATTCCTTAATAAGCTAACGTCTTATTTGTTATTCCTCCCAAAATATTGAAATTTTTATGAAAAACAATTTAAATAGGCCAACCTTAAAATCGAACAAAATCTCTTTATATTTTAGAATATAATTGCCCTTTTACACTTTTGTTCCTACGACAAATATCTAGAATTTATAAAATTTCAGAGTTTAATTTATAATACATTTACAAATTTACAATTTCAAAAAAAAAAAATCTTTGTGTTTCAAATTTCTAGAATTCATAAAAATTGTAAAGCTACTAGACGTTTTAAATTTCTAAAAATTTCAAAACTCCTTTAAACTGAGAATGTCCGAATTTCCTAACGTTTAGAATTTTTTGGGATTTCTATTTCTACTCATGAAATGCAAATATAACAAGGAATAGAGATTTTAATTTTTTTTTAATTTTATTTATAAAACAAAAATGCGAAATTTGAATTGTTAAAATCAAAAGCGAAGTTTAATATTTATCAAATTAACAATTTTAAACAGAGAAATTCCGTTTTTGATAAGGATTGGGGGACTAAAGGTTTTCAAAGACGGTATTGTTTAGTTTCAATTGAATGAATTTATTTTATTGCTCTAGAACTGGATTTTACAGTGAATTAGTGATATACATTTGGAGCAGACCCTTAAAAGCTTAAATCTGATAAAGGCAGTTATAATAAGCCTGTTATACAAAATTCTAGAGTATTTGAAAATTTTATTGTATTCATTTTTAAAATTTGTGGAAATTTCAGAATGTCAAATTTTGATTTTAGCAATGCACTGAAAATTCAAAATTTATTTCTGAATTCTTGACTTTCACAGATTTCAAAATTACATTAAAAATTAGGATAGGTATTCAGAATAACAGAAACGTTAAATTTTTTTAAATATTCCAGAAATAGAAGGTGGGTTGCCAATCTAGAAACTTCCAGAATTTTTCAATTTTTTTTTGATTTGGAAAGACGTAATTCTGATTTGAGAAATTTTTAGAAGTTAGTTTTTTAGTTATAATTAATTTAGATATTAATGCCTAACATAAACAACTTGTAGAATAATTTTTTAAAATTCTCTAATTTCAGAATTTATAAAATTTTATTGGCGCCCAAAAGTTGAACAGGTTTTTAGTTCTTGAAATCTTTCAATTCTAAAATGCTGTATATGAATTTTACAATTTTGAACAAAGAAATGCAATTTTTAAAAATTGGAAAATTTGGAAAATTCTTAGAAATTCTTTAGAATTTTCCAAATTTTTGTTTGAAAATTTTAAAATATTTAGAATTTCTGTTACATTTTTGAATTTTTAAAATTTTTGAATTTTAAAAATTTTTGAATTTTTAAAATTTTTATAATAAATTCTTGAACTGTCCTTAAAAACGAAAAACTGGAATTTGTAGAGTTTCTGGTTGGTATAAAATTTCAGGAATTTTAGATTTGAAGTTAAAATGTGTAGAATTTTTCAAATCTTTGTTTCTTCAGGAAATCCTGAAATTTGTAAATTTTCGTAAATTTTAAAATTTCATTAACAAACTTACAAATTTCTTAAATTTGAATAAATCTCAAGATTTTTATTTTGAATAGTTTTATAATTTCTCATATTTCAGGGTATTTTGCCAAGAAACGATTCTAAATTTTGTTAAAAATGGTTAATTTTATGTTTAAAATAAAAATTCCATGTATGAGGAAAACAAAAATTCCAAGTCTGAAGCGAAGTAATTTCTGTTTATTAGATTTGGAATCTAAATATTCGGTCAGTAGTTTAGAAGGGTAAATCGGTTTACAAAAAAACAATTTTTGAGCAAACGGTATCCCAATACCAAGAAATTTGATCATTTTGATACTGATTGTGCAAACGATAATATTGTGAAATATTTTTTGGATCTAACCAAGATCATTCTCTTTCAACCGTTTACCGTAATTCCACCAAATTGTCTGGTGGAATGTTCAGTTTACATTCCATTAAGTTTGTCGTCGAGTTATTCGTTTAGTAGAAAGAACTCCTTTATTTCATTCAGAAAATTGAACTGATTGTCTGGTTTATCCTAAACGCCTTTTTGTGATAACAGTGAATACCACTTATCGGTTAAGGTGGCGTCATTTTAAACGTAAAATTCGTAGTTTTAATTCGATTTGTAAAATTAGTTTGGATACCAATTGTACGACTAATACTTGTCTGAAGCTCTGTGAAATGTTTCAACATAGGAGATGTATGAGAAACTTTAGGTGTTGGCATTACTGAACGTGTTTTAGTATTGTTTCATTATTGACCATCAGCCGAAATTGTTTGGCTGGTGTAACTCGATGATCCTACATAGTCCTTTGGGTATTAAAAGTGGTAACAATTGCACCCTTCCGAATGTATATATAAAAATCTTAAAGATACTGAGTAATAATCCTTTACTTTGATTTTGAATATCCACTTTAACTTCGATTTGAATCCAACTTTGACTTCGATGTTAATTACACACTTGACTTGGGCTGCGATTTTGATTTCGAATTCAAGTTAGATTTTTTTACTTTGAATTTCAAGTCACATTTGACTTCAACTATTGATTAAATTTTTGTGGTCACAAAACAAAGGGGCACAAATCGAGTTGTGCCCTTTTTTAGTTAAAATACGAATTCTCCATATTCGATTTCATATAGTAGCAATTTCTTGTAATATTCCAGCAACTACAAACAACCGTAATTAATATTTACAAACAATACAATTCAAAAAACTCCTACGATTTTTAAAGATTTTTAGTTTTAAAAACGATTTCCTGAAAAAAGCAATTTTCCGAGTTTTCCAGCTTTGTTTTATAAGCACAGAACTAAAATTGCAAAATTCATAATAATTAAAAAAAAAAGTAATTTTTAAAAATTCTGAATTTTTAAAATTAAGAACTGTTAGAAGTACCAGAAGCAGTTAAACAATTTTAACAGTTCTTAAATTTAAAAATTCAGAATTTTTAAAAATTGCTTTTTTTTAATTATTATGTATTTTGCAATTTTAAACAGAGAAATAAAATTTTCGGAAATTTACAAATTTCAAAGACTCCCATTTGGAATTCTCCAAAGTTTTAAAATTTTTAAAGTTTCTGTAAAATCCTTTTAAATTTTTAGAAATGTTAGAATGTCTCTAATATTTGGAATTTCTTCAATTTTATGAATTTTTGTAATAAATTCTAATTATACAGAATTTAAGAAATATTAGAAGTTTACAGAGTTTTTCGTTGGTACAATTTTAATCTTTTTTTAAATATCCAGACTGAATGTTGTACTAAATCGGTGTTGGGTTAACTCAATAATTTTATCGATTGGATTAAGAGGCATGGTTCCAGTTGAAATGGAACTTAGAAAGCTAAATCTTTTAGAACAAATGTTTTTTCCAGAATTTTTTAATAATTTAAACAAATTTCTAGACTTTTTGAAATTCTACAGATTTTAATAATCCTGAAACTCACAGATTTTCAAAATTGTACAACTAAGAGAAGTGCCCGAAATTTTTGAATTCGAAAAAGAAATTTCGGAATTGTTATAATTACAATGTCAAAATATTAAAGAAAATTAGGAATTTACAAACGTGTAAGGGTTTATAATTAAAAAAATTTACTAGCAATGAAATTGGATTTTTAAACAACATTTTAAGTACAAAAATTTTATAAATTCCAAAATTGGTAGAATTTCTTGAACATCTAGAATGTTTAAACTGCTATCAGCTCTAGAAATCTTTGAACTTTTGGAAAATTTTAAAATTTATTAAAGACTTTTATTAATAAGTTTCGAGATTTCTATTTAAAATTATTTAAGAATTTCTTCTATGTCTTTCTTCATTTATGGAGGAATTTTTGAATAACCTGGTAAATAACCGAAATGACGTAATTATAAGAAGAATAAAAGATTTATTTGGAAATTTAGGAGTTGTTTGGCTCGATTTCGATCCGCTGTTCTTCTGTGACACATACTGCGTCATGACCAAAATAAAACTTTTAATTTAATAAAACCCAAAAAACAAATTTCTGAACTATGTATTCTACATAGTGCGCTATGATATATTATTATTAAGCTTTCTATCGTCAAATAATAAAAATATTATAACGGGATTTTCCCAATTTCCTAACAGCTAAAATAACGGCGGATACAACCACCCAAATTATTTTGCAAGGTAACTAAACTTTTGGCAAAATTCACTGAACATCTGTTTTAAAGATTTGAAATTTTGTAAATACTCGAAAGACCAACAATTTTCAAAATTCCGATGTAAAACACTTATTTTACGTTCAGAATTTAAAAACTTTCTTCCAAAACTTTAAAATTCCCCTTCAACAATTCAATAACTTTAGGCAGCTTACATAAAAATTTCAGAATTAATTAAAAATTAAAAATATTTAAAATACGGATTGAAATTGACGAAAGATTGGATAAAAATTTGATTGGTTCTTTTAAAAGTCGATATATAAAAATTCGTGTCCAGTTGGAATTCGACATTTTTATTGCTAATAGTTACGAATTTTACAATTTTGAACAAAGAAATACTATTTTAAGAATTCGGCAAATTTTGAAAATTCGTAGAAATTCTTTAGAATTTTTCAAATCTATATTTGAGAATTTTAAAATTGGTTAGAATTTCTGTCAGATTTTTGAATTTTTATAAATTTTAAAATATCTAGAATATTTAGAATGTCATAAATTTTTAGAATTATTGTAATAAATTCTTGAATTGAATTTCAGAGTTTCTCGTTGGTACAGTTTTTAAAATTTTTATAATTCTCAAGAATTTTAAATGTTAAGAAATGAAAAAATTGCCAAAATTCTAAAATACATATCAAGTTAAAATTTGTAGAATTTTTCAGATTTCCATAAATTTAAAAATTTTAACAGAACTACAAATTTCCTAAATTTTAATAAATCTCAAGTTTTCTGTTTTGAATTCGTTTATAATTTTTTTTTTTGAGTAAGGCATAAAACAATTTTGCCAATGAACAGAGCTTTTAAAATTTTTTAAAATTCGTTAATTTTCAGTTTAAAACAATAATTCCAATTTCTGAAACCTGAAGCAAAGTAAAAACTGGCTACTTAGTAATTATTAAGTAATTACAGTTTTGATAAGGACAGAAGTTGATTTAGAATTTTCACTTCAGTTAATTTTAAGGAGTAAATATCGTCAGAATTATGAAGCATGTAGGCAGTTTAGAATGCTAAATCGGTTTATATATAAATATTTAACATAATATTGAATCCCAAAAAAGTTGTGAATGGTAAACGAGCAAAGGTTTTCTCATTACCAAGAATTTTGAGCATTTTGAGACTAATTGTGATCTAACTTTTTACAGACATTCTCATCCGATTTGGCTTAATAACAAGCAGTGGTTCGATGGAATGTTCAGTATGGATTCGATCAAATTTGACGTTGAGTTATATTTTTAGTGAACTAGTTACGTAAAATTATTCTACATCAGCAAGGAAAACACGTTGTTGACTAGAACTCCTTTTGACTTGTCCTACTTTTGGTGATATCAGTAAATACCATTTGTTGGTGAGAAGAGGCGATTTTTTTAAATGTAAAATTTGTAGTTTTACAATTGCATCATCAATACTTGTCTGAAGCTCGTGAAAAAATGTTTCAACATATTTTTAACTATTGTTGTATCATCAGCCAAGATTTGGCTGGGGTTTTTTGTTGTAGAATTTTTACTTCTGTGACTTAACAATTATAGCTTTTGGCGTGTTAAAAGTTTTAAAATTACAACATTTTTAGGGAATCCGTCACTTTAGTCTTGACCTTCTCTCTAAGTGCGATTTGAATCCGACGATTATCGTCGAATCAGATATTTGACCTGAACTTTGGGATTTAGATTTAGAATTTAATTTTGATTCTTTTACATTGAATTCCAGGCCCCTTTTGACTTCAACTATTAAATCAAGTTTAAATTTTAATTTGACTTTGACTTATTTATTTCGACGTTGAATTTAAATTTTACATAGCTTTAGGCTAACATCGTTTCTATAACTAATGTCTCGAGCTAACTTCAGTTAAAAATATGTCTTGTTTAACCCTAATTCCAACCATATTTGAATTCAGTTACGAAATGACATAATTTGGCCCGTTTCTCGGTACTTCGATTTCACTTGTAAATTCGATTTTATATTCAATTTTATTTTTCATTTTGCTTAAAATTTTGAGTTGAGTGAAATTGGGTAAGCCTCTAGAATTTTTGTGCTGCCTTTGGTAAATCTGACATTTCATAATTTTAAAACTTTAGAATTTTTAAAAATTGCTTTGTTTAATTTATTACGAATTTTATAATTTGAAATAAAATTAAAATTTTTAGAAATTTACACATTTCACAAAATCCAGAATTCTCGAAATTTTTAAAATTTTTAGAGCTTCTGTAACATGATTTTTTAATTTTTAGAAACGTTAGAATGTTTGTAATATTTAGAATTTCTTGATTTTCACGAATTTTTTTTAAATAAATTCTAAATATTCAGAAGAAATATTGGGAATTTTCAGAGTTTCTCGTTGGTACAATTTGAATGTTTTTCAAATATCCAGAATAGATGTTGTGCTAAATTAGTTATGGGTTAACTCGATAATTATCGTTGATGCTTCCAGTTGAAATGGCACTTAAAAAGCTAAATCTATAGAAATCTTTGGAATTTCTGGAATTTTTAGAGCAAATCTGTTTTTTTTCCAGATTGTTTAGAATTCTACAAATTTTATTAGTCCTAATTTTTTAGAAATTTCAGAAATGTTTAAATGTTTAGAATTTTATAATTTGAAACAAAATTAAAATTTTTAGAAATTTACATATTTCAAAAAATCCAGAATTCTCGAAATTTTTAAAATTTTTAGAGCTTCTGTAACATGATTTTTTAATTTTTAGAAACGTTAGAATGTTTGTAATATTTAGAATTTCTTGATTTTTACGAATTTTTTTGAAATAAATTCTAAATATTCAGAAGAAATATTGGGAATTTTCAGAGTTTCTCCTTGGTACAATTTGAATGTTTTTCAAATATCCAGAATGGATGTTGCGCTAAATTAGTTATGGGGTAATTCGATAATTATCGTTGATGCTTCTGGTTGAAATGGAACTTAAAAAGCCAAATCTATAGAAATCTTTGGAATTTCTGGAACTTTTAGAACAAATTTTTTTTTCCAGATTGTTTAGAATTCTACAAATTTTATTAATCCTGAAACTCACAGAATTTTGAAAGTTTTACAACTTTGGGCATTTAGTTGCGTTAACGATGTCCGAAATTTAAAAATTCTTAATTTTTTAGACATTTCAGAATTGTTTAAATGTTTGGAATTTTATAATTTGAAATAAAATTAAAATGTTTAGAAATATTCACATTTAAAAAAATCCAGAATTCTTCCAAATTTTTAAAATGTTTAGAGCTTCTCTAACAAGATTTTTAATTTTTAGAAACGTTAGAATGTTTGTAATATTTAGAATTTCTTGACTTGTACGAATTTTTTTGAAATAAATTCTAAATATTCAGAACAAATATTGGGAATTTTCAGAGTTTCTCGTTGTTACAATTTTAATATTTTTCAAATATCCGTTAACTCGATAATTATCGTTGATGCTTTCAGTTGAAATCGAACTTAAAAAGCTTAATCTATAGAAATCTTCGGAATTTCTGGAACTTTTGGAACAAATCTTTTTTTTTTCCAGATTGTTAAGAATTCTACAAATTTTATTAGTCCTGAAACTCACAGAATTTTTAAAGTTTTACAACTTTGGGCGTTTAGTTGCGTTAACCATGCCTGAAATTTAAAAATTCCTACTTTTTTAGACATTTCAGAATTGTTTATAATTTTGTAATTTTTTTGATAAAAAATATTACAAAATTCTAATTTCTAATATATTGTATAAAATTCACATTTTTTTACAATATCTACAGTTTAAAAATTTTCAAAATTGTTAAAATTTCCTGATCATCTAGAATTTGTTTTTGCCGTACTTCCTGCCGTTTAAAACTCTGAAATATTATGATTATGATAAAAATCAGATAATGCCGAAAATTGCGAGAAAGACTAATTTTCAAAAGCATATGATTGAATGGCTCGATCTCGATCTGCTGTTCTTCTGGATTTTATGAACAGAATTGACCGTGAATAGATCAAGACCTTTTTAATTTAATTTAAACCAAAAAACAATTTCGTAATTATGTATTGTACATAGTGCGATGATGAAATATTTTTTTCGTGGTAAATCGCACACACCGCAAAATGTGTTTTCCCAATCGCGATAATTTATATAACTTTTATATGGTGTAACAATTTCTAAGAATACTTTTATATTTTAGTATTCATATCATCAACCATTTGTGTTTTTATTAAACTAAATGATCGATTTCAGCAATCGGTTTAAAGACCCTACTGTTTGTTATTAATCCACTTGTTTCATTTTATATTGTGTGTGTTGTGTCCGCACGAAACCAAAACCAAAGCAACAAAAAAAAAATCTGTTATTCAATCCTTTGCTTCCTTTACCCGTGTGTGTGTGCGCTTTGTATTAGTCCAAAAATGAAATTAAACCAAATAAAAGTCTTAACCGGAAGGGATCCTTCCTTAATATATTTTTTGTGTTATTTATAGACCTATTTCTTGTGTCGTGAGAATTTATATAAATTATTTTTTGTTATAGTCCTCGCGAGTTTTTTTATTTTATGAACGCATGTTGCTTTGTAATAAAAACCAAATAAAACAAAAAAAAAAAAAAAAAATACAATGGAATATGTATGTACAAGAACAACACGATGGCATGTCCAGAAATCATCATTAAAATTTATACCATCAATATTATTTTTGTTATTACTACGATCCTTGTTATTATCATTATTAGTGTTTGTGTAATATGTGTGTGTATGTGTATAGAGAGACAATTGTTTGGTTGGTAATCCACATAAATAAAATATTTTGTGCGGTCTTGTATTCATTTGGGGAATGGAAATGATCCCAATTTGTAATTCAATTTTTATTTTTTGTCGATTCTACTCGTCTTTATTTATATTATACAGAATGGCAACGTGTATTTTGTATTATGCGAGAGAAGAATATCTTGATGATGATGCGACGACCAAAATCATCTTAGTATTTCTAAAATTGTATTCATTATTATTTTTGTGTAAATTGTTACGATTATTAGTATTATGTTGATGTAACAGTACAGAACAGAAGTTTGTTTGTGCTGCTTTCGAAATCCGCATTTAATAATGATTATGGTGTGTTGATCAACTGCGTATATTTTATAACCAGCATCATCGCACCACCATTAAAATGGTAACATAAAATTTGTCGACCTCATTTCTATGAATTATTTATTTTTGTGTTAAGTTAGTTTGAATGTCGAATGTTTTTCACTTGATTAAAAATAAAAACAAATTTTAATCCTATACCCATGTCCTTTTTGTCCCCGCATAATTCAATCATCATAATCATCTGAAATTCCATCAAGAAAATGTTTGTTTGTATACACATTTTATGACACCTCATCCTTAAAATTATCCTTAAACATATCCTTATGTATTTATACCACCAAGCATATTATATATCGGAAGTAATGCAAGTTATAAAATATTCTTATATTGCTGCCATAAAACATATGACACATATCCTTTTTTATTTTATTTCTCCTCGTTATGTCCTTAATAACGATAAAAAAAAAATCCTACTTCTCATGTCAAAATGTTAGCATATACTCACGCTAAACAAACATCTTAAGGCGTGCTCACCCCAAACAACCAAAGCTTTATAAGTTATTCATAAAACAAAGTTGCTAGTACTTTGCACATTTAATCAACATTTAGGAGAAATGCAATTTTTGAGGTCCCATAACTCGCCGAAATGTCTACAATATTTAAATCGACACACAATTGTATAAAGTATCTACATGCATTTTATTATTATCCTTGATAGTTTAAAATTATATCCAATTATTTTTAATAATTAACTTTTATCCTTTTTTTATTTTTATTTTTTTTGTATGTTGTGCGCTTCGTATCCTAATCCCATTGAATACAACACAATATATATAAAACGATTGGTGCACATAAAATTTGTTTTCTACAATTTTTCATGCAGCAGAAAAATAAAATTTTTTCCTCATTCCACTGTACCAAAAAGGATATTTTTTTTTTGGTATATTGTGAACAGGATAATATGTTTTGTTATTTTAAGTATTATTACTATTATTTCTGCTATGTGTATGTACTCGATGTGTGTATATACAATTCTTGTGTTCAGGAGGAAAATTGTCGAGAAACGACATATAACGAATAAAAAAAAGGATAATTTTAACTCTACCAGAGACAAGTTTTCTGTTTTTTTTTTCTTTTTGCTGCGATGCAAGCAAGCACATAAGTTATAGAATTATGGATTTGTTAACAAAAAAAAAAAAAAAAAATACGGCGGTAAACAGATAGAATGAGAATTGCTCCGCCTGGTAAATTCCACATTGCATTTTTCTACAAAAAAAAAAAAAGGATAATATCCTTTTTTTATGGTGTTCGTATAGGAAGAAAATTTGTTATATAGTGGACGAAAAATATGTCTGTTTCAATGCTAGCCGTACCAATAGTAGTGGAAAAGGTGTACTAAATATTTGGATATAATTATCATTTTAATAGGGACTGGACGAAAAAAAAAAAAAGGATAATGAATAAAAAAAAATAAGTTTTTGCTTGTTTTGAGTTAATTAAGTCGTAAACTTTCGTATTTTTTGTATGCAAATTTATTTAATTGAGTTATTTGGGTAATAAAACAGATTTCGCTAGCCAAATTTTATTTTTCTTGATGAGTGTACCATGATGAGTTTGGGTCATCATTAATGGAATCAAAAAAAAAAAAACAAAAAAAAGGAGATGAGTTGGCAATTTGACCAAATGAAAAATAAATACAAAATTGTCAAGGGAATCACCTCTCGCCTAAAACACGGTTTGTGAAGTATTAATAATTTTATAGTTCAGCTAGTTAAATACTCGGGCACTGCCCGTCTCTAACAATTGTTTCTGTTTGCCTTTTTACTATATTTAATTAAAATAAAACCAAAGATTCCTTTTTTTAGTGATCTCTAAGTTTTGCTGGTCTATTTTATAGATACTAACAATGAGCCGGTAAATATTCCTCACAATTTTGGGGAATTTTATCGCAAAACAAACTCTTTGGATAGCGTAAACCGAAAATAATTGGAGCATTGTCTTATTGTCAATTATATAGCCTATAAAATAAAATTAACCACAAAAAGTTTACTAACCCTGCGAAGATAACAATTTTTTCAAATTATAATTAAATTTATTTTTATTTCAAAACAGAGTGACTAACTACTATACACTATACTAAGTTCCTAGATTACGGCTTTCATGCCGTCATGGCAACCAAACATAAACATGTTACGATGCAGGGGAGGGATACCCCAGTATCGGCGTCATTAAGGGTAGGCAACTTGGCCTTTGAGGAGTATGCGGCTACTAGAAGACATCAGTGTGAAAGAGCTAAATGTCGGAGGACTACCATATATCTGACTCGACTAAAAGTATATACCACGAATGTTTCGGTAGAGAGATCCTTGAGGAAAATATATGGACTCCAAATATTATATGCAATGCATGAAAGGTTTTGGTTTAAAGAGTAAATCAAATATAAAGTACGCATATCTATAATGGCGAAACCTGTAAAGTCCAATTACTTCAACTCAAGTTTTTCAAAACTTAGGTGAGAGTGAAGTGTCCAGCGGGGAAGAATTTTACAGCAGTGGAAATGAAACGGAGGGGAGTGAAAAAGAGTATATTGCATCTAAAGCAGAGAAAATTCCAACACTATTCACTCAGAATGACCTCAATAATTTGATTAGGAGATATGTATTACCAAAAGATGTATCTGAAGACTTAGGAGAAAGAGAAAAGGGATTTCGGAAGCACTTTACCAAAGATAAAAAAAAACTTCATTGGTGTATTGCACAAATATGCCAGCACTGATGAACGATTTAAAGCCTAATGTTTACAAATCTAACGAGTGGAGACTATTCATTGACTCCTCGAAACTCAGCCCAAAAGCGTTACTACTGCACAATGGAAATAAATATGCTACAGTCCCAATAGCCCACTCAATCTCAGAGATCCAGGATATATTTTGCAAAAAATCAAGTACTCGGAGCCAAATTGGCAAGTTTGTAAGGGGATTTAAAAAGTATAACAAAACTGCTAGGGCAGCAGACTGGTTTTGTGAAATACCCTTGTTTTAAATGTCTCTGGAATAGTAGAGACCGAGAAAACCATTACGTTAAAAAATAGTATCTTCAGGCAGGGAAACATAATGTAATTGAAGAACCTTTATTAGATCCCTCAAAAATTCTCTTTCCTCCAATACACATAAAACTAGGACTGATGAAGCAATATGGGATGGCAAGAGATTAAAAATGTCAATGTTAAAGGCTAAAATTAAAGAAGGTCTTTCTAACAATTCACAATTTCAAGACAAAAATGTCGTTAAAACCATGCAAAAAAATGAGAAAGCTGCCTGGCTGAGTTTTACAGAATTTTGTGAAAACTTCTTAGGAAACACTCGAAGTGAGCATTACCAAAGACATTGGTTCCAAGTTGATAGAAAATTACAGGCAATTAGAAGGCAGTTTGGATTCCCATCTTGATTACTCTCCTGACAATTAAGGCGACTGTAGTGAAGAGCAAGGGGCGCGCTTCCACCAGGATGTAAGGAAAGGTGAGATGTTAATATCTTAGCGGCCTATTGTTGGATGCTCAGGAGGGATGAAGAAACAATCTGAAAAAAGATGTAGAAATCCACTTCATATGTCATTCGAGGACAAGAGAGTACGTTATAAATCAACTTTTTGTTCATTGACCTATCACGCTCGTGAGGATCCAATATCTTCTTCTTATTAATGATAAGCACAAGCTGACACCAGCATGACAATAGATTTGATGATAATCGTATATCATCTTTGATATCGGAGAGCCTCGAGGCAATATGATAGGATGCTTGCCCACGCGAATAATGCCGTATTCGCTCATAAATGGCTGTAGTGTTTTCAGCTCACTTGATTTGGATAGACTTGCGTTTTGTTATAGAATTTTGTATTCATTTGGATACAACACTTGTTATGTATATACATACACAATATATACAAAATTGATCACTGTCTTTTCTATTTCACGTTATGTATACGTTGAATCTTTCTTCTGGAAATGTCTCATTACTTGGTATATATTAAACAACCGGCCAATATTCACGACTTCACTGCAATCAATTAGGTCCTGTCCACCATAACTTATATCATAACTTATGACCAATGAGTTCATCGAAAAGGATACTCCGAGAGGGGCAATCTGTAGGGCTACTCAGAGCGCACATGAATCCAATGTTGCGATAAACATCTTTCTTCTTGACGGACTTGATGATCACCAGTCTAGGATAATTTTTGAGTCGGACCATAATAATTTTTCTTCGATTTTAATGGTCAATGAGTGCTAAACGAGTGACATTAGATTGCTCAACAATACTGTGGCTTGTAGCTCTAAAAGTGGCAATAAGATTCGATTTAATGCAGCAACCTTTGTTCTGCCTACCACTCGCTTTGAAGATTCATTTATTACTGCATTTATCACGGCACCGTAAACTATTGAGTTTATTGCATTAATCCACCTGCTGATTTTGTTGATATTATCGGAACTGCTTCGAATTTTGAGCCAACTTATTAGTTTAATGATTTTAAACGGTGATAACCAACGAATCGGATCTTAAATCTTGCTTGCTTCCGACAATTGTGTCCGTTTTATATGTACGAGCAATTGTTGCGACAAATTCGGGTGGAATATGAATTGATCCAAATTCCAGTTCCAAATTAGACCCAGCACTTTAATATTTTCAGGTGGCTAAAAATGATCCGGGTGCAGTTCCGTACGTAACTATTTGCAATATAAATGCCTTTGGTACATTTTCTCAATTTCACCAATTAATGTCTTTGACTCGCGAAGTCTTATAAGGATTTTATTCAAGGGAGAATGTACAGTCGGATCAACTCGCAAGGTATCATTCAATGATAACCCGGTACTATCCGTTAATGAAGTATCAAATACAATCCTTAACTTACTTCATGTGGTTTAAGGCTAGAGACTCGCTCATAAATGTGTGATATAACGTTTCCAACTGAGAATCTCTAATGAACCGGCTACTATCGTCTGCTAAACGTATTGTTTAGCTATGCATCTAAACGCAGGAATATTCTCCACTTCCCAAAACTTTCATAATGTTCGATCAACATTTAAAATTGTGCTACAATACGGTAAAACTTCACTTGAAAAAAAAACTCGTTTCCTCCAAGCAAAATATTCGCTGACCTTGATACGTTGGAATTTGGATCTGCCAGCGGTAGCTGATCCAACTGCTGGTACGGCCCAATTATACTTGATATACTCAAATTTAAACAACCCCTTTCGTGGTACATACAGGGTAACATTTGGACACACCTTGTGAGATTTAACGTTGACGATTATGGTAGGTAATACGGCTCTGGTTTCAACTGCTTGAAATGACACAGTTATCATCTGCGATGAAATTGCTTTGCGTTTTCATTCTGTCTGTTTTAAAAAAATTTTAAAATATTTACTATAAAGTCATAGTTTTTCTTATCGATTGGAAAAGTCATAGTTTGTTTGTCTTATTGATTGGATTAGATCGAAGCTCATAATATCTAAATTTTAAAATTGCGCTTGTTCAACTACACAAATTAAAATACTTTGTTCCTCTCTACATCTCCTTCAATAAAAGTCAATTTGGGATGAATTTTACATAATATATTTGAATATTTACAAGATAAGTTAAGTAAAATTTATATAATTCTCAAAAGAAACAAAGTTATACCAATCAGTTAATTTTTCGTGATACAAAACTTAAAGTAATTTAGTATTTTAGTCAATAAGATTACCACTTAGAATGCTTTATTTAAAATTCACGATTTTTTAATGTACGTAGAAATAAAGAATCGTTTGCCATTTATAAACGCTATAATGATAAATTGTGCTTTCGCAATATCCCTGTTACATACTAGGGGAAATTTCAGATTGTTATCTGTTTATCGTTCTTATTTGGAATCTGAAATTTTTATTTCTTTCATACATATATAATTATTGTTCAACACTTTTGCACTTGCCACCATAAAATTTGTCCAAAATGAAAAAGAAAACCTTTGAATTCTTTATTAGGAAAATATTCCTCGGCTACTTAATAATTGGTTGCTAGAAATCAGTTATGATCTTTTGCGGATTCAGATTAATTTCAAAATAATTTATATCCACTTGCTATACGACGAAATAAAAAAAAAATTATAGAAACAGTTCGTACTCTTTTTCGTCATCAATGATGGAACTACATAAAAGGTTCCGCCGATTAACTATAGCAGGAATACTCAGCCAATACTTTTAATAGAGTTACGGTTTCGTTTTTCACCTTCTTCTCTGCGAGAACAAAGAGCTCATTTTCGAGAAAACGTAGCTATTTTGTGCCATCTAACTTGGAAGGTAAACACGTATATTTGGTTTACAACTACAATTATTTCCCTCGTTATTTGCTAAGATGGTTGCGAGCCGTTAAACCTTGTGATTGTGACAAAAATTAATCTCTTCATCAGGTTAGGCCACGGTGACTTGACTGACTGTATTACAATTTACATTCTGAGACAAGAAAAACCAACCGCATTTTGAGTTGTGCAACGGAATAAAGGTTCAATTATAAGGACGATTTTATCTGGCATACCAAGCTCGCCGAATTTCGACTTCATCACATTAAAATATTGTTGAGAAAATTGTTCTTCGAGTTATACGTTGTTCCTTTCTGATACTTGTAATTGTTTCTCCTAGAAATGTTTAACCTTTGAATAAAACGTTTGGATCAGTTGAAATAAGAAAAAATATATGGCACATTCGAAGACGCACTACGCGTTTGATAAAAATGCTTTTTCAAAAAAGTTTTCATTCATCAAATTAGTAAAGTTTCAAATTTCTAAACAAAATTAGAATTTTTATAAATTTCAAATATTTGCACCATCTTCTATTCGAATTTGAACTTACAAGTGATTTTTTTTTCTACTTTATCATATTTGAAACTTTTGAGAGATTTTGATGACTTTTTATGATTGGTAAGAATTAAGAAGCACAAGAATCTGTGGTGGTAGGCCGGAGCAACGTAGCTTGGGTTTTGTGATTTTTAATTTGCGATTGGTAATAGGGAATATGATGGTGTGGGAGCGACAATTTAAACGATACTTTTGTTTATCGTTGCGTTTGTTCAGCCTTTGTTGGGGTATTCCTGTAGGTGCAATTGTTTTGGATGTTGATAAATTTGAAATTAAGATCAACGAAATCAAGAGTTGCAGTGTTGCTATAGAAGTTGAACACGGATGATGGAATAAAGGTTATTTCAATTCGTTTAATACTTTGGAGGATAAGTGTTGCCTGCACCTGCTACGTATTAGGGTTTTATTAAGGTTTATCTGACTCAACATTAGGTTAGAATGAAGTAACATTATGTCACAGCATTGTGAGGATAAAATGATTGGTATGGTTGTTGCAATTGATTCGGTCCATATTACATACTGGTATTCGTAAAATCACTGACCAGAGAAAAACATTTTATGCATCAAAAATACTTCTGTAGCTTTTTGCTAAACAAAATTCATCTTTTTTTTATTCCGGAATTCCATTAAAGTCGGTAAACAAATAACCAAGTTCCTGTTCCTGTTAGTTCGCCATATTCCAGAACTTGGTTTAAAAATTAATTTAATACCTCATCTCCACTGTACGGCTCAAATTTCACCAAAATCGGTTAAGAAATATCAAACATCCTTGCTAACCATGCAACTAAATTAATTTGGTTTTAGCAATCCCTGGTTTTTAACAACACCGCGTTGGCCGCTGCACACATTTCTAGAAGGGAAACCAAAATCGAAGTAAATTAACCGATTTTACGTTAATCGACCCGAAATTAATCGATTTTGACCGAATACTGTGAAATGTAAAAGAAGACAAACCGCTCTCGAGGGGGAAAAAAATGAAAATGATACTTGACTCCAAATTTATTATCAGATAACAAAAACTAATTTTTATCAGCAACTTTTTTATAACAAACTATCTGGCAACCAAAATTCCCGAATCGTTAATAACATATTACTGAATTAGGACTGTGCAATATATGCGTCCTTTACATCTCGAAAGCTAGGTACACCTTTGTCGGACGTTGCAAACAAAGCACATTTTGACTAGGTTCTAAAAAAATTTTCTGGGGCAAATACTTGGGTACTAAAAATGAATTAATGGTTTCACACACGATTAGCTTAATTTTAAATTGTGAAAATACTTTTGCATACAATTTGAAGACATTAAAAAAATTGCTTTCCATCCTGGAAGCACAAAAATATATGAAAAGTACTTAAACTTATGGTATTTTTATGGAAAATTAGTTAATTAGTTCAAATGTAAATAAAATTTGTAATTACGGTGGAAGTTTACACTTCCAGGAAATATAAAACCTAAAAATGTTGGGGTTTTGGGAAGGATTGGGAAGGAAACCTGGAAGGATTTCAAGAAAGTGGTTTAAATAATTGCGTATAATCCTGGAATCATAAAAATATTATGAAAGTAAGTGCGGTTTCCATCTTAAACCAGGAAAACATTTTCAACATATTCCCAAAAAAAAAGTTTTAAAATTCAAAAATTGGTTAGGTAATAATGGATTATCTAGAAGAAATGTTTCAACAGGAATTTGATTGTTAGAAAGTTTTTTGCGAGGAACGCAACTAAATTTTACACCGAATACCTGTTAAAACAGCAGGAGTATCAGATGAAAAACCCGTTTCCGGCAATCTATAGCCATGTCGTTATATTGCTAAAAAAAAAATTCCGCTAAACCTGGCTTAATAATATTGTGAAATAAATTATTTTATGTAAATTCGTCTACTCCACTTGGTAGATAAATCGAGTTCTACTGCTGAATATATGAACATTAAAAACCAAAATGTTATAAATAATAAATGTTCAGGTATCGTTGCTGACTAAATCTCGCTGTTTTTTATTATAAATTTAATCTAAATTTAAGCTTCTGCATGTGCCTTTAATCGAAGTTCGACCACAATTTAGAATGATGGAATCAACTTCCAAATTTTAAAAGTGAAAGAAATTCTTACTAAATTCGTAGAATTTTCTAATGAATTTTGGAAGTTTCAATGCAAATCCGAAAGTTTATTATAATCATCGAATTTTAAATATTCAAAATTATTAGAGACTATCCAATAAATTGTTTAAATTAAAAATTGAAAATCATGGTTCACAAACAGAATCTGGAAATTTTTAGTGATCTTAGTTTTATCGGTATTTTGATCAATTCAAAATTTGGCACCAAAGAGCTCCCCCAGGGCTACTAAAATTTATTTTTCGGCCAACTAGTAGTATTTATGAACGGAGCATAAATTTATCGGCCTATCAGATGGACATTGTTTTAGTCCCTATAATATTTGGTCAGAAAAAGAACGTGAGATTGCTGGGTAAAATATTTTGGATATATTGCGTAAAATGAGACGCCGTTAATGTTTATAAATGTTGGAACTTAAACTTATTGATGACCTTCATGTATAATTGACAGGTCATCAGAACTAATTTTATCAGGTTTTCGTGGCCAAGGAACATTTTTTTGATATAATGTTTAATTTTCCAGTTATTTGGGTGAAGAATTAGGTTCATAATAACCGCAGTTTCTTAATATCGTTAAACGGAAAATAAAACGAAAATTTGGAAATTATGCATGATATTTATTGGAGGCTTACAGTTTCACTTGTCTCAAAACAGTCAGGTTATTCAATAATGTTTTTCTATTCGATTTTCAATGCAATTCGACCATGTCACGACTTTTCGAACTGATATTCAGACTCCTCCTATTAAAACCAAAATTTTGAGATATTTTTGAAATTACTCAGTATGATGCGTTTGCATATAGAAATTATTCGAGTTTTTCTGGAGTAACTCAATAATAATTCGAGGATTTCGAATTTATTTTGAATTTTGCATGACATTTTTGTATGCTTAATTTGGAAAAGCAGTATGCTTCCGAAATTATACGATGTTTTGGCTTTGCAAACTTCGATTCAATATTTTTAGAAGATTTCTAAAATTTTTAAAATACTTTGAAACTTTGACTTGTCACTATTGGTTTGCAGCGTAATTTTTGTGTATTTCTCTGTTAGTAAGGTATTTTATGCATCTAAAGCGTTTCAAAGGTTTTTAGGGAATACGTAAGTCGGGCCTTCAACCACACCTCTACACGTTATTGAAACTTATTCTGTTTCTGTCTCATAAGAACTCAATGACGTTCATTGAATCTCTTAATAGATAAAGACGATATTATCTGACAGAGTAGGTAGCAGAATCTAGAATTTTAAAGTATGCATTAAAGATTTACCTCGCCGTCGTGCTCGCATAATTTGATCTGAAGCTTTTTTTATAACAAAGATCTTTTGGTCTGTCATATATATAATTTTCAACAGTCGTCACAAGTTAGCGTATTGGCACCACGGTCATCTCAATTTTGATTTGATTATGAGAAACTGAAATTTCCAAGAATAATGGAAAACCAACTTGAACTAGAGTTCAAAATTTTGAAGAATTGCGGTGCAAGGGTAAGAAATAAACTAACGTGTCCGACTTTATGTGCAACAGCATTGAACTTTTGATTACATTTTTATGTAAAATTCTAGATAACGTGTCAATCAAATAACAAGTTTCGCTGTCTAAACGGGTAACAAAAATAAGAGGTACGTCATTACTTAGACAAGCAATATTTAATCTTTATTATTTTTTTTAGTTTCGCAAGGTATGAATGACCGGGCAAGATGGTTAGATCAAGATTCACGACCAAGGTTAAAATTTCTGTATATATCCATTAGATAAATCATAACAGAGAGCAGAAAGCAAGCAAACAAAAAAAAACTAAAAAATCATAAAAATGTCTTAGATCAGTAATTAACAAGAGAGAAAGACATAATCTTAAGCTCATAAAAAAATCAAATCAAATAACAACAAACATATACATAACATAAAATCAAATTATGTTGCCTAATTTTGTTACAATTTTATTGTCTTTGATTAGTAATCATAAAAAAATAATATAAGATACATGGTATCTATACATAAGTATATCTAAGTAAAAGACGACAAAATCGTCTTAATGTCTCATAAATCCGGTTTATAACAAACAGAAAAAAAAAAATTTGCTATGGGGAGAGATTTCTTATTGATTAAAATCGAATCTATATAGTAGTCTCTTTGTACATATCTTTAAGAGATTGGTAATAAAATAACATAATGATATAAGACGACGAAGATGAACAAAAAAAGAAGTTAAAAGATAAAAAAACTTAATAATATTTATAAGATTTATGTTGACACGGTTTAATTTCTTTTATTGATTTACCGCGCAAATTCGATTTCATTTTTACTTTCAATTATTTTTGTCGTTTCGTTTCCGCGAACCTTGGACGCATATAATTTTTGCAAAAAAAATGCCAAAAAAAAAACAAAAAACAAAAAAAAATGTTGTCAGCACCCATCTAGATTTTAAGACATAAATTTCCATTAAAATTTCGATTGACTTTGCGCACTAGTAAAGAACCAATCACGAACATGAACAAAAATAAAAACAAAACAAAACAAAACAAAAAAATTGTCAAGATAAATTGCTTACAGCCATGAGGAAAAATATCGATTTATAAGACGAAAACAAAACAATACACGAACAAAAAATTTCCAATCGACTGTGAAAACATTTATTTGGACATATGTAAAACAGACTGAATATATACAAAAAAAAAAAAGAAATGTTGTTGTTGTTGCCGGGGTATATTGTGCTCACGTCCCTTTCCATAACACTCAGCTAAACCACCCAATATATTGTATATGTACTCGCAGCATATAGAGAGGAAAAACTATAGTGGCAAAAATGAAAATTTATTATGAAATTTTTTCGTATACACATACATAACTTGAATTGACAATTTGCAAAATTGACAGTGAAAATAAAGTGGAAAATTCCAATTTTTCTTCGTTCTGTTTTTTAAAAATTTTTTTTTTTTTTTTTAGTATTTTAGTATATTTTCACTGGGTATGGCAAAAGTAATTACAAGTCGAGAATTATACTTCGGTATAAAGAGAGTACCCACAAAAAGTACAGCACACAATTTTTTATTTTGTTTTGTTTATGTTTTTTGTGTGCGGGGCTAGATGATTACTCTTCCTTGAGCCAAATAATAATTTATTTTGTTTTAAACAATCGTTTTGACAAGAATTTTAATGAATTTTCCTTTTTTTTTGTGTTTCCCGCCGAAGTGATATTTTCGGAAAATTTAAAACAATTAAAATTCCTCTAATAAACTTTAAAACAGAAAATACAAAAAAAAATTAAAGAAAAATTATTAAATTTTATTTTGTTTCAGTAATTTTTTTTTTATTTTTTTTTTTTTTTCGGAAAATTCCATTAAAAATTTTAATCCTCTTTTCATTTTTCCAATCATTAAAATTAATTTAATTATTTTTGTTTTTATTCCATTTGGATTTTACAGTAGAATTAATGTTATAATAATTTTTATTTTTATGGGTTATGTAGTAATATTGTTATTATTATTACTACTATTTATAAAACATATACATACATCCATAAATTTTTTCGAGAAATGGAAATTTTCACTTTCCTCCCACTCCCCACACAAAAAAAAAAAAAACAAACTTTAAAATTAAAATTAACAAAAATATTGAATGGATGAATGAGTTGATATATGGATAACGCTGAATGGATGAATAAATAGATATCTAAAAAAAGCTGTTTTTGGTTCGGAAAATCGTTTGTTCAGTTTGCATGAAAATATTGGTTTATTCATTTTCCATATACTATGCATATACACAATATGCGAGGATTTGATGAAGGAATTTAATGAGATTTTTTTTTGTTTGGTGCATGTCTGTGCGATGTGATGTGCGAAATAATTGTAAATTGAATATGAAAGTGATACTTGACGAGGTTTTCCACACATTTTTTGGGGCAAATATGTGAATACTAAAATATAAATTAATGGTTTCACATACGGTTAGCTTCATTTTAAATTGTAAAAGTATTTTTTTTATATAATTTGAAGCCATTAAAAAAATTGCTTTCAATCCTGGAAGCACAAAAATGTGTAAACAGTACTTCAACTTAGGGTATTTAATCGAAAAATTAATTAATTAATTTAAATGTAAACAAAATTTGTAATTATATTGAAAGTTTACACTTCCACGGAACACAAAACCTGAAAATATATTGGAAGAAAGTAAAACAAAAATCAAATCTCTTGTTTAGAACCAAAATGTGTGCTTCCAAAAAAATCCAAATACTCATTTAGCAAAAGGTACATAGCAACATACATTTGAATACGCATAAGGTGAAAAATGCTAAAGCAAGTCTATTGGTATTTTTCGATACATTTAATATAATTTTTTAAATGACAAATCTTAAAATTAATGGAGAAATTAAAGGTAACATTTGATGACAATAAAAAATAATATTCGTAGGCTGGAAAAACCAATATTAAAGAAGCTGCTAAAATAGAGCGAAAGCTACGCGTATAGATATGGGTAGGATGAAAAAAATTGATATTGGCCTGAGAGAATTTTATTCTGACAAAAAAAGTATCCCCACCCACAGAATGAAGAGGAAGCAGGATGATGACTGATCCTGGTCGAAAAAGATGCTAAAGGATTAGCTTTGGTTTGACTCGAATTTGGCTTTTCAGATGAAACTGTAAGACTTATTTTTAAGCTTATTTAGAATATTACAAAATCCAGAATTTATTTTCTAGCCCAGATTTCCCAAGCTGTATGTTATAAGTGTCCTATATGGTTAGAATCATTAAAAGTAATCACAAAAATCTTTTTCATATAATTTGAGGGAATTAAAAAAATTACTTCCATTCCTGGAAGCACAAAAATATGTAAGTAGTACTTGAAATTATGGAATTAAGTTGGAATATTAATTTTATATTTCAAAGGTATATACAATTTTTAGTTATCTTGGAAGTTTACGCTTCCATGAAAAATATGACATAAAAAAATGTGCTGAAAATGCACAAAATATATTTTAAGTAATATTTAAAACTGGTCGTAAGCGAAATATACGCAATCTTGCTTCCAATGTCAGAAGCTTTCAATATGTGGAAACACTTGATATTTAAAACACTAATTAAATATTTTGAGTGCAAACCTAATATTTAATTAGAACGAAAACAAAAAATCCATTTAACAATCGAAATTGTTCATAGAGTTTACTTAAAATTGTACCGTAAACTAGTACGAGTTAAAATTGAGGTGGATTGGCTAATTTTTGATTTAGTAATTGGAGCCCAAACAAAGTATAATACATCGCAAGAGGTGTTATATGCATCCTTGTCCAAAAACTTAGCCGAAAGGCCACTAAAATCACGATTAAATCACATGAGTCGAAGAGCAATTGATTTACGATAACCCTGATGGACAATATGGAACTAAACTGAATACAGTGAGGCATATTTAATTAAAATTCGGTTAAATAAATTCTGGACAGTGGAATGAAATAGTTATGGTCGAAATCGCCAATATTTCAATAGAGCTGAAGAAAAAGGATCTAAAGAGCCAGCATCCTACTTTAAACATTAAATTAAAATTTTTCGAGGCACCAAAGCCTAATTACAATTTAACGCAGATGGTTCCGTTTGGCTGATAGATCCAGCAAGATAATTTGGCTAAGTGATACCAGAATTTATGTTTTTAAAATGTTTTTTTTTGGCATGTAAGAAATAAAATCTCTCGGCGATCAAAAATGCAAAATTGTTCCAAAGTTTAATGTAATGTAATATTCGAACTTTTCCACGTATATCCTTCAAGTATTCATTAGAAACTGGTTAGTAGAATCTTCCTTGCCTCCAACAAATTTAAATAGGTTATTTCGATTAAAACCATCATTGAAAGTACATACTACTTCCACAAAAACAAAAAATCAGTAAGTTATTGTTAGAGAATATAACTTAAAATTATTAATTAGAATTCAAAACTACTTCCAAAAAAGGGAAATGTTATAGATTAATGTATTTAAATTGAATCAGTGTTTTGATGTGCTTACTCGAATTATTAACTTTTTTTACAATATTGATACCATTTAAAATAATTAAAGTATTTTATACAGTCCTGGAAGCATACAATTATATGGGAAAAATTTAAAGTTTTGATATTTAGTCGCATACTTAACTAAATATTGTATTCCAAATAGAAACCAAGTAGAAGTAAGGTAAGTAAATACAGTTTATTATGGCAGGTTAGTAAACATTTCTGGACGCATTTTGTAAATAATGCATGGCATGAGAGAATTTTACTCTTGCAAAAAAGGTATCCCCACCCAGAGAATGAAGAGGAAGCAGGATGATGACTGATCCTGGCCGAAAAAGATGCTACAGGGTTAACTTTGGTTCGACTCGAATTTGGCTTTTCAGATGAAATTGTAAGACTTATTTTTAAGCTTATTTGGAATATTGCCAAACAAAGAATTCATTTTCTAGCCCAGATTTCCCAAACTGCATGTTATAAGTGTCCTATATGGTTAGAATCATTAAAAGTAATTATAAAAATCTTTTTCATATAATTTGAGGGAATTAAAAAAATTACTTCCATTCCTGGAAGCACAAAAATATGTAAGTAGTACTTGAAATTGTGGAATTAAGTGGGAATATTAATTTAATATTTCAAACGTATATACAATTTTTAGTTATCTTGGAAGTTAACGCTTTCATGAAAAATAACACCTAAAAAATGTGCTGACAATGCACGAAATATATTTTAAGTAATATATAAAACTGGTCGTAAGCGAAATAAATCCAATTTTGCTTCTAGTTCTGGAAGCTTTCAATATGTGGAAACACTTGATA
The DNA here is from genome assembly GCA_958295665.1 of Tipula vernalis. Classification (NCBI taxonomy): domain Eukaryota; kingdom Metazoa; phylum Arthropoda; class Insecta; order Diptera; family Tipulidae; genus Tipula; species Tipula vernalis. The sequence goes on from OY282559.1 coordinate 379,006,969, forward strand.
TTTTAAACATTAACTAAATATTTTAAGTGCAAACCTAATTTGTAATTAGAATGAAAACAAAAAATTCATTAAACAATCAAAATTGTTCAAAGAGTTTACGTAAAATTGTTCCATAAACTAGTACGAGTTAAAATTAAGGAGGATTGGCTAATTCTCGATTTAGTACACAATCTTGGAGCCCAAATAAAGTATAATACATCGCAAGAGGTGTTATATGCATCCTTGTCCAAAAACTTAGCCGAAAGGCCACTAAAATCACGATTAAATCACATGAGTCGAAGAGCAATTGATTTACGATAACCCTGATGGACAATATGGAATTAAACTGAATACAGTGAGGCATATTTAATTAAAATTCGGTTAAATAAATTCTGGACAGTGAAATGAAATAGTTATGGTCGAAATCGCCAATTTTTCAATAGAGCTGAAGAAACAGGATCTAAAGAGCCAGCATCCTACTTTAAACATTAAATTAAAATGTTTCGAACCACCAAATTCACAATCAATTACAATCACTAGAGTTAGTAGACCAGTTAGGAAAATACTAGTCGAAATATGTATCGTTATTGGAAAATCCTGCAGATATCGCTTTCCGCAACATCAGTCCATAATTTCTTCCTAATTACAATTTAACGCAGATGGTTCCGTTTGGCTGATAGGTCCAGCAAGATAATTTGGCTAAGTGAAACCAGAATTTGTAGTTTTAACATGTTTTTTTTGGCATGTAAGAAACAAAATCTCTCAGCGATCAAAAATGCAAAATTGTTCCAAAGTTCAATGTAATGTAATATTCGAAGCTTTTCCACGTATATCCTTTAAGTATTCATTAGAAATTGGTTTGTAGAATCTTCCTTGCCTCCAACAAATTTAAATAGGTTATTTCGATTAAAACCATTATTGGAAGTACATACTACTTCCACAAAAAAAAAATCTTCTGTTTTACTTCCACAAAAGGGAAAAGGTATAGATTAATGTATTTAAATTGAATCAGTGTTTCGATGTGCTAACTCGAATTATTAATTTTTTTTACAATATTGATACCATTTAAAATAATTAAAGTATTTTACCCAGCCCTGGAAGCATAAAACTATATGGGAAAAATTTAAACTTTTGATATTTAGTCGCATATTTAATTAAATACTGTATTTCAAATAGAAAGATAGTAGAAGTTAGGTAAGTAAATACGGTTTATTATGGCAGGTTAGTAAACATTTCTGGAAGCATTTTGTAAATAATGCATATATTTGAAATTTAATCGATTTTCTGTCTATTATTCATAATGTTCGTACAACCTAAACCATTTTCTACACCCAAAGTGTACATTACCTGAAATACCATCCTTCTCTAGTCTCTAAAATCAAAACAATATACCTACTAATTGCCTTCTGTGTATTGTGTTATATTCCATATATGTATACCTTAATTGAATAAAATTGATTTTTGCATTTTTTTTTTTGTAATAATACAGCAAACACAATAATACAAAAATGAAATAAAATAAAAGCAAACCAATTTGCTAAATAATCAGGCGTCTCCATTTCATTGTGCCGAGCGCGCTGTTTAATTTTTTGATTGATAAAATTTTTCATAAACAAAAACAACAAAAATGTGGTAGTGACGCGGGTCCTTCATACAAAAAAATCAAAACGGATACATTTCACCATATTGTTATTTATTTTTCGGCGGTTAATCCTGATAAAATATTTAAAACATTTTTTTTATACATATTCTGTCCAATCGATTTTATTTTTTATTGTGTGTGCTCTGATTGAAAATTAATTATGATATAATTATGTTATAAATATTTTAAATATGTAAAATAAAATATCTCATCCTCTTTTATTATTTCAACCCTCATTATTATATAGAGGGATAAATACGTATTGTGAATTATCAGGTTTTTTTTTTGTGTGCTGTTTGTTATCATTTACATATGATTAACCTTATCAAACACCGAATATTTTTTTTTTTTTTTTTGTAGGAATTAACCCCTGCAACACCCTAAACAAATTTACTGTCACTTTCGGTTCTCTTGTTAATCTCCCGCCATAAACATTATCATGTTATAATATAATCAACAAACTGATCATCAGGAGGCACATCCTAAATTAACCCAAAACCGTAAATTTGATCCCAACACAAGTTTACGATACATTTTTGGTGTAGTTTTAATTGGAACATACAAAAATCATAACATTGTTTCAGGATTTTTTTTATTAAAATTTATTTGGTTGTGACATGATAAACTTGGTTCGGAATCAATGGTGTACAAATATGCGAGAGAGAGAGAGAGAAAAGAGAGAATATATTTTAAACTCAATTGACAGTCAATAATTTTCCATTTTTTTTTTTTTTGGTTGGGAAAATTGTATCCCAAACAAAAATCTCTGAACAAATAACAAAATATTTTAAAATGAGTTGGAAGGATAGAGGAGGAGTCATTTTATGTAGAGATGAGAAAATTGGAAAAATTTATATTTATCGGCCATGTATCAATATGTGTGTGTGTGTGTGTGTGTGTCGATCGGACTAATGCAGATGAATTTATTTGTGTATGTATATTTGGGGTATACTCGTAACTATGTCTGTTTTATAAAATTTATCTCGTTTGTTATATACTATACACATTTATTGTGATAAATACAGAAGTAATTTTTGGTATATCAATAACAGTTACTGGAGCGATGATTGTTTTTGTTTTACATTTTTATCGATAACACACGAATGAACTATGTCTAATAAACTCTTTCTTTTTTACAATATATTATTTCCAATATTGGAAGCTGGTTTTGACTTTAAATAAAATATAAATTTCCAGTACTGGAAGTAAAGCAGACTCCAAAAAAAAATTTTTGTAAAAAATGTGCTTCCATTATTAAATGTTTTCAACATTCTGGAATTAGGGTATTGAATAAATAAATTAGGAAAGCAACAAATTATTGGAAGCCCTAATCTAACGGTATTAAAGCAGAAAATTTTATCATTTTATTAAAAGAAAATTTTTATTACCCCACTCTTAGTTCCAGCCGCCCCTCCTCACTACGTGTTAAATATTTTAACATTTTACTTTCTTTTCATCAGTGTGCACAAAACATAAAACTAAAAATCTGCTGACTGCTAAAACAAAAATTCCATTACCACCCTATCAACATCATGATTATGATGAATTGAATTGAATTAAAACAAAATTTACCAAAAGCTCTATTGTTCGGTTGTTCCTGCTTAACTACCTACCGTTTTATATCGAGAGTGTATTTTGTGCGTTTTATATGTGTGCGTACATTTTGTACGGTTTTCAAGTTATTCTTCTGTTTTTTTTGTGTGCTTTTTCAAGAACGTGACCTGACAAAATTTTTATATTATAAGAAAAGTAAAATTAAAACCAATAAAATTTGTTACCAGGGACCTATGCGAGGATGCTTATGGGGTGGAAGTTCTCTCTTTCTCTCTCTCTATATATATATACTACAAAACAATTTTGATTTCCACTTTTGTTTTATTGTTGTTGTTGTTCTCAATTTATTGGTTTTTAAATGAGTTGAATGGCATTTTTTTTTATTTGTTTTATCGTCGACGAATAACTCGAAAAGGATAACGTCGTTGTCTCATCCTACCGCAGAGTTCGATTCACATTTTATTCGACATCCTTGACATAATAGATTTGCGTGTGTGTGTCTGTATAATGTTTATGTTCGGAATATAGAGCTCTATATATATAGTACAAATATATGTACAAGAAGCAAAAGCAATGAATAAAATTGCAATAACAAGATCCAATCTATTTAAGAATACCATCAATATACATACATTATTCTAATCTTCTTTAACAAAGGAAAATATTTTTCTTTTTTTTTGTTCCGATTTCCTTTTATTTATTTTTATTTTTTTCGAAGGAAACAAAACGAGAGAAGAATTTTTCGTTTTTCAATTTCTATGCTAAAAAGGTACAACAACAACCATCACGTCATGACATTATCGCATACATTTTTGTAGTTTATTGTATATTATTCAAGGAGTAACAACAAAAATAATAACTACAACAACAACAAAAAGGACAAAAATTATTTGAACTATGCTTATGTATTGTACATAGATTGCATTATGGATATGACATTATATGAGAGTATAACAACATCCCTTTTCCAGGCTGTAAAAATAGTCGCGGTTTTTTTTTATTTTTTTTTTCGTTAAATGACAATTTAAAATCAACTCTCGACTCTATGTAGTATATATCCTTTTTTATGATGGCGAGGAACGGGTGGGGGTCTCTCTGTATATTTTTGTTTCTAAAACATTTTATAAAATAGAATTTTGGTATAATGTGGATGCCATTAAGAGACATTAACACGTACGCTCATCAATTTTATGTTTATATACGTATCGTACATTTGTTTTTTTTGTGTTTTGGTATAACTTGGGTGGGTCCTTGTGTTCCTTTTTATGGTAGTTATTGGAAAATTTGAAATTATTGATGTGTTATTATATATTTTTATTGCAAGTACCCCAGTATAATACATTTTTAGATCGTTTTGTATTGATTTGACTATTTAATCCTGGGTATTATTGTATTCAGAAGCCACCCATATGTACTATATTTTGTTTTTAGTAATATTGGAAGCACAAATTTATTTGTTGTTTAGTCTAATTTGACATTTTATTATATGTTCAAATCGGTTTATTGTGATTATGTTAATTTTAATTTACTAGAAGTACTGGAAATACATTTATACGGGTATTTTTGTTTATATATGAAAACTGGAAGCACCGATTTAATTATTTTATTTCTAAATTCATATTTTATTAAGTAATAAGATCAATTTAGATATGGTTATGACAATTTTATGTAAATTCCAACACTGGAAAATAAGTTTCCAGATGTCCATTTTGCAAATCGGAATTTGGAATTTATTTTAGGCTCCAATTGTAGATTATTTTCACTTTAGAGAACGATGATTAACAAATAAAAGCTTACTTCTCCAATGGAAGCAATTTATTACCTAACGTATGATTTTTCTATAGTTCGTTTGTGGAATTCCAGGCTGTAAAGCAAGTAGTGAAAACTTGATAGTGTTGTGTTTTTTATATAGAACATCTTTAATCACCACAAAATATTCTCAATAATCAACGAAACTACGATTAATGATAATTGAAACTAAATGGTGTTTATATAAGGAGATGTTACTCCTTTAAATTTTTGGAAGATCACAAAATACCATTTTTTGAAAAAATTATAAATCGATGAAAACTGGAAGCACTGATTTATTTATTTTATTTGTAAATTCGTTATTTAATAAGTAATAATATCGGTTTAGATATGATTATGGTAATTTTATTTTAATTCCAATACTGGAAATATGTTTCCAGATACCCTTTTGAAAATCGAAATTTGATTTTTATTTCAGACCCCAATTCTAATTTATTTCCACTTTAAACAATGAAGATATTTAACATAAAAAAAATTTTAAACATTAAAAACTTAAAAGTGGTTAAAACTTGATGTAAGTGGTTAAAACTTGATACTCCACATACATTTTTTTGAAAAAAATTTAAATCGAAGAGAACTAGAAGCACTATTAAGCACTAGTATTTAATAATCAGGTCGATTTAGATATGATTAGGTCAATTTTGTTTTAAATCCAATACTGGAAATATAATCAGATAAACTTTTGCAATTTGATATTTATTTGATTTCCACTTCAGAAAACGATGGTACAATATTTGATTAATATTTAAAGCTTACTTCCATAACGAAAGCACATTTTATTACATAATGAATGATTTTACTATAGTTGTAGCCAATTATCAGGTTTATAAAATTCCAGGTTTTAAGGAAAGTGTTTTTTTTTATATAAAACATCTTTAAACACCACAAAATATTCTAAATAATAAACGAAATTACGAATTGAACCTAAATATACAATTTTTTTAAAAATATTCTAAATCGATGAAAACTGGAAGTACCGATTTATTTATTTTATTTCTAAATTCATATTTTATTAAGTAATAATATCGATTTAGATAAGGGTATGGCAATACTGGAAATAAGTTTCCTGATGCCCATTTTGAAAATCGGAATTTATTTCCACTTCAGAGAACAATGATATTTAACTTAAAAAAATTATTAACCGATAAAGCTTACTTCCATAATGGAAGCGCATTTCGTTACGTAATGAATGATTTAACTAGTTTTTATTGTTGGAGCCAATAATAAGATTTCGTGAACTTTTTGGATTTAACATAAGTGGTTAACTGACTTACACTACAATATTTGAAAACTGGAAGCACTGATTTATTTATTTTATTTCTAAATTCATATTTTAATAATTAATAAGATTGATTTAGATATAATTATTGTAATCTTATTTTAATTCCAATACTGGAAATATGTTTCCAGATACCATTTTGAAAATCGAAATTTTATATTTATTTTACGCCTTTCATTCTAATTTATTTCCACTTCAAACTAATTAATTTCTACTTTAAATCTTACTTCCATAATGGAATCACATTTTATTACCTAATCAATGGTTTTACTGTAGTTGTAGCAAATTATCAGGTTTGTGAAATTCCAGGTTTTCAGGAAAGTGGTTAAAACATGATAGGGTTGTGTTTTTTATATAAAACATCTTTAATCACCACAAAATATTCTAAATAATAATCGAAATTACGAATTAAACCTAAATATATAAATTCTTTTAAAATATCCTAAATCGATGAAAACTGGAAGCACCGATTTATTTATTTTATTTTTAAATTCATATTTTATTAAGTAATAATATCGATTTAGATATAATTACGGCAATTTAATTTTAATTTTAATACTGGAAATAAGTTTCCGGATACCACTTTTGAAATTCGGAATTTGGAATCGAATTGGAAGATTTACTTATTTTATTTCTAAATTCATATTTTGTTAAGTAATAATATCGATTTAGGTATGGGGCAATACTGGAAATAAGTTTCCAGATGCCCATTTTGCAAATCAGAATTTGGAATTTATTTTAGCCTCCAATTGTAATTTATTTCCACTAAAAAAAAATTTTAACCAATAAAGCTTACTTCCATAATGGAAGCTCATATCTTTACCTAATCAATGATCTAACTAGTTTTTATTGTTGGAGCCAATAATAAGGTTTCGTGAAATTTTTGGATTTAACGTAAGTGGTTAACTGACTTACACTACAATATTTGAAAACTGGAAGATTTATTTATTTTATTTCTAAATTTAAATTTTATTAATTAATAAGATTGATTTAGATATGATTCTCGTAATCTTATTTTAATTCCAATACTGGAAATATGTTTCCAGATACCCTTTTGAAAATCGAAATCTAATATTTATTTTAGGCCTTTTAATCTAATATACTCGTATTTCCACTCCAAACAATGATGATATTTGGATTAAAAAATATTATTAAATAATAAAATCTTACTTCCATAGTGGAAGCACATTTTATTACCTAATGAATGGTTTTACTATAGTTGGAGCCAATAATCAGGTTTGTGGAATTCCAAGTTTTAAGAGAAGTGGTTAAAAACATGATTGTGTTGTGTTTTTTATATAGAACATCTTTAATCACCACAAAATATTCTCAATAATCAACGAAATTACGATTAATGATAATTGAAACTAAATGGTCTTTATATAAGGAGATGTTACTCCTTTGAATTTTTGGAAGATCACAAAATACCATTTTTTTGAAAAAATTATAAATCGATGAAAACTGGAAGCACTGATTTATTTATTTTATTTCTTAATTCATATTTTATTAAGTAATAAGATTGATTTAGATATGATTATCGTAATCTTATTTTAATTTCAATACTGGAAATATGTTTCCAGATACTCTTTTGAAAATAGAAATTTTATATTTATTTTAGGAATGTTATTCTAATTTATTTTCACTTCAAATCAAATCTTACTTCCATAATGGAAGCACATTTTATTACCTAATCAATGGTTTTACTGTAGTTGTAGCAAATTATTAGGTTTGTGAAATTCTAGGTTTTCAGGAAAGTGGTTAAAACATGATAGGGTTGTGGTTTTTTTTATATAAAACATCTTTAATCACCACAAAATATTCTAAATAATAATCGAAATTACGAATTAAACCTAAATATATAAATTCTTTTAAAATATCCCTATCCACCGATATATTTATTTTATGTCTAAATTCATATTTTAATAAGTAATAATATCGATTTAGATATAATTACGGCAATTTAATTTAAATTTTAATACTGGAAATAAGTTTCCAGATACCACATTTGAAAATCGGAATTTGGAATCGAATTGGAAGATTTACTTATTTGATTTCTAAATTCATATTTTATTAAGTAATAATATCGATTTAAATATGGGGCAATATTGGAAATAAGTTTTCAGATGCCCATTTTGCAAATCGGAATTTAGAATTTATTTAGGCCTCCAATAGTAATTTATTTCCACTTCAAAGAACAATGATATTTATTATAAAAAAATTTATTAACCAATAAAGCTTACTTCCATAATGGAAGCGCATATCGTTACCTAATCAATGATCTAACTAGTTTTTATTGTTGGGCCCAATAATAAGGTATCGTGAAATTTTTATATATAACGTAAGTGGTTTACTGACTTACACTACAATATTTGAAAACTGGAGGCACTGATTTATTTATTTCATTTCTAAATTTAAATTTTATTAATTAATAAGATTGATTTAGATATGATTCTCGTAATCTTATTTTAATTCCAATACTGGAAATATATTTCCAGATACTTTTTTTGAAAAATCGAAATTTTGTATGTATTTTACGCCTTTTATTCTAATTTATTTCCACTTCAAACTAATTTATTTTTACTTCAAATCTTACTTCCATAATGGAAGCACATTTTATTACCTAATCAATGGTTTTACTGTAGTTGTAGCCAATCATCAGGTTTGTGAAATTCCAGGTTTTAAGGAAAGTGATTAAAACATGATAGGGTTGTGTTTTTTTATATAAAACATCTTTAGTCACCACAAAATATTCTAAATAATAAACGAAATTACGAATTAAACCCAAATATACAAATTTTTTTAAAATATTCTAAATCGATGAAAACTGGAAGCACCGATTTATTTATTTTATTTCTAAATTCATATTTTATTAAGTAATAATATCGATTTAGATATGGTTATGGCAATACTGGAAATATGTTTCCAGATACAAATTTAGCAAATCGGAATTTGGAATTTATATTAGACTTCAATTGTAATTTATTTCCACTTCAGAGAACAATGATATTTAACTTAAAAAATTATTAACTAATAAAGCTTACTTCCATAATGGAAGATTTAACTAGTTGTTTTGTTGGAGCAATAATAATGTTTGATGACTGACTTACACTACAATATTTGAAAACTGGAAGCACTGATTTATTAATTTTATTTCTAAACCTAAATTTTATTAAATAATAAGATTGATTTAGATATGATTATGGTAATCTTATTTTAATTCCAATACTGGAAATATGTTTCAAGATACCCTTTTGAATATCGAAATTTTATATTTATTTTAGGCCTTTTATTATAATTTATTTCCACTTCAAACAACAATGATGATATTTGACTTAAAAAATGTTATTAAACAATAAAATCTTACTTCCATAATCAGGTTTGTGGAATTTCAGGTTTTAAGGAAAAGTGGTCAAAACATGATAGTGTTTTGGTTTTGTTATATATAACATCTTTAATCACCACAAAATATTCTAAGTAATAAATGAAATTACGAGTAATGATAATTTAAACTATTCGTTTATTTTATATCTAAATTCAGATTTTATTAAGTAATAAGATCGATTTTGATACGATTGTAGTAATTTAAATTTACTTCCAGTATATAAAATATACATATATGTTACCAGGCAAATAAATTTGGTTGTCATTTCAGCCCACTATTTATTTTCCTAAGGTATTTCTATTCAGCTATTAACGATATTTAATCATTGGAAAGTTTACTTCCTTACTGGAAGCACAATTTGTTACTCAAATTACTTGTGAAAATTCGTTTTTGTAATTTCTTTTAAAATTTAAATAAGGAATTAGCAAAACGAAAAAACAAAAAAGACAATTATTTTTATAATTTCACTGGAAGTAAAATAATTATTTATATACTAATAATTATTTTTACATAATAATATACACTAATAATTAATTGCAACTGGAAGTATTATAGTAATAATAATGTCAGCTTTCAGTATTGGAAGTATTAAACATGAATTTTAATTTAAGCTTTCAATATTTTTCGATACCACCTTGAAAGCGCATGCATTTGAATAAATACTTCCAGTGCAGAATAACTATTAAATATAAAATAATAATGAGCTTATAGGATACGTTACCAAAAGGTAGACGCATTAAGGTTTTATATAATAAAAGTCATGCTGTTGCTATACGCACACTTTAGTCCGTTGACATTCCCAAAACGAAACTTAATAATATTAATCGCACACATATTTTGCGTTCATTTTCAAATAACCATCTTAACACAAGCCAACCATTTTCATGATTTCCCAATATAAAAAATAAATCGAATACCCAATCGATTTATGAACAAAAAATAAAACGTCTTCGAAAAATAACTTAAATCTTTAATCTTCAAACACGATAAGATCAGATTTAAACAACAATAACAACAACAAATATTCGAAAAACAAAGTTAATTCTGGGAAAACAACAAAAACAATTTTCAATTTTTTCTTTTTTCGTTTTTTTTTTACTGCTGTTATCCATGGCAGCTATTTTCCTCTCTATCGAGTCGTTTTTTTTTTTTTTTCATTTTAATTAAATTGAATTTTCATTTTATTATCATTATTATAATCGGTTGTCGTTTTTCCCGTTGCTGTGAATTGTTGTTGCGCGTCGTAGCTATTTTCTTTTATCAGTTTCTTGTAAGAATAACAATTTTCCCCATTTTTCTAAAACGATTCGAAATTTTTTATTTTTATTTTTTATTTTTTAATTGAATTATATTGGTCATTTACGATATACATACATACGTAGGGAGAGATGGGACTGTGCTAGAAGGTTATTATGGTTCATGTCATCATCAATCATATCAGATAAATTTACTGTTCAATAAATTTGCAAACACCTTTTTGTTGTAATCGAATTTTATTTTTTTTTATTTTTTATAATCGGTGGACACATTATTCGATTAGTTGGGATTCGGTACGATATTTCAAAATTGACATAAACAACATTTTCGGTTTTGTTTTGTATTGGGAGGATTTTGGGTTGGAGCAGAAACACTTTAGCTGATTAATCAAATTGGTCAAATCCCAAAATAACGAGGGATGGGGGAATTGCTATATAAAAATGGTCAGTTGTGGAATGTTTGCTGAGGCTGGGCTAATTCTTTTCACATACATATTATTGCATCATCATGCTGATATTATGCAATACATATTGTACACACATTATCCTGACATATATGTACGTATATAAAACAAAATTGTTTGATATTTACCTTAAATTTAACATTAAAATTGAACGCTAAATTAATCATCAATGACACAATTGCCCTATGTATATGTATAATGCATAACATAAAAAGCAAACACAATTTTTCTTTTCAGGATTTACATTCAGGAGCAAAAAATAAAAATGTTTGGAATATCAGATGAAAATGCATCGAATTTCCAACAAATTTTTTATTTTGGTAAATTAATTAATTGATATACTTCCATGTTTAGACGTAAAATTTATATTTCAAATCTGTATGGTAGTTTGGGTTTGGAGTTTTTTTGTACAAAAATAAATCGAATTTGTGATAATATGTGACAAGTTTGATTTTGATTAACTAAATATAAAGACTGAATATAAAATAATATAATGTTGGGGTACAGGGTGTGAGGTTAGGTTCGAACTATAATTAAAAACTACTCTCGATATATTGTTATCGTGTAATTGAATTATAAATATAAAGTGTACCATACGGGAAAATCATTGTCATCATGATGTATTCGAAATCATGTAAACACACACAAATGCACACGCACGTATATGACTTTCGACTTTTCCCATTTTTCCGTTCCTTTTATGCTGTAGCATGAATAAAAATCACACTTAAGTGATTTTTCTTATATTGTCCTGAGAAAAATGTGCACTTTCATCAATTTTAATAAAATAACTTAACTTTTTTTTTTTTTTTGTCATTTTCAGGTAAGCAAAAAGGATTAATACATAATCGGGGATCCCCATGGTGAGCCAGCATACAGTATACGATATGATTTATTTAATGCAATTTTGCGGTTAATATGGTTTGATTCCCCAATTTTTTTTTTTTTTTAATTAGAAAAATCATCTGACGTCGATTCATGTTGTTTATATAAATTACATGTCATTCCCGAAATACAAACAAACAAAAAAAAAAATACGGGAAGTATATTTTGTGATGATGTTGATGATGATCGGCAACATCATCGTCCATATCGTATCTCCTATCCTGTGCACACATATTTTTTGATGATGTCGGAATATTAATTTATCCCATTTTCATGTACCTACACATAGAGTACAGAAAACAGTTGCTGTTATTGTATTGTACATTGAGGAAATAAAAAAATTTATGAAAATTAATATGGAAATGGATAAAAATAAATTGAAAGGATTAAAAAACAAAAAAAAATATTTTTGTGAACGATGATAGAATTTACATAGATGTGTGGGGGTGGGAAAATATATTTTTCGGATGGACTAATGATGATAGTTTTTCCGAGATGTTGGAAAATTTAAAGCTCTTCCCTACCTTTTATTTTTTAATACCAGATTTTATTTTTAACTAAAACTTTTCCCATATATCGGATTATCAAGTTATTATTTCTTTAATTTAAAAATATTTAAAGTAATAATCCACATTTAGGGGCTATAGTTAATTATTGACATTCTCTACCATAAAAACCGCATATTCCACCTCCAGCCTATTAAATCAACAAAACATTAAAACAAAACAACAACAACAAAAAAAATCATCCAACAACAATCATTATCATTTTTATTAATTTGCATAATCCTCAAACTTCCACAAATTACCAAAGTCTTATTTTGATTATTAAACTCATTTTCATCCCTGGTAATATGTGTATATTGTATATACCCGACCAACCGACCAACCAGCCATTTATTTTTCCATCTCTTATTTCGATTTCCCAACAAAAAAAAAAAACAACAAACCACGAGAATTTTTTTTTTTTTTTTTGTTGTTTGTTCTTCCAAGAGTTGGAAAAGATACAGTGAAAATTATCATCCCTCTGTACCCGAGAATCGTAAAAAAAAAAATCTTGAATTACCTACTCCCCAATTTTTTTTTTTTTTTTCTTATTGCGAGGGTATTTTTTGTGCCGGGATTTTATACATCGTATTTGGAAATCAAAGTAGCACCCACAAATAAGTTTTTCATGATTTTTTGGTTCTTCGTCAAGTGTGCGCGCCGCGTCCATTTATTATACGATTATACGCGTTGGGATGAAATATGGGTGGCTTTATTTGTTTCCCATTTTTTTATTTTCTTTGGTTCTTGGACGATGAGCGCCACATTTTTTTAAATGTTGCAATTTTCTTATTAAAAAAAAAAAAAAAATACAAAATTCGTGGAAAATTCTTTTGTACATTTTTGTATACTGTATTAAGCTTGTAGATGTTGTACACAAATTCAGCAGCATAGCACAAAATTCGCTTATCTATTTTATAATCATATAACAATAAACGTAATAATAGTAAGTAAACGCGACGTGAATTAAAATCCAATTCGATTTTGTCCTTTTTTTTTTGTGTATTTTGGAAAGTTAAAATCTTCAACTTCATCATCAGTTTTTTATATGTTTCCAAAAAGTTTTCTTCGTTTTTATGTTTGAATTGCAATTTTTAAATTTTGTGTCTCCCATTCCAAAACTATTTGTACTTGTATACAACGAGGAAAAACTTTAATCGTTATATGACAATGTCGATTCGAGAGTCATCGAAGAAGAAAGGTGGAAGAATTACGTTTTATTTGGAAATACAAAAAAAATTGCAATTTTGTATGTGCTGGCGAAATAAATAGGGAAAATTGGAAAATTTCTGTAAACAAAAATTAATTCCGATACTGGAATAAATAGTTGAGAAGACTAAAAAAAATTGGTTCAAGCTTTAGACTAAATAGCTTAAAAATAACAGAAAGCTCGTATAGATCGTACAAGATACAGAAATTCCACGAGTCCTTCGTGCTCGATTAGTCGATACTATCGAAAATAGCTATTCAATTCCGATACTGGCTTAGGTCTGATCAGAGAAAGTAGTTTTCCGTATCGAAGAATTTTTAGAGTTTACGAACGTTAGCGACGTAAGGGATTTGTACTCACTAAACAGAACGTGGCGGATTGAAGAAACAAAATGGAAGGACGGAAGGGTACAACAGATAAAGAATTGCGACCACAACTGTCACATATCGAAAAAAGGAGGTCGCAAATGATTCGTCGGATGGTGATGTCGAATGGTTCTTGCTGTGGTATGCTTGATCCAGAAGAACATTTAGAGCCGTCGGAAGAATAAGAAGCAGAACCCACCCTCCTTTTAAGAAAAGTTACTTTGTAAAAATTTTGAAAGACAGCCCTATTTACAAGGGGACAATTTTTTTAAAAACGTTATAATTCTCTGCATGCAAAGCAGATTGGCAAAATTGGAAAACATTGGAGTAAGCCACGCCCACCGGAGACAGCAAACCTACCTAGCAGCTTTTGAAAGGCAATTTTCTGATGTTAGAATCTAACTTGCGTGCCCTGCATCTCGTAATCGTACATAGTTTGTAAAGAACGCAACCGATTTGTCGAAGCGAAACCGCCTTCCCCTCATATGAACGTTAAAAAATGATGAGTTAAAATATTCCTTACTTCAACTACCGATGAATTATTGGGAATATGCTTTTTGGAGGTCGAAAACATAGGCAATTGAGAGACCATTTAACCTTCGCTCCCGTTGATCGTAATGAACTGGAAGCTCTTACGCTGAACTAATATTTATTCGGTTCATCGAGTACTCAGTTCCAAGTTAATCCCAGTTCAGTCCTCAGCTCAACAACATATTTCAAATTTGCATGCGTACATGAACTTAAACCTAATCTTACCTCCAAAGGAATCCTCGACTCAATTATAAAATAAATCTCTAACTCTAGCCCCGCCCCCACCTCAACCCCCCTCAATACCCTAATTGAGCATAACTCAACATTCATCTCGACCCCAAACTCAATGCCCAGCTCAATTTTCAAATAAACATAAAAAACGTAAAAAATGGCCAAGCATGGATAACTCCACCAGATGTCAGCACTAGACAACTAACGATATTTTTGTCAACGAAACGGAAAAGTAGACCGATGTCCCTTATAAATATTAGAAGTTATTTGGGAAAACCACATGATTAGATGAGCTCAACTCAAGGTAACTCTAACTTAACCCTTAATTCCCCAACTCAACCCTCAACTCAACGTTCATCTCAATCCACTATGTGTACAAAATTGGTCAACGTGGATTGAAAACCACGTGGTACTATGGTACCATGTGCTAATAACCACGTGGCAAAAGCTTCACGAGATATCGTGCGTGCAGACATCCGAACGTACAGATGGACGGAAATTTTTTGGTTGCTTTTTCAGATTAAGCGACATACTATGAACTCCGATTTAGAATTTATGAACACATACCACTTGTATACCGAGAGACTAATCCAGTGATGCATTGGAACGATGCCCTGATGACATTAAAATGAAGCAGACATCTGATATTTAAAAATGATGGAAACTGTTTGGAAAGGAAATTGCGGAGATACATTATAACAGATTTGTCGAGTTGCGTTAGTAATCAAAGTTACAATTCTGAATGGACGGTAAGAAGTTGAAAATGTTGCCCAAATTACTCGTTATTGGATATGTAATAAGCGTTACGTTTGAATCGAAGAGGTTTGGTATTGGTGACGGGTTGAAATAAACATGGTCATGTCCTGACCATATGAAAATTTGAAAAACTGCCAAATGTTGGGGATATTATCGTTTAATTGAACATTGGCTTACTGAAAATATTGAACGATGAATAGCTGAATTTGAAATTTATGAACTGTTATAAATTCAAAACTATTGTTTTTGACTTTAGGTACTAAAAGTGCTAAATTATCAATGGACGCTTATTTTAAAGTACAAATTTAACTTTTCGGAGCTTTCAACTAAAAATTGAGCAATTAAAAAAACTGTGGCGATTAATCTACAAAATCTTCAATTTAATTTTACGATGTTTAAATTTATTAAGAATTTAATTTGTCTGTCTGTAATCAGTTGATTTTTCGGCATTTTTTATAGACAAATATATTAATTGTTCATGGCAATCCCAATATTTTCAGAGAAACCCATGAACAATTTATATATTTGTCTATAAAAAATGCCGAAAAATCAACTGATTACAGACAGACAAATTAAATTCTTAATAAATATTCGTGTGGGCATAATACACACACAAATGAGGTTACCCCATGGGTTTTTGATATTTGATGTAGTGAATAATAATTCGCTATGTCAGTACGTTCTGGCCCGATAGTTAATGTATGTGGCTAGAGTGGAATTTTTTGTAGTTTGGTCGTAGCTGACTGATGAATAGACCAAATTTTCAGTACGAAACCAAACTACCAACATAAAGAACTCATGGAGGGTTCTCATTTTTTACAGACAGACAAATTAAATTCTTAATAAATATTCACACACAAATGAGGTTTCTCCATGGGTTTTTCATATTTGATGTAGTGAATAATAATTCGCTATGTCAGTACGTTCTGGCCCGATACTTAATGTTTGTGGCTAGAGTGCAATTTTTTGCAATTTGGTCGTAGCTGCCTGATGAGTAGACCAAATCTTTAGTACGAAACCAAACTACCAACATAAAGAACTCATGGAGGGTTCTCATTTTTACAGACAGACAAATTAAATTCTTAATAAATATTCATGTGGGCTTAATACACACACAAATGAGGTTTCCCCATGGGTTTTTGATATTTGATGTAGTGAATAATAATTCGCTATGTCAGTACGTTCTGGCCCGATACTTAATGTATGTGGCTAGAGTGCAATTTTTTGTAGTTTGGTCGTAGCTGCCTGATGTGCAAATTTTCAGTACGAAACCAAACTACCAACATAAAGAACTGATGGAGGGGTCTCATTTTTGCAGAGTAATACATTGGTATAACCGTGTAACTCTTTCGGCCTTCAGCCAAAATTACGGGGAGGAGGGAAGACATTTCTACTTTTTTTCAGTAGATATTTTATGAGCGATTGGCCTCTGTATTTTTCTGATTTACCAAATCGAAAATATTGAGATTGCCATGAACAATTAATATATTTGTCTATAAAAAATGCCGAAAAATCAACTGGTGTTTAAATTTGTACAGAATATAGCAGGGCCCAATAGTCAACCATACATCCGTTTTACACGTAACATTGCAAAGCTTTAATTAGGTTGTCAGAAGTCGTGTACCTACTGACCAAATATTTTGAAATATTTGTAAAATTTTCATATACAATTCTCTAACCGTAGTTCATGTAAAGTAAATGTTCCGAATTTTGAAAAAATTTAAAATTTAAAATTCCAGAAGCAAATTTAGAAAGCTTTAAAGTTTAGGACCTACATGTTTAGATATTAATTCAAATACAAATTTACTATGTAGGAATTCTGAAACTTCAATCTTGGAAAATTTGAAATTTTTAAATTTAGAAATTCAAAATTATTTTTTTGAATTTATGAATAATAATATTATTAAAAAAAACCACACTTAGAATATCGATTTACCGTAGAGAGCGGGGCCAACCTGCTAAGGTACAGAAAGCAGACTTATTCAATATAAAAGGATCACTGGATACGTTGAACTAGACTTCAGCTACTAAGGACATTATCTAGAATTAAATTTTTTGTAGGTCTTTTCCCTAGCTACCAAAACACTAATTTTTCAGGTACAAATGCATTAGCAATTGTTCCCCAGTTGCTGCGCGTTTCAATAACCCAAGAAAATATCCACAATATTAAAATCTGTTAACAAATGTTCACTAGCATAAATTGTGTTAGTAAAATGCGTTACATAAAACGTATTAAAAATTGCTCGTAGTGTTAAACTCACTGTGGTTTCTCTCAATATTTGCAAGATTTGCGAAATTTGCGATTTTGTCTTCAAAATACTGAACCAAATTTAAATTTTTTTGTTAAAATTTAAGTGAAATAAATAATTAGGTTCAAACTCCTTTTTTTATTGTAGGCCCAAAAATCATAACGAAAAAGAATCTCAATCTAAGAACAAAAAAAGTTTAGGCCTAAGTATCCATGTTGTACTTTTAAAGCTTGGCTTTGGAATCGCGCAATATGAAACGGATCAATTTTCTCATTAAAATAACAACAATATGGTTGCGATAGTTACGAAATCGTAGATGCCTCGGTTGAACCGATTTATATAGAAAATCGCGTAAAAATTGGCCAAATCTATGAACCGCTATGTTGGACGAATTCGCTAAAAAATTGAATAGTCAGAGGCGGCTGTTTCATGAATGCAACAAAATTTGTCGCTTTATTTTCATATATCTTACAATCAATTACAAGTTTCAAATTACTGGCCCAACAACATTTTTGTTAATCTCGAAAAATCTCGAAGAATTTAGAATATCTCGAGTAACATCTAATATATATCAATCAATGGCAAACAAATCTTGAGCGGGCTTAAAAACCTCGAAAATCTCTTAAAAGACAGAAATTTTCGATTTATCACTAATTCGGTAACATCATGTTACAACTCAACTCATTTTGTTGCAAATACTATCCAAATCCTCGAATAATATTAATATTCACAAAATGTTTTAAATATTTCCTAAAATCTCGATTAAACTTAGAATAATAATTAGAAATAAAGAATGATATCAACAATTTTGAATAACATCGATTACCACGCAACTTAACTGATTGGGTTCGGAAATTCAGATTAATCCAAAAAATTTCAAAACTTCGATTTTCGAGAATTTAAGCTTACAATACCACTCAACCCCAAAACAAATCTTGAATGAGCTTCGAATGTCGAAAAATGCCATAAAACAACGAAAATTATGATCTAGCGTTCTTCCACTACTCCGACTTTCTGCGAATTCAACGCCACAACATATTGCGGGAACCATAGTTGGGCGAGTAAATTACACCGAGTAATTTATATTTTTTACACCGTGTAATTTACACAGTTTGTACTCGTAAACCCGTGTAATATATAAGTGCTTAAGTAAATTACACCGTGTAATTTACACAGTTTTTACACGTAAACCCGTGTAATACATAATTGCTTAAGTAAAATACACCGTGTAATTTACACAGTATTTCACACGTAAATACGTAATATATAAGTTCATTTGTTGATTAGTCAGAAACAGTTAAAGTTTCATTGTATACAAATCGTAATATACTGAAAGCGCCAATTGTGCCAAGTTACATTCAAATCAAATAAGTAGCATGAAGTTGTTGTTTTGAGCTTTCACAATTTTTTTTTTTTTTTTGTATTTCTGTATGTGATTAAAAAAGCATGTAAAGCGTATTTAGTGCAACTAAACACCACATCTACATGTGAGACTATTCTATATTTTAGAATATCTCAAAAGAAGACTTCGACATGCTGGATACGTCCCTTAATGTCGGTAGTTTTACAATTTACAGCTGAATTCACCATTGGAATTACGGCAATCCACTAAATCAAGTACACAAAATACACTAATTTAGATAATTGTAAATTGTTCAATATCAACAGTCGTCAACGGGACCCTTTGAGACTATTAAAACCTAAAATTAAGTCTTTCTTTGAATTCCACTATTATCAGCAACCAAGAAGCAACAAATCAAAAAATGTTTGTAGCCAAAAGAAAGAAATAACGGATTGAAATCAATATGTTACTAATTTTAGTTACTAATAGTCAAATAAGCAAAACACTTTTAAAGGGTATGCCCAAACTAGTGAACCAGTAGGAAATTATTTCCTTAAAAAAATTATTTCCGTGTTAATATTCACTGAACAAAGAATTATTCCTGCAGCTAAAATACAAAATTCGCTCGCGTTCCGCAGTTTCACTAAAAATCAGTATTTTTGACTGAGCAAAGGGAAGTTAGAATCAGAATTCAACTGAGGATAATTTTGTGATTTTTAAAAAATAGAATATAAATTAGCGATTATTGAATTAGGAAATTTATAGTAGATTTTTAATTGTTTTACTCGTAGTTTAGAAAATTTTGAAACCTAGGGTTTATTCCGGAATAATGTAGCAAAATCTAATTTTCCAAAGACAAAATTCCTTTATTTTCTTTATTGAATCATTAAACAGAAAATAATCAGGCAGAACTGTAATGTAAGAAAAATAAATGATCGGCTAGGTATTATTCGCGGTACTCACCGTAACATCATACAAATCGTATATTATAATGAACCCAAACAAGATAAATGATGAAATCGTTTGAAATACATAAAAGATTTGTGTACATATAGATTTTAATAGTTTTCCATGTTCCATCAAGAAAATAAACTTTTTTTTATTTATTTATACATTTTTTGTAAAAGCTTCATTGTACCACCGGCACTATAAGCACTATTTATTATGATTCATCGATCAAAAACAAGAACAACACCGAAAAAACTATAAGCACTAAATAAATTATTATCATAGAAACTTAAAAGTTAATAACGATTTTTATTATTTCAAAAGCTCCACAATCAAAGTGATTTTTTCTTGTGTGCAAAAGTAAAAAAAAATCTTAAGATAAATAACTTAAGATGAAGAATGTACATAAAAGAAGAAACGTCAGTAATATTTATTATTATTATTATGATGAAGATGATATATTTTTCTACTCTCATATACGTATTAATGTGTATGTATGTACATATCTACGGTTTGGTATTCAAACGCGCAAGGATATGGATCCCAATGCAAAAAAAACAAAACGAAAAGTAGTTTTTCTACTTCGTCATACCTTAAGATATATTGCGTTGTTGCTGTGTTAATAATGATAACAATAGTAATGAATAGAATTGAGAAAAGATAATTCAACCATTGATTGCAGTTTTCTTTTTTTTTATTCTTTGCCTTGCCATTGTATTCCAAGAGCTTTTTTTTTAGTTTTTTCTTGTTAGCTTTTTGTGGTTTATTTTTATTTAGAAAATAGATTTTCTCGTTTTCGATGTTCGCATCTTATTGTTTTTGAGAATATAAACAATAAAATATATTTATAATATTCTACCCATCCTCGATAAATATGCAGAACAGAAATGGAGGAGGAAGAAAATAGTTGAGAAAAGTTGAAAAATTCATTAGATTATTCTTATATACGTTTATTTGTATGTATATACCATATATGTATGAATTGGTTGGATGGATTGAGACTATAATATTGTCGTACGTTCGGTGCTTTTGTAAAACAAAAAGAATTTTATTTTGTTTACATATTTTATTATTTTGTATGAAGAGAATAGTAAATAAATTAATAAATAGTTTTACAGTGACTTTATTCATTATAAATGTACCGTTTATTATATGCTGCCAGGGAGAAGTAATAAACAATAAAAAATTTACATTGTTTAAATCGAAAGTGATCAAAATACATAATTTGATAGGAGTCATAAAAATCAAATACGGGTACTTTACTCTACGAACAGCTTTTAACAGATTCCTTAACAATTAAGAGAAAGAGATGTTTGTCTGTGTATTAAAATCAATAAGATTCTTTTGGCTTTTTTATAGACAAAATATATGATAGAAATATCAATCCCCTCCGTACTTTAGCCCAAGAGTTATACAAAGTGTATAACCCTGAACAAAAAATGAGAAGTTTCCTTGAGCTCATTGTGTTGGTACTTTGTTTTCGTACTAAAAAAGTTGGTATATTCATCAGGTAGATACGACCAAACTACAAAAATACAATTCCTACTTAATACAGATAGTGTCAAGTACGAACGTAGTGATTTAGCGAATTATATTCACAAAATCAAAAAACTTGTGTGTTTTAAGCCCACACAAATAATTAAGAGAAAGAAAGGTTTGTATGTGTATTAAAATCAATAAGATTCTTGTGGCTTTTTATAGCTAATCAGAAAAAAATGAAGAGGCCAATCATCAGGGTTATACACTTTGTATAACTCTTGTGGTAAACTACGGGGGGATTGATATTTTTACTGTTTTGGTAGATATACAAAATGTTGTGAATGCCATTATTGTTAATATATTTTGTCTATAAAAAGCCGAAAGGATCTTATTGAAAAAATACAATATAATTTTAAAATTATATCTCTCTTTTCCGGAATATTAAATTTCCTTTTTTCCAAATTGTAATTCTATTTTATTCCCACTCTAGTTTTACAATTAAATCTCCATTTGCAGAATATGTCAAAACGAAATTTCTCTTCTTCAGAATTTACGAATCTGTTTAACTTCCATTCCAATTCTAAAATTAAATTTCCCTTTTCGCAATATTTCAAAATCAAATCTCTTTTTCCCAGAATACCATATTACAAAATTAAATCTCTATTTTCCAGAATTTAAGATCATATTCTATTTACATTCTAATTCTAAAACTAAATCCCTCTATTCCAGAATATTTTACAATTAAATCTCCCT
Organism: Tipula vernalis; assembly: GCA_958295665.1. Lineage (NCBI taxonomy): Eukaryota > Metazoa > Arthropoda > Insecta > Diptera > Tipulidae > Tipula > Tipula vernalis. Next base: position 379,029,628 of record OY282559.1, read on the forward strand.
TTTCCAGAATTAAAGATCCTATTCTATTTGCATTCTAATTCTAAAATTAAATTTCCCTTTTTCGGAATATTTCAAAATTAAACCTCTCTTTTCAAGGATATTTCAAAATTAAATCTCTTTTTTCCAGAATTAAAGATCCTATTCTATTTTCATTCTAATTCTAAAACTAAATCTCCGTTTTCCAGAATATTTTAAAATTAAATCTCCCTTTTCCAGGATAATTCAAAATTAAATCTCTCTTCTCCAGAATATAAGATCCTATTCTATTTACATTCTAATTCTAAAACTAAATCCCTCTATTCCAGAATATTTTACAATTAAATCTCCCTTTTCAGGATATTTCAAAATTAAATCTCTCTTTTCCAGAATTAAAGATCCTATTCTATTTTCATTCTAATTCTTAAACTAAATCTCCGTTTTCCAGAATATTTTAAAATTAAATCTCCCTTTTCCAGGATATTTCAAAATTAAATCTCTCTATTCCAGAATTAAAGATTCTATTCTATTTACATTCTAATGCTAAAACTAAATCACTCTATTCCAAAATAGTTTACAATTAAATCTCTATTTTCAGAATATGTCAAAAGGAAATTTTCTTTTTTTTTCAGAATTTACGAATCTGTTTAAATTTCATACCAATTCTAAAATTAAATTTCCCTTTTTCACTATATTTCAAAATCAAATCTCTTTTTCCAGGATATTTCAAAATTAAATCTCTTTTTTCCAGAATTAAAGATCATATTCTATTTTCATTTTAATTCTAAAACTAAATCTCCGTTTTCCAGGATATTTCAAAATTAAATCTCTCTTTTCCAGAATATAAGATCCTATTCTATTTACATTCTAATTCTAAAACTAAATCCCTCTATTCCAGAATATTTTACAATTAAATCTCCCTTTTCAGGATATTTCAAAATTAAATCTCTCTATTCCAGAATTAAAGATCCTATTCTATTTTCATTCTAATTCTTAAACTAAATCTCTCTTTTCCAGAATATTTCAAAATTATATCTTCCTTTTAGTGAGTTTATGATTTTATTCTATTTCAGAATATGTCACAACTAAATTTCTCTATTTCAAAATTTACGATTCTATTTTACTTCCATTTTTACTTTTCCAGTTTCCCTTTTCCAGAATACTTTAAAATTAAATCTTCCTTTTAGTGAATTTATGATCCAATTTTGTTTATTATGAAAAAGATTGTAATAAAACATTTGGCAATTTCTTTGACATCTTGAATTCTAGCATTAAGTCATACCTTGGATGATGATAGTTAATTGTTATAATAACAACAGAAATTGAAACCGTGGATAAACTCCTATCTCTTAAACAAAAATCAACAAATTTAAGAAATTCTCCAGGAAATTAAAGTGACGTCCTTCTAATAATAAGTTAGAAAAATTCATTAAAAAACTGTCGAAAAACGTTAACCGAACCGTTAAACAGGTCAAAGCTTTTTATTACAATAATAAATTTAACGAAATAGGTAATAACTCCAACCTTATATAGGGGGAAATTGATGATATTTTGGGTAGAAAAGTTCATAAAAATCAAGTATCTCAAGTTTACTCACATCATTTATAACTAGTCCTCAAATAATTTTTTTATTGACATTCCTTCAATATTATTTCCTAAATTGAAAACAACTATTGCTAACTGCAGCCATGAGGAGCGTAACCGTTTTATTTTTGAAAGTCCAAAAAATTAAACCACCTAAGAAAGGTGAAGGTTTTGGTGGAGCAAAATAAATTTGATTGTCAAAAAATTATTGTTGGTTTTTAGTAGATGTCTTGAATTTCTATTTTAATTTAAGTTTGGATAGAAGTTAAGAGCTGTTAAATAGCTTAAGGCCAATGTCAATATTAGGCGCCTTTTTAAAATTATTTGAAACATTTATAAAAAGACGATTAGTTTGTTATCTTTTACAATTAAATTTTTGAATGGTAACCAATTGGTGAGAAATTTGCGAAGGAAGTTCTTTTACATTTTTAAAAACTGGATTTATTCGTCTAACGGCTCGCATAAACCTACTGCATTATTTTAACGATGTTTCAAAAGGATTTGATACTGTCGATCATGGTATTCTATTAGCAAAATTGTCTAACATTTTAAATTGGTTTCCTAGTTACTTTCTAAATCGTTGTCAAATCGTTAGGACGAAAGTTTTAGTCGGCCGGTTTTGGGACCTCTATTATTTTTAATTTATTTTAATTATATCTTTGAGATAATCTTTCAGGTAACGCCACTGTCATAATTTTGAAGAAGTTAAACCAGTATTACAAAGAGATCTTTGCACACTCAGTATGTGATTTTTCATCACCAACTTACTGTCAGTGATATATCTAGAGTAACCTATTTGGGGTGACCTAACTCTACCTGCTTTCCAAACTATTTGAGGTACCACTTTACTCTTGTGATAAAAATCCATGTTCATCTTATTGTTTTGATCTAGTTTACCTTAACAATTTTAAATATTTAGGAATTACTATTGACTCACAGCTAAACCGGATGCCTCTCAGTAATATCAGAAAAAATATTGTCATCGCTATCATGCACTCGTTGAATCGGTTATAGTGGTATGGTATACCAAGTTGGGCTGGCATATACTACCTTGATCAACAAGTTCCCGGAATAACCACCGTGTGGCGCTCCCATCGTTCCGATTTGAGTTCTGTTTTTTTGTTAAGTTGGTTGTCGAAAGCCCGAAAGGGTCGAAAGGTCGAATATCGGAAAGCCGAATTTCGAAAGGCCGAATGTGTCGAAAGGCCAAATAGGTCGAAAGGCCGAATGTTGAAAGGCCGATTGTGTCAAAAGGCCGAATGTCGAAAGGCCGTTTGTATCGAAATTGATTTTAATTTTTCATCTTTTTATGAACGAAAACTTGGGAAGAGATCATTTAACCTACATAAAATATGTCGCCACATGAAAAATCTCGTACGAAAATCTGTGATCGAAAATAAATGATCGAAAAAAATAATCTCGTTTTATATTAGTCGAAGAAAAATTATCTCGAACGCAAAACAACGATTTCCTTGCTAGTTTTATGGTCGAATTCCAGATTGGAAATTGTAATCTTGTAGCTCAATGGTTAAACTTGATATGACAACGAAAAATACAAATGTCGAGTTAAATTTTTTCTATTTGATAAAAACAGAACCTGGATCCAAAAAAACTGAACTCTTCATAATATAAATTGACATGAGTTCAGTATTTCTTGATCTAGATCAGTTTTTCTGTGTGAACAGAACACAACATCAGTTTTTGTTAATACAATTTGATATTTTATTTTTATATTGAAGGAAAGTCTATTACACAACCTCATCTGAACATTTCAGAGGTTCCAAATGTCAGGTAATCCACTCAAAATTATTTGCCTATGTTTTTATTAGTGTTAGCTATTATTGGTATGTTCATGGATAATCAATAACTATAGCTTTTCAAACCATTCAAAAACAACTCAATTTTTTATTTTATTCTATAATTTGCCTCATGTTGAAAACAGATCTAATTGCGGGCTGAAAAATGCCAAATAATATTGTAACTACAATATCAAGTATAATTATAAATAAATACGAGTAGATACAAAATGTAAACAATTTATATCATTGCAACCCGCCACTACAAGGTGACTGTCCAAAAATGATCGATCGTTTCACTATGACGTCATAATTAGGTACAAATTGAAGAATTGCAATAATTTCAAAATTATCGATTAATCGGGCGCCCGATTAGAAATATAAAATTTGATCAAAAATCGATCATTTGGGTATGCGATATTTTCAAATCGAGATAATTTTTTTTCGAGCTTTTTACAACGAGATTTGTAAATCACGATCATTTATCTTCGACATTTTTTTTCTTGATAATATGCCTAACGGCCATCTATGCCCAACCCCTAACATTTTTAAAATGTATGTATATTTTTATCAAAATTTTTGTATACAAATGTTTAATAGTAAATCGGCTTAAATATTAAAATTTTCTTATGTTTTTATGTCATATAATTAAAAATTATTTAGTTATTAATACATTTTTTGTTCCGACAAAATTTGATCACATTAATAGCTACATACAAAGGATTTATTAGCACGTATTTTCAATTTATTTAAGTCATTTTACATTATGAAATAAATTCAATGGTTTTAAGTATTGATTTCAATCAATTAAGCGAAGGAAAATTTAATGAAAATTCGTCCTTTCAACCCAGCCGGGCTTTCCACGCGTTTGGCCATTCGACCCATTCGCCCTTTCGATATTCGGCCTTTCGACCCATTCGGCCTTTGGACATTCGGCCTTTCGACATTCGGCTTTTCAACACATTCGGATATATGACATTCGGTCTTGCCACCCATTCGGCCTTTCGGCGTTCGTCCTTTCGACATTCGCCCTTCCGACATTCGGCCTTCCGACATTCGGCCTTTCAACATCCAACGGATACGTCAACGTTATCTAAATTCGTTGTGTTGTACTAAAGTCTACGAATATTGTTTCGGATTACGAGTTTATATTAAATTAGTAAGTTAATTAATAAATTTACCAAATGAGGATAGGTGACACATTGAAATTAGTTTGGCTTGTCAATAAAGCGGACATCACTTATTGAAATGAGTGGTAATTGAAGAAATCGTGTACCGATCAGCCAATACGGTCTACACAATTAATAATCAATTTTTTCAAGTTTTAAGTTGCTAAACATGAAATTTTGAAAATTGTTAGATGGTCATTGAGGTTATAATGATTAGCAGAGCATTACTAAATGATTATTTTACATTCAACATGGAGAAAACTCTAACATATTTTACATAACCTCGAAACACTTAAAGGAAAATATCACTTTCGCATTATAAATCAATGCCTTATGAAATCCAATACCTTTCCAAATCTTCAATACATAAATAATAAACGTTTTATGCTGTACAAGAGTTTCAATCATAATTAAGCCGTTTTTTAAATTAATTGGCGCCAACATATATTAATACAGACAACTCGTACATTTATTTATGTTATGTGTGGGTTAACTATTTATATTCTTAATTAAAACTATACATTTTGCAGGAAAGGTTGTGTCTAGATTGTAGACAACACGGGACAAACGAGTTTATAGTAGTGATTTGATTAATAGTCCGTCCATAATTTATAAAACAAAAATTAATTCGGTAGGACTATATTTACGTAACATACTTACATAAATATTTAAATAACTGTATCGATGTTTTCGTGTATAATTTGTGAATTGCTCTTACCTGAAAATAAATATTAAAAAAAAAAGATCATTAGTTATGATTTAGTCAACAATAAATTTTTATGTTTTATTTTTATAAAATATACAATCACGCGATTTCATTTCAACAAACTAACGAAAAAAAAAAATTCAATTTAGGCCCCATTCTCAAATTTATAGTGATTTGAAAATGTAAACTCTATCACAGTATACACAGTACATTAATTGCTAAAATATTTCCCGCCCTTTTCCGACTTTATATACTTTACGATTGGTTAACACATCCAAAGTTAATATTTTATTTTATAATTTCATTTTAATGTCATAATCATTATTATTTAATGTGACATATCCATTACTAATAAAAATAGAAACTGAACTATATAACAAAAACAACAACAAAATTTAGAATATCAACCAATTTTCCACTATGACTAAACTAAACTAAAAAAAAAAAATTTCATGTTCATATTGTTACATGTTTCATGTCACAGACATTCCAGATAAACAATATTCCTATAATATGTCGTTTTTATAGAGTGTCTGTATGCGCTATGCACTGTGATACACACTGGTATTGTCGTCATTGAAGACAAACAACATAAACATTTATTTAGTAGTTTTTCTCTAGGAAAAAAACTAGTAACACAGACAACAACTATCCGTTTTATACAATATCATGTGGATTTATATCCAGCGTTGTGTACAACAATAACAACCATCTCATGTTGGTTTTTGGGAGAAAATATGGTTGGAAGGGGCGGATACAAAAACAAATGCTCACATATTGTGGGAGGTCAATACCATATATTCCCTTCGCGTTCAGGATGAGGCCAGATATCTTTAATAACAGTCATTATTCATGTTGACCTCACTTTTAAATGTACATAAAATGCTATTATTCTACTACACTACCTACATAATATATGTATTGTACATATATATGTATACATAAATGGATAACCCGTCGACGTTACGCCATTTTTCCCCGTATTGTAATTTTCATTTGTTTTTTTTTTTCGGTGCCATATAATTTATAACCTTATATTATAAACGAGTAGTATATAACGCGCGCGACAAACGATAATCGTTAAGTTTAATGATCTTGAAAATTGCATTTTTATTTCACGACACAACAAAAAAAAAATGGTTATAGTTTCCCATTTTCCGTTGTTTTTGTCTATACAAAACGAAGATGAGCGTACAGCAAAAAAAAATCTGCTATTTTCTTAAAGAAAGATTCCAGATACACTTCGAGAGATATAAACAACACACACACCAAAAAAAATAAAAAAAATTAAAACTTTTCAACTTTCATCCCACTGAGTTTTGTTTTTTATACAAACCATGTATCTTCTATATAGTAGGTAGGTTTGGCTGTTTTTCGTTTCGTATGAATAAAACGAATTAAATACAGTTTGTAACTAATTTTTATGTTTTATAGCACAGTAACAAAAAACTATTGCACAAAAAAACGACTTTAAGGCAGAGATAAAACAAATGCCAGGAGATTAATTGAAATGGTTGGAAAATGGGAACAGAACTTGTTTTAAAGCGTAAAAACTTATCATTAAGTTGAAAATAAAATATAACTTGCCCCACGTTGGGCGCCTACCATTTCCCCCATGCTGGGCGTCAGTTCTCGTCTTACAACGCAGACCTAAAATTTAAATTTTAAGAAGAACTGTTTATTGATATTGACGTTCTATGTGGAATTTGTATGATTAGACATCAACTGGACCATCGAGTCAGTAAGAACTTAACATAACGGCGCATTTGTTAAGTGATGTACACAATGTTACACATAGGTATTTGTAACGTAATTTGTGTAGTTTGCGTACAATCATTTTTGACAGATGACTTTTATACCATTTTCGTCATTCCTTTAAATGATATAAATTGGGAGTCATACAGCTTGTCGGTTGGGTTGTTTTGATCTTCTGGGCGGAGTTGGTCCCACCTTGAATTTCACTTGACTGTGACACAAGTATAACTGGTTTGTTTACTGAGGTTGATATAGCTCTGATATCTGACCCAGTATTGCTGTCAGATAGATTCATTATTGACGTTTAATATGATAGTTTAAACGACAGGTAACAAAAATAAGTACTCGGATCAAAGTTTTGATCAAAAAACAAAAATTTTGTAAATTTTTGGAGCTGTTTTCAATGTAGAATTTGATTGGTACTTGTATCGTTTGTTGACATTGAAATATCAGTGTTTTTTACTATTCTAGCTCGAACTGGGTTTTGATGACATCTGCAACTCCCTTTAGGTGTTCTGATGAGATACACCTTCTGGTCAATAGATCCAATAATTTCACCGGGAATCAAGATTTTCCCCTGGAAACATTTTTTTTTTGTAGGCATCCAGTATTGGTTGAAACTTCGAAACTGTTCTTCGGGAATTAAAATGGTCAACAGGTTGCGTGGTTGTCTTCCGTTCAATAATTCAGGTGGCGATTTGCCAGTAATTGAATCAAACGTTGAATGATAGGTAAACAAATATTTGAAAACGATCCTATAAAATCCTCTCGCAACCGGATATGTTTCTGAAAACAAAATTTTTTAACGTTGTTCTGACACTTCTTTCTGTTATTCCATTAGAGGTTGGATGGAACGGTACCGTATGAAGATGTTCAATAGAATTTAACTCACAAAATCCATTATCGGTTACATTAGTTTTGGACAGGCCCTCTGTGTTTTATTAGTCGTGATATTTGGTATCCAGATATCAACTCGTTCCCACATTTGATTTGGTTCAGCTCATGTACTAAATTTTTCTAAGTACTATTCGTTGACTCCTGACAAGTATTGCAACTAGAAACCATTTCATCAATTTTTTTGTCAATCGACGGAAAATAGCAATATCTTATTAGTAACTATAGCACCTTCGGTTCAAGGCTATGGGGTACGACTACCCTAAGAAAATCTGTATGAAGTAAGACCATATTCGAACTTAATCCAAGAGCGAATTTTAAGTAAACAATTTGGAATCCTGAAGCATCTATTTTTCTATAACGTGTGGGTTATTTGGGAAATCATCAAGTACAATTATACTTACTTGCTCGATGTCATACATAATCTTCTTTTCGTATTCATCAAAATCCGTATCAGCTTCGATGATCGTTTGAGCGTTGTTAGCGGTTTATGATCAGTGTAGACTTCAAATTTTCTATCATACAAAAACGGGGTAAACTTTTTTTTCGACGCGAACGCAATTGCTCATTCACATCTTTCTGGAAACCGGTGAAACGGTTTCTAGATGGTTCAGTTTCGAAAATTGTAGATAATTCTTCTTGAAAATGGATTTTAATTGAGTGAATGCTGCCACTTGACTGTCAAGCCAAATACGGTTTTTGCTTTTCCGGCGTAACTCATTTAGGTGCTGACGTAGTAATACTTAATTTTGCCTAGAAATGCCTTAACGTCTTTTATATTTTTCGGATGGACGTATAACTTTTGCGCTTATTACCATATTTGCTCTAAATACTCTGATATTACTGGATCTCGTATATACATATTGTTGAAAACGTAGGCCAAGTGAAAAGGCTGAATCGCAATTTGTATTTTGGTTTTATAAATGTTTGAAATTTGGCTTTGGTTTGGATTTGGAGATTTTGGAAACCCAAGTTTTTAGGACAATGGCATCTTGAAAAACATAAGGCAGGTGTGGTTTAAAATTATAAATAATAAACATTCAAATCTATTAGACAGAAGCAGCATTAATTGTCTTTACCGAACCTTAGAAAGAAGGGAAGCAATATGTTTACCATAAATATTAATAAAGGTGTCTGACTGTGAATGCCAAAAATCCAAAAGGGGAATTTGAGAAATCTGATTTTGGGAAACAAATCAGGTTTTTCGAAATTTCGGCCCGTGTGAACCCCCAGCTGCCTTATTCCGGTTTATTAGCATCATTTGAGACTTCTTTAAGATTTGGTTTTTTGGAATTTGCTATATTCGATATACTTTTTGACCTTACGCACTTGCCTCTTACGCATACATATTCCATTTCAAATTTTATCTTAAAGCATTATCGAAGCAATTTTACCACCCGGGTAACATTTTTTCAGCTATATTAAACTTTTGCAAGAAAAAATAAAAATAACAAAATTTACATCATCAAGCTTAAAAGCTTTACATGAAATAAACCCTTTTAGACATTTTATTTTCCATCATTACCCCCTATGTACATACAAATATGTGTTCGTACCTACCTGCCACATATATCGCTTTATCTTCATTTACTATTAAATCAAAATTATCTCCTAAGAACGAAAAAAAAAAAAAAATATCCATCCGATTGTAACTTATCCACCTTGATAACAGTGAAATACGAATATAAAAAAATGTTAAGCTAAAAGCTCATCCATATACATCCGATTTTCAAAAAGAAAAAAGCTAAATTCCATTTTCATATATTATCATACCCGAAATGAAAACCATTTTACTTTTTTTTTTATCCCGTCTTTTGTACCCATTTATAAGAACTGTGTTGAAATTCTTCAGGATTTTTTTTATATATGAACAAACATTCAGGGAAACTCAAAATAGGAAAAATGTTGCGTGTGTACGTATGTTTGTGCATCAAGTATAAACAGAACCAAAAAAGGTTGTCTTTTTCTTTTCAGATGATGGATGATAAATTTATTACATCTAAAATTAGTGGGTTAAAAAGGGTTATACATAAATGTGTGCTTGTATATGTGTTTAATGATTGATTTATGAATTTTGAATTTGAAGGTATTAAGTTGTCATTCAAAACTGTATTAATATTTCATGCAAAACAAAACTTAAAGACGTGCACCATTCTAAAATATGTCATCGCATTTTCGATCGATGTTATATACTAAATGTATAAAATGAGACACTTGGGATTTTTGTATAGCCGCAATTTTAATTGGATACATTTTTTTTTTTTTTTTGGTTAATCCACTAGGCCGTTGTTATCAAATCGTTAAAACAAATAAAAATAATGAGAAATTTCCATCCTAGATGATTGTCATAAAAATTAAATCATAATATTCAGGGGTGGCCTCCCCGTCTATATGGTGTGTCATCGATAAAAATGTTTAAAAAAAAAAAAATTCTGAAATAAGGGTGGACATGAACAATTCTTAGATCGTATACATAGTTAAAGGTTAGATTTTCCTTTTTATTATTTGTAAATTCTAAATTGTGTGTATGCTTGGGTGATTCAATATGAAATTGATTTTCCTTCAAATTTTATTTGATTTTTTTTATTTTTTTTTGGGTTAATCTATTGTTCGATTTAATTTTTGGGATTATTTTTCAAATTTTCAGTATCATTTTGTGTGTACGTTGGTGTGTATGCTGAAAAATGATATATACAATCTACATTTTCTAGATTGTTGGGTAAATATTTTATTTGTCGCATTTTATTTTGTGAATTGCGATAGTCGTATCGAATTACATGTAAAATATTTGGTACTAGATGATTAGTCCGCGTAATGATAAACAGACTTTTGTATGGGGCATCTGCTTTAAAATGGATACTTTTAGAATTTTAGATATACTTCTGCGCTTTTTAGTCGGACCTTTAGGCTTTATCATTATCTTTATAAGGTGATCAACGACATAACACATAACTCACGACTCCAGGATATCGCCGTGGCGAATGGCACTACTCAACTGTGGCTTACCTCATATAGACTATAACAAAATACCTAAAGTAATGGTAAACACCAAAAACGACCTTGCCTTTTAAAAAGTTTGTTTTATATCTTAAACTGTTTTACGAAATTTAAGAATTTCAAAACAAATTTTAAAAAATTCAACAAATTTCCGGAATTTTAAAAAATTTCAAGAATGATAAGAGGTTTAAGAATATTTTAGACATCATCCTAAAACTGATGAATCTCTTACAATTTAAAAATTCAATAAATTAAAAGTTTAAAAAATTTTAAAAAATTGTTCAGACGTAGAGTATTGATTTTTCTAAAACTATATTTTATAAAATAAAAAAATTTGAGAATTAGAGGAATTTGTAAATTGCAATTGCACCATTTTATTTTAGAGTGTCAAATTTGTCAAAAAACTGTACACTCCTGAATATTTAAAAATTGAAAAATTCAATAATTTTACGAAATAAAAAATTGCAAGATTTTGAGAATTTTGAGGAATTTTTAAATGGTTTTCTTAAAGGATTTAACGATCGCCATGAGGTTAAAAATTTCTTCAAATTATGGAAAATATCGACAACCTTTTAATAGTTGTATATATTTCGGTCAATTTTTAAAACCATTTAATTAATTTCGCAAACTTCAGAAGGTTTAAGAATTTCAAGCAGTTTAAAGATTTTAAATGCTTCGAGCATTTAAAACTTAAGTATTTTAATTTTAATAGTTAACCACAAATTCTCTAAAAATTTACTTTATAAAATAAGTAAATTTAAGAATTTCCTTATTTCAATTGTATGACGAGAAATTTTAAAACATTTTTGAATATTTTAGAGTCTCAAATTTTACAAAAACGAGCAAACTTAAAGAAAAATTTAAGGAATTTCCCGAATTTTTAATAATCGAAAAAGATACCAAAACCAGGGTTTCAATAGTTTTATGAACGTGAATTTTAGGGTTTAACTAAAAGAAGAATTTTAAAAGCTTATGAATTTTTAAATTATTTTCTATTAAGCTTTCGAAGGCTTCGGGATCGCATTGAGATTAAATAAGTCGAAAATTCATCAAATTATAGAAAACACCAAGGATTTTAAAATTTTTGAAAAAATTTCGACAAAATTTTAGAACCCAGAATTTTATTAGTATCAATCTTTGAGAATTTTTATTATAGCCCCACTCTGTGTAGGAATTGTAACTTAATGTTTTACAAAATTTTAATGAAGATTGATGATTCAGCTGCTACAGCAGATCGTTTTAGGTTAGGTAATAGTTTTAAGTATTTTAAAGTGTTGCATTTTTCAAAAAATTGTAATTTCCTGAATTTTTAAAAATTGAAAAATTCAAATATTAGGGACTCAGTAAAATTATGAATTTATTAAGAATTGCAAGATTTTTAGAATTTTTAAAAATTTATAAATCTTGAAATTGTTTTCTTAAAAATTTCGCCATGACTCATGATCGTTAAAAATTATGGCAAGTAACGCCAAATTTTTTATATTTGAAAATATTCCAAATAATTTTTAAAACAATTTTAAGAAATTTTTAAAATTATTTAAAAAAAATTTAAGACCCGGATAATCAGAATTGTATTAATTAAGGACTACAAATTTCAAGAAATTCACAGATTTTAAAAGTTTCGAGCATTTAAAACTTAAGTATTTTAATTTTAATAATGACAATTTCTCTAAAAATTACCATCAAAATAAATCAATTAAGGAATTTCTAAATTTCAATAGTACCCCGAAATATTTTAATCTAGTTTTAAAAGTTTTAGAGTCTAAAGTTGTTCAAAAAACTAACAAAGGTAAGGAAAAATTTAAAGAATTTTCCGAATATTTAAAAATTGGAAAAGTTACCCAAACCAGATTTTTAATAATGTAATGAATATGAATTTCAAAAACGTAATGATTCAAATAATTTTACGAATGTAAGGAGTTTAAGAAGTACAAAATTTTTATAATTTCTAGAAATTTTAACATGAAATTAATTTGTTTTAAGAATTTCACGATCGATTTGAGGTTCATGAGAAAAACATTTCATCATATTTAGTAAAATTTCGACGATTTTTTTATATTTGAAAATATCTCGATAAATAATAGAAATTTTTGAAGCTCCCTAAAAATTGTAAAATTTTATTAATTTTATGACTACGAATCTAAGGAGTTTAAGAATTGGAAAAATTTTAGAATTTTAAAAAATTTATAAATTTTGAAATTGTTTTCTGTTATGAGATTAGGTTTAAATATGCTAAAATTACATTAAATAATAGAAAATATCGAGCATTTTAAAATCTTTGAAAAAATGTCGACAAAATTTTAAAACTCAGAATTTTACTTGTATCAATCTTTGGGAATTTTTATTATGGCATGGCTCTGTATAAGAACTGAAAATAAATGTTTTACAAAATATTGTTGTAGTTTTATGTTTCAGCTCTTACAACAGATCATTTTGTCAAAAACTATAATTTCCTGAATTTTTCAGGGAGGGCTGCATTTTTTTACTTAATTAAAAAATTTAATTGATTTTATGAACTTTAATTAAGATTGGCAAATTTTTTTGTTAACATTTATAAATTTAGAAATCTTTTAAGAATTTCACGATCACCATAAGCTTCAAAATTTCACCAAATAATATAAAATATTGACAAATTTTAAATCTTTAAAAACATTTTGACCAATTTTTAAAACTATTTAAGACCAATTTAAAGATCTCTTAAGTACATCTTCTAAAGATTTTAGAGTCTGAAATTTAAAAAAAACTAAGAAATTTAAAGAAAAATTTATGGAATTCCTTGAATTTTTAAAAATTGAAAAAGATACCCAAACCAGCGTTTTAGTAGTTTTATGAGCATGAATTGTAGGATTCAATTAACTTTACAATGCTAAGAATTAAAAAAAAAAAATTATGAATATTCTTTAAATTAAAGGAAATATTGAGAATTTTAAAATTTTTGAAAAAATATCAACAAAATTTTAAAACTCAGAATTTTAATTGTATCAATCTTTGGGAACTTTCATTAGGGTTCCACTCTGTGTAGGAATTGAAAATAAATGTTTGATAGTGTCAACTTTTCAAAAAACCTGTAATTTAACGAATGTTTTAAAAATTGAAAAATATCTGATCAGGGATATAGTAATTTTATGAATCTAAGGATTTACTTAATTTTTCGAAGTTTAAGAAATTTATAAATTTTGAAATTGTCTTCTTTTAAAAATTTCAAGGAGATTAAAAAATATAGAAAATAATGACAAATTTTTTATATTTGAAAATGTTTCAACTAATTTTTAAAAAAATTTAAAAAATTTTTAAAACTATGCAAACAATTTTAAAGACCTGGATAATTAGAATTTTATTAATTAACGACAACAAATTTCAAGAAATTTACAGATTTTAAAAATTTCAAGCATTTTAAACTTAAGTTCACAATTTCTCTAAATATTACCATTACAAATAAATAAATTAAGGAATTTCTAAATTTCAATAGTACCACGAAATATATTAATCTAGTTTTAAATGTTTTAGAGTCTCAAATTTTTTCAAAAAATAACAAATGTAAAGAAAAATTTAAAGAATTTCCCGAATATTTAAAAATTGGAAAAGATACCCAAACAAGATTTTTAATGATTTAATGAATATGAAATTAAAAATGTAAGGATTCATATAATTTTATGACTGTTAGGAGTTTAAGAACTGCAAAATATTTAGAATTTTAAGAAATCTATACTTGAAATTATTTGATTTTAAGAATTTCACGATTGCCTTGAGATTCGTGAGAAAAACATTTCATCGTATTAAGTTAATCTCGACAAATTATAGAAATTTTTGAAACTACCTAAACAAATTTTAAGATCCGGATGACCAGAATTTTAATATTTTTATACCTTTGATAACATTAATTAATTAATTTCGCAATCTTCAGAAGGTTCAAGAATTTCAAGTTAAAACTAACTTTATAAAATAAATAAATTTAAGAATTTCTAAATTTCAATAGCAAGACAAAATATTTTAATCTAGTTTTTGAACGATTTAGAGTACCATATTTTGAAAAAAAAAAAATACAAAATTTAAAGAAAAATTTAATGAATTTGCCACTTTTTAAAAATTAGAAAACATACACAAACTAGGGTTTCAATAATTTTGTGAACTTAAATTTCAAGAAATATAAGGATTTAGCTAATTTGACGAATCTAAGAAGTTTAAGGATTGTACAAATTTTAGAATTTTGAAATTGATTTCTGTTATGAGATGAGGTTAAATATGCTAAAATTACATCAAATTATAGAAAATATCGAGCAATTTCGGCAAAGATTTTTAACTCAGAATTTTATTTGTAACAATCTGAGGAAATTTTCATTAAGGCATGGGTCTGTGTAAGAACCGCAAATAAATGTTTTACAAAATTGTATTGTAGTTTTATGTTTCAGCTGTTACAACATATCATAAAACTAAAATTTCCGGAATTTTTAAAAATGTTGAAAAGAGGATCAGGGAGTGTTGCATTTCTTTAATTAATAATTTTAAGAATTTAATTGATTTTACCAAGTTTAAGAATGGTAAATTTTTTTGTTAAAATTTAAATTTTGAAATATTTTAAGAATTTCACGATCATCCTAAGCTTAAAAATTTCATCAAATAATGGAAAATATTGACCAACTTTAAATATTTAAATACATTTTTACCAATTTTTAAAAATATTTAAAAAAATTTAAAGAAATTTTTAAACTATTCAAGAAATTTCAGAATTTAATAACGTTAATTAATTAATTTCGTAATCTTCAGAAAGTTCAAGAATATAGAGGTTTTAAATGTTCCGAGCAATTAAAAGTTTATTAAAATTTCTGTAAAAATTAGCTAGGATAAGGATTTTCAAAATTTCAATAGTACCACGGAAAATTTTAATCTAGTTTTAACCATGTTACAGTCCCAAATTTAAAAAAAAATGTATGGAATTTCCAGAATTTTTAAAAATTGAAAAAAATACCCAACTGTAGTTTAAAAATTGCAAGATTTTAAGAATTTAAAGTAATTTATAAATTTTGAAATTGTTTTCTTTTAACAATTTTACGGTCATCATAAGGTTAAAAATTTCATCAAATTATTAAATATATGTAGAAATTCCGACATATTTAAGAAATTTTTAAGAATATTTAAAAAAATTAGAGACCCGTATGATCAAAATTTTATTAATTTTAGGACCATAAATTTCAAAAAATTTAAGAATTAATTAATTTTGCAAACATCAGAAGTTTCAAAAATATCAAGCAATTTAAAGATTTCTAATGTTTCGAGCATTTAAAATTTAAGTATTTTCAATTTAAATAGTTAACTGTTTCAGGGTTTCAATAGTTTTATAAGAATATGAATTACAATGTATTAATGGGTTTAATGAATAAGATAAATTTTGAAATTTTTAAAAAATTTCACGATCACCATAAAATTAAAAATTTCACCAAATAATGGAAAATGTCGACCAATTTTGAAAATTATTTTAAAAAAATTAAACAAATTTTTAAAATTAAAGCTCGGATGATCAGAATTTTATTTAACGGGAATTTCAAAAATGTTAAGCAATTTAACGATTTTAAATGTTTCGAGTATTTGAAACTTAAGTAAACTTAAATAGTAAATTACTATTTTTCTAAAAATTACTTTATAAAAAAAAAATTAAGAATTTCCAGAATTTATAAATTTCACGAGTTATTTCAATTTTAAAAATTTTAACATTTCAAATTATAAAACAAAACCAACAAATTTCCCGAATTTTCGAAAATTGGAAAAAATGCCTAGGAGAGGGTTTGAATTATTTCATATACATGAATTTCAAGAAATTTAACGGCTTTTTTATAGACTTTTTAAAATATATTAATTGTTCATGGCATTCCCAATATTTTCGATTTGGTAAATCATAAAAATAAAGAGGCCAATCCCTCATAATATACCTACTGAAAGGTAGTCATTTCCCCTCCCCGTAGTTTAGACCAAGGGCCAGGAATTCTACAAATGTATTACTCTTCAAAAATGAGAACCGTCCATGAGTTCTTTATGTTGGTCTTCTCATCAGGTAGGTACGACCAAACTATAAAAATACAACTCTCGACATTCACAATAGGTATCTGGTCAGAACGTACTAACATAGTGAATTATATTCACTACATCAAAAACGATTGGAGAAACCATAAAAAAAGCCGAAAACAAGTTAAATTCTTAATAAAGAAATTTAACGATTCAGTTAATTTTACGATTCCGAATAGCTCAAAAATTGCATTCACCATTAGGTTTAAATATCAAAAATTTCATCAAATTTTTGGAAAATAAAATTTTATTCGAATTTTAGTAATTTGAAAAAATTTCGACAAAATTTTAATACTCAGAATTTTTCTTTTATCAATCTTGATAATTTTCAATATGGCAAAACTCTGCCTGTACTGAAAATAAATATTTTAATATTATTGAAGATTTGTGTTTCCGCTGTTAAGTTGATTGACAGTCACGAATACTACAATTATGGACCCCTAATTTATGATCACCGTCAATGCTGACGTGACCGAATTATATATGGGGGAATATTTTTCCCACACAATATGAACGTTGACTGGGCTTTTTGATTTGGCATTTGACGAGCAATTTGTCGAACAGATTAAATTGAACGAGATTGAACATTTTGAACATAATCATGGAACCAAAGACCAAGGCATTGAGGCGGTTAAGAGCAGTTTGGGTAAACAAATATTTTGAACCATTTATTGGTAAAAACGACCTCCCTAAATAATTTTTTCTTATAATTATTTTGAAGAAATTTAAGAATTTCAAGAATTTGAAATTTTCTTAAAATTTAGGAATTTAAGAAATACTAAGAAATTTTGAAGATTTTAAAATTCAAAAAATTAACTAAAATTTAGATAATTGAAACAAATTTTAAGAAATTGAAGAAATTTTGCAAATTTTAAAAAAAATTAAGCATCCATCATATATTTTAAGAACACAAATTTCAAATTTTTAGATTTTGGGAGTTTTAAGAATATTTTAAGTACTTCATAAATATCTAAATTTCGATATAGAGCCACAACATTTTTTAGGATAGTTTTAAGCACTGTAGGGTCCCAAATTTGTCAAAAAACTAACAAATTTAAAGAATTAAAAATTTTAAATGTTTAAGAGATTTTCCGAATATTTAAAAATTCATAATACCCATTTCAGGGATGAATAACAAGGTATTTATGGATTTAATGAATGAGATACATAGATCATAGATAGAGTCAATGATACTATTTATGTTTCGTGAGCCTCAGCTAGCATCAGTAACAGGTAATAGCACAAATTATGAACTACTAGAGCCAAAGCTGTCTTCAGAAATGACATCAAAATATTCTGAGTTCTCAGCAAGACAATGTATTAACCAAAACCAAAGGCATATGGTAACTTTTTTGTCTTTCAAGAATTATTTACATATACATACGAGTACATATTACATTTCATTGCAGCCATAATTAAAATTATCAACCAGTTCGGTATTAAAGTTCTAAATTTCACAAATTTTATATTTATAATCGACTTTTACTTTTACATTCTCCTAAAAATTGTTAGAATTTTTTTTTTTAATGTAGAATTTTAAATATGTCTAGCTCGAAGCAAACTTGTGATGTTGCTATGGTGGAAAATATTTGGAGTTTGTGTAATACCAAAATGATTGATGTTATATAATTCAAGTGAAGAAAGTTATTAATTAAGACAATTATTAGGGGGAAATGTATTTCGGAAGACATTAGAAAGGGATCCAAAATTTTACACTTAAGTAAATAAAATCTTGAAGGTGAAAATAATTTTATTTATTGCCGTCAAATGCGAAATTTCTGTATAAACACATCACACCTTTCATTTAATTTATGTAACATCATTTTATACCAATAATTAAAAAGTAAAATTTTAAAACAAATTAAATTTCATTTTTGACATAAAAATTGTTTCATATTTACCACCACTTATATTTGTAAAATTTATCGCTTAATTTTAGTAAACAGGAAACAGATGTAATGTCGGTCATTTGTTGGACACTTAGCGAACTATTTACCACGTTTTTCCTATATATTTAACAACCAAACGCATGCCATAGTTTCATGTATGATAATGTATAAGCATACGGCTACACCTCTACACACGAATAGTGCAAAACGTTGATAGACCAAAAATAAAATGTGAATGATCTCAAAAAAAAAGAAGAAAAAACTCAGAATTGAAGAAAATTAAAAATCTAATTTTACGGACTGTCGATCTTTCGCTAAATTAATAAAATAACAACATATAGCTACAAAAAAAATAAATTAAATTTTTATACATAATTTTGTTGTTGTTATTTTTTTTTTTTTAGTTCTTGAATAACCAAAAGCCAATGTGCAGTCATAAAAACAAAAAAAAAAATATTGTAAAGCAACGACGAATTCAACAACGTCTTATAAAATATATTAAGATTTTGTTTGCTTGATCTTGCACAAAAACTTGTTTTGCCGGCTCTTAAATAATTTTTTATTTTTATTTTCGTTCAAAGTATTATTTTAAAGAAACTCTATTACCTTTCTTAAAATAAAGACCACAAGAAGTTTACATTTTTATACAAAAGAAAGAGAATTGAAAGTATATTAAATATCAATCTGATCGTGGTCTACACACACAAGAAATGACATCATCCACACAATGATGATGATCATGATCAAATTTATATCGTTAAGCAGAATAAAATAATTGTTATTATTTCATTTGTGTATATATGATCGTGATCGGCAAAAGAAAGCAAAATGGATCTCTACGATCATAACTCAGCGTGTATGATGTATGTACGTATAAGCGCACGCGTGTTAGTATCATAGTTAATAATTTATTCGACCCACATTTTCATAATAAAAAAAAAAAAACTACAAGTTGGATTTTTTTTTATTCTCGTTATAGTTGACGAAGCATGTATACACAATACATAAGCTAGGCGTAGTTGTACAACACATATATCGATGTATGTATTTTTAACAAGATCTTAAATACTGTATGATCAATTAGCGCATGATCATATCTCGCATTTTGCTCGTTTAGATCATTAACAAATTAAGAGATAATTTATGTCGTTTTACATATTATAAATATGTGCTGTTCGAGACATTTTGCCACCTAAATACTCAAACTCATATAATTAAATATAACCTCGTGTAAATTTTGTGTATTATTCATATTATGGTATGTATGTAGATCGTCGCAATTTACAAAATATTTAAGTAAAATTTAAATTCGAGAAACGCGTGAGTGATCTATAGGATATTTCATCATCGTCGTTAAACAAAATAACATTGTATTGGCCATTGTCGTATTTATTATTATGGTTTTGAAAAAAAAATTGTCTAAATTAAATTATGTCATTGTGCGACGATTCTCGCTTACACATACTCTGAGATTGTGGTACTATATAATTAAGTTACTGTATTTTATATTGTGTGAAATAATTGCTTAATTTTTTTTTTTAAGGTTATAAATATTTTGATGGCCATGTGATCATCGTCGTGGTTTAAATTAGAAAAAAAATAAGAAGATTGCCATGGTTTATCTAAATACAGAATCTCAATACAGAACCAGTTTGTTGATATTATCAGATTACATAAGATTTTCTTTTATTTTCTCCTTAGAACAAAACAAAAACAAAGGGATTAAAGGATCTGTATCTATTTTCATTTTCCGTGTGATTTCCTTGTACATACACACACGAAAAACTACTTTGCGTACACATATATATGTATATAAATATATAAATATATATATATATATATATATATATATATATATATATAATATATATATATATATATATATATATATATATTTATATATATATATATATATATATATATATATATATATATATAAATATATATATATATATATATATATATATATATATATATATATATATATATATATATATGTATATATATATATATATATATATATATATATATATATATATATATATATATATATATATATATATATATATATATATATATATATAGAGAGAGAGAGAGAGAGAGAGAGAGAGTTGTATCCTTTTTGCCAAGTTTATAGCTTTTATTGTACTTACGTATTTATGTGAAAGGATTTTTGATTCAAAATGAGGTGGCAAAAAAAAATTCGTATTTTGATTTTAACCTTTAATGCAAAATGTTAAAATTTTCACCTGGTTTTATAAAATTTATTCCATTCCATCACCTACTATATGTACTCGTATATACACACACTACATTATAATACCAAATGAATATGAAGAAAAAACCAGGTAAAATCGTGATAATGGCAAAGATTTTATATTCAATCCGTTCTCTCTCGGCTCTTCACATCCCCAAAAGTTTATTTTTTTATTTTTTTGAGTTTTTATTTTGCTGGATGATGATGAAGAAATAATACAACACATATAGCACACAAAATAAAAATCTGTCAGACAAACAGACAGACAGTAAGACCCACAGAATTATTTTCAATTTTTTTTTTTTTTTTTAATTAAAAGTTTTCCCATGTAACTATGTGTGTGTGAGAAGGGACGGGAAAAATTCTAAAAAATATAACAAAAAATATTTTGTTGGATTTTTAATTTAATTCTGGAATTACAGAGCAGAAGAGTATTTTTGTGTTAGCATTTTTTGCTGAGGTTGTTTTTTATATATTATTTCTGTGTCAAGTTACCTTTAAAAAGTATATAGAAATTTAGAGATTAGGTTTTCTCTGTAAAGGTAAGAAATGTGAAAAGTCACACGGAAAATGGGCAAAAGGGATTGTCAATTTATTTGATATTGACATTGGTAATGTATATATATATATATATATATATATATATATATATATATATATATATATATATGTTGATATATATATATATATATATATATATATATATATATATATATATACATATATATATATATATATATATATATATATATATATATATATATATATATATATATATATATGATATATATATATATATATATACATATGTATATATATATATATATATATATACATATATTCCTTTGTACACTTCGTAGATATCCATATATAAAAACCATGATATAGTAAACAAGTAACTCTGGTGTGGACAAATAAATTCTACAACTTTAAAATAAAATTTGAAACAGTAAATCTTTAATTTTCCAAATTTAGAAAATTTTACGAGATACAATATATAAGCATGGTAATGTAAATCGTTTGTAGAAATACAGAATCGAGAATGTCGATAATGAATTTCCAATTTTGGTAAATTCTGAGATTAGTAGAAATATTAAAATTAGAATATTCTAATAGTCTTTAATTCGGATTATTTTCAATTGGTAAATCAATTTAAATTTCTTAAAATTCTAAAATATTAGGAAATTTGAATTTTGTAGAAACTTGAAATTTCAGAATTCCGTATTTCAACAGATTTCAATGTGATATGTACTACAAATTACAGCTCAACTGTCAACAAATCCTATTGAATTTAATGTTTGACCACTGAGAATTATATAATCCTTAGTGGTTTGATTTCAAACATAGAAAATTCTGAAGTTTGAAATATTAAATTTTAAAAATATTGAATGAAAATTTTGAATTTTTCAAAGCTTTAGGTTCAAATAAGCTTTCATTATTCTAAAATTAAAGCAAATCTGAATTTTGTAGAAATATCCTTGCTTTACTTTTATTAATTTCAGAATTGGTAAAAATTCAAAACTTTACTTTTGTTTGATACTTTAAATCACAGCTTAACTATGATAAAATTTTATTTCGATATTAGATCAAATTTTTGGTTCGCAAAATTGTTTTTGTAGGAAACGGTCAATTTTGATGGTCATTCGAAATTCTGAAGAAAATAAGTATTTGATAAAAGCTTGGAAAGTTATAATAAGTTCAAGGTTTCTTTTGAATTCTGAAAATATTTCAGACTCGCATAAATAATTTTTAAAATTCTTGGTTTTGTTCAAAACTCCCCCGTTCAGAGTCAGTATAAACTTGAAGGAATTTTGTAAAATTAGTAATCGATACCATACTAAATTTTGAAGAAAAATATAAAATCGTGGAACCTAAATAAATGTGGAACCTAAATTTTTTGCATGTTGAAGCTTAGGAGCCTTTCAGAAAATATTATCAACATTTATTAACGAGATAAAGGGTCAGATTGGAAAACAATGTTTTTTGTGTATTTCTTGAAAAATTGTCATTGAGTTCCCATTTTAAATTCTCTAGGAAATTCAAGTTAAAACGTTTAATTTAAATTCTGATCATTTTACAGAATTGAGTTAGAGTCTGTAATTTCACAATTTTGAGGAAGCTGCATAAAAAATGTTTCGTTTGGTAAAAGCATGGAAAAAGATTTCTTGAATTTTGTGTTCATATTTTATAAAAATACTGAGATTTTTGAACAAATCTGTTTACATTTTCGGAGTATATTTAATCTGAAAGGTTCAATTAAAATTTTATTGTTGTTTGTTAATAATGTTCGTTTTTTTGAAATTGTAAACATTTGAAAAAAGCTTATCAAATTCTGAAATTACGTTATTGAAGCTTACTACTTACCAACTTCTGTAATATTAAAAGATTGACCACCAAACCTTTCATGTGCAGAATATAAATAAGCGTGAGAACTTTTATTAATTCTGAATTGATCAATTTTCAAATTTGAACAAAATTCGGTACTACAAACAGACTGTTTAGTTTTAGGAAATAAAAATTTATAGTTTTACTGTGTCCAAATTTAAAATTTCATCTGAATTTAAAAAAAAAAATCTGAGGTTTTTGGCCAAAAATTGTTTCACTTATACTTAAAAATTAACATTTATCTTAAAATATTTATCTCTATATTTTAACAGACTAACAGAGAACAAACAAACTTGAGAATTTTTAATACAACAACATTTTATACTTCAGCAGACTTAAATTTGATACTACGAATAAACACTGTTATAGAGTTATCAGTGTTCATCATCTGGCATTTAAAATGTTCACCAAATCTGATTTAATAAATGTTATCTTTAGGTTTCAAGCATTTCAAGATTCAGTCAATTTGATGGTTGAGGATCAAATTTTTAATTCTTAAAAATTGTCAATTTTGAACCTTTATTCGGAATTCTGAAGAGAACTAGTATATGATAAAAGCTTGGAAAGTTTCTTTTAAATGTTGAAAATATTCAAGGAAACTTGAAGGAATTTATAAAATTGGCAATCGATACCATCCTCATCAAATTTTGAGTTCATTTCTGAAGTTATGATTTTAAAAAATTCATACAAATTGTAAAAGCTAAGCAATGAAATTATTAAGATTCTTTGGCATTTTTAGGGTTTGTCAAATTGTGTATAGTTGTTTCTAATTTTTGAGTTATGAATTAAAAATTTTTAACGGTTCTAGGTTTCCTTATATCGTTAATTTAAATTCAATAATTTGCTTTTGGTAGAAAAATTCAAAATTTTTATAAATTTCGACAAAGTTCAAGTTAAATAAAGTTTGGCATATGTGTTTCGTGTTTGGCATGTGTTTATTCAATTCATCGAAGGACCGCAATTAACAAAATGACTAAGGCGAGATGCCTCAAATATTTTCGAAAGGTCATTGGTAGCCAAGACTAAATAGAGCACCCATTTGTTGCGATTTGTTGTGAAACGCACTCAAACACTATTTGTGTACAGCAAAAAATGGTTTTTAAAAATTTGTTAATCCTCTTGTGTTTCTTTCAAAATTGTCATTGAGCTTTAATTTTAAATTCTCTAGAGAAAACCATAAATTAAAAGATTTAATTTAAATTGTGATCATTTTAGAAAATTCAGTATGTCTGTAATTTCAATATTTTTTTGGCAAAAGCATGAAAAAGCCTGCAATTTAAAGTTTTCAAATTTTGTAAACATTAAGTTTCTGAGAGTAAATTTAACCTTGAAAATGCAACTCAAATTTTATTATTTACTCAACAAGTTTAATTTTAAAGCTCGATTTTTTGAAATTGTCAACATTTGAAAAAATTTTGTCAAACTGTGAAATTTCGGAAAATTGATCCTTACTTACTTCTAAGGAAAATTCTCAAATTTCGATTTTCATTTCCTTATGTAAAAAACTTAAGAACTTTCATTAATTTTGTATTGGCTAATTTCAAAATTTGAACAAAATCATTACACAGCAGACTTTTCGGTTTTAGGAAATAAACATTTAGAATTCTAATGTATCTTAATTTTGAAAAAAATTCTGAGTTTTTTGGCAAAAAAATGTTTCATGTGTACTTAAAAATTGACATAAACCATTAAAAATTTGATTCTTTAAAATTTGCTTTGTGCTTCAAATATTTCGAATTTTCTAATGTATTATCTAAATTCCCAAGATTTTTTTTTTGAAATTCTGAACGTCTAAAAAAATTCATAAGTACGAATTTAGGTTTTATAAAAATATTTTGTTTGACAAAAGTTGAAAAATTTTGAAACTACTTCAAATATAAGGAGGAAAACAAGTAGTTTTAAAATTGCTTTCAAATTTTGCTTTAAACACAAAAAATTTAACAAGTTATATGTCTTCCATTAATCATACAGTTCTGAAATTTTATAAAAATTTGATACTGTAAAATTTCTATTTTGACTTCAAACATTTGATATTTTGCAGTTTCATATGTTGAATCTTGAAAGTGTTATTTGAAAATTTTGAACTTTTTTAAGGTCTTTCGAGTATTTAAATAATCTTTGGCAATTTTTTGAAAGTTTTTTTTTTTAAATTCTGAAATTAAAAAACGGAAGGTTGTTTTATGGGTTTCTAAAAATATTGAGTAGTTCATTCATTTGTTGGTATGGTTAAAGATAATTTGATTTGGGTAAAAATAATGTGACTTTCAAAATTAAAATTAATTTAAAGCTTTCAAGCTTTAGAGTGATACTATTATACATATTTTCAATATTTTATAAAATTTTATCTAATTCGATTCTCAAAACTTTCAACAAAATTTTATTTTTATAAAAGTTCGTGAAATCAAAATATGTTTCTTTATTTTTATACAATCTGAGAATAAAATCAAATTTTTTTATAATTTTGTGAAATTTTTTAAAAAATTCTGAAATTTTGAAAAATTTTGACTGAAATTCTTTAGCTTGAATTTTGGGATTATGATAAATTTTGAACGTTTATGCATTCAAATATGGTTTTTGAAGATTTTGGTTAATTCATTGAATTCAAATTCTAAAATAAAGCGAAACCTAAAAAAAGTAAAAATTGTGAGATTTTAATTTTATTAATTTCGAAACTGATATTATGTAGTTCAAAATATGATCAAAATTTCATATTTTAACAGATTTCATTCTACTAATAATAATTAATTACAGCTAAAATTACAGCTATTCTGAATGTTTACGATTTTACTGAAATCATGAACTTTTCAAAAGTTTCACGTTATGAAAATTTGGTGAAGCGGTTAATAAACTAAATTTATATTTTGAAAATTGAGCAAAACATAATTATGCAGATATAATTACAATAAAATTTAGTACTCCGGCAGACCTAAATTGGATTTGAAATCGTTATCAAATTATGTTTGTCATTTTAAAATTTTAAAAAATTTCTTCTTGTAACTTCAAGTTTTACAGAATGACAGAAATGTTTCTTTTCTTTTCACGTTCAGAAATAATTAAGCTTCCAATTTTAATTGACATATACAATTTTAAACTTTGATC
Organism: Tipula vernalis; assembly: GCA_958295665.1. NCBI lineage: Eukaryota > Metazoa > Arthropoda > Insecta > Diptera > Tipulidae > Tipula > Tipula vernalis. The sequence goes on from OY282559.1 coordinate 379,056,192, forward strand.
AACATTTTGCCAGATTTAAATTTGATAAAGATTGGTAGGTCTGAAAATTTTAACAAACTTTGTTTAAAGCACTAAAATTTTTACAATTTTTGGTTATTTAAAATTGGTTTTTGAATTTCGAACCTACCAAATTCTAAAGTGCGAAATTAAGTTTTATTGTATTTGCTAACATTTTAGAATTTTTTCATATTCTGTAATTCAGCTGCAATTCAAAATAAGGTAAATTCGATATAACTAATTCTGTTTATCAGGGTGTTAGTAATATGGAATATACATGAAAATAAAATGACCTAATGATGCCTATGGAATTTGCAAAAAATATTTTTCGGCATAATCCTAAGGTTGTAAACGATATTAATACAGATTTTTCAATGCATCATCATTTACTAGCGTGAGAAACGAGGAAACAAACAACGGGTTTGGAAAATAGTCCTCAATTCATAATTGCTTTACATCTGATGGTACTTACTAGTTATTGTCAAATTGTGTATAATTGTTTCTAATTTCTAAGTTATGAATTAAAAATTTTTAACGTTTCTAAGTTTCCTTATATTCTTTATTAAAATTTATTAATTTACTTTTGGTAGAAAAACTCAAATTTTTTACAAATTTCGACCAAGTTCAAGTTAAACAAAGTTTGACTTAAAACTTTTTTCGTATTTGGTATGTGTTTGTTCAATTCATCTTCGAAGGGCCCCAATTAACAAAACGACTAAGGCGAGATACCTCAAATATTTTCGATACGTTATTGGTAGCCAAGACTAAATAGGGCACCCATATGTTGCGATTTGTTGTGAAACGATTACTATTTGTGTACAACAAAAAATTGTTTTTAAAAATTTGTTAATCCTCTGTATTTCTTTAAAAATTGTTATTGAGCTTTAATTTTAAATTCCCTAGAAGGAACCCTAAATTAAAAGATTTAATTCAAATTCTGATCATTTTATAGAATTCAGTATGTCTGTAATTTCAATATTTTGGGGAAGCTGTATGAAAAATGCTTAGTTTCATATAAATTCAAAGCATGAAGAAGTCTGCAATTTTAAGTTTTAAAATTTTGTAAATATTCTACTCAACAAGTTTGATTTTGAAGCTCGATTTTTGGAAATTGTCAACATTTGAAAAAACTTGTCTAATTCTGAAATTTCGGAAAACTGATCCTTACTTACTTCTAAGGGAAATACTGAAATTCCCATTTTCACATCCTTATATACTCGTAAAAAGCTTAACAACTTTCAGTAATTTTGTATTGGCTAATTTCAAAATTTGAGGAAAATAATTACACAGCAGACTTTTGAATTTTAGGAAATAAACATTTAGAATTCGAATGAATCTTAATTTTTAAAATTTTTTTGAGATTTTTGGCAAAAAAATGTTTCATGTGTACTTAAAAATTGAAATAAACAATTAAAAATTTGATTCTTTAAAATTTGCTTTGTGCTTCAAATATTTCTCTCTGATATCTCTCTATTCGTTCTCTGATATATTAAGTTTTTTTTGAAATTCTGAGCATCTAAAAAAAAAAATTATAAGTACGAATTTAGATTTTATAAAAATATTTTGTTTGACAAAAGTTGAAAAATTCTGAAACTTCTTCAAATACAAGAAGGAAAGTCTAAATTTTGTAAAAATATTGAGATTTAACTTGAGACACTGTGTCAAACAGCCAAAAGTAGTCAAATTTAGCCAAAAAAAAAAAAATTAATAAAACCAAGTAGTTTGTAAATTGCTTTCAAATTTTGCTTTAAACATAAAAAAATTAACAATTTAGATGTCACCTGACAAATTTGAATATTTTTAAAAAATTCTGAAATTTTAAAAAATTTTGACTGAAATTCTGTAGCTTAGATTTGGGCATTATCATAAATTTTGAAAGTTTAAGCTTTCAAATATGATTTTTTAAATTTTGGTTAATTCATTGATTAATTAAAATTCTGAAGTGAAGCAAAACCTAAAAAAATTAAAAATTCTGAGACTTTAATTTTATTAATTTCTAAATTGAAACTAGTTAAAAATATGATTAAAATTAAATATTTTAACAGATTTCATTGTATTAATAAAAATAATTAAAGTTAAACTATAATCAGTTTATTTTGCTCAATATTATGCCAAATTTAAAGAAAATTTGATTTGACAAACATCTAAAGTTTTACGTTATCAAAATTTTGGTAAAGTTGTTATTAAACCAAATTTATATTTTGAAAATTGAGCAAAACATAATTTTGTTCAAAATGTTGAAACTTTCCAAGCTTTTTGTTAATCTATAAATTGATCAAATTCATATTAGAATAAAATTTAGTACTCCAGCAGACCTAAATTGGATGCTATGCATAAGCACTGTGAAATCTTTATCAAATTCTGTTTGTCATTTTAAAATGTTAACAAATTTGTTCTTTTAAATTGTAACCTTTTATTTCAAACATTTCAAAGTCTGCACTAAAGTTAATGTTTACAGAATGAAAGAAATGTTTCAGTTCTTTTCACGTTCAGGAATAATTAAGCTTCCAATTTTAATTGACACATACAATTTTAAACTTTGATCAAAATTTTGCAAAATTTAAATTTGATAATGATTGGTAGGTCTGACATTTTTAACAAACTTTGTTTAAAACACTAAAATTTTTACAATTTTTGGTTATTTAAAATTTGGTTTTTGAATTTCGAACCTACCAAATTATAAAGTGCGAAATTAAATTTTATTGTAATTGCTAACATTTTAGAATTTTTTCATATTCTCTAATACAGCTGCAATTCAAAATAAGGTAAATTCGATATTACTAATTCTGTTTATCAGGGTGTTTAGGGGTTAGTAATATGGAATATACGTGAAAATAAAATGACCTTATGATGCCTATGGAATTTGCAAAAAAAATTGTCAGCATAATCCTAAGATTGTAAACGACAACAAAATCTGAGCATGAAAATATTTAAAATTTGTGTGACAAATCCGCTACATAAAAAATTTGATTAATGTACTTTAAAAACTTTGGTCCTAAGAATAGTTAAATCTTATAAATTTGACTGAAATGTGACACAAATTTTCAATTCTAATTAGCGAATTTTAAAATAAAAAAGTTGTGTCTTGAAATTTTTACTAATTCATCAAAATTGATATTTCAAAATAGTTTTTGGAGCAATTTATTGCAATTTTTTGTTAGATTAAATTCAACAAGTAGTTGGCCGCTTTTTGAAATTTGGTTTATTCAAAATTGTTTTATGAGCAAAAATATGTTTGTGAATTCTGAAGAATTTTAAAAGTATCTAAAGTATTGAAAATATTACCCATTAAATTGAAATTTTAATATAATTCATTTGTCATCTAATCCCCCTAAAATTAAATATGATTTAGGGTTTTGAACAAATATTTCTTTCATTGCCAGTTAGTGTTGGTACCATTTTGTTTTGAAAATTTTACTTTTTATCTGTAATTCATATTTAATGAATTTTGAAATATTGAAATTAAAATTTCAAAATTTAAAATACCGATTAAATTTCTAGAACAAAAACTTTCGAATATCTACAGTCAATGAAAATTGGAAAATTGGAAAATTGAATTTTCGCCTGAATTCATCGTGTGTTGAAATGATTGCAAAAAATTTAATTTAAATTTAAATTTAGTTTCTACATATTTTGCATTCCGTAATTATCGTGTGTTGAAAATTTTAATTTTAAACGCCAAATTTCAAGAGTTTTTGTAACTCGATAATTTCTCGGTTCTAGCAAATTTCCAGTACTTTAACAGTTACATAGAACTTAATAGTACCACGACCGTATTATATTTACCACCAAGGCTAAATTATGCCTTTAGCCAAGTTAAAATGCATTTTAACTGTAGAAGTGACTTTCACTTTCGCCCGTTCAATTATTATGACACCAAACCGTATTGAAGAAAAAAAAAAAAAAAAATGAAAGTGTTCAATGAGGTAAAACGTCTTGCACGATCGCACGCTTTGATCAAATTTCTTATTCCTTCCACCTACCAAAATATAATAATACAAGTTTAGTACTCAAAGTCTATATAATCCTTTGAACTCCTTATAAATACATATATAAATGTAGTTGTTGTAAATAAAATGGCATTTATGTATACACAAAATATCACGTATCATCCAAAACCAGTGAAACCGCACGCTTCTATATAAACACATAACATTAAAAAGAAATGTAAATTTGTAGAGAGTTTAACGTACTCTCGAAAAATACACGATAATATATAAAATCTAAACACCTCTTTACATTTTCGTACAACATACATAATATTTATTTAAGAAGCAGCAGAAGCAGCAGCACCACATAATGCAGTGACAAAAGATCAAGGTAACAAAAATAAATAAATTCGTTCTTCTGTATACTTATAAAATTTTGTTACTTAACAAGTTTAAATATATGCAAGTACTCGACATAAAATATTGTAAGCTTTTATTTTATCCGCGATGATGATAATGATGATGATGATGACGTGATTCATAAAAGTCGTTGAAACGTCATTACATGAAATGAATTTAATTGGAATATATAAAATGATGCAATCTTGTTCCGCGCAACTACCGCATGCATGAGGTCATCAAAAACATTAAAAATAAAAAAATTCCGTTTCTTGTTTTAACTCTAAAGAATAAGATCGAGAATTTTTTTTTTTTTACGTTTTACTTTTTTATTTTGCAAGTTTTATGTGCCGGTGTGTATTCGGCGATATATATATAAAAGAAAATAATCAGCTTTATAAAAACTTGTTTTACAAAACTATCAAAAAAATTATAAAAAATTGCAAATTCGCCAATGAAATGCATGGAAATTTCAATTCGTCTTATAAAGGCGTACAGCGTGCATAATACGATCGTATTAAATTTTGTGTTGTAATTTTAGTGTTGTAAATTTTTAATGGTTCATTGAACACTTTGCACTACATTTATTAAGTAGGGCTGCCGCATGTAACATATTATTATAAATGTGAAAGCGTGATACTGCAAATTCTTAATTTGAACCGTCTGATGCATATTAGAAAGTATACAATTACACTATACTACTAATCCACCTTCAAATTATAATGTCATTTGTTTATTTATTAAGATAAAATTGGGCTACTAAACGTGGGAGAACGAATTAAAAATGAATATGTTTTAAGAAATTTGCCACACTTGAGAAATTTTGTAATTAGTAGTCAATTTGCCTTGGGAGTTGAGGACACAAAAATTTATAACCACACCAAATTTCGATATATACACGTGTGTGTACAGAGAAGGTGAATAACATTGGCTGCGACATTAAAGTGCACGCAAATTATTTTTTAATTCGAATCGAAATAAATACGTAAAAAAAATCCTATAAATCTTTAATTAATAAATTAGTATTTATTTGAACAAAATTGTCTAAAATGTCTACACGAATATCAAATAAAATGTCTAATAATAAAATAATATTGAGAATTGTTGAAGGTCATGTCAAACAAATAACAAACAGTTTTTGTAATAGACATATATGTATGTATGTACTCTCTTGTATAAATGTAAAATGTTTCAAGTGCTTGTTGAACACAAAATATTTAGGTCACGCAGTATTGTACAAAGTACATAACAATAGACGGTTTTAATTGTTTGAACTTAAATCTTGATTTGAGCGTGGGTTTTAATTACACGGTTCTTTTGAAATCAAATATCGAAACTTAATTTAACCATCACGTTAAAAAAAAAAATAGTAGGTAAATTTGATTGGCAAATTATTGCAAAAGAAGTGAGACTAAAAATTTCGTATGTAGCAGTTTTTACAAGACCTAAAAATTTTAATATTTATAAAAATTAAATTTTTGTTTTAAATTCGGTTTTCAACAGATTTAAGAATTTCTTCCAAATTTTGTTGAACAGCAGAATTTCACAGAAGCTTAGACTAGAATTCTATAAAATACTGATACACAATTAGACCTTAGAGATTTTAAAAGTTTAAGCAAAATTTCTATTTAACATCAATTTTTAATTTTTAAAATTTCTTGAATGTCACCGTTTTCTGAGCGAGAAGCTCGACAACAGCCTAAGAACTATTAAAATTAGAATGTTAAATACAAATTTTTTCCAAATTTAGATTTTCTGATCGCTTTTTCGATGCAAAAATTAAGAAAGCCTTAATTTATAAGAATAATGTTTCTCAGAATTTCTGGTGAAACTAAATTTATCGATTTAACGGAATTTTATTCAAATTTTGAATTTGAGTGTCAATTCTGAAAATATTAAATATAAAGCGTGGGTATTTTTACAAAATTCAGATTCTATTTAATTTCAGAATTTGCATTAATTAATAATTTTATCAAAATTTCCAGAGAATAAAAAAATCTAAATTTATACTAATCTAAGGATTTGAAATTGAGGAATTCAAAAAAATTACCGAATTTTTCGAAAAATCATTAATCCCTTTAAAATTCAACAATCATTTTACAAATTTTATATACATTCATAGTTTTTAAAACTTGAAGTAAAGAGAAACGTTCAACAGAGTTCCTGATCAATGTTGATTATTTCATTTCACATTTAAAATTTCGCGGTTACACTTTTTTCAAATCATAATCAGTTGTTTGGAAAATCAAATGTATTTCAATTCCAAATTCTTTTATTGAAAAACAGGACGATTCGTATTAAAATCTACAAAGCTAAGCAAAACCTCCGAGTTTCATATTTCATTTCGTTTTAGAGTCCATATTTCTAACCGCATAAAATCATTTTAACAATATTTTAGAATATGATTTTAAACATTTATATTTTATGCTTTAGGATTGGTCCTATGAAATTTAAGCCAATCCAAATTTTGATCTAATTTTAGGTGTCAATTAAATCTTTATTTAATTTTATAACGCAAAATGAAAGGAAACATTTTCAAAAATGTCTGTTTCTATCTCAGAATATTTCAAAATTCAAAATTTCCCAAATTATCAAATAATATGAACTAGTCAGAAACACTGTCAAACCATTTTTATCATTTTCGTCTTTATGCAAAAGATCGGCTTCCTTCCTCTCCGTTCAACCGTCTCGAAATTTTTCTAGACATCATCCTTGGGATCTTTACTGGCACACTAGAAAAAGCTGAGGAAAATAAATCTCCACAGCTAAATCTAGTCAGATCACCAACACTTGAATTGTATGACTTTCGTTGTAAATAGAAGAATTAAAATCGTCAACAAAATTGCTTTAAGATCTAGAAGAATTTGATCTATCTAGCTAGAAGAATTTGATTAGGCCTAAACGCTTAAACTTAAATGTTTAAATTTTGGTGTTTTCAAAGGTTTTTGTGTGAAAGCTTTTGTCTAACATATACGATAATAGGCAAAAGCTTATCGTTCTATAAATTTTATAAATTCTATTAAGAGTGTAATGTACTAAGGCAAGGGGTATATTGTGCAGGTTCGATAAGAATCTGTGTAAATCTTTTCTTCTAGAGTTTTTTCTAGGGTTTTCTAGGGTCACAGTAAATTAAGTTTTTTAGGTTAGGTTCAAAACGAAATTTAATTTTAGTTAAGGACGCTATTAAGTCTAGAATTTAAAAAAATTATAGAATTTGAGAAAGTTATAAAATTTATGAAATTTATAGAATTTATCAAATTTAAATAATTTCTGGGATTTCAAAAAATTAAAGAACTTTCTAAAGAATTTACAGAATTAAGAATTTTTAGAATAGGTAAAATTTGAGTTTAATACTTACAAAATTTATAATTACAAGTACTAAAAGAATCTACAAAATTTAAAGGGTTTATTAAATTCATAACATTTCTAGAATTTAAAAAATTGGTGGGCAAACAAATTTATAGAAATTAAAGAATTTATTAAACTTATGAAATTTTTGGAGTTAGTAAAATTAGAATTTTGGGAAAATGTAGAATTAAAATTTTTTTAAATTGATTGAATTTTAGGGGTTTACAGAATTCAAAGAATTCATAGAATTTATATAATTGATAGAAATTCCGGAACATACAGAATTGATATAATTAATAAAATTTATAGAATTTACTGAGTTTATTGAATTTATAAAACTGTTTTATAATTTTTATGTAGAATTTATAGAATTAATATAATTGAAACAATTTATAGAACAATCGGTTTAGAATTTATAGAATTTATAAAATTCATAAAATTCATTGAATTCAGAGAGTTTAAAGACTTATTAGAATTTATTGTATTTAAAAGTTATAATATAAAGTTTATAAATTTTATAAATTATAAGATTTCGATACATTTTTTAACATCTACCAATTCTATAAATTTTATAAACTCTATTAAATCTAAACTTTAAAATATTTATAGGATTAGTTGAATTTACAGAATTTACAAAACTTATAGAATTTATAAAATTTACATAATTTACAAGATTTATAGAACTTACGGAATTTACTAAAGGATTTAAAAAGTTTAGAGTAATTATACAACTTACAGAATTTGTAGAGGTTATGGAATTTTTAGAATATGTAAAATTTGACTTTGTAGAATATAAAGAACTGATAGAATTTTACAGAATTTATACAACTCGAAGAGTTTATAAAATTCATTAATTTAATTTTAAATTTAAAAAAATTATGGAATTATGTAATAGAATTTATTGAATTTATAGAAAAAACGAAATTTTTAGAACAAGTAAAATTAGTAGAATTTGGGGAATTCAATGTAGAATTAAAACATTTTTGAATTGTGTGAATTTATTAAATTTAAAAAAGTTCCAGAATTCATTTGATTTATCCAACCCTAAGAATTCATAAAATTTATCAATTTGATAAAAATACTGGAACTTACAGAATTTATAAAATTAATAAATTTTATAGAATTTACGGAATTTATTGAGTTTATAAAATTTGTAAATTTATATAATTTATAGAATTTATAAACCTGTTTTAGATAATTTATAAAATTTATAAAATTCATCGAATTAGCTATTGTAGTAGAGTTTAGAATTCATTATTAAACTTTATAAATCCTATAAATTATGAAAGTTCGATAAATTTGAAAACTTTTAAAAATTCTACAAATTCTTTAAATTTTATAAATTTTCTTCTATTCTTTAATTTGATAAGTCTATAATTTAAAAAATTTATAGAATTTATGGAAGTTACAGAATTTATGAAATTTATAGAATTTATAAAATTTACATAATTTATAGGATTTGTAAAATTTATTAAGGAACTTACTAAAGGATTTTAAGAATTTACAGGATTAATACAATTTATAGAATTTGTAGATATTATGGTATTTTTAGAATCAGTAAAATTTAACTTTGTAGAATTTAAAGAACTGACAAAATTTACAATTTGTACAACTTAAGGAATTTGCAAAATTTAAAGAATTTATAAAATTCATCTATTGCATTTTCAGTTTGAAAAATTATAGAATTAAAAAAATTTAAAAAAATTTTAGAATAAGATAATAAAATTTATCGAATTTATTAAATTTATAGAAATTATGAAATTTTTAGAATTTGGAAAATTTAATGTAGAATTAATATGTTTATAGAATCTATTAAGTTTAAAGGATTCATAAAACTTAAAGATTTATAGAATTCAAAGAATTTAAAGAATTTGTAAAATTTCTAGAAATTCTGAAAATTATAGAATTTAGAAAACTATAAAATTTTTAGAATAAGTGGAATTTGATTTTATAGAATTTAGAAAACTGACAGAATTGAAACAATTTATAGAACTACTAGTTTAGAATTTATAGAATTTATAAAATTTATCGAATTTATACAGTTTAAAAACTAATTAGTATTTATTGTATGTAGAAGTTATAATCAAACTCTATAAATCCTATAAATTATAAGAGTTCGATAAATTTTTGAAAATCTACAAGTTCTATAAATTTTTTAAGTATAGAATTTAAAAAAATTATAGAATTAGTTGAACTTACAGAATTTATAGAATTTACATAATTTACTAAAGGATTTATAAAGTTTAGAATAATTATACAACATACAGAATTTGTACAGATTATGTAATTGTTAGAGTAAGTAAAATTTGAGTTTGTAGAATTTAAAGAACTGATAGAATTTTACAGAATTTATACAACTCGAAGAATTTATAAAATTCATAAATTTAATTTTAAATTTAAAAAGTTATAGAATTATGTAATATTGTAGCATTTATTGAATTTATAGAAAAAACGGAATTTTAAGAATAAGTAAAATTAGTAGAATTTAGGGAATCCAATGTAGAATTAAAATATTTTTGAATTGTTTGAATTTATTGAATTTAAAGTAGTTCCAGAATTTATTTGATTTATCGAACTCAAAGAATTCACAAAATTTATCAAATTGATAGAAATACTGGATTTTACAGAATTTATAAAATTTATAGAATTTACTGAATTTATTGAGTTAATAAAATTTGTAAATTTATATAATTTATAGAATTTATAAACCTGTTTTAGATAATTTATAGAATTTATAAAATTCATCGAATTATTGTAGTAGAGTTTAGAGTTTATAATTAACCTCTATAAATCCGATAATTTTATAACCTTTATAAATTCTATAAATTCTACAAATTCTATACATTTAAAAATTTTAATAAGTCTAGAATTTAACAAAAATTGTAGGATTTATGGAATTTACAGAATTTAAAAAATTTATAGAATTTATTAAATTTAGAGGATTTATAGAATTTATTAAGGAATTTACTAAAGGATTTTAAGAATTTACAGGATTTATACAATTTACAGAATTTGTAGAAATTATGGTATTTTTAGAATCACCAAAATTTAACTTTGTAGAATTTAAAGAACTAACAAAATTTACAATATGTACAACTCAAAGAATCTACCAAATTTAAAAAATTTATAAAATTCCCAAATTTTATTTTCAGTTTAAAAAATTAAAGAATTATGAAAAATTAAAAAAAAAATTTAGAATTGGGTAATAAAATTTATCGAATTTATTAAATTTATAGAAATTATGAAATTTTTAGAATTTCGAAAATTTAATGTAGAAATAATATGTTAATAGACTTTATTAATTCATGAACTTAAAGAACTTGCAGGATAGGATTTATAAAATTCAAAGAATTTAAAGAATTTGTAAAATTTCTGGAAATTCTGAAAATTATGGAATTAAGAAAACTATCAAATTTTTAGAATAAGTAGAATTTGATTTTTTAGAATTAAGAGAACTGACAGAATTGAAACAATTTATAGAACTATGAGTAAAGTAGTATTTTTATAATTTATGGAGCTGCCAGAATTTATAAAATTGCTGGAATTTCTAGAATTATTGAAAAATAAAAAAACATTAGAATTTAACGAATTTATTGAATTTATAGATTTATTAAAATTATTGAAATTATAAAATTTCAGAATTCAAACAAGTTAGAAAATTTTTAGGTATTATGAAATTTTTATTACATTTGTAAAATTTGTAGAATTTAGGGATTACTATAGAATTAAAAAAATTTATACAATTTGAAGAACTGACGGAATTGATAAAATTTTTATAATTTATTGAATTTTAAGTATTATTAGAATCAGGTAATGGGATTTTTCGAATTTAGAGAATTTATAGAAATTAAAGAATTTTTAAAATTTATAGAATTAATAAAAAGAAATTTTTAGAATAACAAAAATTTGTAGTATTTTGGAAATTTAAAATAGAATTTAATACATTTATAGAATTTATAGAACTGACAGAAATTACCAAATTTATGGAATTCATAGAATTTTTAGTAAAATTTGCAGAATTTGTATAATTTAATATAAAATTTGTAATTTTTATCATATATTTTACCCATTTTTGTGCATATTTCAATGTTTTTCAATGCATGCGTCATAAGATCTAAACTGATAATCGTTCAATCGGTAAAATCATGAACACCCTTTCAATCTCTCGTTGTACTAATATAGTATCGATTACTTAAATTAGTCTCATGAAGTAATAATTGTAAATTTAAGTGATTCCCCTGTTTTAAAGCTGGATTGAAAAAAAAAATTTAACATTTTGAAATTTAAAGCCAAATTTCTAGTAATCAGTACTGTGATAGCTCTTAGGTATTATTCAGTGAATTAAAATTCAGACGATCGCGATAAATAAAATGTTACACCGTATCCGCACTAATCATTATATTACTATGAGGGATTTCTCAGGACAAAATTTAGTTTAAATTCAATAAAGCAGTATGCTAATTATAAAAAAATTAGTATGTGAAAAGAGATGAATCATGGTAAGATGAGCAGACTTCCAAAGCAAAAATACTGCCACTAAATACCAGACCTCAATTTATCTTAAGTGGTGAAACCGACCTTACCATTGAATTTGCACGTAACATTCGTTCATCAATCAGACTATGATAAACCAAAAATAGATTTGAAAATGAGTAACCAAATTTTTTTTGGGACAATTTTAACGAAGGGGTATTTCCTGATCAACATACCACCAACGAACTCGAACAACACTAGTTGGACAATTAGACGTCAAATGATACTAAAGTAGTGAGTTTTTTTTAGATTCACTCGTGTCTAACAAGCATTTAATAATTTTTACATCAAGTAAAACAACCATTAAATGAGACCGTTGTTTAGGCTAGGCCTACATGCCTATTTATGGGGCACATTTCCACTAAAGATTTCGAATAATTTTTCTTGTAACTCTAACAACAAATACCTTATCAAATTTGAGCAAGGTTCAGCCATGCAGGCTGAAACACCTATTTGAGGGAAACATTGTCCAGAAGTTTTACTCAAACTGAAGATATCGAATATTGGTAATTAAACTTTTTCACTTAAGATTTTGAAAATTTAGCAACAACAAAATTTCGAACACATTGCCCAGGGGGTCAATTCTCGTTCTATGAAAAGTACAATGAAAAGTTTTTTCAGTGAGAAATACACATTTCCGATTCGTGTTCCATGAGAAGGAGAAAAATGACGTCAAAATCTTTTCATATGAATAAAACTTTCTCACCGACCATTTTGGCGGTGAGAACATCATAAATATGGAAATAAAATTCTATAAAAACTAAATTTGTATTTTTACCATTAAATGTGCATTGAAACTATAATATGATTCACTTTAAACTTAACTAATAAGTAAATCTATTAAAAACTATTCCGTATATTTAAGAAAAGCCTCCAAATAATTAATTCAGTTAAGTTTTAAAAATAATTTGGTCAATTTTATAATTTATTTTATATTTTGACAGGCAATGACAAAAATTGATTAACTAAATCTACTTTATCATTTATTTAGCTAATATTTAAACCAATTGTTGTATCAGCTTGCGGAAATATACATGAAACTCGAAAAAATATGTGTTTACAGTGTAGCTTACTATGGAAATAACTTATTCAGCGTTTTTCTCACGATTCTTTTTCATTTGGACATCGAGAATCGCTTATTGTCGTTGTGTGAAATGTTATAAATGAAAAAGACTTGATGGAATCAAAATGAAAACTTTTTTTTCATTAGGTTTTTTCATAGAACGAGAATTGACCCCCAGGAGAAGTTCTATTCAAAAGGAAAATTTAAAATTTTGGTAATGACACTTTTCCGCGTAAGATTTGGATTCTTTCGGCTTTTTATAGACAAAATATATCAAATCATTTATAAATATATTTTAGTTTTATGATTTAGTGAATTATATAATTCGCTAAGTCAATGCTTTCTTGCCTCATACGTAATGTATGAAATTAGAATTGTATTTTTGTAGTTTGGTCGTAGCTACCTGATGAGTAGACCGAACTTTTTGTTCGTACAAACTTGTCAGTATGAAATCAAACTACCACAAAGAAAGCTCAAGGAAAGTTTTCGTTTTTTGCAGTCGATACACTTTGTATTGACCTCGGGTTAAATAAAGTACGGGGGGATTTTGATATTTCTACTTTTTTCTGGTACATATATTTATAAATGATTGGTCTCTTAATTTTTCTGATTAACAAGTCGAAAATGTTGTGAATGCCATTATTTTGAATATATTTTGTTTATAAAAAGCCGAAAGAATCTTATTGTTTTAATAAATACAAACTTTCTCTTTCTGTAAGATGGGGAAGGTTCAGCTACTTAGATTAGAGGAGTAGAATATTGTGTTACAACAAATTCAAACAAATTATTGCAAATTACGACAGTTTAATGTGTTATGACTAAAACTTGTATAAACCAACACAAAATGGATATAAAAGCAATTATCAATATTTACCAACTTTAACCAAAGTCTATCAACATTTGTGGTTTAAATAATAAACAAATAGAAAAAAGACGCTAATTAGTAGAAAATAATTAGGAACGCTCAAATTTCCAACGCTGGTGTAAATATTATATTTTCGCATTAAATATGTATAGTACAAGAGGGTTACATCACCAGCTAGTAATGAGTAATGTGTAATGATAAAATAAGATTTCTAATTTACTACCGTGACACTATAATTTTATGTCATTATAGTTTATTTGTTTATACACCTATTCGGCAAGAAGTGTAACGACCTGTCTAGTGATTAATGTGCGCCTTTCAACGACTCAACCACATTGTAATTAGTTTAAATAAAAATTACCATTTCTGGTTTCTTTATCATCATATTTGGGCATTGCAAAATATATAACATCAAACCGCGCATATAGAAAAACGATCACCCACGTTTACAATAAATAAAGCACTATTATGTACACAACAAATTAAAAATTCAATAGAAATTTCTAATCAAAATTTTAAATTACTACTGTGTGTGTACAATGTACCAATAATTAATGCCCTAAAGATATATTTTTCATATGTACTACAAAATAATGTTGCTGTTGTATCGCCAAACCCAAATCAATTTTATATTTTATCCTACTAAAACTATTATGCTCTGTGTATGATTTAAAATTTGAAGTTGTAACATAAATATGATGCTGGGTGTGTGTGTGTGTGTAAATAAATATGAATTCATATACAATTAAATATTAATTTTTTAATGGTGCCATTTTTATATAAAACCGTACAAAACACAAAATTTAACAAAGTTGTAGGATGAATTATACGTATACATGCCAAATGAGTGTGGGGGTCTATATATTCAAAATTTATGATTTTTATAGTGAATGTAAATATATAAAAATAAAAATAAAAATCTTACCTTGATACTATCATAACATGCGGTTACACGTCCATTTTGAACTTCAACATTAGCCGGTGGATGAGCAAATTTACATTCAGTATCCGGTCGGCTGCATTTATTCCTTTGAAATTCACGGCATACTTCTAATTGTAGCCAACGTGAATCTTTGCCATTTAATAAGTTATTCATATTAACCATAGCGGTCATTTTCTTTTTGTTTTTTTATATAATTAAATTAATGTGTTTTTTTTTAATTTTAATTTATTTAATTAATAATTTTTTGTTGTTGTATTAAGATTAAAATAATTATATGTATATGAATTAATTAAATAATTCCCGATTTTTTTTTTTTTTTAATTTATTTTTTTTATGTTGCTGTTAAACCGGAAGTTTAAATTATTGTTTACTTAATTTAAGTCACTTAATTATTATTATTTTTTTTTTTTTTTATATTATAAATTTAAATAATTTATATACGTCTTATATATATAATTTTATGTTAAATATATATATATATACACAAAATAATTATTTATTTATTAATAAGGATATAATAATTAATTTAAGGATTAAGGGTAAAATTTCTAACCACACATTTGAGTTCATTGACGATCACTTTAAATTTTCACTTTTCTTTAAGAAAGAAAACAAAAATTTATTATTATTACAAAATTAAAAATATTTTAAAAACCAACAAAAATGATTAAACAGAAAAAAAAAAAAAAAATATGGCGAGACGTTTAATTAATTAACAAAAATTGCTAAACAAAGTATAGCGACTAGAAAATGGCGGGGAGGGCAAATTAAAAACCCGAATTTAATAAAATAAAAAAAACAAATTAAAAATTATTTTTTTTTTGTTTTGTTTTTAAATAAACCTGGCAAGATGGTTTTCAATAATTTATTTTTTTTAGTATTATCACGCCGGTGATCTCTGAAAATAAACAAAAATACAAAAATTGTTAAAATTCGATCGTCATACACATATTAAAAACATAACATAAAAAAAATATTATTTTAACATACATATGTATACACTCAGACTAAATAAAACCATGCACGCCATTCCAATTAATAATAAAACAAAATTAAAATTATAATAAATGCGATCATCTTACATCATCGCATGAAAAAAAATATGTAAATTTATATAATTCGATCTATATATTAAAAAAAAAAACAAATTGCTCGATCGACCAAAGCGCCATGATTATCATAATATTATGCTGATTAGAAAATAATATGTGCGATCATTATTTATTTATTTTTTTTTTATTGTTGCTTTTCGCGAGAGATCTTTGACATAAAAATATTATGTTTTTTTATTTCGGTCAATGTTATATAATTTGGTGCTCCAGTAGGGAATTTTATACAAAAATTAAAATTGGATCAAATCCAAATACATACAGATGTATGTACTAAAAATAAAAAATGTACGATCGTTACGATCGCACGAATAAAATCTCGATTATTTAAATAAGTCGCGCGACATTTTATTAACCTTTTCAATTATTTCGTTTTGGTTTAATTTATTTTAATTGATCGCAGCAAGTATGTAAAGTGCGTGTATGTATTTACAATACAAATATGTGTTTACTGTAGATATAATATGCACACGCGGTTAATTAGATTGAAGATCAAGAACTATAAAATATTTTTGCAAAATTTGTTGCCAACAAAATACAAATTTCATATTTTAATGAAAATGTTGCAATATTTTTAATTCTTCATTTTCTCGTATGTATGTGTGTGCTAAATCTACATTTTAATGTTAAAATCGATTACTTAATTTCTACGAAATTTAAATCGACTGTCCACAAAATTTTCCAAATACGACACAAAATAGCTATCCTTTAACAAATAAAAATATTTCAAGCCATTTTCTTTTTTGCTTGATTCCCAAGTAGGGGGTTGTTTCAACAAAACACTGAAATAATGAACTCTCAAGGGTGCTATATATATTATTTGTGTATCCAAAAAATGTTGGTTAAGACAAAAATAAATTTTAATTTCATTAAATTAAGGAATTATCCGTTTTGTACAAATTTTTTTTTTTTTTTGTACATTTTGTCTTCGAAGACGACGACTACTTGGTGTATTGTTGTTGGTGGATGTGTGGGTGGTGCAAAACAAATATCGTTAAAACATTGAGAATGGGGCAAATAAATGAAATGAATTTTAACAGCAACAACATTTTATTAAAGGCAAATAGATTGCTTTCAATGTAATTAGCGTAATTTTTATATTTTTTTTTTTTTTTTTGGAAAGTTCTTCCGTTTATTTTCCACTTTTCCTAAAGAAATACAGAATAGTTTATTATGTATAGTATGTTTGTATACAAGAGGGATGATCTGTATATAGTTTTACTGGTTTAATGCAGATAAATAAATTTTTTTTTTTTTAATGTAATGAAACCCTTTAATATATTTAAAATAAAAAAATGTTTTATAAATATAGTAATAGTGGGTGGAAATTTTAATCTTTCCAAACGGTACAATTTTTCCAATTGAAAATGCAAATTTTATTTATAATTTATAAATTCGCTTGAGAATTTATTTACTTTTTTTTTTTTTTTTGTACAAAACTGATTTTCCAAAATGTCTATCATATTCGATTCGATAAATTCACAACCAGGAAAATACAAAAAAAAAAAAAAAATGTCAACCCCAAAACCCAAAGGTCCATGCCACTATTATATAATATAAAATATATAAATTGAGAATGAGTTTTCAAAAATAAAAATTGAGGTGAAAATACAATGATTGTATTATCATGAATTAAATGGGCTATTTATGTGTACACAAACAACATGTATGAGGATTTGCCTTGAGAATATGAATGGTATGGATGGAGGAAGAATGATACAAAATATATAAAATACCATTAAAATATGTTTGAGCATGCAGAAAAATTTATCATTTTGAGGTGTATAGTAGGATTGGAAATTTTCTGATTTTTTTTTTCATTTTAAACACCTCTAGGAAATAAATATGTTTGGTATTTAATCGAAATGTCATACTGTCGAAACGATATAATTACTCTCATATCTCGATAAAATTGGCGCCATTTTATTTATAAAATGTGGTAGTCATTGCAGAATAATATGTCCACCATCTTGTTCAATAATACTAACGGTATACATAAAATAAATATGATGAGAAGAACGGCGCAAATTTTGTAAACAAAACTATACTACGATACTTATATTTTTATGTTGTAGAGGATAGCATACAACAAAACTTAGAAAAATAAATAGAAATTGAATACATATATACATATATATATATATGTATATAAAAGAAAAATGTGGGCGCGACGACCGACTAACAATATTTTTTTTATTCTATATAAATAATCTAATTTTAGACAATCCAATATAATTTTTTTTTTCTATGCTGCTATTTTATTTGACTTAGAGAAAAATAATTTTTTATTTTTTTTATTTTTTATAAATAACGTTTCCGATTAGATTTTTCGTGAAATTGAAAATGAAAATTTATTTCATTATTATTATTATTTTGCCTAACCTTAAAAAATATACGAAAAAATAATAATAATAATAATGCTAGTATAATGGGATTAGTGTAATGGTGGATAAAGTATATTTGAAGAAATTTTTTTTTTTAAAAAATGTTTCTTTTGAAAAATGGTTGTGGTATGACGCCATTTAATAGACGGTGATGAGTGGTGGATAATTTGTTAACTTCATGTGAGCAGAATGCTGTCTACAGAAATTGATAAAGTTTTTTGGCGTAACAGAGCTCAAAAATCTATAAAAAGTGTTAAAAAGAGGGAGTTATTCGTAAAAGTGTCAACAAGTGTGAAAAGTGTCAAAAAGTGTTAGCTAATGTTTAAAAGTGCATAAGGTGTCTCTTCGGTAGAATAGTGTACAAAATATTAAAAAAGTGCATTTTTGCGTTATTCAGTGTTAAAAGTGCAAAAAATGTTTTGTCGACAAAGTTGATACAAAAGTGTCAAAAAATTTTACTGCAGTTTTCCACAGTTAGAATAATAAACAAAATATCAAAGAAGTTCATAAAAGTGTTGTTTAGTAATAAAAGAATAGAAAGTGTCAATAGATTCGAAAAGATCAAAAATATTGAAACAAAACCAAAAATCAAAATTTTTTTGTAAAATTTTCAAAAAAGAAAACCTGAGCAAATGTGTCAAATAGCTACACACACTAGTTAGAAGTTAAAGGTGTGTTTAGTATTATGAAGTGTAAAAAAGTGTATGTTAAATGTCTGTTTATCTATACAAATGGAGGTATCTTAAATTTAAAAAAAAAAAAGTGTAAACGAATTCCGAAAAGTGTTATAAAGTGTTAGAAGTGCAAATACACTGGAGATTGTTAACACTTTACATGTAATCTAAAAGGGATGTAATAAAAATTATAATAAGGCTTGAAAAGAGTTAAGCTCAAATTATGAACATTTTTAATGTTCAAATTTTTAATTTTGAGTCATGTTTGGTACACATTTGAAGAAAGTTTGAATCCAAGTTTGAAAGATAATTTTTTGCGAATTTGTATATAAACAATATTTTTTATCAATTTTGAACTAGCCCTAAACAAATATTTTCGTTGGTGTTTATTTTACCTTTATAGACTGCTATTTAACAGTAGTACAGTATTACAGTTTGAATGTATTTCCGATGAATTTTTGATAGCAAAACGAGTTTAATTGTGTTGTGCCTTCAAATGGGTAAGGTTTAAGCAAAGTTTGATTCAAGTTTGAAACAAGATTGAAACAAGTTTGAAAACTAATTTTCTTAAATTCTTATGTAAACAATATGTACGATCAATTTAGCTAACATACTGCACTATTTTAAGGATAATGTCATAATTTAGCCCCCGTTCTCACATCAAAGAAACCAAACATACATACATATATAAGTTTGAACCAAGCTTAATAGTAATTGTATAACCTTTTTTTATTTAAAGCTTATTTTATTTAAACCATATTTTTGTTAGTTTTTAATCCAAATTTGGTTCAAGCTTGAAACAATATCAAACAAAGCTTAAAACTATTTTTTAAGAAGTTTATAAAGCAATATTTTCCGTCAAATTAACATATGTACATACATACTGCACCATTCCAAGAATAATTTCCCAAATTAGCCCAGTTCAGCTTACCCATGCCACAGCATAAAAATCAAAACTATTTGTGAAAAGCCAAACAGAAAATACTCAGAATTTCTAATTTTGAGTCAAGATTGAGGCAGGTTTGATCAAACTTCGAAAGCCATTTTTTTGCAAATTGATATGAAAATAAAAATGTTTGTACATTTTAAACTAGTCCTAAACAAACATTTTCGTTGGTTTTTATTTTACCTTTATAGACTGCTATTTAACAGTAGTACAGTATTACAGTTAGAATGTATTTCGGATAAATTTTTGATAGCAAAACGAGTTTAATTGTGTTGTGCCTTCAAATGGGCAAGGTTTAAGCAAAGTTTGATTCAAGTTTGAAACAAGATTGAACCAAGTTTGAAAACTAATTTTCTTAAATTCTTATGTTAACAATATGTACGGTCAATTTAGCTAACATACTGCACTATTTTAAGGATAATTTCATAATTTAGCCCCCGTTCTAACATCAAAGAAACCAAACATACATACATACATACATAAGTTTGAGCCAAGCTTAATAGCCATTTTATAAACTTTTTTTATTTAAAGCTTATTTTATAACATTGTTAATAATGTTTATTGTTTAAATTTTTTATTATGAGTACAAGTTTGAAGCAGGTTTGATCCAACTGTGTAAGGCATTTTTTCCAAATTTGAATACTAACCATATTTTCGTTAGTTTTTAAGCCAAATTTGGTTCAAGTTTGAAACAACATCAAACAAAGCTTAAAACTATTTTTTTAAGAAGTTTATAAAGCAATATTTTCTGTCAAATTAACATATGTACATACATACTGCCCCATTTCAAGAATAATTTCCCAAATTAGCCCAGTTCAGCTTACCCATGCCATAACATATAAATCAAAACTATTTGTGAAAAGCCAAACAGAAAATACTCAGAATTTCTGATTTTAAGTCAAGATTGAGGCAGGTTTGATCAAACTTTGAAAGCTATTTTTTTGCAAATTGATATGAAAATAAAAATGTTTGTACATTTTAAACTAGTCCTAAACAAAGACGTGAGCGACAGTGTTTTGTTGAATTTTTCATAAACAATATTTTATGAAGAATTTTTCAAAGCAAAACGAGTTTAATTGTGTTGTGCCTTCAAATTTGCAAAGTTTAAGCAAAGTTTGATTCAAGTTTGAAACAAGATTGAACCAAGTTTGAAAACTAATTTTCTTAAATTTTCACGTAAACAATATATTTACTTTATTAGACTCGTATATTAACGATTTATTGTGTTTGAATAGATTTATGATCAAATTATGATTGCAAAATCAGTTTAATTGTATTAAGCTTTTAAATTTGCAATGGGTAAAGCCAAATTTGGTTCAACTTTGAAACAACCTCAAACAAAGCTTAAAACTATTTTTTTTAAATGTTTATAAAGCAATATTTTCCGTCAAATTAACATATGGTATATACATACTGCACTATTTCAAGAATAATTTCCCAAATTAGCCCAGTTCAGCTTACCCATGCCACAACATAGAAATCAAAACTATTTGTGAAAAGCCAAACAGAAAATACTCAGAATTTCTAATTTTGGGTCAAGATTGAGGCAGGTTTGATCAAACTTTGAAAGCTATATTTTTGCAAATTTATATGAAAATAAAATTTTTCGTAGTCCTAAACAAATATTTTCGTTGGTTTTTATTTTAACTTGATAGACTGATATATGAGCGACAGTGTTACGATGAAATTTTCATAAGCAATTTTTCATGTTGAATTTATCATAGCAAAACGAGTTTAATTGTGTTGTGCCTTCAAATTTGTAAGATTTAAGCTAAGTTTGATTCAAGTTTGAAACAAGATTTAACCAAGTTTGAAAACTAATTTTCTTAAGTTTTCATGTAAACAATACGTTTACTTTATTAGACTAGTATATTAACGACTTATTGTGTTTGAATATATTTATGATCAAATTATTAAAATCAAATTTGATACGAGTTTGAAACAACCTCAAACAAAGCATGAAACTATTTTTTTATGTTGTTAAACAGAAAAAACTCAGAATTTCAAATTTTGTGTCAAGTTTGAAGCAGGTTTGATCAAAGTTTGAAAGCTATTTTTTTTGCAAATTTATATTAAAATAAAAATGTTCGTACATTTAAAACTAGCCCCAAACAAACATTTTCGTTGGTTTTTATTTTACCTTGATAAACTGCTATTTGAGCGACAGTATTATAGTTTGATTATATTTATGATTGGAAAACTAGTTTAATTGTATTGTGCCTTCAAATTTGCAAGGTTTAAGTTAAGTTTGATTCTAGTTTGAAACAAGATTGAACCAAGTTTGAAAACATTTTTTTTTTAAATTTGTAAATAAAACATATTTGGTCAATTTAACAAATAAATTTCATAAATTAGCTATCCAAAAAATTATTATACATATTTAGGATATTATTTTACCCTAACTAGTAAATTTCAAACTATTAGAAACAAGTTGTATATTCGAAATAGCGGTGTTTGTACACACACATTTGTACATTTAGACCTTATTTTATATTAATTTTACCACTGTCAACCAGTAACAAATGTAGCAATTGGCATGAAAAAATTTAATAAAAATTTAATGTAGTTTGAAAAGAGTGAAGCACAAAAGTTCCATTTTTCAATTTTTGAGCCAAGTTTAATTGAATTTGAAGCTGGTTTGACCTATGTTTGAAAGCGATTTGTTTCTAAAAATTTTGTGCATATACCCTTTTCCATCAATTTTCAACTGTTTACCTTAAAGTAAACTGTTATATTATCCGCTTAATTGTAGTTTGAATATATTTATGATCAAATTATAATTGCAAAACCAATTTAATTGTGTTGTCTCTTCAAATTTGTAATGTTTAAGCCAAGTTTGATAGAAGTTTGAAACGAGTTTGAACCAAGTTTGAAAACTATTTTTTTAAAATTTGTATATAAACAATATTTTCCGTCAATTTAACAGAAATAATACGCCATTTCAAACAAAATTTTATAAATTGAGCCCTTTTTTATTTAGGATTTTATTTTACCCTAACGAGTGAATTTACCCATACCCAGTCCTACATCAAACAAATCAAACATATATGTCAATAGCATACAGAAAATAAAATCAGAACTCCAATCAAATAGAAACAGAGCAAAAAAAAAAAATCAACTAGGTTTTCTGTTCTATATCGAGATAAAAACAAAAACTTTATTTTTTATGCATCTTCTCTATTTACATAACTGATTTCTGTTGACTTTGTTGGACAAAAACAAACACGAGTTTTTGGATTAAAAATAGACGAAATCTGATTTTGTTGTTTTACAGTGAGACATAAATTTTATGACACACACATACATATATACACATGTACATTTAGAAAAGGCAGGGAGAGGAAAATCCAAAAAAAAAAACTGACACGAAAAATTAGTTGACGACAGGTGGCCAATGATGAAAATTATTAAAATAAATAGCATAGAGTATTATAAAACGACGAGGAAAATTTTGTTGGAGTTGAGTGGAAAAATATATTTTTGGTGGGGTTTTGTACATTTAATTTTTTTTTTTTTAATTTTAAAATATGCAAAGTGGATTTCTATTATATGTAAATATTCATATTTTTTAGGGCTATACGCAAACACACACACACACACACACACACACATACAGAGAGAGATTATATAATTATGATAAATTTTAATTTGAATAATAATTTTTTTTGGCATTTACATCAAGGCAGCATAAAATTGTAAATGTATTAGTGTATGTTATATATGTACTAGAGGATAGAGGTTGGAAAATGTCATCATTTTGTGTATTAATAATAATTATTGTAATTAGATGAAAATGTCATAATGCATGGGAAGAAGCAGGTGGAAATTGTAATTAATAATTAGCGGCATCTAATTAAAACTGCACACATAAAAAAAAATAATTGGACTCTCTCGCAAATTACGAACATACACAAATTTAAAATGTAAAAAGTTCGTTCTTATGTCGGCCACTATATCGAAATTAAACACCGGATAAGATTATTTTACCAGCTATAATTTTATTAAATTTCTTCTAATCTGCCGGAAAAGCGTTGGTCGATATAAAAATACTGAAACACACATCATTACAAAAAATTAATGTGCGGTCATAACGAGATTCAATATATAAGTATCAACAAGTATTTATTGTGGTACATAACGTACAAAACACCATCAACAAGTTATATATTTTACACACTATCGTGTTGTGTATGTTAAATTATACGATACGACCTTTCTTAAAGAAAAAAAAAAAAGAAAATAAAGAAAAACGGAAAAAATCCGAG
Source organism: Tipula vernalis (assembly GCA_958295665.1). Classification (NCBI taxonomy): domain Eukaryota; kingdom Metazoa; phylum Arthropoda; class Insecta; order Diptera; family Tipulidae; genus Tipula; species Tipula vernalis. The sequence goes on from OY282559.1 coordinate 379,080,647, forward strand.
ACAAACAAAATGGAACAAAAACGTAAATTTGCCTATAGGCGCACAAAAACACACAACCATCACTAAAAAAAAAAAAAAAAAAAAATGTTTTTCCAACTTTTCCATCCATCGTCGTGCGATTATTTTGTTTGCAACAACAAAAGAAACGATAAATTTTTTTTTTTTAAATATTGTACGCTTTCCGTTGTGCGTCCCACTACGCCACCTCGCATATGATTTAAGATCCTCGGGGGCGTCTGCCTATATGGATACATTTTACACACCATTACAAAAATATCTTCCTTTCTCTCTATATCATACATACATACATATATGTGTATACAAGTATATGTTACGTTGTGTAATAAATTTATATTATACATACATACAAATCAAGGATTGAAGAAAACATAAAAGTGATGAATTTCCCTTTGTAAAAAAAAAAATGAATTTTCATCTCCTCCGTCCTATTAAAAAAAATAAAAAACGAAATGAAATCGCGATGTTCTTTTAAAAAGTCGAATAACAAACAAAAAACACTAGAAAAATTATTTGATTTAACTTGTAAGTCGACGAGTTTGATTAGGTCACGTGATAAAAAAGAGAATTCATTTAATATTTTATATGTATTTGCAAAACGTGATTATAAAAATATTTTCATTTATTATCCTATCCTAACAGGACGACAATCATAAAAAAAAAAATATGATGTATGTGTGTATACATGATTTATTTGGGAAAATTTTTCTGTCTGGTACTTATGGAAATCAAATTTGATAGATGAGAGATGAAATGGATGCAAATTGAGATTTTTCGCTTGTAGAATGCTTGTAAAGAATATTGATGATATATTATCGTTGTGAGACATAAAGAGGCGATATTACGTGAGTATTAAGCTGGATTTATAATGTAGCACATGAAGTGTAGCTATCAGAAAGAAAATTTGTTTGGAAAAATTTATAAAAATGCTTTCAAACTTGCGTCAAACTTGCATCAAACTTGGTTCAAACTGATAACATTTGATAGCAGATTATATTAAAAGTAATATTTTAATAATTATCTTGAACACAACTGTTTTGGCAACTGACTGTCATGGCTATCAGTTCTGATAGCCACTCTGATATTTTCCTTTCTTGCTATGGCTATCAAATGTTCACGGCTATAAAAAATGAGAGACGTTAATAGGATGACAAAGTAGATAATGAGCATCAATTACAAAGAAATGTTTTAGGTTTAGTTGCCAGAAAGAAAATATCTTTGAAAATTTATAATAAAACACTTTCAAACTTGTTTCAAACTTGCATCAAACTTCGGTCAAACTTAAGTAAATTGATTGCAGATATATATTTAAAAAACTATTTCAATATTAATTTCAATGTCAACGGGTCAAAAAACTTGTAACACAAAGGAACACATTCGATTATTAGGAACAACTGAAAGGATGATTTCGCTTAGTTAAGTCGGTTTTAGGTAATTTAATTTAGATTTTAGACTTCAGCCTGAAACTAAAATTATATTGACTAAATCTAAAGTTGAATCTGATGTTGCTCTCTAGCATCTAGGTTGCTATGACATACTTTGTAAGCATTCAAAATTCAGGAATTTTATTGAAGAGTTTACGGATCTAGTAGGGAGAATCCACCAGCGAGCTCATCAGTTTATCAGTGCATCTTCAGTACAAAATATCCCTATGAATATTCCGTCACAATCTTTCTCAATCCAAAATTCTTCTTCAAATACTTCAATGACTTGTTTGATGCATGATGTTCGACTTATTTATCGTCATCTTGAAAAGAAAGTTGATGAAATTGTTTTCTAATTTGATTGAAATTTGATTAAAATTTGAATACTTAAACAAAATTTACGGATAACTTATTTAATTTGCTTGTCTGTAAGTATTTCAAACTTTTTATTTATTTTCAGTTACGCCAAACTATTAAGCGAGTTGGACTGAAATTTGAAAGCAGTTTAAAAACTCTAAGTAAGTATTAGATCGACTAGCATCATAAAACTGTGTAATTCACTCGATATGACAGTAGATATGGGGTTGCCTTGTTTTTGTGCGAGCAGTTTCAAGCCTTTTAGCGTCGATTTTGGATTTGTCGCTTATTCGGAAATATGACGGCTATGATGTCATTTAGCTTTTAGGATTAGGCCGTCGATATAGATTACGGATTTGTTATAACTATTCAAATTTGGATTAAGAATACAGAAGGTTTATAAAAACAAATTAATCGTTTATAACTTGATAGACACCAAACAAAATATTATTATTTCTTCTAGTTTGATTGCATTTAGTTCAGTTTTTTCCAGACATTAAAGAGTTTAATTCGCATTTTTTGACAGGCCGACGAATAACAAATAATCAAAACGTTTCTATTTAATTGAGTAATCGCAAAATCGCTCAGTTTGATTAAAGTTTGAATGGTAATGTAATGGTTCAGCACTGTGCTGGGATTAAATTTATTAATAAAAATTGATTCCAACTTGACGCCCTGTCTATACAAATTTGTAGGTGAAGCCTTGCGATTGGGATCAAGTTTGATTAAACTTTGAACAGCCAACTTGGTCCATTCCACCCACAAATCATTAGAGACTATTTTTTCGATGGTAATTCCTCGAGTCGCTAAATCAGTAGGATTGCCTCAGTAGGATCTCAAGCGCTTTCTTTACTCGATCTACTAGTTTTGCCGCTCCGCACAGTTCTAGTATAGGTAGAGTGACAGGCTGGATAGGAGAGATGTTGCTTTTTAATTTAAATTGAATTTGAATATCTGTCCAGGCATTTTGAAGTTCTTGAGATAACCTTTAGACAGTGAAGCACTCACCCCAAAGGGTCAAAAATTCGGGAAGCAACTGATAACACTCCCCTTTTTGTATATATACTATCTTCAAACTTCAAACTTTTGAAACTTTTTCCCAATACAACCCTAACACTTGTACCACTCGACCTTCCTCAGTTATTTAATTCAATTCTAATTAATTTCTTCTGGTTGCAAAAATTTCATGTGCCTAAGACTTTCATATTCCTTCATGAATTCGTTGTACATTCTCTTGAAATCGGATTTTTGACTCATTTTCCGTTCCATTGATAACAACCTCTGTAAAGCTACCTTGTACGAATCTGCTAATGGACTTGCCGTTGGATTTGAAGGGCAGTCGGAAATAATATCTCTAAAGAGTAATGTGTCTCACATGTTTGAGATCCCGAGTCCATTAGTAACTTGCAGCAAATAAACTGGCCATGTTGATTTTTTAACTCTACGGCTGCTGTTGTTCAGCTGTTGTTACACAAGGAGTTACTCCATTTACTGTTAGAATTTGCGCAAACAAACCAAACACTTAGAAATAATCAGTCTTGACGGTTCGCTTATTTTGATTTGGTGAACCTTGCTGGTACTTGATTTGGTGTTCACTAATGAATTTTAGCAATTCTTCGAGTGATGGAAAATCCTTCGTCATTGTCTTGTGTGCCCATGCTTGTTGAGTTTCTCTATGACCATTTTTCGCAATAATAAATAAATGAGCCACGCATCCCTTTGATTTGCTTCATTGCCTAATGCTTCTAGTCCTCTGATGACTTCATCCGATACATTGTACAGTCGACGTAAACTTTTTGCTGAACTGTGTTGAATAGTCAGCTGTTCCAGGAATAATTGAATTAAGTTATTTAATATGTACCGTTTTTTATCGTAACGCTCACATAATTTCGTCTATGCTTGCATATAATTTGCTTCTGAAACCATGATATGCTTATACCGAGATAACTCTTCAAGTATTGGAATTTCTCCGCATTGATTAATGCCAGTTTATTGTGGAAAGATGCTATATACAAATCCTTAAAGCAAGAAAAATCCTTGCAATCCCCACTAAACGTTGGGATATTTAGCCGTGGTAACCTGACAGAACAATGAGGTTCTTCAAATGATTGGTTGATCGTCTGATTTAGGGAACTAGTAAACGTGGACAACAAACGGATCGAGACATCATTTTTTTGAATTGACTAGTTTCTGCTCGAGCCAAATATTTTGTTTCGTATTCTTCCATCTCAGAGAGAACGTCCAGAATTGCTAACTTCATTTCACACTCTGTGAATTCAATAAACGATCGCTCTAACAACTCTATCCTGGACTTAATGTCCATAAACGATGTTTTCTCGGAAATGCTATCAGCTTACTTTACCATGCTAATTATGCTACCCTTTGCTACACAGAAACATCAGGTTAGCATAAGTAGAGAAGGAGATGGAGCGGTATAGCATCGAGATACTAGGCCTCAGGGAAGTAAAATGGAAAAATATTTGAGAACTTACAACAAGCACGGTAAAATTATCTGGTGTCCTCTGGCAGAGCAAACACAATTGAACAAGGCGTATACTAACAACAGCGCAAGCAAAGAAGGCAATACACGAATGGAAACCAATAAGTAGAAGACTAATAACATCATGATTTCTTTCGAAAATACAAAACATCATTACCTACTGGACGGAACAACTACTAGTGTGGTCGGCTACCAAGACAACACCAGTATTCCAAGGATTTAGCGATGATATGTGGAAGAAAATTGAGGAACGTCTTCAACTTAAGCTAAAACTATATTACTAAGATACGACGGAAATTCGAAGGAAATATGAGACCTCCGCCCAACAAACACAAAATACATTCTCGAAACAGCAGATTCCGATGACTTTCCTTACATCATTGAGTAGGGAAGGTCATCGGAAAATACGCTAATATTCCACCTGCGTCAACTGTAACGAAACTATCAATACTTATGAACCACCGGAGGAGGAAGTTAGATTTACCATTCAGAAGCTAAAGAACAATAAGGCCACTGGCACAAGATCTAGCATCACTATTAATTGATATAAGGAATACAGGGGAGAATTCCGTAAAAATTGAAGGAAGGTTTGACCATAACAATCCCCAAGAAAAGCGACCTAAAAGGATGCAATACTGGTGGGGCGTATCTCTCCTCAATAGCAGAATAAAGTATAAGTTTTGATCATTCATGAATGAATATCTCCATTCATCAATCAACACCTAAAAAATGAACAAGCCGGTTTTAGGCCATTTTCTTGTTTCTAAAAACGCTTATTACGATTGTTTGTAGTTGCCGGAATACTACAAAATGTTGATATGATATAAAATCGAATATGGAGATTTCGAATTTGAAATAATACGTAAAAGGGCATATTGCAACTTAAGCCATTAGGATTTGTGATCACAAATTAATCCAAGAAATTTATCGGGATGCCGGAAACATGGTTAAACACAAACGAAAGCATTACTGACCACTATTGAACAACATAATGCGCAAACTCGGCAATGCAATGCCAAATGGCATCCAATGAGGGCCACTAAGACGGCTCAATGCTCTAGATTACACTGATGATATAGGCATGCTAATAGCAGAAAATACAGAAGCTATCCGACCTAGTACATGAAGTTGGTTTCAAAATCAATATCATAAGAGGTTGGAAAATTCGTGTACCTTCTGTCAAGAAATGCGTTCCTCCGGCCAAGAAATACGAAGCGGGGGGAAGAGAGTGAAACATAGAATGACACACAGAAGATCATAAGCACATCGGAGGAAGAAGGCTTATAGATGCTTCTGGCCAAACACCAACAGCAACATGCAACATACAACCGAAACAAGAAAGAACTCGGTAAATTTTAAGGGGGAGAGCTGAAAGCAATACCCCCAATGGAATCAGATGGTCTAGCGTAGTAGACGCCCAATGCTTTTAAATCGGAGACAAAGTTTGATTGAACTTTGAACAGTTTTGAGGTGACACTAAAAAAATTTGAGTTGTTATAGTTAGTTTGAATGAAATTTGATTAAAATTTGAATACTTTAATGGCAAACGAAGCTTATATTAAAAAGTCTGAGATATTGACTGATAATCATAAATTAAACGATTTGCTCCTGTCAAAAATGAGCAAAAATTTGGTTGGTCTAAAACCACTTTTCGCGACGTGTTGAAACCCGAACTTCGAAAAAACAACAACAAAAAAATGTCCGTCTGTCTGTCTGTCTGGACGTCTGGATGTGTAGATGTTTGGATGTCTAGGTGTCTGTACCCATGATATCTCGAGAACGGCTTGTCCGATTTGGATCTTTTTTTGCCAATCTGTTGCTATGATCAAGGCGGTGAATTGAAAAGCTTTTGGATCCTACATGTAAAGAGGGTGGGGTAGCTACCATTCTAATTGACCCAAAATCACTTGATTTTTTAAATATTAACCAATTTTTTATTTTTATTGGTTTGAATATGGAGTTGGATACTGAATTTGGGGTAGCATTGAAGTTTAGGTTAGGGGTAAGTTTGCGGGTTGAGTTCAAGTTGAGTTGGAAGTGAGTTGGGTTGAGAGTTGAGTTCAGTTTTACTTTCTTTTAATCTAGTAAAATAAAGTAAAGTAATCATGAAAATTTTGGAACTTGAGATTGTTAGAGATTTATCAGTTTTGAGGTCCCCTGGGTCCGAAAAAGTGGGTTTCGAAATGGTGTATGTCTGTCAGTCTGTCTGTCGGTCTGTGTCTTCTCTACCGCCCAGATGATTTAACCAATCAAACTGAAACTTCAGATTTAAGCTTTTTTGATAAATTGGGAGGTCCCAGTGAATTTTACTCCAAATCGGTTAATCGGAAGTGGCCACTCCCTTGGTCCAGAAAATGTATTTTGCTAATATCTTAAAAAGTATAAGGTTTACAAAAAACTGTTCATAAAAGAAAGTCGTTTGTTAGCCACACCCCCATTTTTTTATATATGCTGACTGAGGATTGAGTTGAGCGTTGAGTTTGAGGTTAAGTTGAGTGTTGAGTTGGGTTCCAATTGCAAGTTGAAATGAGGCTGAGTTGAAGTTGAGTTTTTATTGTATTAGGGTTTAGTGAGCAGTTGAGAAATCTATATATATATATATATATATAGCCAGTAAATGGAGGGGGGAAAAAAGGCCAACCTATAGATTATTAGTTGCCATTTTGATTTGCTACCCCTTTGAAAATGAGCCCGAGTTTGCGTAAAAATATTGTGTGACAGGGGGAGAAAATGGCCCTAAAAGACCCGGAAAATCGGGTTTCCGCGAATATTTTCCAAAATATGGCAGTTAGAGATTTTTTGTTCAGATAGAAATTGAAGATCAGTTGAAGACTCATGAAGTTTATTACAAAATTTGAGAAGGGGGGTGTTGGAAATACATTATTTTCAATGTTTTGGACTGTGTAAACCAATTGTAGATGGCGCCACCACATTCTATCTACTGGCAAAATCCTCGGAGCCATAAATGAGAAACGCCGTAAACCATATAATTTTGAAAGATATTTATGTTTCTGAGCGCCTTGTTTTTCCCGCAAATGAGGCCTCAAGCTATACCGATTAGGAAAGCAGACCATAAGATTAATCACAGCAGGATGGACCCACCAATAAATAGGTCAGAAACTAGCGACAATCAGTTTTGCACATGTGGCAAAGTATTGAAGTTCATTAGGTTTTTCCTAACGAAAACTAAAAATCTCTAAAGTGTGAAGAATATTTACCCATAATACTCAACAACAATTTCTTGCAGATTCTCGGTAAATTCTACATTGAAATTATGACATAAATCTGTAACACAAAATACATTGAAATTATGACATAAATCTGTAAATCACAAGTCCCCGTCACAAGAGTCCAATAATAATTCTTGGTCATCAACGTCGCCATCGCCAACAACACCTTCTGGTTCAAAAGTTTCCTCTAGTTCTACCTCTTCGGGTAACGTATCTTGGCTGCCTTTATAATTCGAACACTGGCGGGACTCATATGAACCACAAATAGATGAGCATGGTAGCCCTGCTTTATTGCATGAACATGTTACCTAACATTCTTTCTTACATTGACAAAATATCATCTTTAAGAGTTCCGGAACCGCTGGGTCTTTAGTGGTTTGGACCGGCATGAATGTACCCCCTACACGTTTCCATTCCCATTTTTCTCGTGACAGTTCATTTCCGAGCCACTGCTGGACTCACAGATATACCCGATAAAGGTGTTGCCTTGCAGCTTCAAGTACGGATGGCAAGGTTGCTAGTTTGAGCGCGGTTTGGTTTCTGTTTCTGTCTCTGGTGAATCGCTTGAAGATCTCGTATCTAATTTTTGTCAGGGTTTGTGTATCATCATCACTATACATCGACGCAATGACAGTTTGCCCGTCCTGAAATACAGTCTCGTGGGGAAGATTATGGTTTTTAAAACTTTTAATGACCGCTTCCAATTCCGTGTCTCTGTTCTTCGTTACCTTATCCTCTAATTTGTCGACTATTGACGTTTTTCCTTTCCCGAAAAAAGCGGAAGTTGAATCGCTTCCCGAAATCGCATAGAGAAATAAAATATTGTCTCTAACGAAGAGCCGTGCATCCAAGCTCTTGGAGGAAAACATTTGCCGGGGGTTTTTGCCCTCTCCAGGCTTCAAGAAATAAATTGTATGATCTTTTGGGGTCAGGGCTGTTATCAGTACAAGGATGTCAATATCCTCTGCGTTGACAGCATATTTCTGCAACGCCGTAAGTACGATCAACAAGTCTGCATCGTCTACTGCTTGTCTAACGGAAATGCCATTCTCTTCCAGAACATCCTTCAAATAGTATGAAACCTCTTGCCTTGTACTTGATTAAGGATACTATTTGTTCCAACCGCAAAAGGTTCGTGACAATTAACTTCTTTCCCAGCAACGAGCCCGGTGGGTTGCGTATTTCAATCCATCCCTTAACTTAGCCAAGTCTTCGTAATCGTGAAAAGGACCCCGTAAAACTCCTCGATTTGATTACAAATATTCACCATGAAATGAAGGGATGCGATGAACTTGGTAGTGGCACTCGTATTGAATTCACGGTGGTTAACTAATTCGCCGCTAATTTTAACCATTCTCATGAAGTCTTATTCAATCGTCATGTCAGTGAAGTTACCCGACCAAAATTTGTCTGTACGCCTGATTGTCGTCCATTATTTTCACGGTGACCTTGACTTTCGTGAAGTTTATCCATGTTTTCGAGGTAGTTTCTCATGTCCTGTACATACAAATGCGCCGACCGTGCGTAGTTGAAATAACCGGCCGCATGGAAATAGGGAAGCATTTGCTCGATACATTTCAACTGAGAAATCAAATCGCCCATTTTTTCGGATTTAAGAAAACCCTTTGCTATTTGAAACATGCGCATGTGCAATGAATGCACAGTCTTTGACATCCCTGTAATCGATAGTATCAATATTTGTGAGGTAATCTTTCATGCCTATCTTCTCAGTAGGTGAAAATTCTATTTTGTTAAATATCCGTTTGCATAAAGCAGCAAAAACAAGTGAATGAGCTCGCATCGCACGATGATACGCGTGTCCGTAGAGCATTTTCTTGGACGTTCCAGCAGCGTAACAAATACTCATCAATTCTTCTAACCCACTGCCGGGCATAATGAAGCCAATGCTGCCGAGATACGACAGAAGCAAATGAAATGCACCCAGTCTAGTAATAATCCTACAAATGGAATTACCAGCACACGCACCTTTGACAATTTGAGTTGCTTTCTGGTAGAGTGGCTGGTCAAACATAACGAAGCAGGTATGAAGACCCAATTCTTTGGGATTTTCTGCAGCATATGTCAGGGCGGTGAAAATTGTGTCGTTGTCACTTGGCGGATGATTAACAAACGGCAAGCAGATAACCTTACTTCGTTGATAAGGCATATTTTGGGTTAGTTTCCCCATGAACCCGTTTCACCCTGAAGTCTTCCTTAGCTCATCCATACATCCACAAGAAATCCGCATTATCAATATTGGCAATACTTAAATCCGGAATATCAAGGACTGCGGCAATTATATTTTTGTACCCGACCTCGTTGCCCCGTCATAAGTTCTCAAGCTTATGTTATGCTTCTTATCGACGAATCAAAGATATTTTCCCCGTCAATCGTATTTGTGTTAAAGTCGCAATTGTCAAAAATGAATTGAGCAAAGGAACCTTTCATGATTTTTGGGGGCTGAGCGTACATTATACTATTTTGATACTTCATCACCTCCGAATAAGACACGCAATTTCCCAATTGAAAAAGGATATTGATAAGATTTTGACAACCAAACCGAGCTGCAAGTGCGACAAAAAAAACTCGGTCGGGCTGTCACCATTATTGCATGACTGATGCTAGTGCATTTTCGTTTTAGAGAAGCGAGATCTTTGTTTTATCAGTCAAAACAATCTCATTAATTAAATACTGTAACTTATCTGGGACACTATCATCCACTTCGGCCAGGAGGCAGTCACTTGGGGAAATGACAGCATGTGGCGCCGAATAATTGCTGCCGCTTGGTCGAGAATTTTCGTCTCTTCATCCTCGCAGTTAAGTCCATTATGGTTCTATTCTTCCCTCATAACTTCATATTCTTTATCCTTGAAGTACATGATTGTTCCACTACCATTCTCCTCTACCAAAAAGTGCGTTTTTTTCTTGAGCTTTGAGCATGCGTTTTTCAAATTTCTTGGAAAATCAACGATTTTGTGAAAAAAAATAATTGCACAGCCGAAAATTAGACGTTCTTAGCTTTCAAATGATATGTCATAGAAACCAATCCGATCATGTATGAATTATTAATTGGTGGTTGTTTACAAAATTTCCCCACACCCCCAAAAACAGCAAAAAATTGGGATTCAACAAACCAATTTTAATCAAAATGCAAGAAAATTAGATTATAAAAATTGTACAGATGACAAAGGACCTTCTGAGGACAAGGAAATTTGGAGCAAATTAGTGCAATACCAAAAAAAATAGGAACAAATTGAGGGGAGGACTAAAAATGCATGGAAAAACAATATTTGACCCCTTTTTTTCGATACGGGCAAAGATTAAAAACGTGACTCGAGTCACCGGATATGGTAGCGGTAGATTTCCCCTTCCTGAAGAACTTTGAATAATGACAAAATTCGCATTTTTAACAAAGTTACTGAATAATTTGTCCGCCTGCTCATGTGTAAATGCACGGACTGTGCTCTCCGGCATACAACACAGAAACTCAATATAATGGGTGCGCTTGGGCCCGGTTATCTCGAAAACGAAAATGCGTTTGGATGCATAAGTATGTATGAACAATATTTAAACAAATCCACACGCGATGTAGATGGTAATGGTAATGGTATAATGCTATAATGGTATAATAATAAAATGGTATAATTGTAATTTTTAATGTAATTGTATAATGGCAATGGTATAATGGTAATGGTGTAACGATTTAATGGTGTAATGGTGTAATGGTATAATATTATAATGGTATAAGACTTATACCATTATACTGTTATACCATTACACCATTAAATCATCACACCATTACCATTATACCATTATACTATTATACCATTATACCATTACCATTACCATCCACATCGCGTGTGGATTTGTTTAAATATGTATGAAGAAGCAAAACCAGCCTATTACGCAAAATTAATTTGCAAAATCAGTCTATTCCTTTACCTTCGTAGCAAAACGAGCCTATTCGACACAAATATTGTTCAGTCTTGCTAAAATAGATAAACATCAAACATAATTATTTTATTTTTGAACGGACCTAGAATGTATAATCGCAAGCAACTTTATATCAAATTGAGTAAACTACTAAATTCGTTTAGTTTGATTAAAATTTGAAAGTTAATGAGAAATGGTCTCGCACTATATACTCGAATTAATATGTCCACATATTAAAAATTGTAAAAACGATACGATCATGTCACATAAACAAAAACCTACATAACCACGCACTAACACAACTATTTTTTTTGGGGACGTCATGCGATGGTCAATTTGATGGAGGAAAGGAATATGTACAACGAAAACAAGTAAAAAGGTTTGAGCGTAAAAAAATGGAAACATAATGAAACCATATAAAGAGTAAATTTATTAGTTTTTCCGATATTTTTGACTTGTTGTGTGCCCCCCTACCCATCCCTCCACAAAAAATACTGTACCCAACTCAAAATTAGTGTACGTACGTTTTTTTTTTTTTTTTACATTTGAAATGAAAAATATTATTACAGTTGTTGTTCGCGCTTCAGTGATTTTCAATTTTTTTTTTTACTTTTTTTTTGGTTCTTCGCGCATTGCAATCTTCAACTACGTATAAACATAAGATATTCTTACAAAAAAAAACTCAAATTTAGATGAAGAAACCAAAACAGAATGTTTAATACTATTTTTAGACGTTCCATTCATAATTAAGACATTCTAGACGCGAAATTATGGATGAGATTATTGTCCTTAAATAGTAACTTCATCTATATACTTACCATACTTACACCGCATTAATAGTGGCGGTATTTGGTAAATTAGCTGTGTTTATTCAACAACAACATTTAAGCGAAGTAAATAAACAAATATGCATATATATATATATATATATATAATATTTTATATTAAGATAAGTGAATTTCTAATAACACAAAACTTATGGGTAAAAGATAAGAAATGAAGGCAAATACAAAGAAACTCATTCAAAAAAAAAAAAAAAAAAAAAATGTAATGTACATTGTATATATTAAAATTTATAATCTTACGACAAACACGACTAAACCCTTTCTTATAACAAAATTTTTTGCTTTACTTTACTTTGTATATCCATATCATCTATATAATAATATAAGAAGTAATGTAAACATACAACAAACTAAATATACTTGGTTGATATACAGCACACATACGTACTATAAATTCGTATATGAGATAATGTAAAATGACGTAATTGTTTCAAGAAATTGAAAACCGCGATTTTTTTTTTTATTTCGTCTAAAATACAAATAAATAAACGTATCGCTTGCTTACATGTGTAAACGAAATATTTTAAGAAAATGTTTTAAAAATAAACAAATCGCGTTTTTTTTTTCAAGTCGTTATTCATATATACACCGTGGTACAAAGTGTTTGTATATATGGGTATAGTATATAGAGTATAGTGGTGAAGTAGAAGAACCAGTATTTAGATTTATGAGAGCGAGAGAAGAAGCCGGGCGCGCGATACCGCGATATTTTATATACAACTACTCTGCATGAAACAAGTTTTTAAGTTGTGTAGGTCGATCGCGATTACTTATTTCATTTGTATATATATATATATATATATATACTGTACTTACCACATGGTATGGAGAGCATATTGAGTTGCTATATAAAATGCATGAACTCGCACGTTATACAAAAAATGAATACCGCGATAAACTTTATGTCAAAGTGAAATGTGTAATAGAGGTATGAGTATACAGCGTGAAGTAAAAGTAAATTAGTATATAGGTTCGATATACGACGTAAGGTATAATTTTCATTATACAACATATGGAATTAATGAAAGATTGATTGTACATGAATGATGGATGACTAATCGATTTATTATTTTTTTTATGACACATTCACAGCTTAAGATGTTTATTTTATTTTATTTTGGAACTAACACGAGCTTCCTTATACGAGCTTAATAGTAGTGACGGGGCACATTGTTGAAAGCTTCCGTAACAAATCAATTTTTTTACTGCAAAAATGTTTAACATTAAAAATTTAACGTTAATATTAATAATGAGAACATCTTAATTCAACATGTAAAAGATAGGGGCAACCCTACCCTTTTGGCGGAATCCTAAATATAATTAAGACAATTAATTCAAATTGATGTAATGATGTAATGATTTACAATAATATTTATAAATTTCATGTTTAGATTAGAACTCCGCCACCTGTTGACATGGTACCGATCTTTTTTTGCTCAGCAACCAGGTTAAAGTAACCTGTTCTGATACACATCTGAACAGGTTGAATCGTTTCATTACATTCCAGAAGAACAGAAAAACGAGGAAAAGTACAATTAAGTTTCATCCATGTGCGCAGCGGTAGCGCACAAAAACTATCAAAAATAACAATGATACATCTCATAATTAATGCTCATTGGTCAAAATTAGTGTTAGTCCAGCGAACTGAGAAAATGGAACAAAAAATTTCAATTTGTGACTAAAAGATGGTAAATAAGTGATAATAAAACCTGATTAGTAAACACATTGAACAAATTTCTGCTTATCTCAAAAATATATATTTCGACTACTTTCATTGATAAAAAGATGAAAAATAAAAATCGATCAATAAATTTTTAGTCATCTGAGACGATATGATGTGTTCATTAAAAATTTGAATTGAGTAACCAAAAGAATTATTTAAACAATGTCCAATATGAAATATTCTAGCAACCAACAACAATGTGGTGTTTGATGCAGGACCCCATTGTTAATGCCAACACCTACATAGAGGTCCATAAAAGTGTTAGTTTTTGCCTAGATGCCATACAAATAGAGATTTTCAAGAAACGGTCAATGTGGGGGTGGCCCTAGCCGAATTTAATTCAAAGTTGCACCTATAAACTATCTAAGATGCTCGCCAATCATCGATTAATTTTAGTTTATTTTCGGTGGCAAATCCAAAAAAAAAAAAAAACAAAGTGTTTGTTGGGTGCCCGCAGCAAAAGTGAAGCTTCTAATGATAGTGTAGAGGCCAGGAATAAGCAAAAACCATTTTAAAATTCCATTTTCACTGTACGTGTTGAATTTCAATTTCTCTATTTTTCGTTTTCTTGCTTTGCCAATTTTATATAAATTTTAGCTCATTCCAAATTTTGTACGTTCTAAAATTTTATAAAATTTAAACAAATTTATTGAACATTTTTTAATTCAACCTAATATATTTTCAATCATGACTGATCAACTTACAAATTAAATATTGCCATTAAACTTCGACGTATTTTTGCCAAATTCTAAAAATTTAAGAAATTTGAAATTTTTCCAGCAAATTCAAACAATTTTTTTTTTTCACTCAATTGATTGTAAGCTTTTGTAAAATTCTAATTCAAACCATTTCGAACAGAGTTTTTCCAACCAAATTTTAAATTAAAAAATTTAATTAAATTCTGCAAATTTTAATAATTTTCAAATAGTTATAGGAAAAAAAATTTTGTTTTAAAAATTTTTATAAATTTTTTAAATTCTAAAGTTTGATAGTTTTTAATCGAACCAAATTTTAGAAAATCAAACTTAATATTTAGGAAAACAAATTCTGAAATTTTGTAAAATTTTCAAGTTAACTAATAAAATTTTTAAAAATTGAAACTCAGTTTTGCAAAATTCTGAGACCGTTATTTGAATTCTTCTCAAAATTTTATAATTTCAAATCCGAATGAACAAATTCTTAAAAATTCTTAGTTGAGCAAATATTGTGTAAAAATTATGGCGTGAAGAAAAATTCACGCCAAAGAAATTTATTGGAAACGGTTGGAATTGGAAGAGCGAGAAAGGAAATCGGATCAAAAAACAACTTAACCGTATCGGATCATCTTGTAAATGAGGAATTTGTTCGATTTTACAAAGATTGAAGTGTCTATAAGAGAAGCCGGCTTGTTAATTTTAGCTGTACGCTTTGAGGTCGATAAAGTAGAACTACCAGGTCGCATATCCTCTCAATTATAGGCTATCGCAATAAAACCGGGTTTCGTGTTTTAGTTTTATTTACATACAAGGAACTTGTAGTTGCCTTAACTCGTGTTGAAACAATGATGGCCGCTACAAACATCTTCACTTTTAATTTGTCGTCCATTCCAAACGATTATCAAGTTAGCAAACAGCATAATTTACCGTTCATCACTATATTTGATGATGATGGTATCATAATCGGAGATATGGCGAAGACCGCCACCGAAGCTGTGGAATCGGGTGAACTCAAAACTAATCTGGACACATACGAAAAAACCTGTAAGCATTGGATGAATGGAATTCGGGATTACGCACCAATCCCGTTCAGTGATGAAAGCAAAACACCCAAAAATTTGTCGGAAGATGCATTCTGGGTCGTGGGTCGAATTTTGGATGAAGAATTGGAGAAGGCGGCCAATAAATTTGCCAAGAGCGAACTTACATCAATCATTTTACTTGACACATGGTTCAGTTCGGGTCTATTCCCATTTTCTATATTTGGATGGCTTGAAAATACGGACCAACTTAAAGCATTTTATCCGACCACATTACTCGGAATCGAGAATGATATTATCTTCTTCTGGGTGGTTCGCATTTTAGGACTAAAATTAATTGGAAAGGTACAGCTCAAGGAAGTATTCTTGTACGGAATGGTGTGTGATGCTCATATTAAAATCGCTAGGAAGTGTAATCGATCCAATGAACGTGATCATGATGATCAATTCAGCGCCGGTCAGAAGAAGGATTATCCGACCTGAATTCCAGAATATTGTAAGTACACATTTACGTACAAAACATGACAAATTCATTCAAAGTACCCAAAAAGGAAAGAAAGAAGAAAAAAACAATATGTGACGAGGACAACATAACTTGGAATGTCTCCAAGTCTCGTGCATGCCGAATATCATCATAATCGGTTAAGAAATAGTTAAGTTCGATCTTACTTTTCCATTTTCTGGAATTTCATTCCTTTGATCTAGATTTGTACCTCGCTCTCACTATAAATATTTTCAATGTTAGTAAAATTAAGAGACAGATCACGCAACCGAGGTTCACCAAATAAATATTTCGCAACCCTCTGAGAACGATTACCAAGGCTTGTAATTTTCCTGACTTATTAGTCTAAGGCACGAATTTTGTTGAGTCACATATGCATATGTTTTATATGAGCCAAAGTCATGTTCTTAACTAATTTTGCCTTTTAGATGAAAACGCAATATTAGCGAATTATAAACCATCTAACAAAAAATTTCATTTTAGGAAATTATTATTATGCTACAATATTGTAACGTTAAATTTATTTCAAGGTGACGGTATAATGTATGTGTGACATTTCAGTTCAAATTTGTATTTCAACCTTCTAATTTTCAACCTCCTACTGCCGGAGTTAATTTTATTTAAAAAATGAATTAAATCCGCGACATTTAATTTTTAAAACCCTGCAGAACTAAACCCGCGCGAAACTATTTCATTAAAAAAAAAAAATAGATGTCGCGGATTTAATTTATATTGGCAATTGAATTAATTTCGCCATACATATATTTTCGGCCGTGGAAGACCGTGAAATTATCTAATTCTTAATCATTTTTTTATTAATCATTTATGTTTTGCACAAATTGAAATATCAGAGGAAGATAAACGCAATGGGTGTATATTGTAATAATACCAATAAATACATTAAATGGGAAAATTAAATATTTAGGACCAAAACTTAATTTTCAATTAATAATACAAACATAATATTATAGAAATATTAGTCCGTCTTTTAATCTGCTGCGTTCATTTCAACTCGTATTATTTTAAATAAAACTCAAAATTAACTCAATAAATCAGCTCTTCCACTAAATGTGAATTGACCAACTGAATCAAACTACCCGGGTACATGATATCATGATTGAACTCTTTCGCAATGTACTTTTAAGTTGGTACCCAATAGTCAAAGCTAGGAAGCACGGCAACAGATTCGTTTTAAGTAGGTCATCTTGTATATTGCAACGCTCAACGCTAGAGTTTTGTACTCCTTTTTTCCAAGTTGTGCTCCTTTATAAATCTGTACTCCTTTTGTGCTTGAACTTTTTTTTAAAATAATTTCAACTTTAAAATTACGAATCAGTTTCCTTTGGTTTGGTATACAATCAAAAACATTTTGAACTGTAAGCGTGGCTTTATTATACCATGTTCTCCTTATTAACTAAAAACTAATTTTCTTTTGCGAAAAATACTATAATGTGAGCAACATCGACTATAATCGGAAACGAAACAGCGAAACTTCTTTCAAAACATTTATTTAAAATTTTAATGAAAACCAATTTGTTGGCGACGAAGCAACAAATATTGTAACACACCAAATTAAAATCTATGCTTCAAAGAAATATTTTTGGTATCGGTTGCAATGCACAAATTATCAAATGCAATCAACACGGCCAGCAGCGCAATGTCTATAGATATCAAAAAGATTTGACCCACAATTTATCTGTATTTTAGTACATTTACGGTTCGGGTATAGCAACACTTCAAACTTTCTGAGAAGATGCTGAAGTTAAATAGAAAAAACTACTAGGGTATTCAAAAGTTAGATAGTTGGCCCTTATCAAGTCTATCGTAGCTACTTTTTAAGTTTGGAAAAATGTTCCAAAATTCTTGAAGATTTTTTTCCTAATGAATTAGTAGAATCCATATTATATTTTATGCACAGTCAGGCTAACAATTTCCATATAATTGTCCGGGAAATTTAATGTGACACAATTTCAGCCGCGGAAATTATACGCAAAATCACAAACTTTAAAAATAAAATATATGCCAGGCTTGAAGAAGGATTCATTCCAGTCATTTTAGAAAATAAATTGTCAAGTAAAAAACTTTTATAGTGCATTTGCAAGTAATGCTGACATTGATTTTTTCGAATGGATGCTTCTCAGATGTGAAGTAAGTTGGGATGCAAGTGCGGCGAATAAAATTATATTGTACCCTTGAAACAAAAAAAAAGGAGAATGAACGACTAAACATAACGAAGTGGATATGAGATGGGTTGACATTTTTTTAAATTTTAACAGAAAGCATATTCTTATCCAAAACTTGCGAATATTAGTGAAAATTGTCATGTGTTTTCCTGCGACTAACGCCGTGGTTGAGAGGGTTTTCTCATTTAGAAACGGTTTTTGGAGTAGTTAGAATACGTATTTGGCTGTAAAAACAATATCTTCTGTATTAAACTTCTAGAAGATAATGAAGAATTAGCAAAAAAAATTCAACAAAAAAAATAAAAAAATTAAATCAGCATAGCACCATAAATATTATCAGAATGAATTACTTGATGTGTTGTTTGTTAGAATACAGTAAAACTGAATTAGCTAATTATTTTTATTTTTTTAATTAAAAAACATGCTGTTTTCTTTAAATTAAATTCGGTGTACCCCTTTTTTCAAAAAATAATGCTTTAATTGACGATTCTTAAATATTTCAATATAATCCTTTTCCGAAAAAAATTATGGTCACCTTAAATAAGGGGATTCGGTAACCAAACAAGAAGTCAAAAATGATCTCGTCAAACCTTTACGTCTCCCCTGATATAGTGTCATTTAGAATTAATGTTTGATTTTCATTTCCCATCTGATAATGAATGAAAATTGTCGAATTTTATATTTTTTTGTGAAAAGCATAAATTATTTTAGTATGTTCACTAATAGCAAATATTATGTTAATTGATTAAGCTCGTCTAATTTCCGCTGAAAATTAGGTTTAATTTTTGCATTTTTTACAATTTAGGCATTTTTAATTTTCACTTAGAAAACGTTTAAGACAATAAAAGACAATTTAGCATAAATTTGCGAAAAAATTAAGTTTGAAGAAGAATGTAGCTAACATTCTTCTTCATTGTAACTCCCTTATCACAGCGATATTGTTAGTGAAAATTAAATGAATGGTTTAGATGGAAGTATTTCGTTTCATTCTCCTCAAGTGTCTACACAGTTAAAAAAATATCTTTAATTTTTAATACAAGTTAATATTAAACTGTAAAGTAATGATAGCATTAAAATAAATTTTAACGCAAATATGAAGATTTCTAAAGCAGTATTTGCATTAAAAAATATTTTTAAACATTTAAAAGCAACCTGCTCAAATAAAAAATTATACCAACATAAAATTCGCTAAAATAAGCGAACTTAAATGTACATAATAATAAATTCATACGCGTGTTTTGCTTTTTCTGATATAAAATTCGCTAAATCAAACCGGCTAAATGACAAATAAAATAATTGGGTTTTCTGAATTCGAAAATGTCTATTATGTTATAATTTATTACCTTAGGCGAATGTTTGGTTTTTTAAAGTAAACTGCTCTCTGAGATTTTGACCCTCAAGGCACCAATAACAAAGGCCATATTACCAAACCCCGGAAAAAAAAGGCTAAACTTATGCAACTTGCTTTAAAATTTAATATTTCTAAAATATTTTATTAATGCAGTCTTTGATAAAATTTTAATGTAATTGATTGACGGCTGCTTTACATTCTAATGGAATGTTGCATTAAAATTTAGTGTAATTTCTGTATTACAAATTAGTGCAAATTGTATTAAATCCCTTTTAATACAAGCTTTGTATTATTTTGTAATACAGCCTTCCACTGGACCTATATGTAACGTAATTTACATAACATAAGCAATATTTTTTTAAGTGTGTACAAGAACACCATAGCTCACAACATAGTTAGAGGATCTCTGAGAGTTCAAAAATATAGAGGCTGTTCGAGTATGGAAAGAAAAGCGACATGGAAAATGATTTTACGGATTTTTAAGGAATTACTCTGATACTGAATTGTGTCAGCACTAATTGTCCTGCAAATCTAACTTATATAAAATTTATCTTATCCCAAAAAAATAATTTTTATGTAAATAATCTTTTCTTCTTGGTTTTCCACGTCGAACTAATAAATATACTACAGAACTAACTGCCATTACATACCACCTGGTTTTACCCTGGGGTAAAAATCTGATCTCGGAACTTGTTCGGAAATAATCGAATCAAACATCTGTTTGACGGCGGCAATTGACTGTGGCTTTATCAGGCCAGTATTCCTGTGATAAAAAAGCGGCGCTGGATGATGATACATTTCCTCATTTATCGGGGTTTTCTGGTTACCGATAAATGGTAAATAAACCAAAAAAATTACCGATAACCAGTAAAACTGGTTCATTTAGAAAATATTAACTGTTAGGTAATCATAAATTCTGTGTATATAGTTGGAGTTTTTTTTTTTTTTTTGTTTAATTTCCGCGGAATTAACCCGATTAAAAAAAATGTTTTGATATTTTGATCACTTTCAAACATTGGTACCGTAATGCTAAAGACTCGAGATTCTTAGACCAAATCAAAATTTACGATTGTTTGATAGTTTCGAGAACTTAGCGTTAACTTGCTGAATCTTAATGACTTCTACAAGTAGGTAATTCGATAATTTGACGACTTTTTTGGCATTTTTCGAAATTTCCATTTGGCTTATAGATTTTTGATGCAGGCTTTTCGAATTTTGTATGGTGATGTCTGGCGATTAGCTTCTATTTGTGGGGCCTTGCAGACTTACACAAATAAATCTAAATCGTAGTTTTTAGTATATTTTGAAGATTTCTTGAGATTATTCGAAATTGTCGATGATTCGAGTTTAATTGAAATTCCAGGCTATTGAAGACGGTAGTAGTGCCTACTGCCTAGTGTTGGGTTCCTTTGGTGTTACAAATTACAGATAATTCAATTAGTCAAAAATAAGTAATTTTTAAAAAATGTGACATACGTCATTAATTGCTTGCGGAGTAAAACTTGTGAATCTCTCTGTACACTAACCAATTTAAGCAAAATTTTGATTAATACTAAATTTCCGGTAGAAGCTTAATAATAAAACGTTTTAAAATTTACCGGTAGATGATAACATTTTTACCGGCCGAAAAACTGTAGCTCATGATAACTATTTGGAAGAAATGGAGCCTTATGCCACACAATTGACAACTAAATTCTGCATTTCCTTTTGAATTAATTTACTTACGAGTAAATAGTCTGAAATTTTTCAATTTTTCGTAATTAATTTGGTTCCTAAGTAGTTCTTAAGTTTTTTAACTTTAAAACGCCAAATTTCCTAAATCAAATTTAAAAATATTTTCTTAAAATTAGAAAAATTTGAAATATTAAAATTGAAATCAAAAATTTTAGAAATTGTAAAAATTATTTGTTAAAATTGGTTAAATGGAAAATTCCACAATAGATAAATTGCCAATAAATAAAGGCTCTTGCAATACCGACGAATATGATCTGATC
This sequence comes from Tipula vernalis, assembly GCA_958295665.1. Lineage (NCBI taxonomy): Eukaryota > Metazoa > Arthropoda > Insecta > Diptera > Tipulidae > Tipula > Tipula vernalis. The sequence goes on from OY282559.1 coordinate 379,102,442, forward strand.
TGATAACAGTAACATAATGATAAATCGCATATCGAAATCGAATAATGAGAAATTCTAATAAATCTAAATTTGTTAAAAGTTAGTTAGTTAAAGTTAAAATTTTCTTCATTGAAATTTTACCTCGACACTAAAACTACAACCTTCTTAAAGGTTTTGTCGCCTTGGCAATTCGACGTAACTATATCCCTGACATGGCCAAAACTTCCGACGTTTTAATTCCGTCCAATTTAAATTTGTTAGAGGAGCCTGCCTGGGACAATAAACGTAGTTTTAAAGTATATCACGACCAACAATTGCTAAGCGCTAGCATGTCTCATTAGTTCATTATTATGTAAAAATTATTTTGTTTATCGGTTTCAAAAAAATATGGAACAATTTGCTAATATTAAATTGATTTAGAAACAGCGTCGGAAGAATATTTGTAAGTGGCTTCCAAAATTTCTTGGTAGGAAAGAGAGTATATTACCAAACCTCCCAGCATCGGCCTGGTTTGGCTCCGTGTGACTTCAAATGACACGAGAAGGGTTTTGAAAGCTTTTATATTTATAACGACTGTCAAGGAGTCTATTTATGTACTAGTCACTCTTTCAATACCAAACTTCGAAAAATCTTGAAAACTTCAAATAATCTACCACAAACTATTACACTAAGCAGGATGCACCAAATGTGGTTTTAGAGTAAAAAAATAAATACATAGTCGTATCAAACACTTAATAGTGTCACATCATAGTACCCACTCACATCAAAAGTTCAAATATTTACGTAGATATAAATTACGACATGAAGAGCACTCTTTGAACCCCAAGGAAAGCTGGAGTAGACAAAAAAAGTTTTTTTTTTGCATCGGATTTTGATATATGTAATTAGTTCTGACAAATTTAGAAACGTATCAAAATTGTTAGATTTCACCTATCGTTCATTAAGGACCAATACCCCCTATCATCCATTCTATGCGATTGAGTTGAGATAGCTATTACGTTTATTTTTTACGACTAATCTATTGAACTGAATGAAAAAAGTGCTGAGAATATTCTAGTACCTCTTTTCGTTTAATTTCAATACCTTCTAACATACTAACATGCGAAAAAACTTTTATCATCCATTTCGCGGCAACAAAAGTGACAGTCATTAATCTTCCTGGTAAGTTTGTTTGATTCTATTTATTTTATTTCATTAAATGAATTCTAAGATTGTTTTAATACTAAAGTTTAATGTATTTTTAATTAAAATAACCATTCAAAGTAACATTTATATCACTATTACTCATAGAAGGTATTTTACACAACAACGTAAATGAAAAGCAGAGGGCAAATCATGGTAGATATGGCCAAAACCACATCAAAAACTAATAAAGAAGCCGTTCCGGATAATAGTCAGTGTGTGTCACACACAATTAAACCATTAAAATACGGCGATGTAGAACAAATTGCTTATGTTAATCAAGATTTTTCTAATGATGCAGTTGTAATTGCACGTGGAACTGAAGACAATGTGCCAATTCCAATAGAGGTAGACATTAAATCGGCTTCGCTTGCAAAAGAGTATATTTCATCGCAAGTTAATGATTTCTCAATTATATGTGAGCTGGAAATCGAACCGGCCAATGCTGTAAGTTTATTATCATCAACGGTTTTAGAGGATCTTATTACTTGTAATAAAGATTCCGTTGCACTTAGTTCTGCGGCATGACAAATCCCGTTCAAATTGATCCACTTTCATGTTTGGAAAATAATGACGAAGAAATGCTTTTAGATGTACCCATTTATGGCAACATGGATGAGGGAAGAAAACGACAACGGATTGTCGATTCCAGTAGATGGAAAAAGAACAAAAATAGAATGCTTCGATTGGAAGGAAAAGCATACTTAGGCTACTCTAGAAAATATGGAAACGTCAATCAAAATACACCTAGGAGCGAGCGTAAACTAGGACCCACATGTAAATCAACCAAATGTGTTATTTCTAGAGTAAGAAAATCTATATTCGAAACATTCTGGTCTATAACTGATTTTACTCAACGTAAAATATTTCTTTGTAGTCACACCGAACTTAAAGTGACAAAGAAAATACGGACTGAACAAGATTCACGTAGAAAAAATTCCATATTTTATTATCTACCAAGTAAGGGAGGTAGGAAGCTAGTTTGCAAGAACATGTTTCTTAGTACCTTATCGCTAGGGTCTTACGCCGTTCAAAGTTTGGTAAAATCAGGTAAACCAAAACATAATTTGTCGTCCTCTGCTTTGGTAGCCAACGCAAATAAAAAAGATCGCACGTTACGAAGACGAAATACATCACGAAAAATCGTGTTTCTCAACAGTTTTTTCGAAAAACTACCGATACTACCATCTCACTATAGTCGGCAAAATTCATCAAAAGTATTCCTTGAGCATAGTTTCGACTCAATACAAGATGTATTCAATTTTTATATTCAAGAATGCCGGGCTCAAAATTAGTTGTCTGTATCCATAACCGTTTTCAAATAAGAAATGGATATACGCAATATCGCACTTTTTACTTTAAGAAAAGATCGATGTGACACCTGCTGGCAATACGAAATTAAACAAATTTCGTTGGAAACTTATGAAGGCCATCTACGGTAAAAGAACAGGGCCCAGGAACAGAAGGCCGAAGATAAAGAAATGGCAAAAATTGGTTCGTGCATAGTTCTCACAATGGACTTACAGTCTGTTAAAGTATGTCCGTCGTTACAAGTTAGCGCAGTTTTTTACAAACCGAAACCAACCAATCACAATTTTACTGTGTATAATTTAGAATCGCTACAAGCTTCGTGCTATTGGTTCACCAATATTGGTATTGGTCCTTAATGAACGCTGTGCATCGTCAAAACTCCAGTTTGACCGAGAACATTACCGTGTGTGTAAAAAGGTGACCTGTTCAACTTACACAATGACTTCATACGTTGGTATGCATCTTAATATTTGGCTTTAAAGTTGATTTTCAATTTTATGGGTCAGTCTCTAATTCAAAATCAAAATAGACTTACATTTCTTGCAAAATTCATAAATTTGGAATTTTTAAAATTTTTAAATTTCATATAAACGTTGTTATAATTAAAATTTTGTTCAGTGGGGTAAGTAAATTCTGATTTAGCATAGAATTTTGTTGGCAACAAAGAAACAGTCCACATCTTTTCAAAGCCGACGGAGTTTGATTTCGGCAAAATATTGAGTCTACTTGAGGCTTTCTATCAATACAGTAATCTAATCATCGACCAAGCTAATTATCGACAATTTAAAATGAAATCTTAAAAAAAAGTTCAAGTAAAACATTAATTTGGAGACCTTCAAAGGGAAAATCTGGTATAATTCATCTATACTGAGACCGAGTTTCGTATAACTTAAACGAAAGTGATTTTGAGTTTAAAAATGGTCGAACTTGTTGATTTTCAGATTAAGAATGAGAATTAGAACAAATTTTATCGACAGCAAAATTGTTTTCTTATATCGAACAGGGAGTGATAACATAATTACTTCACTTATCTAGAGTCAAAATAAATTACCTTCATTTTCTAACAACAACAATAAAAAAAATTTGATAAAATTTTAATTAAAAACTGATTTGGTTATCTTAATTTCACTGATTTAAGACACTGAGTGATTTTTAGATTGCGAATAAAAAAGTTGGCATATCATCATTTGTACCAAATTTAGACCAATTTTAAGCTACTTAAATAATAAATCCGTTAAAATTACGATTACTTATTAAATCTCGAATCATTTCAATCAACTTTGACCCGAGTTTGATTCAAGTTTGATTGTAGTTTGAAAGCTACTAATCTATATTTTCAATGACAAATCAATTTAATATTATTGTCACACATGAATTAACAAGATTTTGGCTTATTTAATGTATTAAAAACCCATATTATGTAAACAATACCACAAAAAATTTGTTTAAATTGTAACCAAACTAAATCGAAAATCACTAGTTTTACATTTATATTACATTTCCAAAAAAAAAAAAAAAAAAAACTGTACACTTCCTATGAACAAACACATGCCAAACCGGGGGGTCGTATGTATGTACCTTAAGTTCATTAAATTTAAATTTAATTTTTTTTTTTTATAATTTAATTTACATAAAAATATATTTCATCATTTCGTATAAAATATAAATTTTATTTGTCGTGACACATACATTCTAATAATAATAACCGCTCATAGTTACAATATTACGTATATAAAAACCACCCTACCCGAAACTCCTTCTACACCATCCCAACGAATTTTTATTTTTATTTTTTTTTATTCATTTTCACATCCCTTTAGGATATTTATATTTTCATTGTGTGTTTATTAATCGTCAAGTGACCAAAAAAAAAAAAATAAGTTCGGCTATATATTGGTACCATACATAGTATGTACATTGTACAAATAAGTAGATGTGCGGAAAAAATGTTTTTCAAGCCCCATAAACTCGTCATTTCGTTACTTTCCTTAACATGTTGCTGTGTGTGAAAATCTGTATAAATGTATATAACATACACAAAATTATTTGAATAAATTAAAAAAACAAAAACTATGTGTATGTTTATAATATGTTGGAATTTTCCCAAAAAAAAAAAAAAACAATCGAGAGATGAAAAAAAATAATTTCCATATATCTCTGTATGTATACAGTGCGTACATTACAATACATGAATACTAATTTTTTTTTTCGCTGGTTCCTCATACCACATGATTTAGTTGTTGTTACTTTTATTATTATTATTATTATTAGTATTATTATTGTATTTATTTGAATGAGTTATGAATTGAAAATGAGATGAAAAATTCGCATTTTTTGACATCCCATAAAAATTTATATTTATGTAACAAGTATTAAATACACTACAATAAGCAATAATATTATAATGTGCTCTACATAATTCTAAGTACCAGACATTTAGAGGGTGGAACAAAATAATATAGAATATTGTTGTAAGCATTCAAATCTTGATTAAACTTATGTTTTAACCAAAATTTGAATGCAAGCAATAAAATATATCGAAAATCATATGTCAATATGCTTTCAAACTACAATCAAACTACCATCAAACTTCAATCAAACTTGGCTAAAATGTATCCGGAAATCATGCTGTAAACTAATTTAATGATACTAATAAAAAATTTAAACAATAACATCAAGATTTCTAGATATCTCAGCAGAACATTACTATCTCACATTGTACAGCTCATTGAACTCCACAAAAGTAAAAAAATAAAAATAAAAAAAGTAACCGCACACGGTAAATTAATTATTCTAATTAATTAATTAATTTTTATAATTTAATTTATAAAAATCATTAAATTTACAAAAAGAAAAATTCGTTAATTAATTGGTTTTGATTATGAAACGTTTCTAAACAAGATATAATTCAGACGAGCGCACACACATAGACGTTTTGTAATCAGACGCGAGGATCGCGCGTTTAAACATGCCTTAAGTATTTTATGTACAAATGTGTATGTATAAGAAAAGTAGTGAATATTTTTATTTATTTGTTTAAAGAAAGAAATGAACTATAAAAAGAGGGGCGAGGAATATAAGAAAAACCTTGAAATTTGCGTAATCTGATTAAACAAAAAAAAAATAAAAGTAAGAATAATTTTAATAGGTTGGTAATGGGTCCCCCAAAAATACAGGGGCATTTTTAAACATATTCAGCTCGCATTCATATTGGGCGAATATTATGTACGATACTTTCAGATATATTCACAAAAAGATGGTGGAATGTTAATTTAGCGCGCGCGGAAAAATAAAAAGGTTCAACGAGTGATGATGATGATGATGACTGGAAAAAATGTATAAATAAATGGATGGAAATCTATCTATACATATACACATAAAGGTGGCAAAAATGATTATATTTTCATTTATAAATTTGAATACACAAAATTTTGCTGTTTTTTTTTTTCGTATGCCAATAAATAGCAAGAGGCATAGATGGGGGTGCGGTGCAGGGAATGAACATTGAACGGGAAATATTATTATTATTTTTTTTTTTCTGTTCGATTTTCGTGCTATGTTGTTAAAATACAAAAAAGAGGGTTGAGAATATCGCGATAATGATGCTTCTATATATACATAAACGTATGTATATCTATAAAAAATGATTAAAAATACATATTGGTCGTGCTTTTATGTAAATTCAACTGACGTCATCGATAGGAAATTAACAAACCGAAAAAATGTATTATACAGACAGCCCCAAATTCTTGTCTTCCTTCGAAAATGAAATGATTAATGTCAATCACAATTATGGGTCAAATTTAGTGGAAAATTTGTGCGCCTCTATTGTTGTTGCTACATTTTGTATACAAAATTTAATCGTCACCTTGTTAGATGTCACACCTAAAAAATTTAAAGTGTATTTATTTAGTGTTTCTGTATGTAATGAGTTTACCTATGTTGCGAATTTTGATTACGGGAAGTATTAAAATTTTATGCTTGATAAGACGATTTTTGGATGTGGTTTTAAAGGTTTCACCGTTGTCGTCGTCGTCGTCTCATTAAGAAGCTGAAGATATGCGGTTTTTTTTTACTATAAATTTGATAAGAAATGTGTGTTGTAATTAAAGGAACTTTATTTATATTTACAGGGAATCTATAAAAAAAAATTGATCTAAACCTTTGGGGCTACACAAGCAGCAGATTAACACTTATGTTACAGTATAAAGTGCGAAAAATGATATTTCACAAAAAAAAATTTTTTTTTAAACATCGCACATGCATAATAAAAGTCATGCAACATTTTGCATAGAAATATCAAAAGTAGATTAAACCAACAAAAAGTACATTGCCCAAAGTTATCGCGCTTATCGCGTAAGACGTTCGAATAATCTTAGTCATTATGACAATTTTTTGTTTTTTTATTTTATAAAATGTATATCGTCAATGTCTGTTTCATGTATACATATATTCGATTTACCGGTTGTAATCTTAGTAAATGTGTATTGTTATCTTGTATACATGTTGTATTTATTACATATATATATACAAAAATTTGCGATAAGACGTTTTTTTTTTTTCTTAGTAGTTTCGTCGTACATATGGGAAATTTGATAAGCGAGTTTATTTTTGAAGTTATTTAAATCCGAAAAATGCGATTAGATATATTTTCTAGTTAGGATTCATTAGAATGACAAAAAAAAATGTTTGGTGGCTTCTAAATTTTAGTATTTTGGTATTTTTTGTTAATCACGTGGACGATAAATTTAGTTTCCAATTTTTTTGTAAGGATTCCAAGATTAAATTTAATTTACGTATATACAAGGGGATTGAACTTAAACTATGTATAACAACGAAACTCAAAATATACTTGTTTCAAGATGCTGAATAGCATCACATCTTAAAGAGCCATATGGTCAGAGACGACAATATAAAAACAAGATCACTTAATTTTATGCACCCTTTACATATTTGACCAATCATATACGTAAGTAAGGGGTAGATTTGTAGAATAAATAAATGTTTTTTTTTTTTTTATATATATATTTGACTTACGATTTCATGCAATAATTAAAAAATTATACAAAAAAAAATTTAACATTCTCAAAAAACTAAATGTATAGAGGTTTTTACTCAATACACACATATATACACACAACCATGAACATAACATCAAAAATACTCACTAAAAATATTTTTAACTATTTTACTTAAAAAAAAAAACTTTTTTTTGTATTTTTAACAAATTTTCTATTTTTGATTTTCCACAAAAAATAAAAAAAAATTATATATATATATACATGTATATATATATATATATATATATACACTTTTCTTGAGATTTTCTTTTATTTTTCAAAAACTTAAAACCAAAACAAGAAAAACAAATTAAATCAAGAAAACACTTTTATGTATTAATACAGATTTCCACTTTGAACTGAAAACTATATTTTGTATAAATAATAAACGGCCAAAGAAAAACTAAATAATTTTATTTAACAAACTTTTTATTTTTTATAAACGCAAAGTTGTTTTTCCCTGTGTTTTTTTTTTTTTTTTTGAGATATTAATTATATTTTTAAATAATATTCACTAAACTTGTTTTTTTATTTTTTTTTTTTTTTTTTTACTTTAGAACCGACGTCGAATTTTCCGGGAAATTCAAAAACACACAAAACACACACACAAAATATTATTTATTATTTTAATCGAGTGAGGGAGATAATTTTGATTTTAATTAAAATTTTAGATATTTTAAATTTTTGAAATTTATTTTTGAAATTTTAATGAAAAAAAATCGCGACCTTATCACATACGTTGTCGCTCGTAGACTAACAAGTAAAAAAAAATTTTGGTTGAATATTTTTTTTTTTTTTCGTTTTCACACAAAAACCAAAATCAACCAACCAACCAAACTAAACTTAAAATACACAATAATAGTATAATACGTACACGAGGAGATATACAATACAACAATACACTGATCGTCGTATCTCGCATATACAAAAAAAAAAATTATATAAATATTATTTTGTTGGATTGTAAGAAAACGTGAATTCTAACGAAAAACACTTTGCACATACGGGAAAAGAGATAGAGAGAGAGAGAGAGTGTGTCACTGTTATACAAGAAAATTTCTCTCTAAATATACCCCCGAAAAAGCCATATTACTAAAAAAAATACTGCACATCGAAATGGGAAAACCCCTTATAGAAAAAATAAGAAAACCAACAACAACAACATTACTACTTTTACTTGAGTACGGTTTGTTTTCCCCTTAAACAAACATAAATACAAATTTGACAACAACAACAACATAACAACAAACCAGTGATGTAAAAGAAAAAAAAAATCAACTCGTTTTCTTAAAATTTTTGTATATAAACCGCGCACTCTTCAATATAAAAATATTCTAATAAAACCCCTCCAAATAAGCTCTCACCTATACAAGCATACAAATAATAATTGAGTATAGCACTATCTCTTTCTGGGCATACGGAAAATCTAATATTTTCTCTCTAAATAAAAAAAAAAAAAATTTAATTTAATTGCATGCTATTGCTGGGTCGTCTAAAACACAAAAATTTGCATATTTCCCAGCTCTCTTTTCTCTACAGTATACGGTACGTTCGAATGGAGGGGAGGGGGGGGGGGGGGGAAGAATAATACATATATATATTTATTATATACACTAGTTTTTCACGAGAAAATTAAATTTATATTTCCTAACAATAAACCATATGGTAGATTTTCCTATAACTTTTTTTTTTTTTTAGGTTATCTCTAATTGAGTTTAAAATAAAATTTAGCACTAATTCCTAATTTTATTTTTATTTTTTCTAATATTCCTAATTGTTGGCCCCCGTGTGTTAAATGCGCTTTTATTAGATAAAAATGTTTTTTTTTTTTGTGCTTTTGTGTGGTGTGTGCGGGTAACTAACTAACAAGTGGATTTCAAGGTTCTATTATTGTTTAGTTTATTTGGAGATTTTTATTTTTATTTTTTTGCGAGATTTCTATTTTTATACCAATGATGATGATGATGATGATGATCGTGCTTGATTGTTGGCGGGCGCACAATGTCATTTAGAAATATAATAAAATTTAGTTTTTTTTTTTTTTTTTTTTTTGTTATAACGCAATGATTTCAAGTGAACTGGAAGTGTGTAATTTAAGATATTTGTATATAATGATGTATTATTTGGAGGATTTATGGTTGGAAATGTTAAGTGAATTTTTGTTTTTACCATATGGTAGTAAAAAACTTAGTTAGATGATTGATATTTTAAGGTCAATGTGTCGTTAATAATTTACTCTACGCTTAAAGCTTCATTTGTGAGTTGTTTATTGTTTAAAGACTCATGTAAATTAATGGGTTGCTGATTTATTAGAGTTGCGTATGAGTGAGCGCAGTGACACTGTTTACTAAACAAATTTAATATTTAATTATATGATTTTAATATGTTCCGAAGATTGTAAAAGAATTCAATCCAGTTTCGAACTGATGAATCTGATGAAACTGAATGTGCTGTGCGTTAAGTACTAGCGAATCATACTAATACAAATGAATTCTCTTACAATTTTTCTTCTTCACGATATTCACACAGCTCTATTTCTGTGTACATTAATTTTACTTTATTAATTTTTTGTTGAATGGTGATTAATTCATGTAATATCTAATATGCTAGGGGTGATTAGACCATTTTAAATGTGTTTTTATTAACACGTAGAAGTATATTAGTATTTACAAACAATCATTAAACGAAATTGACTAATAGGTAGAATTCTATTTATTCAATTTTTAATTTATATGATTTTAATATGTTCCATATTAGAAGCATATTAGAAATTGCATGAATTAATTAACCTTCAACAAAAAATTAATAAAGAAAAATTAGCGTACACAGAAAAAGAGCTGTGTGAATGTCGTGAAGAAGAAAAAAAATTGTAAGAGAATTTATCTGTATTAGTATGATTCGCTAGTACATAACCCACAGCACATTCTGTATATATAGAATGTAAATTGCGGTATAATCAGTCCAGTCGCCGCGGCCTGATGAAAATAAATGTATTATTGATTAAATTAAATAATGAATTTAAAATTCGGGGAGATTATATCTTTAAAAATTAAACTTTTTATTATACTTATATTAGTCCAGTAAAAAGAGCCTCATGAGAAGGAAAAAATTCCTACACATTGCAACTTTGCAAGTATGTTCAATAAGGTACCGGCAACTTTTATAAAAGCATCTGCCATTCGTCAGAGGCTGTTTTTCTTCCTGCTGAGGGATAAAAATGGGGCAAAATGGTATTTTACAAAATTTTTCTGAAACTACGTAAAATATCAAAATCTTTTTGTTTAATTTGGATTCTGTTTTATTTTTATAAAACAGTAATTGGTTCGATTATGGAAATTTTAATTTTCTGTATATCTACTAACGGGAAAACAGGAAATCACTTTGTATAGAAAAATCGTTTTATAAGCAAAGACTGCTAATCATTTTTTAAACGTAATTTATATTTCAACTAGGACCAGACGCTAAATCACTCCGTATTCAATACCACCTTTGGTTATAACAAAATAACCTTTATATTGTAAGTTAAATTAGCTGGCTCTCAGCCATACATTTAAGTGATTTAGTGTTTCATATTGCATGATTACTTCAAATTTTCGGAAAAGGGCCGTCCCGCCGAATGTCGAAAGCCCGAATGTGTCGAAAGGCCGAATGTGTCGAAAGACCGAATGAGTCGAAAGGCTGAATGTGTCGAAAGGCCAAAAGGGTCGAAAGGCCGAATATCGAAAAGCCGAATTTCGAATGGCCGAATGCGTCGAAAGGGCGAATAGGTCAAAAGGCCGAATGTCAAAAAGTCGATTGTGTCGAAAGGCCGAATGTCAAAAGGTCGTTTGTTTCGAAATTGATTTTAATTTTTCATCTTTTAATGAATACTATTTTCAAAGTTTATATTTTTATGAAAACCAAAATTCATATTTTTATCAAAGTTTTTCTTTAAAAATGTTTAATAGTAAATCGCCTTAAATATTAAAATCTTCTTACGTTTTAAAAAAACAAAAATAAATAAATTTTTTTTCCGACAAAATTTGTTCACATTAATATACTACATACACAGGATTTATTAGAACGTATTTTCAATTTATTTAAATCATTTTCGATTAAGAAATAAATTCAATGGTTTTAAATATTGATTTCAATCTATTAAGATGAAAATTCGGCCTTTTGTCCCTTTCGGCCTTTCAACATATTTGACCATACGACATTTGGTCTTTGGACATTCGGCCTTCCGACTTATTCGGTCTTCCGTCGTTCGACCGTTTGAAATTCGGCCTTCTGATATTCGGCCTTTCGACATTGAACGAAATTTTCTGGTTCCCATAATTGTCTAAGTGATCAATTTTACAATGGGGTTGGTTGTCGTCCTTCCCATCGATAACCTTCCCCGGCAAAACAAACAATACCTAACTACTCAATCATGACAGAGAATTTTAATTGTGTACTACTGGAAATTGGAAATGCTGTACCCTGACAAACTTAAATTTTTGGTACCATTGGGTTAATTTGCCAATTTTACTGAAAAATACGGATTAGCCAAATGTAAACCCACCAATTTACTACATATATCTGAAATAATAAATTTCCGTTTAATCAATTTCACTTTATTTTTCAAATATAAGTTATGAATAAAATTCAGTATTGTTGGGGGGAAATTTAAACTATTCCAGATTTTCGAAATCTTGTAAAAGATAATTATCTTTTTGCACTAAAATTGGATTAAACTTTACAAATATTCGATAGTTACTTAAACAAACTGATAATGGTTACAAGTACAAACATATATATTCGGAATATCAAGGGTTGGAATCTTCATATGTAGAAATAACCAATGAATACTTTAGAAAGAGGTAATATGAAAATATTCTACTGTTCAGTTTTACACTAAATTTTGAAATCGTCTCGTTCAATTTTTATCGCTTGAAAATAAAATTTAAACCTAATTAAAGCATGTAAAATACCCTTTAGCCTTAGCCCCCCCGCCCACACGCAAGAGAAGCGCCCGATTTATAACGGTATACCTTAATATACTTCAATAAATATGTCTGCAAACCTTGGAGGATGTAGGATCTATGGAATAGTATGATTTTATAATTACAATTCCTAATATATTTAACTGATGCTATGTTGAACCGGTTTTAAACCGGTTTTGCACCCGAACCGAAACGAAACCAGAAACAATTAACAAACCGAAACAGAACCGAAACGAAAAAAATTAATTTGAGAACGTAACCCTAAACCGAAACTCTGTTTTAAACAGAACTGTGAACAATGCAAAGCGTGGTTAAAAAGAAAAATATGAAAATGAGTTTAATTATAGAAAAGGTGAGAAAACGGTAAAAATGAATTATAAACACAACATTGGTATCGCAAATTGGTAAAAATTGATTTTACGGTAAAGGTCAATTTATATTAATTCAACAAGCCAAAGTAAATAAAGTAACATTAAATGATGTAGTGTGGATACGTACCATCAATCAGTGCCAATTTGATAAGTGTAAACAATTTAATTTCAGAAGGTCTGCAAACGGAGAGCCCATATTCATCGATGACCACTCCAATTTACCGAAAGGTTTGCATTTTAGCATATGTATTACTTCGAAATTTTTGGAGCTTAAGAGCTAATTTTGGTACGTTTAGCCTTTATGTAGCGAGCCTCAAAACAATTCCTGATTTGATTTTTATATCACAAATTGAGATTTATGCTCATGAATGTTCTGAGTTTAGCTTGTCGGGTTATAATTTTAGAGTTTGCTGTAATAAAAATTACCGAACTAGAGCTGTTGGTGATTTTGTAGGGGTATGTTTTGTAAATTCCTTAATATATGTTTGTAATTGAATGTCAAGTGGTCTTCTCAATTTAGGTGTTCAACTAGCAAAATAAAATTAGACACCTTTTAGATAGCTCTGACTCCTACAGTTACCAAACAATGCTTGACACCGACAAACTAAAATCGTTGATTAAAAAACGCGATGGATACAAATCCCAAATTACGTATTTTAAAAATAAAATAGAAGGAGACAGTTTTGATTTGCCATCGGAGTACAGGTCGGTTCTGGGACGAGTTCGCTCGGTATACAAGAAGTTCGATCTGGTTCAGTCTGATATCGAAGCGCTGTCGGATAGGTTGACGATGTCAAGAATGAAAGATTTGAGTTTGAAGATTCTTATGGAGAATTAGAATCACTGGTATTAGATAGATTAGGGAAGTTAAAAATAGAGAGGAAAAGTATTAATACATTTGTTATATGAACGGGCTTTGTGGTTATGTTAATATTATTTAAATAAAAGACGTATAATTTGTCTTTATGTCCCCGACATGTTTCGGCTTTAATGCGCCATTTTCAAAAGGGGCGTAGTTTATTTCTACAAAAATATATAAAATTTCTTCTAAAAAATTTCGACGGTCGTAAAAACCAAATATTTTTAGAAAGTATTAATACAGTTAAAGTGAATGAGTGTAGTAAGAACGTGAAGTTACCAGAAATCAAGCTCCCGAGGTTCGATGGACAGGAGCTCAATTGGCTAAACTTCAAGTCATTGTTTTAAAAAATAGTAGATGGTAACAATAAGTTAGATAATATTGAGAAGTATTATTATTTAGTGTCGTGTATTAGAGATGGGAGGGCCTATAATTAAGTCGTGGGATGCCCGTAAGATAGGAATACTATTCCAAAGTGTGGAAAACAACGAAGAATCCAATATACAAGACATTCATGTCAAGGGTCTATATGAGATTAAAAAACCCGAAGGCTCCTCGCAATCCCTACAAATTTTCGTAGATACCATAAACAAACATTTTTTGGCATTACAAGCGTTAGATCCAGTATTAAATGTATTCAACTTATTTGCAGATGCACCATCTAATAGAAAAATTGGATGCAGCGTCTATGGTTGAGGTATTTAAAAGGTATAATGAACAGAAGAAACGTTTGTCATTTGATCAGTTCGTTGAGGCACTACAAAATCGTATCAATATTCTTCGCTCAGTAAAGCCACTTTGAAATCCTAGTGTTTCGTTGAACAAGGCACAATCGAATACAAGTTATTTCAAATCCACAGAATATAGATCTCGTGGTTCGTTCGTTGCTAGTCTAAAGTCAAAGTGTGAGTTTTGTGGGGGAAACCACCAATTGCAAAATTGCCGTGAATTCGGAAAGGCAGATATGTCTCCGATTTCAAGGTTCGAATTTATAAAAAAATACAAGTTGTGTACCAATTGTTTTGACCCTGGTCATCATGTGATAAATTGCAGGGCTCCACCGCGTAGTATGTACCAAAATAAGCACAACACATTATTGCATTTTGGAAGTTCAAAATCCGTCGCTTCAAATGTTGCATCGAATCTTTCCAAATCCATTATAGCACCGAAAAAAGATTACATACAGGATACATTACCCTCGTCGTCGTGCAGTGTAAGTAGTCTTACTGGAAATGATTTAAGATTGCCAAATACATACGAAGTTTTATTACCTACGGCACTCATTTGGGTTGAATCGGGTAAGGGACGCTGCTAGATAGCGGTTCGCAGTCAAACTTTGTAACGCACGAATTTGCTCGGAGTTTGAATTGTACAAAATCCCGATCATCTATTTCAGTTTGTCGAATCGGTTTACATTCCAATAAAATTCAGTTTCAAACTGATATCATCATATCCTCCAGAATCAATGATTTTTGTGCTGATTTGAGATTTTTGATATTGCTGCAAATCACGAATAATATACTAGCACATAACATACAGGTTCAAGAGAGTGAATTACCCCAAGCGATTGAACTCGCAGATCCTTCGTTTTTGGAACCTAGCCCTGTCGATATGATATTGGGAGCCGAACTATACCATCATATATTTCTTCCTGATAAAGTGGTCTTATTCAAAAACTTACCTCCATTTGTTAACAGTTTATTTGGATTTGTTGTAACGGGAGTTGCTAAGTACGATCATGAAACATCTAAAAAGATTAAAGATTGCACCACAAGTGAATTGATGGATGATGATCCGTATTGTACTGGTCAACACCAAAGCTTTTTATCATCAATAAAATCTAATTATGCAGATAATGAATGTGTCTTTCAAAAATTAGAAAAACTAATTCGAGGTTTCTGGGAGCTGGAATCAATTGCCCCAAGAAACAATTATTCAATTGAGGAAAGGCAATGCGAAGAACATTTTTTGAAAAACGTATCTCGTGACCATGAGGGTAGATATTATGTGTCACTTTTTCGTGATAATATAATAAATGTAGGGAATTCAGCAACGACTGCCCTTATTAAATTTTATAATCTTGAAAAGCGCTTGAATAAAAATCCCGAACTGAGAGAAACTTACACTCAGTTCATGAATGAATATTTGCATTTGGGGCATATGGAGGAAGTTAAGGATATTCAGGTGGCTACAAGTGAATCTGGTATGCGTTACTACCTACCGCATCAATGTGTTATAAAAGATAGTAGCTGTGATATAAAAGATAGTCTAAACTCTCATTGAACGATTGTTTATTGGTTGGGCCTACAGTCCAACAAAGATTTGTTGTCGATAGTGTTGCGGTTCCGGAAATACCCAGTTGTATTTACGAGTGATGTCACAAAAATATATCGCTAGTTTAAGATAAAGGAGACAGATCGTGATTTCCAAAGAATCTGGTGGCGATCTGCAACAGATGATAAACTTAAATGTTTTCGATTAACAACCGTAACATACGGCACCTCTTCAGCTTCATATTTGGCAACTCGTGTCCTGACCAGCTTGCTGATGACGAACATCTTGCATTTGCTTTGGCGGCAGAGGTTCTCAAGCGGGACCTCTATATTGACGATGTCCTCACTGGAGCAGAAAGTTTAGAAGATGCATCGAAACTAAAACATGATTTGACGAACTAGTTATCGAGAGGTGGCCTTGAATTGCGTAAATTCGAGTCCAATTGTGAGGAATTGTTCTCAAATTTTCCAGAAGTAAATGAGGGGTTGACCCACAATTTAAAGTCAATCTTAGTCATTCAGTGGAATAGTAGTTTGGATGAATTCTGTATAAATTTTTGCTGCTTAAAAATTAATGACTCAAGTTCAATAGCAAAGCGAATTGTTTTATCGGAAATCGCTAGCATCTTCGATCCGCTTGGAATTTGTGGTCCGATAATATTTTTGGCCTAGGTATTTATGCAAGTATTTTCGACCAAGCATGAATTGTATTGGGATGCTGATGTTGGTTCGGAGTTTAGTGTTTATTGGAACAATTTTAAGAAAGAACTGGTAAGCTTAGGGAAAATTAGTATTCCTCGATATGTCCTGTCTAATGCAGTATCAAAAGTGGAGTTGCATGGATTCAGGGAAGCGTCCAATAAGGGCTATGGTAACGTAATATATATATTAGATCGATTGATCTTGAAGGAAGAATAAGTGTAAGATTTTTGTGCTCCAAGTCGAGAGTGGCCCCATTGAAGGGGGTAACAACCTCTCGGTTGGAAGGGTGCGCCCCTCTGTTGGTGGCTCAGCTAATGGATAAGGTTTTATCCACAATGAATATCAGTTTTGATGCACTTTATTATTGGACGGATTCATTTGTCACATTGCTTCGCATAAAAAATTCTCCAAGTAAATTTGTTGTGTTTGTTACTAATAGAGTCAGCCAAATTCAGGAGTTGACCGATCCAAATGATTGGTATTATGTCCCATCAAATTCAAATCCAGCTGATTTGATATCAAGAGGCAGTATGCCGCGGGACTTTCAAAATTTCAGCGTGTGGTTTACTGGACCTGATTTCCTTTATTTGGATAGTGGAAAATGGCCGAAATCGGAAGGATGTCACTGAAGGAGAGTTGGAACTTAAAAAGAGTGAAGTGTGCTTAGTTTGCGAAGTCGAGTGGACAGTTTTTGAAAGATATTCTTCTTTCAATAAATTAATGAGAATAATTGCGTTATGTCTTCGATTTGTAAACAATTGTAAGGTTGGAAAAGGCTCACAGAAATTTGTACAAGGAGTAATTGGAGTATCGGAGACGATGAGATCTCGCATGGGTTTAGTGAAGCATATTCAAACAAACTGTTTTAGTGAAGATGTTCGGAATCTTAAAAAGAATCACTGTGTGGATAGTAAAAGCAAATTGAAATCTTTGAGTCCTATCTTGGATGAAGAGGGATTCATTCGCGTTGGAGGGAGATTAAAAAACGCTAACATTCCGTATGAATCAAAACATCCATTGCTTTTGCCTGGATCTCATGTATTTTGTAAACTTCTGGTTCGTGACGAACACGAGCGGTTATTGCATTGTGGACCTCAAGCATTGTTGTACGGGTTGAGAACTTGATACTGGATATTGCAGGGTAGAGGATTGTGTCGTAGAATGGTTCATGATTGTGTCACCTGTTTCAGAGTGAAACCAAGCACAAGTCATCAAGTTATGGGGGAATTGCCTGATCGAAGGATTAATCGGTCAAGACCATTTTCGGTGGTTGGTGTCGATTTTTGTGGTCCGATTAGTTTATGTCATATGTTAAAAAGAAAGGTTTTTACTAAGGGATATTTGGCTATATTTATATGCTTTGCTTCAAAGGCGGTGCACATTGAAGTGGTGGAGGATCTTAGTACTTAATCATTTATTTCTTCACTGCGACGATTTGTAGGCCGTCGCGCGTTATGTATCCACATTTACTCGGACAACGCGACCAATTTTTTAGGGTTCATAACTACTAATTAAAAAATTAACATTGGATAAATTTTAAACTTCTAAAAAAGATTAACTACTTAAAAAAGATTTCAAAAAAATTAAAATTTCATCCCAATAATGCTAAACTAGACAAATATGTTAAAGAGCTTTCAAAACAGGTAAAAGCGGAAGTTAAATTTACCAAAAATGTATTCTATAACAATAAATTTAATTCAGCATTTAATAATTTAAAGGTTATAGATGGAAAATACTAGGTAAACTATTAGGGCGGAATTCGGACAATAAGCGCCTAGATCAAATTTAGCAATCCTAGAATGAATATAATCACGTCCTCTCAAAGAGTTGACATCTAAATTTAGTTCAACGGATATTTATGGTATAGAAGCTAATAAATATACGTATATTAGGTCCTTAAAAAATTATAAAGGATTTAAACAGTTGGTTTGGTTTTAATCGTCTGTCAGGTATATATAGCTGGGGCCACAGCGTATCTATTTGTCTTTGCTAAATCCAAATAAGTTAGCCGGTATCCGTTGCGACAGCGAGAAATTCAGAATGTATTATCTAGAAATCGCACCGTTTTTTTTTGTTCCCATGTTACCTAATAATATTAAATCTCTGACTATATGGCGAAAACATAAATTTGATCGGGAAATTCGAATTTGGCTTCTCAACATTAAAAACATCGAACAATTTTTCTACCAATTTAAAGTAGCTTAATACTTTCACTAAATAAATGCAGAGGAAAAAAACATGAAATCATAAATTCTTTATATGGGACGGAAAGTCATGTTTTAATATTATGATTTTTATGTTTTGAATATGTAGCACTATAACATGCTTTTTTTGTTATTATTTTTTAGATATAAAGTGTTAAATATTTAAATATTTCATGCACGTGGTGTTGTATTTATTGCTCTAGAAAAAAAACTGATTAACCGAAAATTATAAAATTGGGCACATTTTAAAGATAAATGAATAGCCTTTTCAAAATAGCCGCCGAAATGTTTCTTTTGTTAATTTTTCTCTATGTTCACCTTTTAGTTGTTTTTTTTAATCTTCTTCCTCATTTAATTCATTTAGACATACTAAAAGCGCACTATCTACTTTCGTTTTCGTACAAAATACGTTTAAATATGACAATCTACAAATTTTTTGTATCTCAAAATGAAATTTAAAACAAAAGTTATTGTCAATTCTGATTTATTTCTGAGACGTGTACACATCGAACAAATGAATCAACTTTTCTTCGATCCAAAAGGACCAAAGTATTGCAATCCTGTCAAAAATATCCAAAAATTGTACTGGTCCAAAACCAATTTCTCCAAAATGACTTGTCCATGGTCAAGGTGAAGAATTGAAAAGATTTCGGAAGCTGTGGATTAAGGTATGCATTGATTTGGTAGTAGAGTTGGTCGTAAGTTTGGATTTGATTTTAGGGCTAGGTTGCAGATCGAGGTGGGATTGAACTAAGGCTGAGTATGAGTTGAGTTGGAATTGAGTAGAATAGCGGTCACCAGTTATGTTGAGAATTTATTTGCGGTTGTGTTGAGCTGCGTTGGAAGTTAGCTTGAATTGTTTTGAGTTGAGTTCAAGTACGAATGTAGTTTTTCGAGTCACATTGATTTGAGGATTGTTGAGTTGTTAAGTTGAGTGTTGAGTTAGGATTGAGTAAAGTTCAGACCCACGCAGTTTTTTGGGATTGAGTTTGGGGTTGAGATGAGGGTTGAGTTGGAAGTTTAGTTGGGGTTGAGTTGAAAGTTACGTTGAATTGAGTTCAAGTATGCATGTGTTTTATCGATCCATGTTGATTCAGTGATTGAGTAGGATTTGAAGTACATTTGATTAGGGTTGGGTTGTGGTTTAGTTGGGAATCATTCAGTTGTTCTATTGGTAATTTATTTGAGGGTTGAGTTGACATTTGAGTTGGAAAATAACTTGAATTGTTCTGAGCTAAGTTTATGAACCGTAAGCATTATGCAGTTTTTCGGACCGTGTTCTTTTGAGGATTGCCCATTTGGTTGAGGGTTGCGTTCATGGTTAAGTCATTATCGAGTAGGTCCATTTATATGTAGTATTTCAATTCTTTGAACTAGGAAAACCTTGATTGATTTTTAAATGATGTGTAACGTGATGTACACTCGAAAGAACAAAATCAAACCGGATGTACCAACAGAAAAGCCTGTGTTTCATACTTGTCGTTCGCTAGAGTATCGCTTTTAGAGCGGTCACAAGCGAATGCAAATCAAATGTTCGAATTTATTGGGCATTCCTGCTTGAAGTTTTAGAAGGTAACCCAATTGTCCTCACATCGTTACTTAAAAGTCAGACTATGACTATATTGGGACCTACATTAGTTCAGATTATTATTTGCTGTAGGGAAAGTTTTATCGTTTATTTGGATTAAATGATTTTTCTTTCTCATGTTATTTCTTGTGATTTGAAGCAGTTATCTGATGAAAAATGCGCCTGAAGCCTACATCTGCCGAAGTCAATGTTGGATTTGGCCCATTCTTAGTGTGTAGGACTTTATTATTAACACCTGATGGCAGTTCATCTTTCAAAGAAAATCATCTGCGATTGCTTTATCCAAACGAAATATTTAAAACTGTAAGGTATGGATAAACTTGCAAGAATTGGACGAATCTTTTGATTTAGCAACCAGAATATAAGTACCTTTCAGATTATCATCTAATAAGGATAAGGATAAATAGAGGCCAGTCGTAATCATTAAAATTTGGTTAAAAGGCGAACTTAATAGGTTCAGAAAAATAAGCTTAGATTTGTACTACATAACAAAATGCAAGCTTTATCACAAGCAAATATTCCATAAACCATCTTTTGGTTTATTAAAGCTCTATACCACGTTTTACTTTAATGAATATACAGCCTGCGCTTAATAGGCTACTTATGTAGATTTCAGCGAAAAAAGATCTCCCGCCCAATATGGTAGTCGGCCGTCTACAAGCTTTTGTTTATTTACTGCGATTAAATACACACATTAAAAAACTTGTGTAGTAAAAATGATATATAAGATATGGGCCTAATGCAATGTAGTTAAAGTACCGCAAAAAATAACTATTCAGCTAATCAACTTAAACATCAATAAATAAATGACTCGATGATACCCTTCTAACAAAAAAAAAAAAAATTATCACAAAATTAATTTTAATTAACAATCGTCATTTATCTTCTTAATTACAGTGTTATCACCGAGTACTTGAGATATTATCACGGAGATAGTAAAATATTGAATTTGTTTGTAATACATAAACAAAAGTCATCAAATGGTATCAAGATATCACCGCAATAGTCGCAATTTTACAGTACAAAGCACAAAGTGATATAAAATATCAATATAAATGGTGTGTTGTTATCTCCCCCCAAAAAATGCAAGCCGTACATATTCCATATCCGATAATTTACGAGCACTTTAATTATATTCTTGTTTTGGTGTGGTAGCCCCAAACATGTGTTATCAGCGTAACACGCTTTTTTTTCAATATTTGCAGCGTTATCGGTCTTGTAATAAAATCTTAAAACAGATTTATTTTGTTTTAATTAGGCACATAAAAACTTACCATTCATATGCACTGCGTAATTTGTACAAATATCTTTCAATTTTAAATCCAAATCACCATTAGTCTGAAAATAATCCAAACATATAACAAATTAGCTTTCATGTGTACACATATGCTAAATTAAACTACACATACTTTAAATATGTACAGTAAACAAAAAAAAAAATAAAATTCAAAAGGTGCTACTCTATCTAGTGGAATCAACATGATACAAAGATGCTGCACATAGCGTATAATTTTTCATTTTCATCGTTTATACAATTTAAGAAAATGTTATTTTCATCTCTCGCACACATATATTTCTCATCTTGGACTTATATACATTTTTGTTTTTGTCTTTTATTTGTTCCACCGGAATACTCAGGACACAAAAAAAATAAAAAAAATTTACTTACACTGTGTGTTGTAATTGTATTTTTCATTTGGACTTGGAAAATGTAAAAACAAAACTCGTTTTGGGAAAAGTGTAGAAGCAAAATAATATGAATAAAATAGAAACAAAATAAGAAAATAATAAGAAGAACCACAACAGCTGATAATGATTTATTTCATAAAAAGTTTAACGAATACTTGAAATTTTCTTATGTTCTTTGCTATACGTTTGGTTGGAAAATGTAGAATTTTTTTTAATTTCGCGAAATAAAATGAATAAACTTATAAATTTGTTGAATATTTGTGACCTTTTTTTTTGTTTAATACTATATTTAGTACATGTACTAAATTTAAAGAATTGTCCAATTACCATATAATTGAAGTATGCAAACTCAAAAATGCATTGGTTATCTATGTTTAGGATATGTACTGAAATTAATTGTATTTCCTACATTGCATAAATGAAAAAATGTAATTTTAAATTATTTTTGAATCACATCCAAATATTTAATTTAATCTTCAACCAGTTTTGATGTGACATAATAACAATAAAATTAATTAACAAAACAGAAATTTAAAATTTTAATTTAATTTCAATATGAAAATCCTTTTTGGTAGAAAACAACAAACTTTACTACTATCTCATGTCTCTAGGTATCAACGTATCTTTAATTATAGTACATACATTTATAAATGTACTTAGCTTTGTAGTTTTTCCTTCTCATTTAGAAGGAATATGTTAATAAGAATGTTAATATTTGTTGTTGTTTGGTTGTAATAACATTAATTTTATTTAAATTACTTAAAATGTTTATTTGTGTAGGTACCTAGGAAGTAAGCATTGAGGATTGCAATAATAACAATAAAAGTGGAAATAAAAACAAACGGTAAGATAAAGGTGTTAAAATTTAAAAAC
The DNA here is from genome assembly GCA_958295665.1 of Tipula vernalis. Taxonomy (NCBI): domain Eukaryota; kingdom Metazoa; phylum Arthropoda; class Insecta; order Diptera; family Tipulidae; genus Tipula; species Tipula vernalis. The sequence continues at coordinate 379,125,497 of OY282559.1, forward strand.
GACTTACATTTATACAAGAAGTGGATGGATAATATATTTACATGTATACATAGGGATATGGCAAAATGTTTAAAAGGAATTTCAATTTATTTAAAAGGTGAAATATTTGATTGTTTGAAGATGTTTTTAAGCCGTACAAGTAATTTTAAATTTTTTTTAAAATTTAATGGAAATATATTTCTATTAATGTTTTACTTATCGCACTTATACGAGTATCTGTATGACAGTTAAATATATTTACAATCAAATAAACTTTCCCGAAAAAAAAAAAACATTTCCATCGCCGATCGAGTGCTAAAAAATCAGAAAATATTCAATAAACAAAAAAGTTGGAAAACTTAACGATCTTTACACAAAATATTTTGTACATCTCGCGTGCACACCGTCCCATTTACCAGCGCTACCAACCAAACAACTCTTTCACTTATCTAAACATGAAAAAACTATTTTCCTGTTTTTCTAATTTTTTTTTTTTTTTTTTTTTTTATAAATATTTTCTATTCATTTAAATATACGAAAGAAGCAAGCGAAAAAAGCAATCCTAGTAAACTTTTCGTTTTCTTATCAAAGTATGAAAAATTGGGAAAATTTATGAATTTTCTTACATATACTCGTACGTACGTATCTAGTATATAAGGAAAATAAAAGGTAACGAAAAAAAAATAATGCAAATATGAATTATTATTTACCGTTATTTGCAGAAGAAGTTGTTGTTGTTTATTCAACTTAAATATTATACAGAAACGATGCAAAGTATAAAACTATCAGGCGTCTACACTTTTTTTGTTTCTTGTATGTTTGCTGCCGCGCGGTATCTTCATGTTGTTGGTGGAGAAAATAATTTCGTCTTCGTCGACTTGTTTCTTTTTTGTAATATTATTAAATAATATTCAAATTAAAATTATGTGATATATTATGTTAAAGCATTTTATAATGTGACTTTGTGTAACAACAATGTATAGTGTTGTTACCAATTAGAGCCGTTGGCATAAAGATACTAATAATACTTTAATGGGATGAATTAGTAAAATATTAGGTTGATGAATAAAATTTGATGCAAGTATGGTTAGCTAGTCTTAAAAATATCGTTTCTTAATGTAAAAATATTTTTAGTACATGTACTAAATTTTTTAGTTTTTTGTATTTTATGTTTCACGACCAGAAAATTTGTTTAAACTTTTTTTATTATTGTAAACTACGAGAAGGCGATACATTTATAGAACCAGTCAAAATTTTAACAAGCAAACTGGATTTAGAAATTTACCAGAGATAGTCAATACTCCTGGTAAGGAGGACTGTTTATTAAAGTAGCATAATACATTTCGAGGGTTCAGAAGCATTTTTTCAATTTTTTTTCATTGTTGTCAGTGTTTTTAATTTCTTTCATAATTGATGTAGTGGAAATTCAACCAGATTCAGAATTGGCCCAGGCATAGGCAACAGAAAATATAAAGTATTTCGTGTTATTCTAATCCGTCATATGATTTTTGAATCAATTCTTTAAATGCTGTAATAACTAAAAAGTCTGGGATAGTTTTTTCCAATGTTTCGAAAAATTGTTTCGTGACTGTTTCTTAAAAGTAAGAGTAACATTTTCTATCTTCCTTTAATTTGCTTAGGGTACCGACATTTTTGCTGTTCGTAACATTATCATGGCTTAATGGTTATAGAATTGCAGTTTTTCTTCGCAGCAACACAGACAGAAGAAGCTTCATCTCTATGGTGGCAGTGTTTTGGTACAAATTTAACTGCGACTCCGAATATTCTTAAAAAAAACGGTATGTGAGTAGCTTTGTTTCGCACCGCATACCCAATTGAGTAGCACTTTAAAAATATCCATAATTTGAGGTGGTTTACACAATCACCCAATTGAAAATTTTCAAACAGTTTCAAGAACCAACTGTGAAATCTTAATTATCGTAAAGTTTAGAAAAATTATTTTAAAATTCGAGCAAATAGTAAAATTTAGTGCCGCACGAAACAAATTAAAAAAAAATTAAGCTTTTAACAAAAATTAGAAAATCTGAATGATCATCAATATTATAATAAATTTATCCAATCTTTTAAGTGGTGTACCAAAGAATCGAGTGTCTGAAATGCCATTTTATTTGTAACCTTAAATTTCTGAAATTTTAAAATAAAACCATTTAGAATATTATTCTATTACATTCTATAGGGTTTAACTTCTAATTTGGTAAATAAATGAAATCACAAATTAATTAAATTTTAAATTTCAATATAACAGCTTAAAAACTTTTAAAAATCTTGAATTAACTTCAAAACATCCAACTTTCGTTTTAAAATTAACTACGCGAAATTTCAAAAATTAAATTTAAAAACAGAAAATTTTAAAATATTGAATATTGAATTAGTGATTTTTAAAAGCTCTGGTCAAACTTTTCAAATCTTTCAGATATTTTGAAGTACCTGCAACTTTCAAAACAACAAAATTTCTTCTACTACAACTATTAAAAATTCGTTTTATTTTTTGAATTTAGCGGTTTAAAGCTCAATTTTTGTTCTGAATATTAAGCGTACTGTAACAAATCTTAAGCGAAAGTCTGGATTTAAAAATTCCATCCTTAAAAACTTCTTAAAATATTATAGATATTTAAAGTTCACTTCTTAGAGTGAAGCAATTTTTCAAAGTATCTTAATTTTCATTAGGAAAATTTTAGATTATTGAAAATTCTTAAGACTTTAGACAATTTACCTATTTACAATTTTAAATTTAAAGCGCGAGGTTTTTGAAGATAAAAATTGGTGAATTTTAAAAAGTTAAAGCAAAGAAGTTAAAACTAAGATAAAATGTTTTTATTTTAAAAATTTAAGATTTTCAATAAAGAATAATTTGAAATTTTATAAAATTTATAATAAGTGTTGCAAATTTGTTTCTTCAAAATTTTCATAAATTCGTCATTTTTTATATTAATCAATTAAGCGGGTTTTTAAAAGCATACATAAAGTTTTTTAAAATTCACAAACTTTTCGAAAATTTTATAACTTTCCAATCAAAATTGAGATTTTTTGAAAATTTGGAAACTTTTACAAATCTTGAACTAATTTCAAAAAACCCCGAATACAAACTTTAATTTTACTTAAAATATTTTGTTTTAAATCTAACTTCCAGAAATTCCAAAAATTAAATTTTAAACATATAGTATCTTCACTTTAAATTTTTCAAATTACTTGGATATTTCGGAATAGTTCAATATTCAAAACAAAATGTTAAGTAAACCGTAACTTAAAAACTTCTCCGAATTAAATTTAAATTATTTTTTTTTATGTTTGTGAATTTAGCAAATTTCTAAAGCTCAATTCTTTCTTCAAAGCTTATACAAATTCTACAAATTGTATCTTCGTTCGCAGATTTCTCAAAATGTCTCAATTTTCAGAGCAGCATGTTAAGTAAAATTCCTAAGGACTTTAGAAAATTTGAACTTAGCTTTTAAAAATTTCTAGTCATAAAAATAAACGAATTTTAAAAATTTTGACGAAAGTAGGTTAAGATAAGAAATTAGTTAGTTTTAATAAAGAAATTTAAGATTTATTTAAAAAAAATTTAAATAAAATTAAGCGGATTTTTAAAAGCTCTTACGCAATTTTGAAAATTCTGGAAACTTTTACATATTTTTTAATAATTTCAAAACAAATTATTAATTTCTATTTACTACCTAATTTTGAGAAAGATCATGTTGAAAAAACAATTTAAAATATTGAAGAAATTATAAATACAATTTTTTTGAAAATCTTATTTTCGAAATTTGCTCCATCAAAATTTTCAAATTATTCAATGTTTATGTTTCTCGATTTAGCGATTTTAAAGACCTTAGGTCAAATTTTCTAAGAATCTTATAGCCATTTCGAAATACATTTAGTTTTCAAATCAAGGTGAGATGCATATTTTGAAAATCTGGAAACTTTTGCAAATTTTGATTACTGAAGGTTAATCAAAATATGCAACTTACGAAATGAAATTCTCAAATACTGTTTTTATCTTTCTTATCTCTAACGAGATATTTTAAAAATAAAATTGTGAAACACAAAATTTTAAAAATTCAAGCCTATTCCAGAAGCTTTATATAAACGTACATACATATATTAAAATTATCTTCCTTCAATATTCTTAAAAATTCCTCAATTTGTATGATTTTGAACTTGACGATTATTGAAAGCTACGATCGAATTTTCTAAAATTCTTAAAAATTTCGATATATATATACATATAGTTTTTAAATCTAAATTAGGACTCAACATTTTAAATATTTTGACTAATTTTGTGAATTTTAAATAAATCTTTAAGAAAATTTTAATTTAAAAATTCTTTCTGAACAAAATTTTAAAAATGTCTTGAAGTTTATGTTTCACAAGCATAAATCAACATATTTAAAAATTCTTAAATTTTTGTTATTCTAAACTTAGCAATTTTTGAAAGTCCAGCTCTAATTTTCAGAAGTTTTTTAACATTGTTTTTTAAAATTGAGATATTTCGAAAAATCTGGAAACCTGTACAAAATTCCGAATTCAAATTTTGAAGTTCTATAAAATCTTTGTGTTGCTCAGAATTGAAATTCTTAATTTTTGGTTCTAAAAAAATATTTTAAAGTATTTAACGCTCTTGGCATGATACAGTTTTGAATAATAATTTTTATTCTTTACTCAATAAATATTCAAACTTTATGTTTCTGAATTTAGAAATTTTTTAAAAGCCCACATTGAATTTTTTAAAGTTCTTAGACCAGTTAAAGCACCGTTAATTTTTAAATCAATATTTAGATATTTTGAACATCTGGAACTTTTACAAATTTTAAAAACAATTCAAAACGTTCGAATTTAAATTCTTTATTTCTTTTTTACATCGAACTTTATTAAATTTATAAAATAAAATTTTTTAAACACAGAATTTTAAAATATTCAAGTCTAAATTAAATAAAGTTTAAATTGGCTCTTGCAATTTAATAAGAAACTTAAGTACGCATATTAAAAATGCTTCCTTCCATATTTTTAAAACTTCCTCAATTTTTATATTTTGAATTTGTTTGGTCGAATTTTTATTTTAAAATATTATCGAGACACAAAACTTAAAATATTTTGTGCAATTTTATAGAAAGCCCATTTATGAAGTTTTATATAAATCATAATTTAAAAATAGTTTTTTAATTTAATTGAGCTTTTAATTAATTTAAGGTTAATTTTCTTAGGTTTCTAGACATTTCGGACTTCTCAAAATTGAAGAAAAAAAAAAAAAATTTTAAAATTTTCGATTAAATAGAAGCTAAGTTCGTGGGTACTAGTTATTTCCAGATAAGGTTGTGAAATAATTAGCAATCGCTTTAGTATAAAACGCTTCATTGATAAGCAGTTTTATCCTTTGCTTTTATCTGGCTGAATATATAGCTTATATATGGCAAGATAGAGTAAAGCAACCTTTGATGATTAAGGGAAGCACTAGTAGATCCCACATCTAAAAAATCACCCATGGAGCTTGTAGTTGGGTTTCGGTGGCCCGCCATTTTCAAAGGAGTTTGATTAAAAATTGTAATTTTTTCCAAAATAATTTTTGTGAATTTTAAGAAAACTGATTTGAAAACGGAAACTTGACTTAATTTGTATAATAATAAATTGAAAATATTTTCAAAATTAGTTAATACAATTAATTTAGAATTTTGTCGTAATAATTTAACAACACTTGAGAAACTTCCTGGACATTTATCAAATTTTGTGATGAACTTTGATTTTGTTTTATTTATATGTATAAATATGTAGTGTTGAAAAGTAGCCTTTTGCAAAGATTTTCCTCCTTTTCTAAAATTGTTACATCCTCTACTGACAACAAGTGGGTGGTTTGTCGTAACTAATTCGAAATTGCACAATGTGACAAATTAAAATTTTTTGTGAAATAATGAATATGTCGGTAAACTCTTCTACCATAAGAACACCTTAACATATGTATATGTATGCTAAATCTGATCGCAGCCCTACGGAAATTTTCCGTTTAATTTAGTAAACAAAGTTTTTCCTAAATTGTTACAAGTTCTACCAACAATTTAAATATCATAATTTCGTAAAAAAAATTAATTTTTTCGTTTGTTGATAGGCTTTCTGATGTTTCCATCCTTAACGCTCTTCGGATATTCATTATTAACTAATAAGTATTTTAATGTTTTGAAGTTTTAGAATAAAAGCTAAGATCTGATAACTTCAAAATTTTTTCAGCTGACCTGAACATCATATTGCTTTTGTTCGAAGACGGCAGACACGATTCATAGTTTAGCCATTAACCCGACCAAGTTTTTTTGTAATATGTACCAAATTAGGCTTCCATCCCCGCCATGTACTACTAAAACATCTGAAAAGGCTAAACATAAGCTTGATTTCCAACTTCACAAGTTAATTGAAATCGCGGGCTGAAACTGTTGAATGTGCCAAGGAAATAATTAACTTCGGAATTTGAATTCAGTCTCAATATAATTCATTAATAAATAAGCCAATGTTGGACTAACTGGTAAGCCGATTGGAGAATCGAACATTTGCTTAAAGCACCTTCCCCAAACAACACAAGAAACAAATGGCACATAGATAAAACGACATTTATTTTAACATTTGTGGTGGGACTATCAGAAGAAATGATTAGGACGATCCAACCTGTTTGGCTGAGTTTACAGTTTAACATTTGTAGAGGTACTATCAGAAGATGTGATAAGGAATAACTACGCTCATTGACCTGTATCCGCAAGGTTGACGAAGCTGTTTATAAAATCGGAAGCAATTTATGAGATCATTTTAACATTTGTGGTGGAAAATAAAATTTCATTGATCAGTAACTGCAAGGTTTTCTAAGTTAAAAAAAAAAATCGTGCAAATTCACTTTGAGGAGTTCTCAATTTTAGTGTGTGAATTAGAGAAAACACCTATTTACCTAATTCTAATTACCTTAGGTGGTTTGGCGTCTATTGAGGTGGGGGGAGAGGACTAAAGTTGAGTAGATTAATCTACCAGCTCCGCAACCTTCCAGTAGGGTGCGCATCACGTGAGCTGTTCTGGTCATGTCATTAGGCAGCTGCGTGATGGGTACAATTGTGTAAGGAGTAACCTGTTCACAATGCGCAAGTGTACGTGCTGGCACAGGCGTAATTTGGCACAGGCTAAAGTACGGCGTTAAAGCAGAAAACCTTGACAAAAAACCCTAATCTAACGTGGAACACGTTATGCCGATGGATGAATGACTGATCAGATAATCAGTCCAAAATATGCGGGCTCTGGATACCAGTCACCCTCCAGGTTTATTTAGCCTTCCTGTAGTAAAGCTGGGTGATCTACAGGCAATTTGCAATACTCAGCAACTCGTAAGAGTAAAATCAAACGGAATACGGGGCAGGAGTAGGAATATACGGGAGTGGGATAGCCCTCTGGAAGTCCTTGGGCTGGGAAAGCAATAAGCCCAAATAGTATGTATCCCGTACCGGGAGGCAGTATTGTCAGGGTCATTAGGAACCTGAATATTGACTTTGATCGCCCGCATGGCCCTCCATGGAAAAACATTGGTTTGGGGCTGGAAGGCCTCATCTTCTAAGTTATGTCTTGACGAATTAAAGCAATTTTAACAAATTTAAAATTTTTGTCTGATATTCATTATAATTATGGTTACGTGCGTAATCAAATTGAAAATCATCTTTTTGTAAAACCATCCTCACTTTAAACCGGAACGTCAGTAAAACTCATCGAATTCTTAATCTAATACAAAAAATTGCTTTTGTTAGCAAATTTATTTCTTTTATAAGCCTGATTTTTGTCTAATTCGGCTGCTGGACTACAACGAAAACGCGTCGAAAATATAAAATTTCTTATGGATTAACGATTTTTTTAGAAATACTTATATTTAGAAAATAATTCTCATATATAGAAGTTTTTAAATTTTACGAACTTCAGACTGAGTGTTAGAGCGAAAAGGAATAGGGTGCCCACAGACAGACAGACTGACCTTCTACAAACCGAGAGGCATACCTGCAGACCGACACCATTCCTACATCATTTATTCGGACATTTCATTACGCCACGCATACAGCATATAAATTTACATTAAAATATCCAAAATTTCTAATGTGATATAAATAAAGGCTCCAAAATTTGAATTTTTACAACTGAAAATTTGTAGAATCGAATTTATCGGGTATTCTGAATCTTTAAGGGAATACTGCATAAAATATTGATTGACATATAAATCATATCATAAATTATGGAATATAAATGATTTTTAAATATATCGACTGCTTTTTATCATCTTTGAAATTTTGGACAAAGAATTTATTAAAAATTTCCAGAATTTGGTAAATTGTAGCTTGAAAATGAATAAAATGGAAATAAGCTGGAGCCTCAAAACTCCTGCTGTGGATTTATTGCATAACGGGTAGGAAAATTCAAAATTTTTAGAAAACTTTAATTGTGAATGATAAGACTAATTTTAAATTTCCGTATTTCCGAGATTTTACAAATGAAAGAATCCGAGATTTTAGAAATGAATTAAAAATTTTAGAATTTCTTAAAGATCAACATAAAACGGATCGACAGAAGGGCTCCGACAGATATGTAGACCGACATTCAGTTTAATAAAATAATTTGAGAAACGTCGATCATAATCCGATGGGAGAAAGTTTGATTTAAAAAGATATGACAAATTTAAAATTGTTGGATTTCCCAGATTTTATTGAAGAAGATTTTAAGAAAAAAATTCTCATATTTAGAATTCTTCAAAATTTGAGAATTTCTGGCAAATCAATAGAGAAACGTACCGACAAAAGGACTCCACAGACAGACAGACATTCAAATCGACAGGCATACCGACAGAGAGACCATTAGATAAACCGAAAGAAATACGACAATTCCAAAATTACTTTTCTAACTCAGAAGAACCCTATTGTAAATTTACGAAAATCTCTAGTTTTAAATTCTTTAAAGACGGATTAAGTAGCTTATTTAGTTAAGACCCATTAGCAAATTGAGATTAACTTGTTAAAAATTTCTAACATGAGGCGAAAAATGTTCAAGAAATTGGGAATTCCCACTTTGAGAAACGCCTGCCATAATCGGTAGGGGAAAAGTTTAATTTTGAAAGAAACGACCAAATTTGGAACAAAAATTCTCAGATTCGTTTTTTAAAAAAGAGCTTTGAACCTTGGTTATCTCTAATTCTAAAGATAGAGGCTCAAATTTTCAGTGTACTGAAGCGAATTTACCTCATACCCGACTAGGGAAATTTAATCATTCTAAAATCGAATTTGGAAGGTATTCTGAGTCTTTAAAGGAATACTTCATAAAATATGGACCTTACCGTGATAGGGATGATTTTTTTTCTTACACAGTAATACCAAAAAAAATTTTAAAAAATCGTAAATTATGGAATGTAAATGATTTTTAAATGTATCGACCGCTTTTTGTCATATTTGAAATTTTGGAAACAGAATTTATTAAAAATTTCCAAAATTTGGTCAATTGTAGCTTTAAACTGAATAAAATGGAGATAAGATGAAACCTCAAACCTCCTGGTGTGGATTTATCTCAAACCGGGTAGAAAAATTGAAAATTTCTATAAAACCTGAATTGTGAATGGTAAGACAAATTTTAAATTTCCGTATTTCCGAGATTTTATAGAAATACTCATATTAAGAAGAAAATCTTTTATTTAGAATTCTTAAAAATTGAGAATTTCTCACAGGTCAAGAGAGAGATGGGCCAACAGAGAAGCTCCACATATTCGATAGTCATACTGCCAGGCAGACCTTTAGATACACCGAAAGATTTACAGGCAAACCCCACTCTAAAGATTTTTTTTTTATTTTGTCTAAGAAGAACCCAATTGTAAATTTACGAAAATGTCGAGTTTTAAATTTTGTAGTGAAGGATTTTCCCATAAATGATTGGATAATCAATCATTGAATCGCAAATTTCTTCAAAACCCAGCATTATCAAATTGAGAAAAAAATATTAAAAATTCCTAGCTTTATATTCCAGAAATTGGGAATTATTCCCAATTTGAGAAACGCAGGTTGTAATCGGATGGGGAAACTTTAATTTTTAAAGATATACGACAAATTTTAAATGCTCATATTTGGACCAAAATTTTGAAGATTCGTTTTCAAAAACCATATAATTTAAGATTATGTGAATCCTAAGTTTTTTTGTTATTGAATAAAATTTTAAATCGTTAAATTTTAAACCGGAATGAATTTTCGTTTCTCTTTTGAATTACGATTATCTTTAAATCTAAAGAAAGAGACTTAAATTTTCAATGTGGGCCCTATTCTCGAATTCCACAACAAAGTGGAATTCGAGAATAGGGCCTCTGGTGTGGGTTTATCTCATACGGATGGGGAAATTCAAAATTTCTAGAAAATCGTAATTTTTAAAGAAACGACAAATTTTAAATTTCCGTATTTCTGAAGGCTGCACTGGAAAGTTTTCCCAGAACAAAATTCGAGCGTAAGCATTTACTCATGATCCAGCTTAAAAGGCTCTCTCAAATATCTTCATGGAGCCAGCATTTGCCCGGCAAAAGCTCCATTTAAGCCATTTAAGTTCCATTTAAGTTTGCCCATAGCCCCTTTAAATTGCCCCCTTAAAAACCCAGCTTAAAGCAGCGTTAAAGAATTTGCCCAGAAAAAGTTTCGTTTAAGCATTTGTTGAAGCACGACCCCCCCACCCACCCCTCTTTAAAAGCATTACTGTTGAAGTATTTGCCTAGGCAAAAGCTCTACTAAAAATGCCTACAAAAAAATGTTTTTACCATTTTTAGCAATGCAAATTTTTATGCCAGTTACTTTAATTCATTTTCTATTATAGATAACAACTCTTGAAGTCAACAAAAGTAAAACTATTACAATGTTGGCCCCGTTGAATCACCTGATTCAAGAAATGGAAGATGTATGACCTTATTTATTGGCCGTTTGTATTCTCCTTTAGACGTATGAATGGACACAACCCGTACTAATCCATCATCACCGGGAAATACTTGACGCATTATTCCCAGGGCCCATCTTGACGGAGGTAAGTTGTCGTCTTTTAAAATTACGATATCATCTACTTTTAGGTTGTATTTGCTGAACTGCCACTTGTTTCGTCTTTGCAATGATACCAGATAATCTTTATGCCATGTCTCACATAGATCTCGCTTTATTTTCTCGATTAGTCTCCATCGAGATAACAACGATATTTTGCCCCTCACCTCAGGTTGTGGAATAGCTATGATTGGTCGTCCAACTAAAAAGTGAGATGGAGTGTTTGATTGACCATCCTTTGTTGAATATATTGGACGAGAGTTTAGTATTCCTTATATCTGTATCAACAAAGTCTGCATTTCTTCGAAGGTTAAAGATTGGTTGCTCATGACCCGCTTTAAATGGAACTTCATTGACTTTACAGCCGCTTCCCAGAAACCACAGAAGTTTGGAGCTGCTAGTGGAATCATGTGCCAATTGATTTGATCCTTTAACAAAAAATTTGAAATATCTTTAGTATTATTACTGAGAAATTCGAACCATTCTCTTAGTTGTTTCTTAGCGTCAAAAAAATGGCTGCTATTATCGCTAAATATGTCAGAGCACAGCCCTCGACGTGAAGTGAAGCGTGTTAACGCCGCAAGAAAGGCTTCTGTAGTCATGTCGCCAACTAATTCAATGTGTACAGCCTTTGTACACAGACACACGAATATTGCAACGTATGCCTTTGACGTCCAATGACCTCTACGATTATGTTCCCTCACTAACATTGGGCCTGCATAGTCGACTTCAACTCTGGAAAATGGAAACGCCATAGTAACTCTGGCTTCAGGTAAAGATCCCATCACCAGTTGATTTTGTCGATAGCATACCAAACATTCGTTAATGACGCGTTTAAGGAGCTTATCTATTCCCAGTATCCATAATCTTTCCTTAATAGAATTACTTAAGAGTATGTTTGCAGCATGTAGTAATTTAAGGTGGTTTTCTTCAACTAATTGTTTGGTAATTAAGGATTTGCTGCTTAAGAAAATTGGATGTTTCGTATTGTAAGCTAAGCTTGAGTTTTCCAGTCGACCGCCTACTCGCAATAACCCAACATTGTCTATGAACGGATGGAGGTGTTTAATTGAGTTCCTTTTTCCAGTAATAACTCCACCTTCTTTAAGAGTACGAATCTCTTATGGAAATGTTTCTTCTTGAGTCCACCGAAATACAAAAAATTCAGCAGCAGTAATGTCCTTTCTTGTAAATATTACATTATCCTAAATTGGTTTGGCCATTTCTATGTTTATGACATGTCTTTTTACTCTACTCTTAGATTTCAGCCGTTCTATGTAACGTCTCCGTCATCCAACATACGACTCGTAATATCTTCGCATAGCTTGATATTCTTGTAGCTAGTAATGAAGCCAAATTGAAGCCTTTGCTGATTGATAGAAGAATACAAGCTGTCGATTTCCGTTCTTTCTTTAAGGCTGATTCGTTATTTTGAATTTTCTGCACCGGCCAGAAGTCATCATGTTTGGCAAGCCACTCAGGTCCATGCCACCACATTGAATTTTCAATCAACTCAGTTGCCAGAACACCACGCAATGCTAGATCAGCCGGATTGTCCTTTGACCGTACATGACGCCATTGGTTTCGTGGCGTGATTTCCAGTATCTCCGATACTCTGTTCGCGACGTATGTATTCCACCTGCGAGTATGTGATGATAACCACGCAAGCACAATGGTCGAATTGCAAAATGCTGTAAATTTTATGTTGTATTCGCAAAACGACTTTTTGACCATGCTATATAATTTAACTAAAAGTTGCGCAGCACACAATTCCAAGCGTGGTAAACAAACTTGTTTGATTGGTGCAACCTTTGTTTTTGCTGCAATAATATTGCATAATACACCACATTCGCTTGTTGTTCTGCAATATATAACCGCACCATAAGCTAATTCCGAAGCGTCGGCAAATCCATGTAGTTCGATGGTTTCGGGTTTATTTGTCATCAACCATCTTGAAATTTTGATTTCTTCTACAAATGGTAGGTTTTCTTTTATGATGATCCATTTTGATATTTTTTCTGATGGCAGATGATCATCCCATCCGAGTTATTATTTGAAAAAATATTTAAATTAAAATTGTTACAGGATCAAGCAAGCCAAGTGGATCGAATAGCCTCGATGCTTCAGACTAAATGCTACGTTTTGTAAAAGCGGTGGTGTTTTCAAGTGAAATAGTGAAGGAAAACACGTCTTTACATGGATTCCAATGTAACCCAAGCGCATTTACAAGAGAGTCTAATGGTACAGAGTTTAGAATTGCTTCGCAATTGGACGACCACTTTCTCAATTTGAACCCCACTGCATTAAAACGTTTTATGAGCTCGTTCTGAATTCTAACAGCTTCTTCAACTTCGCTCGCCCCGGTCAAAACATCATCAACATAGAAATCATTTACATTTAAAATGATTCGTGCAGTCGCATCTTGTTCTCTTGCTGCTTCTTCTCCGATTTGTCTTAAGACACGCGTTGCGAGGAAAGGTGCGCTAGCAGTTCCATAAGTTACGGTCAATAATTTATAGTCTTGAATCTCGTGCTCAGGCGACTCCCTCCATACTATTCTCTGGTATTCAGCATCTTCCTCTTGTACTAGAACTTGTCTATACATTTTTTCTATGTCTGCCGTAAAGGCAAATTTGTGTAGACGGAACCTTAGAATTATAGATACCAAACTATCCTGAATGGTGGGGCCTACCATCAGACAATCATTTAAGCTCTTCCCGGAACTCGACTTGGCTGAGGCGTCAAATACCACTCTCAATTTTGAGTGGTACTGGTTTGTTTTAGCACTCCATGGTGTGGTAGATAGAAACAACGCTGTTTCTCTAGATCTACCTTTGGAATAACCACCATGTGTTGAATGCTTTCATATTCCTTCATAAAGGAGACATACATTTCCTTGAACTGCTGGTCTCTTTTGAATCGACGTTCCATTGCTAATAGTCGTTGAACTGCTAATTGCCGAGAGGAACCAATTGTGATATCTTTGTTTTTGAATGGCAGCTTCACTTGGAATCGTCCACTACTGGTCTTGCTCACATTGGATCTAAAATGTTTCCGGCACGCTAATTCTTCCTCCGTATATTTTGGCTTGAATGGTACTTCTTCGATTTCCCAAAATCTTCATAGTAAGAAGTCCAAATCTAACTGTGCATGAAGATTCGTGCCAGACTCATTGAAGTTTAATATTGCGTCTGCAGCTTGATTAAACTGTCCGGCTATAACCCAACCAAATATTGTGGCTTGAACCTGTACGACTCCATGGCTGTTTATAATTTGATCTGGTCCTATTATGTCGAAGAAATGTTCAGATCCAATCAATATGTCGATCTTTCCTAGTACATGAAAGTTTGGATCGGCTAGTTCTGATTTATCCAGATTGTCTAATTCAGAAATATCAATTTCGACCATCGGAAGGTGTGATGTCACCCTTTGAAGAACAACAGCCTGTAAATTTAGTTGAACCCTTGGATCCTTAATGGCACTAATAACTAAGTTTGTCATTCCAGATGCTACGCCAACACTTGATGCGGCTAAACAAGTTAATGGCAATCTCGTTTTTTCCTTTGGCAATCGTAGCCTTCTTAAGCATTATTCAGTGTTTGTTTCTTAATTTATTTTTTACCGTCCTACCTTACGCCTGGAGTAGCCAAATCGAGGACGGGCGGCTACAGATCCGTCTTTGAAAACCACCTGCACATTGCATTGCTTCATGCCAACCCGTAGTGCTGACATGAAAGGTGGGTCGGCCCATGGATTCTGCACTCTCAACAGGGGGTCATAGATGTGTTCATCTTCATCACCGATCGCAATCAGATGATGAAAAATCCCTTTTGCATCCCGCCCCTATAGGGATTCGAACCCGGTACCTCCCGATCCAACCGCCGCAGCTTTAACCACTGCGCCGTTTGCTCGGTCATTATTCAGTGATAATGGATATTTGCGATCCTGAATCCAAAAGACATCTGCATACTTCTTGATCGCCTAATCCATTAGTGACATTAACCAACACTGTTGGTAGTAAAGTGGTTTTAATCCTTTTCGAATGTTGAGAAATTTGAAAGTTATCTACTTTTGTCTCGGTGTTGATTTCCTCAGCTTGGTGTGGTGGTGATACAGCAATACACATGTTATGTCCAGTTGAACCTTCAGTCTGGCTTTTTGATCTTAGATCGTCTAGTAAAGTTAAATGGTAAGTTTGTACAAACTCGTATGTATGTTAAATTATTTAATCTAAATTTAATTAATTACAGAAGTTAACAATTTGTACCTAATTTGTTCTACCTTTAGATTTGCGGTAAAAGATAAAAATATCCAAATAAAATTAAAGGTTGTTGACCTTGAACTTCAACAATTGGCAACAATATAAGTGTCAATGATAATAAACAAAGTAAGTAATCAATTTTTAAGAGATTCTAAGTTACATAATTGATTTTAATTAAATATTTTAAATTTTAGGAGAATCATTATTCAGCTGCAAACAAGGTGCATCTAGGTGACTGTTAAACATTTGTCCGCTATCAGGACCAAATAAAATAAAGGACCGAATAAAATGTTTAATCCTGATGATATTTTTAAACACCACACATTTATAAACCGGAATGAATTTTCGTTTCTCTTTTAAATTACGATTATCTTTAAATCTGAAGCCTCAAATTTCCAATGTGGGCCCTATTCTCGAATTCCACAACAGGTAAAAAAAAAAAAATTCCCCATATACGAAAACGAATTACATAGATTTTGACCTAATGTCCACATGTGGAAAATAGTTGTGGAATTCGAGAATGGGCCCCCTGGTGTGGGTTTATCTCATACGAATGGGGGAATGATGGCAAATACGGGAAAAACGACAAATTTTAAATTTCCGTAATTCCGAAGTTTTATTGAAATACTCATATTAAGAAAAATTAAATGGAAATTTGAGAATTTCCGACAGGTCAACACAGACCGACAAAGAGACCCCCCAGACAGACCAATATACAAACCGACAGCCATGCAGGCACACGCCACGAAAATCTTGAGTTTGAAATTCTGTAACGAAGGATTTTCCTAAGAATGATTCGTAATGAACAATCTTTTAGCTGAAAAATTTTAATTTTGTAAGATACGACAAATTTTAAATATTCATAATTGGAACAAAAATTCTCATATTTATGTAGAAAAACATTCTCATATTTAGAATATTTAGAAATTATGTAGACTAGAATTATAAGTTTTTTATTTGTTAATGGACAAAAATTTTAAATTCTGATAATATGGAAAATTGTAATTCCTACACATTTATAAATCAAAATGAATTTTTATTTCCGGCTTGGAATTTAGATTGTGCAGGTGCAGACAGCCTGTAAATACGTACATTATCTAAACTTTATAATTAATTTTCCTGTGTACTTGTATGAATTTATCTCATTACAACGTGCTCGCCGTACGGAGAAAATGAGTTGTACACATGTATGTATGTGGCTCTGTGATAAACATGTAAAATTACCGAAATTCATTGGAATTGTGTCGGAATTGTTATCTCATTCATGGCACAATTTGTAAAACAACAATTATACTCGGAAATTCATTAAACCATATCACATTTCAATTGAAACAAATCAAGAATTATATTTACATAACGCGTACCGTACCAATGGTCAAACGAATTTTTTTTTTGGCGCTTGAGATTAACGCAATTATATGAATAAATTAGACGTTTGAAATCAACAAATGGTGAGTGAAATTTGAATATATACAAAACGACGGCGCGCACATACATTCATAATAAACGTTAAAACAAAATTGTTATATGAGGCGATAAGTCAGTGAATTTTTTTTTTTTTATAAATTTTAACTTTAGTGAATGGATGAATTATGAAATCTTAATATTATTTTACACCTAATTGCCATTGGCCTTTTTTTTTTTTTCAACGTACATATGCACAAAATTTGTGTGTGCGTTTGTGTTTATCAAAATGACCTAAGACATTTTTTTTTTGTTGATATATTTAATTTTTGGCATCCTACTTATAAATAACATGATGATCACAGTCGATTTGAACATACAGATAATTCGTTTGATTAATACTTAAGCGTTTGTAATTTGTCTTGAGATTTGTCAGGTAAACAAAACAGCCTTTTTGTGGTTTTTCAAGTTTGTAAAGAAATTCAAAAATTGATGTGACGAAATTTTAGTCGCAGAGTGTTCACTTCGGGGTTAGCAAAATAAAAAACAACAAAAAAAAAATTATCTAACCAAAATACTTTTTGCATTTCTAAATTTAGCTACACATCATGATTCATTTATCAGTATTGTGCCGTGCTGATTTTTCTTATCAAAATTAACAAAAAAAATAAAAATAAATAAAATATAGAAATTACGTTCTTATCGGGGGTTTAGTATTTATTTTACTAGTAGCAAACCGCATACAAGATTACAGGATTTGTGCGGTATGTTAAACAAAATATGTTTAGCTAAATTGAAATTTGGGCCTGTAATACCTGGTAAAACAAAAAAAAAAATCGGTTTGCAAATTACCTAGACACGCCTATTAAAGATTGAATCGCAAATTTTTTTTTTTTATTTTATTTAAATTTCACTTTCAAACCACTCACTGTCTTAAGAAGCACGTCGGAAATCTATTAAAACAAAACCAAAAACATAAAGCAAATATTAGTAACGTACACGTTATCTAATCGAAATCGATAAATTCGAATATGTATATCTAGATAAATACTGTATATGAGACAAAAGTAAATATTGACAGTTTGATTTATTTGCGTCTTTATAGAGAGGGTTTCGACGAATATATTTTGTTGTCGAGTTAAGTTATGACAAATTTTTTCTGTATCGTCAACGATGTCTATTTATTTTGTTTGTCTTTTGGTGTTTTGATTATTGTTTATAGGGGACTCAAATACTACATAATAAATACACATAAAATTAATCACGTCGAACTCGTTTCAAGTTATCGTAATATTATCTATGTGTTGCTTTTGTAATATAATATTTATCACACTACCATTAGTCGTGACGATTATATAAATATTTTATTTAATTAGCTCGCGATAATTTAGATAAACATCTCAAGATCGTTTTTTTTTTTTGTAGGTACGCGCGAATTGTTGTAATTGTTGATTTTTATAATGCTTGAATGAACTTGACTAGAGAGTGTATGCGAATAATTAATCCGGTTTTTTTTTTGTGTATACTAATTGAAATTGCAGTTTGGAAATCGGTGGAAGTTAACATTTTGTGTAGAATTCGAGTTGCTTAAACTAATCGAAATCAGTTCCAGCATATACGATAATTTGTGACCAACGTATAAATATATAAATGATTAGAGCAAACAATTGCTTAAATACTATGAAAGGTTTGCAAAATTTAAGGAAACCCTAATTCCAAAATATAATTTTCAAAAAATTACATCATTGTGCACTAGTAACGTAGTGACTGTCAAGACTTTACTTTAATAGGTAAAGGTAAATGGAAAGCTTTACTATATTCACAACCAAATCTTTTACTAAGTAGTCTTGAGGCTGATAAAAATTAATTTACGTAGAAAACTCAAAAGATAATATTTAGGCCGATCCAATAATCTGTTTGGCTAACAGACCGGCATATCGAGAAACAGATTGACGAAGGGACCACCAGATATAATGACCGACTACGTCCCGTTCATTTTAGGTGTAATTCTGAAACCTTAAAGATACCAGGCCCCTCTATTGGAACAGTAGAAAACAGCAATACCGGTGAAGCATGAACGGGGAGCAGAAGAACAATACTGAGGTACCTGACCAAAAATGCAAGTGGAAAACATCGGTGAGACAAAAAGACATGAAGCAGAATTGGACAAGCCAAGAAGAGGCCAAACCATTCCTAAGAGGCTAACAATTGAGGCGGACCAAAATCACAGCAGAACCGCTTGTAACTCCCACTATTATGGTAAGCTGTACCATTGAAGTTACACATGAGATTACGACCAAATTGGACTGTGCAATTGAACTAAGTATAAAGTTCAAGCCATATGTTTCACAGTTGCGTCATACTAGAAGAGCTGGAATAAAACTATACGGAGCTGGTTGAGTCAATATAAAAACTATTGCCAATGAAAAGAGGTCGCCACGAGGCAGGAAAAGGCTTAGTGTACCAAATTACCTACGAGACAATAATGCGGTAAGATTCTGGGCTAATCGTTCTGCGTGCGTTTTTAACAAAATAAAAATTTCAAGAGAATGCCTGCACATTGAAGGTTATTGGAATACACGGCTCGTTTGAATGCGGCTCAACCCAAAAGTGCTTGCACTTCTGTTTTTTTTATGGCATCATGTTCCCTAAGGTCTAATGAATAAGATAAAAGTATTTTTGAAATCATCCACCGACCAGTTTACATTTTCGCGCCAAAATTCGAAAATTGGAACCAAAAAAATGATTTTTTGGTCTGAAAAAGTGAAATATCTTATGTTTTATGAAAAGTCTCAGGAAGAGAATGCAATAGACAGGTTACAAGAAAAGCAGAAAACTTTTCTTCCTCCATCAGTTCATTTCAGTTTTCCATAATGTCGAAAATTTTTAATCCTCCATAAGTTGCCCGCGCACTTTCACACGAAGAGAACCGGAGTAAAATTGGTTTGTTGTGCTTAAAAAAGAATTATGTCATGGTTCAAGATATGTAGAAGCCTCGCTGCAATCAAATCTAGAAAAATTACTGAAACATCGTGTGGACAATATCTTGGGTGAAGAAAGACTGCCGAATGTTTTTTGTGCCGGATGCAAACGGAACGTCTACCGGCAACTTCCCAGTGCCGATCTAGGAATCGTTCCCTCCAAGACTGTCGAGCTACCTGATTCTAAGTCTTTGAGTGTAAGTTTACCTACGAGATCTAGGACTCAAAATCTCTGTCAGTGCTATTTGTGCCAGATTGCTCGAAGTAATGTGATATCCATGTAACTTCTTAACAAAAAAAAAATCGGCTGACGGGAAATGCATCAAACGTTGTTCCAAATGTTTTATCGATCCCAAACGAGAAGCACCTCATAAATGCACCAAAACTGCCCAAGTTGATAATGTATGCAATTATATAAATACAATGGGGGAGAAAGTAATGGAACAAGTGGCGTCAACATTAATCAGTAAAATTGCAATTCAACAACATGACATTGATGACAAAGTAAACAAAAAAAAATTGGACGGTATCCCATAATCAGGCTCGTGGAGGAAACTCCATGAAATTATTCATAAATCCCCACGAGAAAAAATGAAGGGGAATCAGCTTCGAATATATCCACAGCCGATTTCTTGAAAATCAAAACAAAATTTAATCTTAGTACAAAGACTACAAAAAGCGGGCGATAATTGAGCCAGGATTGAAAAAAAGCCTGGAACAGAAGAATGGCGAGGTAAAAAGTTTATTTTGTGCTAAGACAATAGATTTTGTAACCATCAAAGCTCGAATGAGCACACCAATCCAATGTCCCATATTTTACTGCCATACTCTTGAAGATTTTCTTTCTCATATCGAGAAACAGCGGGATATTAGAAATCAGCACTTAAAATTTGGTTTTGACGGTGGCGGTGGTTTTTTGAAGGTGTGCCTGTCTGCTCAAGATGATTCAACTGAAATTTGTCAACAGGAGAAAAAACGTCAAAAGTATGATGATGGCGTGTTTGCTAAAGCTTTTGCTGACTCAGGCGTTAAGAAAATCTTTATTCTTGCTATTGTGCAATCGGCTCAAGAGAATTATGAAAACGTGTCAGCAATATGGAAAATATTGAAAATTCTGGTACGATAGCGACTGATCTCAAATTAGCCAATATTCTGACAGGGATTATGTCTCATTCAACGAAGTACCCTTGTACATGGTGCCTTTGTGAAAGCACAAATTTGGAGCGCGTCGGACCTCGGCGAACTGTGGGAAACTCAACCTCATATTTTTAAGCTTGGAGAAACGCTGGCGGATCGATAATGAAAAATGCGAAAAATTTCAAAAGCTGTATCTGAAATTCTGTAACTGAAATTTGTCAACAGGAGAAAAAACGTCAAAAGTATGATGATGGCGTGTTTGCTAAAGCTTTTGCTGACTCAGGCGTTAAGAAAATCTTTATTCTTGCTATTGTGCAATCGGCTCAAGAGAATTATGAAAACGTGTCAGCAATATGGAAAATATTGAAAATTCTGGTACGATAGCGACTGATCTCAAATTAGCCAATATTCTGACAGGGATTATGTCTCATTCAACGAAGTACCCTTGTACATGGTGCCTTTGTGAAAGCACAAATTTGGAGCGCGTCGGACCTCGGCGAACTGTGGGAAACTCAACCTCATATTTTTAAGCTTGGAGAAACGCTGGCGGATCGATAATGAAAAATGCGAAAAATTTCAAAAGCTGTATCAATCCTCCAGTTTTTTCAGCTGATGACGATAAAAAGATTCTGGACATTATTCCTCCTCCAGAACTACATCTAATGCTTGGTGTGGTTAATAAAATAGTCAGCCATATGCAAGATGAATTTGTTACTGAAACAACAGAATGGATCAACCTATGCAATGTTCAACGAAAATTTACTCAAGGAGATACCAAATTCAATGGAAATTCATGTAGAATATTATTGAATAAAGTGGATAGTCTCCGATCGTTTTGCTCCATTGGTTGTTTGAAATATGTGGGAACACTGAAGGATTTTGATCGTGTAGTTCACAATTGTTTTGGAATCGAATTAAATGATTGTTACAAAGAATCTATGGCTCAATTCAAGACTAGCTATTTGACTCTAGGGCTATCAGTCACACCAAAAGTACATGCAGTATTTTATCATATAGAAGATTTTGTGAAGACCATAGAAGAGGGTTGGGGTTTTACAGTGAACAGGCCATGGAGACAGTGAATTCTGTTTTCAAGACAATGTGGAACAAATATCAAGTTTCTGAAAATCACCCAGATTATAATGATAAATTAATGAGAGCTGTAATTGAATATAATAGTTACCACTTACCACATATAATTAATTGAATCAAACTTGGATTAATGTTACTGAAATAAAGGTTTTTGTTCTTCTCGACTTTCATGAGTTTTGATTTGTTTGAAATAATTCATTATATCCCCACGTATGTGTTTAGAAGACATCTGTCGACAAAGAGAGAAATAATTCGCAAATTAGCAACCTTTCGACCTGTACTTTTCTGCATTCTCTTCCTGAGACTTTCCTCTTTCGATCTTTGTATGCTGGAATCCTCCGGAAGGGCATACAAAATAAGATACAATTTTTCAGACCAAAAAACCGTTTTTTTGGTTCCAATTTTCGAATTTTGGCGCGAAAATGTAAACTGGTCGGTAGATGATTTCAAAAAAATTTTAATCTTGTTTGTTAGACCTTAGGAGACATGATGCCACAAAAACAACAGAAGTGCAAGCACTTTTGGGTTGAGCCGCGTTCAGACGACCCGTGAATACATTAACCACTAATATCGGTTTGGGCCGTAATAAAAATGTGAGCTATTTTCCGATTTGCCAAATATTTATTTCAGCGGTAGCCTAACCCAAATCACAGAACTTTAATAAAATTTCACCGGTTTACGTAAATTTGATAAATTACTATATCGTAAAATGTTCAAAATTTAGGTCTTAATTCAAAATTAAAATATTTGACTAAAATTTACCTAGAAATTAAATATATAATAATCCTAAATTTGGAAATTAAATTAGAAAGAATAAAATATAAAGGGCTGAAACCTCATGAGGGGATCAGGATTTCGGTCAATTTAACTCCCAAATCAATCCCTAACTGAACCTCTTAATTCAAACTTTAGCTCAAACTACAAATTTACATATAAGCCTGCTCCAACTCAATTGGAGTCACCAAATTAAACACGGTCCCAACCCTTACCTCAATCTCCAATCAATCCCAAATCAACTTTAAAAACAGCCCTAACCCTAAATCAACCCTTAAATAATTCCTCAACCGAGCAACTCACTCAACCCCAATTTAAGCTAACTAAACCATAAATCTCAACCGTTTGCTCAACTCGACACTTAATGATCAACACAATCCCAAAATCAACTTGATTCACAAGCTGCGTGCGGTTTCAATTCAACTCAATCTAACATACCACTAAACCCTAAACTCGATCCCAAATTAATCCCTAACCGAACTTCTCATTCAAATCCAACTTAAATTTAATTCAAACCCTTATCACCACCATACCATAATAGCAACGAAAAATCATAACTTTAAACAATCATTCCATTTAGGCCATGATATCATCATACCATTCAACTGTCATATCATTACACCGTCATACCACCGTACTATCACACCATCATTCTAGAGTAAATACCGGCATACCATCAAACATACTATCATATATACAATCATATGATCACAACATCATACTATATTACCAAACCATCATACCATTATATAATCATAATATCACAAAATCATACCATCATAATATACCATCTCACCAAGATACTATCATATCATTATACCGTCGTACCATCCTACCATCCTACCATCATACCATCATACCATTATACCATTGTACCATTTTATTAGCATATAGGTTTTACAATTCAAATTGAACCTTTTACATTTCAAATTGAACCTTTAGCAAATTATATGAATGGCCAACTAGGATGGTGCTTAGCTATTCCTTAACTGATTATTATTAAATTTGACCTGTTCGTTGGAAATAGGCTTCTAAAATTGTTTCTAGATGAAGTTCTGGAAAATGGCCAAGGATGATGAAAGACGGAGATTGCATATTTTTTAACCGATTACGATAAAATTTGAGATCTGTATTGGAAATAGGATTCTAAAATGATTTTTAGATAATGTTCTCGAATATGGTCAATAAGAATATAACTTAACTATTTTTAAACGATTATGATGAATTTTGATGTTTCCAAAGAACAGAACGAAATGTGACCCAATAATTATTCTTAGACGAGGTTGTGAGAAATATGTCAATATCTCTTCAATAATGTTGTCTGTATAGGTTTCTGTGAATCTTGTAACTGTTGAGTATAACTTCAATTGCTAAACAATCATTATTATCACTGTAATAAAGTTTCGATTAGACATTTTTTTTTTGCCAATCCTTCGCTTTAAACTTTGGGTTATGTTTTCTGAGTATTTGCTGTTAGAGCGGTAAGTTTAGAAAAATACAGTGTGTGGCAGACACGCGCTGCAGTATTGAAACTATTAACGGAATTGTAGAGTTTCGAAGTTAGAAATATTATTTTAAATGCTCATTCCTAATCTCGAATTTTATTATAATCGGTTAAGGAATAGCATAGTTGCAACCTAGTCGAATTCCATCATAATCGGTTGAGAATTCTACAAGTTCCATTCTAATTGGTCTTATTCCAGACCTTCCAACATTCCAACCAACATTATCGTACTATCACCATAATACCATCATATCATCAAACCATCGGACCACCATAGAACAGACCAAAATACCATCATACTGTAATCCAGAACTTCATACAAAAATCATTTTAGAATCCCATTTCAAACGCACACGTCGAATTTCATCATAATCGGTTGAGAAATTGGCCAGTTTCTTCATCCTTGGCCA
Source organism: Tipula vernalis (assembly GCA_958295665.1). NCBI lineage: Eukaryota > Metazoa > Arthropoda > Insecta > Diptera > Tipulidae > Tipula > Tipula vernalis. The sequence continues at coordinate 379,150,111 of OY282559.1, forward strand.
TATTCCACAACTACGTACATCCAAAAAAAATATCAAGAGCTGAAACCTCATTAGATGATCAGAACTTCGGTCTTCATTCATTCAATTCAAAAATCAATCACAAGCCGAATTTCATCATTATTGGTTGAGAAATAGGCAAGTTCCATCGTACTTGGCCATATTCCAGAACTTCTTCCAAAAATAATTTTAGAATCACATTTCCAATGCACAAGCCGAATTTCCAAAAATCATTTTAGAATCCCGTTTCCAATGCACAATTGATTGAGAAATTGGCAAGTCCCCTCATACTTGGCCATATTACAGAACTTAATACAAACACTCACTTATATAAATTGCTCAACTTCTAACTAAACACTAATTCAACCCCAACACAACCCCAATTCAACCCAAAAACGGCCCCCTACTCAATCTTCTACCCAAACGCAAACTCTCTTTCAATTCAATCCCCAAACCAAGTATCTGTTCATTTATTATTTCCACAAGTTTCCAAATAAAATCTGACGAGTAGTAAGCCCCAAGACGTAGGTGACGGCTCGTCCCGTATTTTGGGGGCTCCCGTCAACAAGACAGTTGAACTAAAATATATATATATATATATCAATTTTCGCTTTTAATCATACAACACACGGTACCCATTCCGCTCGATTTACAATTTCATTCAAAATTCATTCTTATTTTTACGATCGTATTTATTCAAAATTTGACAATGTCAGACAACGAGCAGGAAATTGCCTCCCCACAAATCAAAGGTGAGGTTGAGGCCACCACTCGTACAATCAAATTACAACAGTTTTGTTTAGACAATGCCAGAAACTGGTTTAATATGGCAGAACTCCAATTCCGAATCACCGGCATAAAATTGGACAAAGAAAAATTCGTTAGCCTATTGTCGGCCCTGTCTCCCCAAGCTTGTGAGATCGTCTCAGATATTATGGCGAAACCACCGACCGAGTATCTATACGAAACAGTGAAATCAGCTCTTCTCGCCCGCTTAACGCAATCAGACGAAGCCAACGAAACTCTATTATCGGAACAAAACATACGAGATAGGCGACTTTCAGGAGCACTTCGCCACACACAACAGTTAGCTGGAACTCAAGTCAGTACAAAAATCGTCAAATCACTATGGGTGCGCAAATTACCTGAAGTAATGAAAATAGCGTTGTTGACACAGCCTGAAACAACAAGTCCTAATGACCTGGCTGTCACCGCTGACAAATTGCACGCCGCATTATCAACTACAAATCAAACTATTTCCGTGGTAACACGCCAATCTCGCTCCCCCGTCCGTACGGATTCCGGTCGACAGCCAACTGCGAGCATCGCCTCTCTAAAATCGAAGCACAACTGAACAATTAGTCAAACAGCAACAGTCGCAGTCATTCAAGGGGTCGAGACAACTATTTCAATCAGGATACAGACGGAATTCGAAGTCGCGCAGTCGTGGCAACAACCGCCAGTACGAAAAATGCTGGTATCATTGGAAGTCTGGCCCGGCAGCGCGGAAATGCGTACAACAGTTTAATTTCAAAGCATCGTCCACATCGAGCATGGATGTTGAGTCGGATCCAAAAAAACGAGTCAAACAACGGGTAGAGACGATGTCGTTCAACACCCAGAAAGTAGGACGGTTATTCATTCACCACCATAAAAATAAACTTACATTTCTTATAGACACTGGCGCTGACCTTACGGTCATTCCAGCACATTATTACAGGGGCGCGTTTTTATTCACAAAACGTGACCCCGATCTAGTCTTATCGGCAGCCAATAACACCATAATTTTCACTTATGGCACAAAATTGCTTCAAGTGGATAGCGGACTTAAGAGATCCTTCACGCATGCATTCATTTTAGCTGACGTGAATCGTCCGATTATTGGCGTCGATTTTCTGTGTAAATTTGGCCTCCTTGTTGACCTCAGGAACAAACGGCTGGTTGATTCAGCGCATAAGCTGTCAATCAATGCCACAATGGTTCTGGACAACACTCCAACTCCGATCCATTATTCGGTCAACAACGGTTATGCCACTCTGCTGAAGAATTTCCTATCACTTACAGCAGAGCCGAACTACAACTTATCAGTTCGATACAACGTGGTCCATCATATTGTCACAGCAGGCCATCTGCCAGTGTCAAGACCACGTCGACTAGATCAAGTGAGAAATAAAGCCGCTCTAACAGAATTCCAGCACATGGTGGAATTAGGGATTTACAGGCCATCCGAATCTCCCGTCTCTTGTCCACTCCACATGGTGAAGAAAAAATATCAAGATTGGAGACCATGTGGGGATTATCGGCGTTTAAACACGGTGACAACACCGGATCGCTCCCGATACCTCACATTCAAAATTTCTCCATGCACTTGCATGGATGCGAAATTTTCTCCAAAATTGATCTAGTCAGAGCTTATCATTTAATTCCCATCGCACCTGAAGCCGTTCATAAAACGGCAATCACAACACCGTTTCGCCTTTTCGAATTCACCCGAATGCCATTCGGCTTACGCAATGCCGCTCAAACGTTTCAGCGTTTCATGAACGAAGTCGTACCTAACTTGGACTTCGTTTTCGTCTACATTGACGACCTTCTTATAGCATCAAAATGTGAGGAACAACACAAACGGCACTTGGAACAACTTTCCGCAGACTAACACAGTTTGATGTGCATGTCAAGAGCTCAAAGTGCGTTTTTGGCGTATCCACTCTTGACTTCCTCAGCCACAAGATAACACCTAATGGTATTCTGCTGCCTGAAGAACGAAATTATGCCATTAGGGATTTCCCATCCCCTACTTCAATCAAAAGTATACAGCGATTTGTCGGCATGGTAAATTACTACCACCGATTCATACCAAAACTCGCTCAAACACTCGCACTAATTCACAGCCACTTGACAGCATTACTCAAAAAGTCCAAGACAGCCAAGTATTTCATTTGGCCTGACGAATGTCAATAAGCATTCACGTCACTAAAAGCTGAATTGGCCAAGAAAACACTTCTATGGCATACCCACTGAGCGACTCAAAGCTCAGCATGACTGTACTACAACAGTACAATAACGAGTGTTGGGAACCACTGGAATTCTTTTTTAAGAAACTTTTAGATGCCGAAAAGAAATATTCCGCATTCGATAGGGAATTACTCGTAATTTATGAGCACTTTAGATATTTTGTCGAATGTCGGGATTTCACAGTAAACACCGATCATAAACCTCTGACACGAGCAATTCTGTCTAAAACTGAACGTAATCCGAGGCAATCTCGCCACCTGGATTACATTAGTCAATTTACCACGGACATTCAGCATGTTCACGGACACGACAACGTTGTCGCAGATACACTATCGCGCACAACAGACAAAGAAATGGCCACAATCGCAAACGCACAAAAAGCAGACCTAGAACTTCAGAATTTATTTTCTGGTTCCTAATTTCACACTAGTTCCTCAGTAAAACTAGAGCTTTTCAAACTACCTGGCCTCGAAATAGTTTCCGAAATCGCAGGTGGGAACAATCGCCCATACATCGCAGACTCACTACGTCGAACCGTATTCAATACACTACACAACCTTTCACATCCTGGAGTCCGTGCAACTCGTAAATTGATTACAGCTCGCTAGTTTTGGCCCAGCATAAACAAAGACGTACGCAATTGGGCTCAGCCTTGTTTATCCTGCCAACGTGCTAAAGTTCTACGGCACACAAAATCACCCCATGGACAATTTGAAATTCAGCCTCGTCGATTTGAGCACATCCATATAGACGTCGTAGGACCTTTTCCGCCATCTAATGGATACTCATATTTACTCACTTGTGTCGATCGTTTCACTCGCTGGCCTGAAGCATACTGCAAGACCAATATGTCTGCTGCAACCATAGCCACCACCTTTGTCAACAACTACGTATCACGATTCGGCGTCCCCCTTAACATCACAACAGATCAAGGAACGCAATTTGAGTTCAAGCTGTTCACCGAGTCAACAAAACTCCTTGGCTCACATCGGATACGGACAACGGCTTACCATCCGCAAGCCAATGGCATGGTCGAACGCTTCCATCAGCAACTCAAAGCCCCATTAATGGCCAGAGGAAATACAATCAATTGGAGTTCGGAAATACCAATCATACTACTTGGTATCCGAGCAACAGTGAAGGAAGACCTTCAAAAACCATCAAACTAACCGGTGAGTTCTTTATTGAGAATCCTCCTTCACCAGTCCCAACTACCGACACAATCATCGACCAACTGCGAAAAACCATGCGCAACCTCATACCCAAAATACCACGTCAATCCAAACAAGATGATGTATTTGTTCCGAAATCGCCAAGCAATTGCGATTTTGTTTTCATAAGAACAGACAAGGTTCGCACGGGATTAACTCCTCCCTATGAAGGTCCGTATAAAGTTATACGCAGACGTAGGAAACATTTCACCGTATCGATTAATCGAAAAAAATTCCAACGTTTCAATCGATCGACTCAAACCAGCTTACGGAATAATTAGTTCGTCTGAGCAAACATCTAACCATCGGGTTCACAAAACCGTTCGTATAGCTTCCATCTCCTATAATCATTCCCTAGGAAGGGGAAATCACTCGCGGGGGAGTACTGTAGCGACTCGCTCACAATTCAATTCAATTATTCAATCATAAATATTCATCACTCGTTCATCGCCACAATTCGCGCATTCATATTCATATTCTCACGCATTCCACATGAACGCACCTTGTTCAATCACCAACGCAACACACTTCATTCCTTAAAGTAGACGACTGTCAAAATCTCGCGCGTAGTAAAAACACACTCTGTTTTACGTTTTCTGAAAAACACACATCGTAATAAAATTCTCGTTCGTATACTGGGGGCTACACACGTAAAAAAAATATTTGATATAGCCAGAAAATATCTATCAAAAATAAAATCAACCTCACGGGTATTTCCGAGTTTTTTTAATATTGATTAACAAAATCAAAAATACGAATTAGTAATCTAATCGTGGTGGTAGACTTTAGTGTTTAATATATTGTTTTTTAAATTAAGTGAGGTGTAATAAATTGGCCACATATAAACTGTGAATTGTATGGCCGCATGATAACAAGTGAAGTTTGTTATTATATTACGTTGAAAATATTTTTATTTGGTGCGCCTGCTACTTCTTTCACACAGCTAAAAATAAATTTACGGCACATTAGCACTATGTCTTTTTGGTAGGTCTAATCTGGCTAGGCTACAAGCATGTTAAACCATTTGAAAAGCGAATGGCTTTCATATGGTCAAATTGCAACATTTGTAAGCTTAGTGTTTAGGATTTTCTTAAGAAAGTTTATATCTTAAGATTTTCCATATTTGAATACTACAAGCATGCTTAACCATTTCAAAAGCTAATGCCTTTCACATGGGCAAATTGCCACAAAAATTGCATAAAATTTAATGAATTTTGTGAATCATCAATTTTATGAATGTTACGAGCTTTATGATATTGAATCTTAGAAATTGTATCAATTTTTTTTTTGAATTTGACGAATTTTATTAAATTTTTTGAATTTTTTAGGTTTTATGAATTTTATAAATTTTGAATGTTAGTTGTTTTACGAAATTTAAATTTTATAAACTTTATGAGTTTCACTGATAGATGCGGCTTTGAAAGAGACCTACCAAATAGTTTTTAAGAATTACTGTATACATTTTGCAAAATCTACCGATGCGAAAACGATTGTTTTCGGTAGTTGAAAAATTCAAAATTACGGAAAATTTCGAAATGACAACAAGAATTACATCATTAAAATTTTTTTAACGAATTTCATGCTTTATACTCGTATATAGGATTTTAATGGAAATGGCTGAGCCAAATGATTGTGTTGGTCAATATAGAAGACGAGCAAGATTTTCTTTAATCAACACAAATGTAATCAAATTAGAATTTTTATTTTAAGAATTTGTTTGTGTCTCAAACAACATAACCTCTTCTGATACGTAGCTATGTACATCTCATAAATGAGAGTATATCATGATTTTATTTTATGTTTTATATATGCTGCTGCTTAATACACACTACATATACATATATTTGCTTTATCATATTCGTCGTTCAGATGATAATGATTATGTTGATGATGATGATGATGATGATGACGATCATCATCACTATAACATTACATTGGTACCATGAAATTATTATTATTTTTTTTTTTAAGTACATACAGTATAAAATAAGACATGACTTGAGTTTTTGTCATGTACACATAAAACAACAAATAAACTACATAGAGTGAGAGTAGCATAAAAAAAGCTGAATGTGAATATCTGTAGTCGTATATTCGAAATACAGTACTATATAGGGGGATGAAAAACTAGGAAAAATTCCATGATTTGACCTTCTGCTTATATTTAGTGCCGTAGAGCTTTTATTTGTACAGGGCACAAATAAAATAATAGACTCAAATCTTCTTAAAAGAAAAAAAAAAAAACAAAAAAACTGCGAGAACAAGGTAGATAGATATGAAAGTTCTTTGTGATTACTACACCGCATACACAACAATAACAAAAAAAACTAAAAAATCATCCGATTTTCCGTAATTCCTTCAATTTTTTTTCATTTTCAATTTAAAAAAAAAAAAAAGTTTCCGCGATTGGAATATTTTAAGAAGTCAAAAAGAATTTTTTTTTTATGATTCCTTTTTTCCTTTTTTTTTTTGTTCCCCATTTGCCACAGCAGAGTGTGGAGATTTGTGTGTGTATCTCATTGCACACAACCATCAGAAACGTAAATATTTCAGAGCGGCAGCATAAAAATATTATGAAGTCACGAATAGTAATCATGAGATCTTCTTGCTGACGTGGGTGGCAGCGGTGGTTGTACCATATTTAATTGGAGGTGAGAATATGATGGAAAGATGAGTTTCATTCGTTTATAGTGGATGAGTTTATTTTATTTTGCCATACTTTTAGCTTAATGAGATTTTCAGTCTGTCATAGTCGTGTTTATTGTGGTTTTGGCTTTTAATTTTTGATGAAATGAAAATTTAACTTTGATAATTATGGGTAACATTCTTGGTTTTAAGATTTGGTTTTGGTTTGGATGATCGTCCTACGGAGCGAAGGAATGCAGTTTATAAGGATACGTCTACAAATCTGAGGACGACATCTTTTCTAAAGGATTCAAATTTGAGGACGACATCTCTTCTAAATTATTTTGTTACAGCGGGGAAGTGAATAAAATAAATACTTTTACCTTAACTTTTTCAAGAATTTTACGTATTAGGAAGTGAATGCCGTCAAGTATTTATTTGTTGGATAACACAATATAGGAAGGTTCCTTGAATGCCCTTTGTACTGGTAAACAATTTTTTATAACTTACCTGCAAATAAGAATTCCGAAATTTTTTTAGTAAAAGTATTTACTTTTCCTTATTTTACAAAGCTACGCTGACGACAAATGACCAATTTCGATATACGTATGTAGAAGTTTCAAAAAAATTTGATGCACAAATTGTTTGTTATATTTATAAGGCCGACCCTAGGTACCGACCATTTGATAATTTCACATCAAGCGCTTACTATGGACATTCGACAAAAATCATTTGAGTTTTGGTGTTTGTTTAAAAAATTTCATTGGCGGAACTTTATACAACATTTGATACATACATTTCTGGTTATATTTAAGAGGCCGACCCCAGCGACGGGTCATTTGGTAATTTTTGTAACAAGTGAATACTACGGACATTCAATAAAAATCATTTGACTTTAGAGATTTTGATTTTTTTTCATTTGATGCAAAAGTTCTTGTTATTTATATGGCCGACCCCAGAGGTCTTTGGCCATGTAACAACAATTTGACTTTGGAATATTTGATTTTTTATTGATGAAATGTAAAACATTTCAACAAGAAGAGAAACCATACAACCAAGTGATCAATGAGAATTAAGAAATTAATACATCTGATTATGAGGAGGAAGAAGAAACCACCGAAGTAAATTTTAATGGCAGCCTCTCTAGAGTACCTTACCTAGAATACAGAACAAAAGAGAATCATACGCTTAAATTTCTCATCGACACCGGAGCTCATTAAAATGAGCAAATATGGTCTCCTTGTCTTTAGCAAATATGGTCTCCTCGTCGAATCTTGCTGTGAATGCAATGACAGCAAAGGCCAAAACACCTCCACCAATCCATCCATCTGCTACAAATGGATATAATTCACTTTAGAAGATGTTTCCTTCTTTGGTTGAAACACCAAACTACAACAATTCAGCAAAACACAACGTGGTTCTCTACATCTATAGTGAAGATCGACTTCCTTGTTCAAGACCACTCAGGCTGGATCCAGTTAAACACAAAACTGCGCTTACCGATTTCGAGCATATGGTTCAATTGGGCATATGCCGACCATTATCTTCTGCGGTGTCATCCTCTCTCCGTATAGTAAAGAAGAAGGACAGTTCCGATTGGCACACATTTGGAGATTACCGTCGACTTAATGCCGTAACCCCGCCGGATCGTTACTCGGTCCCATATATTCAAAACTTTACAATGCACCTAAATGGATGCAGTGTCTTTTCGAAAATTGATTTAGTTAGGGCTTATCATATTATCCCAATTGGGCCCGAAGACGTGCCTTGAACGGCAATAACCACCCCTTTTGGGTTGTTCGAGTTTACTAGAATGTACTTTGGTCTTCGGAACGCTACGCAAACCTTTCAGCGCTTCATGAATGAAGCGGCTAAAGGATTACATTTTGTATTCGTCTACATTGACGATATACTTGTAGCACGCAAAAGTGAGGAAGAGCACAAGTGTCTCAATCTCAAACAACTGTTTGAGCGCCTCATCGAATTTGGAGTAAATATCCAAATTTCAAAATGCGTTTTCGGTGTTCCTGCTCTCGAATTCCTCAGCCACCAAATTACCCAAGAAGGCATAACACCCTCGCTACGGCGAGTTGAGGCTATTGAAAATTTTCCCCGCCAACATCAAATCAACAAATTCAGCGATTCGTCGGAATGGTCAATTACTATCATCGATTCATTCCAAGGCTAGCCGAATCGCTTTCGCAGGAGCAGTCCTACAGCAATGGAATATTGATTATTGGCAACCTTTGGGATTTTCTCAAGGAAATTTTCAGAAACAGAGGTAAAATACTCTGCCTTTGACAGAGAATTTCTCGCTATTTATTTAGCCATCAAACATTTCCTCTATTTCCTGGAAAGTAGACAGTTTACTGTCTATACGGATCATAAGCCTTTGATTAAAGCGATAGCCTCTCTGAGCGAAAAGAGTCCACGGCAGACTCGACATTTCGACTATATCGCTCGGTTCACGACGGACATTCAACACATAGAAGGTAAGCAAAACGTAGTCGCTGACCCTTTGTCACGTGGGACCTTTGCCACCATTCGAAGCCTTTGTCTATGTGCTTACTATTGTCGATCGTTTCACTCGTTGGCCTGAGGCATACCCTATTCAAGATAGCACCGCTGCCACTATCGCTAAGACATTCGTCGAGCAATACGTTTCAAGATTTGGGTGGATACCGCTTGAAATCACGACAGATCAAGGCAGTCGATTTGAGTCTAAGCTCTTTTCCGAACTAACGCATTTACTAGGCGCTCATAGGATTCGTACCACTGCCTATCACTCACAGGCAAATGGTATGGTCGAACGATTCCACCGACAACTCAAAGCTCGAGGGAATACAATAAAATGGAGCACTGAGCTTTCTATCGTTTTGCTGGGAATATGAGCAACAATAAAGGATGAATTAAAATGCTCTCCAGCTGAACTAGTTTATGGTGAAGCCCTCAGATTACCAGGAGAATTTTTCGAGACCACCTCATATGACATAATAGTCGTCCGAAAAAATTTAAAAGATCATATCGAGAATCTTGAAACAATACTCAAACGATTATCTGAATTTAATTTAAAAGTTCAGTTAGACAAGTGTGGATTCCTGAAAAGGGAAACGAAGTTCCCTGGGCATGTCATTACCCAAATATTAGATTGGCCACTGTCAAAAACTCCAAAATAAATCAAACAATTTATGGGAATACTTATTAGGTTACTGCCGAAGGTTTATCAAGGATTATTCATAAATAGCCAAACAGATGACAAAATACCTAAAAAAGGACCTCCCCCAACATCACAGATTACTTAAAATCATTTAAAATACTCAAAAGCATCATTGGAACGGATCAAATTCTCGCATATCTTCCAAATAATTTATATTAACTACGGACGCATCAGATTTTGCTCTAGGTGCAGTCTTATCACAAATTCAGGATGGTGTCGAAAGACCCATTGTCTTTGCTTCTAGAACGTGAAAGAGGCATTAGCCATCATTTGGGCGGGGAAAAAAATACCAACCATACCTTTACGGTAACAAGTTCGTCCTGGTCACGGACCATAAACCTCTAACTTTCATAAAAACTTCTGAAAAAAACTCAAAAATCTTAAGGTGGTGATTAAAACTCGAAAATTACGACTACGATGTTGTATACAAAGAAGGTAGAGCACTTAGCAGAATACGTACCGAACTAAACCTAAACGAAGGAACGGATAACACTTTACGTGAATCCAAGGAAATAAGGAAAACATGCTGAATGATAACTCTGAATTGGAAACGATTCATTCAGCAAACACTTCGGATGATTATTTCATCCATTTCTCCGAGCAACCAATAAATTACTACAGAATTTAGATTATCTTCAAAATATCTAGATTAGACACAATAATTTCAGAAAACGTATTTCAAAATTTTAAAAGAGTTATCAAATCCAAACCAACTACAGGCAGAGTGCTATTATCAGTAAAGAACATAAGAGAACCCATAGAGGAATACAGGAAGTAGAAAAACAAATTAAGAGAGCCTACTTCTTTCCGAATAGGGTGAAATACATGCAACATCAGCAATACAAATAAGTACGAACGGAGACCGTTCAACATTAAAATCTCTCCAAGGCCTAGCACGAAAAAGCCACTAGAGAGAAAGAGAGTACACATTGATATATTCAATATCAATCACACTAATTTGCTTTCCATAATGGATTCCCTATCCAAACACCTACAAATGATCCAAATTAACACAAAAAATGCAAATTACCAAGCAATAGGATCTTGATACTAAAAGAAATTATAAAGATCTGCTGGTCTATTTATAATAAAACAACTTAAGTTATTTTTAAATAATTTTAATTGAAAAAAATTTTTCCTTATAGTAACAATATTTAAAAAAATTTTTTTTAGAAAATCGATTTCGGAATGAAAGTTCGAAGTTGTTTTATTATAAATTTATAAGTGACAAAATATACACAAGCAAAATGGATATACACCAATATAACTCATCTACTGGTCGACTAAGGCCTCAATATCACTCTGGCAGAAGAAGCGCTCCAATACGTCATCCCAAAAATCGTAATAAACAAAGAAACGCTTCTCTATGTGCTGCAAGTACTCAAGTTAGAAGATGAAAAATCAACAGTGATGATGGTTATACCGTTAATCATCAATAACACAATCATAGAAAACTACCCGCAACATATAATTAAAGCCAAGCAAAAAATATTCACAACATCGAATTACAAGACCTTCGTACAAAAACATTCAAACATTAAGGAACTAAGAGATAGCTACATAAAACCACTGATAATGGGGACTAGGAGTCATTGTAATGTCACTTTAGAAATGGAAACAACGATACAATATATTTCGGAAGATAAAATCGTGATAAGCAACTCCAAGAATGAAACATTACATTCAGATTGTGGGCCAAATAACCGACCCTTAACGGGAAACTTCCTAATAAGCTTTTGGAATTGTACGATAACGTTTAATAACAAAAAGTTTCATTTATACGAAATAAGAAGCGAAATGCAGTCAAGCAGTTCATCAAGCAGAGGAATTAGACACCGAACAAATTCCAAGATGTTCAGAACTATTGAAGAAATATGGGATTAATAAGCTTTTGGAATTGTAAAACCGAAGACGCCCTTTCTCCACCCCACGGAAGGAGTTACATTCTCAAGTTAGTACAAACAATATTTCAATATGACATTCCCACACTATTAAATGTGAACGTCATCATAAAACGAACAAGTAGAAGAAACCTGAGCTGAACTTGAAAGTGCCAAGCAGAGACAACGTGACCACGCGAATGGAAAATTTCAATCATTTGGAGAATAATTAATTTTAAAATAGGAAAGAATATAAAATAAATAAGTTAGTTGTAATCTAAATTTTAAAACGTGTAATATCTAAAATTAATAAATAAACGAATAAATTGTAATAAAATAGAAAATAAATAATTTTTTTTTTATATTCGCTTAACTGCACGACTCAAAAAATGAACCCGCCATATTTCAAAGGGCGATGAACAATGTCCTACATAGACTGATAGGTAGCATCTGCTACGTTTATCTAGACGACATTGTCCAGAAACATTCATAACCTAAAACAAAACAAAAACTATAGTAAACTAAATTTAAAATTTCTAATTGAAATACTTAGCTTAAAACATTTACACTGCCGTAATCAATTAAAATCAATATTTTTCAATAAGAAACATTTATATTATATTATTGTATCTATCAAATTTTTTTTGGTGGTTTGGCGTCTATTGGAGAGGGGGATCAAAGTTGAGCAGATTAATCTAACAGCCCCGTAACCTTCCAGTAGGGTGCGCATCACGTGAGCTGTTCTGGACTTGTCATTAGGCAGCTGCGTGATGGGTACAATTGTGTAAGGGGTAACCTGTTCACAATTTGCAAGTGTATGTACTGCCTCCTCGTGGCAACCACTGGTAACTAAGGCCACTTGGCACATTTTTGGCCATTTGGCACAGGCTAAAGTACGGCGCTAAAGGAGAAAACCTTGACAAAAAACCCTAATCTAAGGTGGAACAGCATATGCCGAAAGATGAATGGCTGATAGGTTAATCAGCCCAAAATATGCGGACTCTGGATACCAGGCACTCTCCAGTTTTATTTAGCCTTCCTGTAGTAAAGCTGGGTGACCTACAGGCGATTTGCAATTCCCAGCAACTCGTAAGAGTAAAATCAAACGGAATACGGGGCAGGAGTAGGAATATACGGGAGTGGGACAACCCTCTCGAGGTCCTTGAGCTCCAATGCCACCGTCTTTCTAGCGGAACTACATGCTGTAGTAAACATCTAGAAGGGAGAGCAATGGGCCCGGATAGTATGTATCACGTACCGGGAGGCAGTATTTTCAAGTTCATTAAGAACCTGAATATTGACTGGACGGATAAATAAGCTGGGGCCAGCACAATAGATCTTTTAGGTCGCAATGCGAAGTGGCTGATCGCCCGCATGGCCCCCCAATAATAATAATAATAATCTATCAAATTTGTGTATTTCGCACCTGTAAGAAAAGAAAAGTGTAACGCCGAGACGAAAGGAGCTCCTAATCAAATTTATAATTTGTTGAATATTAAAATTTAAATTTTGTTACCAACTAAAAATAAATTGAAATAAATTGTGTTCATCATCACCCTAGCATTTTTAACCAAGCCGTTCGAAAATAATTGGAGGTTAATTTATTTATATAAATCACTACTCCCTATCAACTGGAGTTTCTGTATTACCATATTGGATATCACAATTATTAAATCCACTGAATCTGGAATACAGCGACGACTGGAATTCGCACATGGTCCTTCGAGCTGGATTGCTAGGCGTGTAGCAACCACATTTTATTGACCCAGTGACACAAGGGAACGTTCCAGAATATAGCAGTAAATTGCACACCACGTGCAATTACAGATAATTACAAGTCTTACATATTTTATATTGTAAATCTAACTCAAATATCTATTGCTTCTAATTGTGGAAAGTTGAGATTATCGATCCAATATATGTATATGCGGTTTCTTGTTGTTCACTTCATTTGAAAAAAAAAAAATCGCCTCATTTTACGGTGCAATAACTTTACGTGAAGAAAGTGATATTCGGTTAAATTAATGATCAGTGCTATAATTTACTGTAACTATTATAGTCTAACAATTACACGTTATTATGGAGGCGCTGAAAAAACAACGTGCATCGTACGAATTAGCGTTAAGCAGACTTGCTAAATTCTCAAAGAAGTTAACTGTCAATTCTCCCGAAACCTTAGATGAATTACGATTGAAGGCAAGCCGAGCTCATGAATTGCTCACGAAATTCGTGCAAGTAGAAGCTGAAATATTTGCAGTCAATCACGAAGAAGATTCTCGTTTAATGGAAGCCGAAGAGCAATATTTCTCTGCAGTGGCGAAGCTTAACGAAAGCACACGGTTACGAGGCGTTCATGATACCACAGTGATGGCTGACAACTCCATGAATGCTACCGTTGGAATTACTATTCCAGCAATAAAACTAGCTAATTTACAGATTCCTCATTTTTCTAGGGACTACACCGAATCACAGAGCTTCTTCGATATCATTGATTCCAGCATTCATGAAAACGAAACAATTTCAACTGTACAGAACTTTTAATATTTGGTCGGCTTACTTAAAGGAGAGGCCTATTCACTCGTCAAACACTTTAAAATCATCGAAGCCAATTACTGCGAAGCGCTGCAAAAACTAACTCAAAGGTATAATCGTAAACGTCATACTGTGAACGTATTTATTCGTAAGTTCGTCGATCAGCCCAACATAACAGCGGCTAGTTCTGACGGCATTAGGAAACTATTAGATACATCCGATGAGGTAGTACGCGGCTTGAGAGCATTGAGCGGACAGGCAGAATCCAGAGATTCGTGGCTGATATACCTGATGCTACAAAAACTAGATGGCGAAACAAGAAGTGAATGGTCCAAAGAAACAAAGGAAGAAGAATACCCGACATTAAAAATGCTGTTCGATTTTCTCGGCAAACGAATTGATGCTCTTGAGATGTTGAGATGTGATCAGGTACGCCCGAAACAAACCGCACAGCTCCAACGTAAAGGAGTTTTCACGACACTAACAAGTTCGACGTGCATCGCTTGCAATATTAATGATCACAAACTAATCGATTGCGATAAATTTAAAGGACTATCAGTGGATGAACGTAGAGGCTTAAACGTTAGAGGCAGTATGCGATTGCAGAGCCAGAGGCAGGTGCCGAAGATGTTCACGCAAACATCACTCCTTACTACACGCTGAAACGAAACCATTGCCTAAATCCAGCGCAGCAGCAGTTTGTCAACCCGTCTCCAATAATACGGAATCAGCATCACATTGTACTTTGTACAATAATAAAGCTAAAGCAGATAAAATAAATGAAGTATCTATTCTACCGACCGCAATAATCAATGCAATCGACAGCAACGGCACACGCAGATCTTGCAGAGCGCTACTAGACACAGCTTCTCAAGCTTCATTCGTGACAGAAAATTTTGTTCAAATGTTAGGCTTACCACGTACCAATGAAAGGACGCTCATTACAGGCATTGGGCAAACGGGTGCGGGCAAATCTCATGGAATGACCGAAATCAGTTTAACATCACGTTTTTGCGATAAACCAATGGCATTGATAAAAGCATTCATCATTTCCAAAATAACATCGTCACTACCGGCAAATCCATTGAATATCAGTCAGCTAAATAATTTAAAGGGGATCGAATTAGCCAATCCATATTTTCATAAACCAGCTAAAATCGATATTTTGCTAGGCGCGGATATCATCATTTTTGATATTTGGGAAGATGGTCGAAAGAAAATCGGAGCTACCAATCTTGTAGCGAATAAAACAAAACTAGGCTGCAACGGAAACGCTCCGTAGGTTTTGGGAAATCGAGGAGATGGTGGAATCGAAACCAAAGCACACGGATGAAAAAGAAAGGTGTGAACAATGGTTCCAATCCACGACATCCAGAACAAAGGAGGGTCAATTTATTACTAAACTTCCATTTAAGGAAAATCAGAAGAAACTAAGCCAAACTTATTACGTAGCGCAATCCAGATTAACAAGCATGGAAAGAAAATTTCGGGCAGATGCAGAATTCCAAACACTGTACATCAATTTTATGAAGGAATACCAGGAACTGGGCCATATGACGGAGCTCAATATAAGTCCAACTCATCTGCAAAACATGTATATTTTACCACACCATGGTGTGAAAAAAGAGAGCAGCCTCACCACTAAACTGCGTGTAGTTTTCGACGCCTCTGCGAAATGTTATGGTAATTCTTCTCTTATAGAAAATTTGATGGTTGGTCCTTCCGTACAATCAAGCCTTTTTGAAATTTTATTTCGATTTCGGCAGCACCGATTCGTATTTGTTGGCGACATCGAAAAAATGTATCGCCAGGTAGGCATTCATAACGATGATAAAAAGCACCAAATAATCTTATGACGAGATAAGCAGCAACATATCAAACCTTACGCCCTAGCATTTGCATCATTTATAGCCACCAGATGCTTGGTGGAACTGGCTCGGCTGAATTCAAACGAATCCGCGGAAGCATCTCGTGCTATCGAAAAGGACATCTACGTTGATGATTTAATGACGGGTGCGGCTACTCTGCAGCAGCTACAGGAGTTAAAGAACAGTATAATTCGAATTCTACGCAGCGGAGGATTCAACCTGAGAAAAATGTCGTCAAACCACAGGTTAATACGAGAAGAAATCCACCAGCTAGAGACCGATAACATAAAGCAACTATCGAACCACGAAGAGTCCATGAAATTATTGGGAATAGCTTGGGATTCTTCAACCGACCGGTTTATTTTCAAAGCCGATATCAATCCACTTAAAATTCACACGAAAAGAATGTTATTATCAGAGGCAAGCAGGATTTTTGATCCTCTAGGGCTGATATCTCCAATTACGATAGGGGTCAAGATATTGTTCCAGAAATTATGGTTGCAGAAGCTGGAGTGGGATAGCGAATTGCCAATTGATACAAAGTCAGAATGGATCAAAATACGCAATGATTTAAGCGGAACGTCGAACATCGAAGTTCAAAGGTAGATAGCCACCACGAAAAAAGTCAGTATTCACGGATTTTGTGATGCCAGCAAGTGGGCTTATGCAGCCGTATTGTAGGCAAGAACTCAAACCGACGAGGGGTTTGAAACTCACTTGATTTGTGCAAAATCAAAGGTAGCTCCATTAAAACAAATTAGCCTGCCCAGATTTGAATTAATGGGAGCAGTATTGTTAAGCCGAATTACGAAGCAGATTGCAGGCATGCTGAATTTGGAAATATCTTCCATCACATTTTGGACAGATTCAAGAATTGTCCTAGATTGGCTATCCGGCCAGCCTTGACGATGGACGACATTCGTTGCAGACCGAATGTCCCAGATTATAGATTAGCACAACAGAAGCATCTGGAGACACGTTCCTTCTAAGGATAATCCTGCGGATTACGCAACTCGCGGTAAAACGTATCACGAGATTTCAACAAGCAACTTTTGGTGGAAGGGACCAGAGGGGTTATGCAAAGGGGCAGATAATTGGCCGAACCAAGCGGTCATTCCACCCGCTACCAAAGAACGTTCGCCTACATTGTTGATCCACAGTATTACAATCCAGAAAGAGAATGGCGAATCAGATTTAGTATACGACCTGATCAATAGATTTTCCAATTTTTTCAAACTACAAAAAACATTAGCTTATATTTACCGTTTTTTTAATATTTGTAGAGCATGTAAATCTAAAACCAATCGACAATCTGAAGTATTGGAAAGGTACAAATTGCGGATTTCCCAGAAAAATATAATGCGTTATTGAACGGCAAGCCAATTCCAAAACGAAGCAAATTGAGACAATTGGATCCGTTTCTTGACGATGCACAAGTCATACGAGTCGGAGGAAGGTTGGATAATTCGGATTTACCATATAACACGAAACATCCGGTAATTCTGTCCAGTAAAAATCGTTTATCGACGTTAATAATTCGCCACATTCATCACGAGAATCAGCATCCTGGTGTCAATTTATTAACAAGCCTGATCCGCCAAACTTATTGGATAATTAGAGGTAAAGACGTTGCAAAAAGAGTATTTCGGCAATGCATCCAATGTGTAAGACAACAACCGAAAATGGCGCAACAAATAATGGGATCGTTACCCCAAGATCGAGTGCAGCCCAGTTTTCCATTCACAGTAGTAGGCGTAGATTTCTGCGGACCATTCAGGATTCATGCAGTTCGGAGGCGTGGAGCAGTTCCTAGCAAAGCATACTTATGTGTGTTCGTTTGCTTTACCACTCATGCACTACATTTGGAAGTATGTATGAATTTAACGTCCGATTCTTTTATAGGAGCTCTCAAGCGGTTCGTTAGTCGACGCGGATTATGCAAAACGATTTATTGTGACAACGGAACAAATTTCGTTGGGGCAAAAAATAACCTACAATTTGTTTATGACATCCTAAAGCAACACTCGGAAGAAATATCGGATTACCTCACGAAAAATAATATCGAATTCCGATTCATACCGCCAGCAGCTCCGCATTAAGGCGGATCTATGGGAGAGCGCTGTAAAATCCGCTAAAGTCCATTTGCAAAGAACAGTCGGTGAACAAATTCTAACGTTGGAGGAGTTCTCCACCATAATCACGCAGATTGAAGGGGTCCTTAACTCTAGGCTAATTTGTTCGTCAAATTCCGACGACTTAGATTATTTGACCCCAGCGCACATTCTTATCGGCAGACATATGAAACAAGTTATCAAAATGCCAGCGTCTAAATTATCTATACATTCACGTTGGCACATTGTCAAGAGAATACATGAACAATTTTGGAAGCGCTGGAAAATTGAATATTTAACATCCCTACAATCTAGATCCAAATAGCAAACCAAACGTTCCAATTTGAAGATAGGCGACATCGTAATAATCCAAGACAACAATTTACCACCAGCGGAGTGGTTATTAGGAAAAATCATTCAGCTGTATCCGGGGGACGATGGTAACGTTCGTGTTGTGCAAATAAAGACGGCTAGTGAAGGGAGGGAGATATTTCTACTTTTCTTCAGTAGATATTTTATAAGGGATTGGCCTGTTTATTTTTCTGATTTACCAAATCGAAAATATTGGGATTGCCATGAACAATTAATATATTTGTCTATAAAAAAGCAGCAAAAATCAATTAAAATGCTAATGACACAATAAAACACCATAATATGGATACCCAACTAGGTACAATATGAGTCCAAGCCATATGTATACGACATTGTAGAGGTGCATTCCGTAAAGCCGAAACAAGTTATCCCTACTATAAATCTAGTTAAACACAGTACGATAAATCCGATAGACATCCATATAATCAATCTAGTTAGGAATCATATATGTACATAGATCCATACTCGACATGACAAACTGGTTAATCTACAGTCGATACTTAACTGACGAGAAAATACTAAGAAATAATATACTAACAAATATTATTCCATTGCAAGAGGCATTCATCCTCCTAGATCAACTTGGATACATCCAAGATGAAAATCAAATTCCATTAATTTATCATGTAGCCAGAAGACAGAATGAGAAGGGGTTGGACCCATCAAAATACTCGAACCCGGCGAACTATATGATATTCAGTACGGCTTTTAAAAGGATCGAACAACAACAATACCAGAACAAAAAAACAGAATATTGGTGGTTACAACAGATGTAATTTATTAGACTAGTTTAAATTAAAGATAAAACGGCCAAGTTTTATCGAGCAAATTTTATGCCAACAATATACAAAAAAAGAAAAATATTATATCTTAAGCATTAAATTATTCAGACTTATAAAAAATTCATAATCAGGAATATAGATCGGGCCTGAGAATCCATTGAGATCAGAGACGATCAAAATTAAAATAGACCTTGATATTCTTGTAATATCCTTTTATCCACTATGATGTAAATGTTAAAGCTCAAAATAAAGAATCTATTGGAAAAAAAAAATCATTATGAATTTGTGCGTTGGCTTGTAAACATGTTTCGATGTAAATAATAAATAATGGTAATAAAAACATTCGATACGACGAGCATCATACTACTTGTTGTATGGCCATCACATAATCGTCATAATAATACTGCCAGCCGGTACGTGATACATACTATCTGGGCTTATTGCTCTCCCTCCTAGATATTTACTACATCATGTAGTTCCGCTAGAAAGATGGAAGCATTGCAGCCCAAGGACTTTGAGCGGGCCGTCCCACTCCCGTATATTGCTACCCCTGTCCCGTCTTCCGTTTGATTTTACTCTTACGAGTTGCTGGGAATTGCAAATCGCCTGTAGGTCACCCAGCTTTACTACAGGAAGGCTAAATAAAACTGGATAGTGCCTGGTATCCAGAGTCCGCATATTTTGGACTGATTAACCTATCAGCCATTCATCCATCGACATATGCTGTTCCACCATAGATTAGGTTTTTTTTGGCAAGGTTTTCTCCTTTAGCGCCGTATTTTAGCCTGTGCCAAATAGCCAAAAAATTCCAAATGGGTTCCAGTGGTTGCCACGAGGCGGCACGTAGACTTGCGAATTGTGAACAGGTTACCCCTTAGACACTTGTACCCATCACGCAGCTGCCTAATACCTGACCAGAACAGCTTACGTGAAGCGCACTCTACTGGAAGGTTACGGAGCTGGTAGATTAATCTACTCAACTTTGCCCCCCCCCCTCCAATAGACGCCAAAATATATATATATATATATATATATATATATATATATATATATATATATATATATATATATATATATATATATATATATATATATATATATATATGAGGGGCGTAGTGCCTTTGGAAGCAAGAGAAGCACTGATTCCGTTTTTTAACATCGCTCAATTGAGCGGCTCAGTCACTTTAGTGCATTGCCGCCATGTTAGCATTAAGAAAAATTGCGGCAGCCGGGTATGCATTTTGGTTTAGTCTGGCTAGTTCCTTCATAACCCTTGTTGCTAAGAACCAGGTTCTGTACGTACATGGGTTTTCCTGATCTTCATCATTCAATAAAATTTGCCTGTACATCTTGACAATACCTGAACTCGTGAGAAAGGTATATTCCCGAAATTGCTTTGTTGGTCCATCATTGAGCGAATCAGTCGATCCAGTTTTGGCTGGTGCATCGAATACTAATATTAACATTGTGCTGATGCTATCTTCTTTTAAAACACCGTGATGTGGTAAAAATACACAAATATCTTGGGTAACCCGTTCTGTGCTAATTTTCACCAAATGTCCGAGTTTAATATATTACTGCATGAACGATTTATACTATATATCTTTTGATATTCTTTGCTTTTGGCAAATTTTCCCTCCCTGGCGTGCAACCTGCTAATTGTTAAATTGAGCGATGTTCCTAGGGTCGGCTCGGGTTCCTTAAACGGCAACCTTTTATTAAGAACAAAATAGACTTCACTTTCCTCTTCATCATTCGTCTATTTGGATGGCGCTGGAATCTCCTCCAATTCCCCCAAAAGCCTATCAACTTTTTGTCAATATTGGCATCAGCTGAATATTTTGATATTGTAGACAATGAACTGCGGTGGTTTGAATATCACCTTGCCGTCCAACCAAACCTATCCAAATAAGGTCTATTGCACGATAATTTGACCTTTATTATTTGGAATTTTGCCATAGCCTAAAATTTGCAAAATTACATCTGACCCCAATAAAATGTCTATTGTAATTGATATTTTTGTTTCGGGATCTACTAATTCAATGCCAGTCAACAGACTTAAGCCGTTTTGGTGTGGTGTTGGTAGTGGAAATGCAGCTCGACGTGAAATTCTGAGTTGTAGTTGTTTAGGCTGGTCATCTGGATTGATGTAATCCACTTTATGGAGTCTGTCTGATTTTATCGATTCATACAGGCTTCCGAGATAAACAAGAGTTGGGATCCAGTATCCAACAGCACCTTGTATGTAACCCTATTTTCACACCAATCCTTTACCTTAACCAAGGCCATTGATGGCATTGATTGTACTAATAAATTTGTCTTCAGAAATGATTGCAAACGATCGTAAAAGTTTTCCATTAGAATTTGGACCAGTCCTTCTATTTTCTGACTTACGGGATTCCAGAGCATCTGATCTTTTGCCTAAGAATTTTAAAGAATTGTCAATAGTTGGAAAATCTACATCGCACGTGTTTTGTACATCGTATGACTTTATTGAGTAGCATAATAATGAGTCAAGAATCCCGTTGCTCAGTTTCCTCCCAATGATCGCAGCTATCTAATAATTTCCTCTGAACTAGTTAGTAGTTTCCGAAAGTTAGTTCAGAAACCGTAGTAAACCGTTCAGATATTGAAACATAGGGATATTGTCCATATAAAGGTCATAGAATAACTGTTCGTGTATTCTCCTCTAAATGGAAGAACATTAATTTTTGTCAGTTTCACTTGTATAGACCTTTTAGTATTCATTGTGGTATCAAATAATGATGAATCCGTATCATCCATGCTTGTCTTTCGACTCCGTTTATTTAAACTCATATTAAATGCCTGCGAATATATGAA
Source organism: Tipula vernalis (assembly GCA_958295665.1). Lineage (NCBI taxonomy): Eukaryota > Metazoa > Arthropoda > Insecta > Diptera > Tipulidae > Tipula > Tipula vernalis. The sequence continues at coordinate 379,172,562 of OY282559.1, forward strand.
TTCACGAGGCTTCATCATGGCTTATAAAAAATAGTTCCCGTTCCACTTCACTAACATTTTTTTAACCATTTCTTAGTACGTTTTAGACGAACAGATATACCAAAAATGTATGAACTAGGCTATAACTGTCAAAAATATTTTGCTTATCTAGATATTTTCTCAGTACTGGCGCTGTGCTACAAATATAAACAAAAATGGAAGCACTAGCAGAAGTTTGTAATGATAGATTTCCACCAGGTGCAGTGATGATAATTTCCAAGGTTGGTGTCGGATGGCTTGCAATTTTACACGCTCACTTGTGACCACCCAAACTTAATGGATTTAACTTTCTATTAGAGTTAAAATCCGCCTCGATGGAAGACTGCTTCTTTCTTTACTCATTTGGTTAGTACATAGGGCATTTCCTTATAATAAAACTTCCAGTTTAGCGAATGAAAATTCGTTATACTAAAAGTTTCGTTAAACTTGTAGGTGTTTGATAAAAACAACAACAAAAAAATTTGGGGAAATTAGATTTGCCAAAGGAAAATTTGTTTTTTACTTTATTAACCACTCCAGGCCCTTACAATATATTCCCAGGTTCCAGAATCAAATGGAGCACGTTTGTCAATGGTTTTTAGTGAAATTTTAATAACCGAAATATTTACGTTCAATTTAAAACCGAATTATTCACGCTCTGAAAATTTCTTGGATCACCTTATTTGGGGTCGCATTTGTTAAATAAAATAAGAGCCAAATTCAATAAATATTGCGGAACACCACTAATGATATTTTGATTGATACCATTTATCAGAACCATTGTTTCACCAATATTTTTTTTTTAACATAGCAAACCAATCAAGGTACTGTACTGCGTCTCCAGCTTCAAATGGAACTAAGTGGCACGTTTGTGGATGGATTTTAATTGAATTTATATCTGAGATTTGACACGTTAAATCGATTCTTTAAGTAGTTCCTAGTACAAAATTTATTAATTAAAGCTCTGGAAAATTCCTTAAGCCATATCATCTGGAGTTGGACTTCATAATTAAACCATGGGTCAAATTCAGGATATTTTTGAGTTAAAACTTTAAATCAAAAACGATATTCACCAAATTTAATTGTATGTATATACTTAACTAATTCAGACTAGTATTCAACATCACATGGATGGAACAACATATTTGCGATATTTTGTAAATTATATAAATAGTTCCTATTATAAAACCTATTATTTCATGGCCTGAAAAAATTTTCTGTCATAAGATAGGGGATCACAATTTTTAAAATAAAACGTGGCTCAACGCAAGAAATATTTTGACACAATACTCGTTCTAATGGTATTACGATCTATACGAAAAATCAAAACTTAGATTTACCAATTTTGGTTTTCCTTACACAGCCAACCCCTCCGGCGCCGAATGGAACACACACATTTGTCGTTGTATTTTAGTGAAATTTTATTTCGTAGATGTTAAGCCGATTCTATATAAATAGTTCTTAACTTTAAACATATTAAAGCACGTCATGAAGCTCGAAGTAAATTTTGTTGAAATTATTATTTTGCTGGTCCCTCGCAATGGTCCCAGGACAATATAAGATATTTTCCTGGATGTCCTAGAAAGTTTGAAAACCCACGACATCTCCAGAGAAACCAAGACAACTGGTCACACTATTCCTACCTAGATCATATCTAGGCGAGAAGTATTCAACCTTGCCAGACAAGAAAAATGCCTGGGTGTCTGGAATTTATTCAAATCTAAACAAAGGATTTAAGAATATTGCTGTCAAGGTGTATTGGACGAACGAATTATAAATCCAGTCCTACATACATCATTTTTGTGCGGCAAGGCTAAAGGATCTCATAATTAGTCTTGCAGCGTATTTATATTTCGTTTATATTTAGGTACTGAATCTAAATATTTAGTCAAAGCTGATAATTGTTTTTTGGTAAAATCATGTAATCTCTGTCATGTTTAATGATGATACTTTGAAAAAATGCTTTATGAAAAAGCAAGATATCTCCCAGAATATAATTATTGCAAGCAAAAGTCGATAAGATAAAATATTGTGTAAAAGTATTATTAGAATTGCAGCTATTCGAGCAGGGGAGTACAAAATGAAATAGCGAAGTACATGAGTAAGCACCAGGCAAAAGTAGTACAAATACTCCGATTGTACTCACTTTGACAGTACTGACACTAATACAATTTAAAAATACTATTTATTGCCTTCCGATAATTCTCAACTCAATCCTCAAATTGCGACCAAAATCGCTGTCCATGGTCTGCGATTCTAATTGTTGTGTTATAATTAATCAATGGTATTTTAGCGAATGGGATCAAGCACGAAACTACCTAACGTCAAGTGCTTCCATACCTCCAAAAACCAGACTACGCCACTACTTATATATATATATATATATATATATATATATATATATATATATATATATATATATATATATATATATATATATATATATATATATATATATATATATATATATATATATATATATATATATATATATATATATATATATATATATATATATATATATATATATATATATATATATATATATATATATATATATATATATATATATATATATATATATATATAAATACATATATATATATATATATATATATATATATATATATATATATATATATATATATATATATATATATATATACTAATGGTAATGCATTCTTATCTCTCAACCAGTTTACAGCCCAATACCCATTACCATGCAACATTACAGCATCGAGTGCACGTGTCAAATACTGCCCTCATAAAACTCTTCCTTACAAAAAAAAAACATCCCGTCTTCACCAAATTAATTTAAATGTTGATTAAGTCCCACGTCTAATTATTAATGACGTGATCACGTCACTGTTCCCTAATTTTAAATTAACTTTTTGCTTTTTCTACCATCTTTTTGTGTACGCTTTGTTATTGTAATAATATTTGAAATTCGCGTTGCGGTTTGATTATTATTTTTTTTTGCTGGTGAGCCTTTTTTGTAATAATAATGGTAACAATAATCATAATAATAGTAATGATAATCATCACAAAAACATACAAAACACAAAAAAATGTACATTCAAATCACGAAAAATATTTTTTTTTTATTTTCAGAAAAGTATACAAAAAAAAAATTCTCTTCAAAAATTCACAAAATAAAATAAAATTTACAATAACAAAAAACAGCTCAAAAAGCTCATGATTAATACATATGTATATAGCAAGTATTTTTTTTTATGTACAGCACAAAAAAAAAAAAATCGAAAAACTTTTAAATTATGCTTTTTGTTATAATATGTAGATGAAAAACTACTTTCGCTCACAGTGCACAAAACTGCAGCAATACACAAAACGTATATCACGATCTCACTCGAAAACACCACTATATATATATATATATATACATATATACAGCAGTTACAGCAATAACAAAATATAAATACATTTTTGTTTTATATATTCGGGAAAAGCTCATTTTTTATTTTATTTTATGTCTTAGCGCACAAGAACACAAAAACTATAAAGACGAGAGTTGTAAAAAACAAAAAAAAAATTGTTAAATTCAAAAGGATTATTTTATTATAAGTATGTGTAGGTAACGAGTACTTGGTATAAAGATGTATATCCACCATTATTGCTGCTCGTCACAAGGAAAATACATTTTCAATAAAATTTACATTTTGTTCGATCGACGAAAAAAAAAAAAAAAACGAAAATTTTTGCAACTTTTCACTAAAAATTGATGAGCAAAAGACAAGTACATATTTGTAGCAGGTACAACACAAGGATACACTTAGTGCCACCAAGTCTTCTCATCTGATTTGTGCACGTTTTTTTTTTTTTTCATTCGGGGCTTTTCAAATATTATAAAAGAAAACTTTGTTCATTTGTTTTACGGTTTTTCTCGTTCTTTTGTTTTGTAATTTTTTTCTTTTTTTTTTTTAGAAATTAAATTACAACAACACCATTCGATGCGGTGTATGCGCCCGTAGTAGTAAGTATACAATGGGAAAAAATCTGTACGTAAAAGACGGGAAAATATTAAATTCTCATTTTATTAATCGGAAACTGATGAAAAATTAGTTTTTCATTTTCGTTGTTAGCATTGTTCGTAATTTTTTTGTTTGTTGTAAAAAGTTTATAAGTTAATTTGTGGAACTGAAAGTATTGTTTACGAATTTATTAATAATTTTCAATTGTGTCGGTATAGATATTTTACTAATTGGTAAATTTATTACTTTGAGCAACAATTTCCATGTTGCACTACACATGTACAATACAATAGAGTAGGGCTTTAAGTTAAATCTATCAAATTGCACGGCATTTGTATGAAACTTTAACATGAATTGTCTCTCTTTGAATTAGTTAATTTTATGGAGCAAAGTATTTATCGCCTTCATACTAATTTGGCCTGATTGTCAAAAGCGTACTTCGAGAGAATCAGCAAAACGCATTCCTTGCGTAACTCGGTCTGTCCCTCTTCCACTCAGTTCGCCTCTATAACTTGAAAATCGAACATTCAGAATATTACAGGTAATGCCATCTATTTGTCGGCACTAAAAATACAAAATTAGATATTGGTTTATAAAATGAAAAGTTTTTTTAAATACAGTTAATAGTCCTGGCAACTGGTCAGTTAAAAACAGAATTACATGGAACAAAAACCGTTACAAGCGGGTGAATAAGCTATTTACAAAAATATTTCTAGAGAAGGGTAAATATTTGTTTTAGTTTTACCCCCAAAATCTTACTTATATTCAAAATTTCAGCCTAAAGCAGCTGCCACTCGATTTTTGCGTTTTTAGATCGATTTTTGTTTAACCTTGAGATTTACCTTGAGATTTTTGAAAATCTATCCACTGAGTCCAAAAAATTGGATTTCGAAGTGATGTCTGGACAGACACTGTGAATCCTCTTTACACCCCAGATGCCAAATTGGAAGGTCTTAGTTAATTTTTGTGAAAATCGGATAAGCGGAAGTGGCAACTTCCGTGGACTACAAAATTTATTTGGTCACTTTTCTGACCTTTTTGCCGAGGTCATTTTTTGCCTGTTTTACGCTAAACACGTATTATGAGTAAATATGATAAAATTGATTTACATTGGTAGCAGTCAGCAACGAGAGCTACCATAAGCATATATCTGAACTCCCTCAATAATCCAGTCCAAATCAATAGGATGGATTGCTCAAACGTTTAGTGCATCAAACATTGATCCATTCTCAAGTTATGATGTAGACGGTTGGAAGGGCGAACGGGCGGCAAACTAAAATCATAAATCATTTGTTTCTTACAAAAAAGCTTAAAACTGATTCGGTTTTTATAGGAAAATTTTTTCAATTCTTAGTAGTATGGAATCAAAAAATATGATAAACCCTAATTCTAGAACGATTGTTGCTATAAATTCACAGAGATCCTCAAAGACTTCAAATTGTTGAATGTAGTGAAATGTCAATTATTTAACATTAATCATGATTTTACCGCCTTGTTTTCTGTTTGCTTGGTGATATTCCAGCTGTATAAAAAAATGTGGCTTTGAAATATTTATCACATCTCTTCCAATGCCGATTCTGATTTTGAAGATGATCCAGAACTTGACATTGACAGAATTAACAAAATTTAAAATGTATTCAACAGAATTAACAAAATTTAAAATGTATTCAAAGCCAAAAAAGCTGAGGCAATTAGTTTCGGTAACTCTAGCCGCAATCCAAATTCGACATAACGTCACGTCGAAACACTGACCCTAAATAAATCCGCAACTATCTGAAAACTGCATACATATAACTGAAATCAGCTCAATCCTAACTCAACTTCCAACTCGACCCCCAAACTCAGCCCCCAACTTAATCAAAAATGAAACGCCCAACATGCGCACAGGATTCCAACACAGGCTAACTTCTAAATCAACCCTAAATTCCTAATTAATCACCGGAACTTCTGACCTAACCACAACTCAACCCCATGTCAACCTCAACTCAACCGTACTTCAACCCAAACTCCTTACGTTCTAAAACCTACATTCGTACATCAACTGAAAAAACAGGACAGTAGTTATTAAGCCTCGAAATATACAAACTACTTCATTCATCATTTGGATATTATGTTGCTTCTAATTCATTGATAATCAAATATGTATTTGGAAAGAGGTTAATTTGCGGGTTGAGGAGTTCAAGTTAAGTTAAAGTTGAGTTGGGGTTGGGTTAAGATATAGTGAGCAGTTGACCAATTTTTTATACATGCAGGTTTGAGGATTGAGTTGAAAGAGAGTTTGGCGTTGGATTGAGGGTTGAATTAGGAGCCGTTTGTGGGCTGAATTAGGGTTGAGATGGTGTTTAGTGAGCAGTTTAGCAATCTATAAAATAAAGTGAGCGTTTGTGTGTATGTATAGCATATGTGTATGATATTTAAACAAATCCACACGACCTGACCGATGTGAACCAAACAGTACACAAATATTATTTAAGACTTAAGAAAGATCACTCAAATTGAATCTTTTACATTTCAAATTAAACCTTTAGCAAATTAAATGAATGGTCAATTAGGATGGAACTTATCTATTTCTTAACTGATTTTAGTCAAATTTGACTTCCGCGATGGAAATGGGATTCTAAACTGATTTTTGAATGAAGTTCTGGAATATGGCCAAGTATGGTGGAACTTGAATATTTCTCAACCGATTATGGCGAAATTTGACATATGCGTTGGAAATAGATTTCTACACTTCCATTATATGGAACCTGCCTATTTTTAAATCAATTATGATGAAATTCGGCTTTCACATTGAAAATTTAGTTGTAAAATGATTTTTGGATGAAGTTCTGGAATATGGCCAATATGAAGGAACTTGTAAATTTCTCAACCCATTAAATGAAATTTGATATATGCGTTCGAAATGGGATTCAAAAATGAGTTTGTGAGAAATTTCTGGAATTTTGCCAAGTATAATGAAACTGGCCTATTTCTCAACCAATTATGATGAAATTTTTCTTGTGCATTTAAAATGGGATACTAAAATGATTTATGGATTTAGTTCTGGAATATGGGTAAGTATGATGGAACTTGGATATTTCTCAACCGATTATGATTAAATTTGGCATGTGCGTTAGAAATGGGATTCTACTTTTCCATTCTATGGAATTGGCCTATTTCTCAAGCAATTATTATGAAATTCTGCTTCTGTATTGGAAACGGGATTCTAAAATGATTTTTGGATGAAGTTCTGGAATATCGCCAAGTATGATGGAACTAGCCTATTTCTCACCAAATTATTATGAAATTCGGTTTGTTTGAATTGGCCCCTAACTTAACCTCTAACTCGATATTTCAACCAGAATATCTAGAAAATTGGTAAATAATTTTATAACCAGGTAATAGTAATGGTGATGGTGATGGTTATGGTGATGGTGATGGTGATGGTGATGGTGATGGTGATGGTGATGGTGATGGTGATGGTGATGGTGATGGTGATGGTGATGGTGATGGTGATGGTGATGGTGATGGTGATGGTGATGGTGATGGTGATGGTGATGGTGATGGTGATGGTGATGGTGATGGTGATGGTGATGGTGATGGTGATGGTGATGGTGATGGTGATGGTGATGGTGATGGTGATGGTGATGGTGATGGTGATGGTGATGGTGATGGTGATGGTGATGGTGATGGTGATGGTGATGGTGATGGTGATGGTGATGGTGATGGTGATGGTGATGGTGATGGTGATGGTGATGGTGATGGTGATGGTGATGGTGATGGTGATGGTGATGGTGATGGTGATGGTGATGGTGATGGTGATGGTGATGGTGATGGTGATGGTGATGGTGATGGTGATGGTGATGGTGATGGTGATGGTGATGGTGATGGTGATGGTGATGGTGATGGTGATGGTGATGGTGATGGTGATGGTGATGGTGATGGTGATGGTGATGGTGATGGTGATGGTGATGGTGATGGTGATGGTGATGGTGATGGTGATGGTGATGGTGATGGTGATGGTGATGGTGATGGTGATGGTGATGGTGATGGTGATGGTGATGGTGATGGTGATGGTGATGGTGATGGTGATGGTGATGGTGATGGTGATGGTGATGGTGATGGTGATGGTGATGGTGATGGTGATGGTGATGGTGATGGTGATGGTGATGGTGATGGTGATGGTGATGGTGATGGTGATGGTGATGGTGATGGTGATGGTGATGGTGATGGTGATGGTGATGGTGATGGTGATGGTGATGGTGATGGTGATGGTGATGGTGATGGTGATGGTGATGGTGATGGTGATGGTGATGGTGATGGTGATGGTGATGGTGATGGTGATGGTGATGGTGATGGTGATGGTGATGGTGATGGTGATGGTGATGGTGATGGTGATGATGGTGATGATGAATACACCATGATATGATGTTATGATTGTGTGATGGCATGATGGTATGACGGTAAGATGGTGCGATAGTGTTTGGTTATGATTATTAGACTGTACGATGGTGTCATTTCAATATGATATGATAAGATTTGCGCATTTACTTAAGTCGTTACATAAAACTACAGATTTTTAATTGTCAACTTCTTGCGTTACATATTCAAATAATCACACGAAAATGTATTATGAAAGATTTATCTTCTTAATATTTGTTTTTGCAAGCATTTAGCTTTACCGTCTGCAAATCGTTTTACAGCAAATTTTTCCTCTATAAGGTCAATAAAAATGCCCAGAACTATAATTAAAGCGAAATTTATTTAAAAAGCAGGGATATGAACGATAACAGCCGTGTGCGTCATTACAAAGATGGAGTTGGGGGAAGTTTGTGGTAGGGAGGAAAATATAATTAGGGTTAAGTTGAGGAGCAAGTTTGGGGTTAAGTTGGAGATTGTGTCGAGTGTTGAGTTGAAAGTTGATTTGAGGTTGAATTGGTGACTAAGTTGAGGGTAAGGTTAGGAGTTGATTTTGTGATTTCGTGGGAGATTACGCTGGGATCGAATTGGAGGTTGAGTTGGAGATTGAATTGGATATTGAGGTTAGATTGCAAAGGGATTAAGGGGTTCAGTTGGAGATTGAGTTTAGATTAAGTAAGGGATTACGGGGTTCAGGTAGGGATTGATTGATTCGGGAGTTAGTTTGAGTTGACTCTTGATATAATCTCACGAACGCACGTAATACGGACCGAAGTTCCGATCACCTCGTGAGGTTTCATCCCTTTACATTTTTCTCTTATGTTTCTAACAAAAAAAGCACCGATTTAGTTCATCATTATCCAGAAATAAGAGCCTTAAACAAAAAATCAGATTTACCAAATAGTTGTTAGTTTCTTACATAAATAACCCATCAAAGTTGCTTTCCCTGCACCAAATTCAACATTCACCCTTATCAATGGGGTTCTTATGATTTTTTATATTTGAATTATTAAGCCGATTCTATAAGTAGTTCCTAATATAAAATGAAATTTTTCACGCTCTGAAAAACTCCTTCGGCCTTATCATCTGGCTAGATCCTATCAATCATTCTTAATATAAAACTTCGAGTCTGGTTTTAGTGATCCAACTGAACCACCCATTATTAGAAAATGGTTGATCGAAATTATCAAAACCATATTAACGTCGACAGCTCTTTGAACGTCAGGTTGGAATCCTGTCTTACTCTGTCCAAAAGGTATTTCTTTCTTCTTTTGTCCCTGTGAACAGATAAGGACATTTTATACTTTTTTTAGTTGTCGTGACGTCCTGACCAAACTAGACGCATTATTTGATTGTACATACGATGATCACCTTCGTAATCCGACAAAATGTTGTAAATGGACAGCTTTAATTACCGTAGATGTAAAAATTAAACTTAACCTTAAATTAATTTAGCCTCAAGCCGTTGCTTAGATAAAAGACTAATTGGCCCCGCAAAACCTATAGCTACTTTGGAAAACGGTTCTCCTGGGTTGAGTCGAGGCATTTGGAAGATTTCCATCAATTGTTTCTTAGCAATGGTTTTATACTTCACACACGTTATGTACTTCTTTGATACATCCATCCTTGATATATAAAAGGCAGAATTGTCACCAGACTCCACATGTTGCCAACTACTGAGAAGAATGATTTGCAGGCTGGTCGAAGTTCGGTTGGCGATGTATAACTAACAACCAGGCCAGGACAATTGTAGAGTCCGTCCAAGCAAATAAATGATAGCCTTCGAAATTTAACGATACAAGTGCTGAATCGGTTGGCAAACTAGCCGAGCTCCACAAAATCAAGCTTTGTGTCCTGTCCCTGTGTAATGATAATTCTGGAGTAAACTACAGCGGCAAAGGCATTCTCACTCACATCTGAAAACCCATGGATTTCAAATTTAATAACGTCTAGTCCATCAGATAAGAAACAAGGTAAGTTTAACTCGGACAGCTCGGCTTTGCTACTGCAACAGGAAATTCCTGATCCCAATCAATCTTAAGAGCCCAAAGTCTTCGAAATAACATTTTGGCAATTATAAGGACAGGTGCCATAAAATAAATGGATGTTGCACGTGAGAAGAGATCACTTTCCTCAAGTCAAAGTAAAAGCCACGATTTTTAAGTACGTCGGTTATTTTATTTTTGAGTGCAATCGTTTCAGTAATGGTATTTGCTTCCGTGATTAGGTCGTCGACTTGTGTAGAAGTCTCGAAAAATGATTTGTACCACTTTCGGGTTTGTATCTTAATCGACCTAGATGCTATAATTACTAAAGGTGGCAAGAAATGGAGCGCATGAAGTACCATATGTTATCGTTTTCATGTGGTATGGTCTCTCGCCATATGAGTTTGTGCAATTGGCGGTTCGAGAGTTTGATCCATATTTGGCGGTATATTTTTACGATGTCTGCATGTTTTCTAAACCTAAGTAACGTTTCCTGTATTGATCCATCGATATGTTTAGCCAACTCCGTATGCCCCAGATAATTATACTCTTGCACGAATTTTGAGTATTACGTTTTTAATCGTTCATCGAACACAAACTTACCACAACTTGACCACTAACAACATTGCATCGGAGATTCATTTGAGATTCTCAAAATTCTGCCAAAAATTGTCCAAATTACAATTCAATTGAAATGCATTTAGCATCTTTCGGTCCTCATTCGTATTAAGTCCTGCAAACACCTAATCAAACAAAGTGTTTACGACGACAATTCCTCTTGATATTATCTTACAACCTTCAAATATATACGCTTCGATAAGAATGTCAATCATGGCTGACTTTGTTCATAGTCGGAATCCGCAAGACTCAATTTTAATAGTTGGTTTAAATCGTCATTCGTTAGTATGATTGCATTCAGTGGGATTGTCATCATCTGTTTCAAAATGTAAGCGTGAATTGATATAGCACAGGCAATAATTATTAGTTTAATTTTCACTACTAATCAAATGACCACAATCAAATTGAAACTATGTTTTAAAATCAATACGGCGCCGAAGCGTTTTGATTGCTTGAAACGTTTGTAGCCATTTGAAATCATAGACTTGTACTGGTGATTTGATCAAAATTTGCCCTAATCTATGGCAAACTCAAAACAAAGAACAAATTTCTCGGCTCAAGAAGTTTGCGAAAATGTCGACCATTAAAGTTCATTTGCTTACATTTTCAAATTTAATAATAAATTGCCTTTCAATTTTAACACATTATGACGCATCACATTTGACATTTCAAACTAATTCAATAAACTATGTACGCTTGTGGCATAATTAAACAACAATGTGTTAAACAGATCAATTTACTCAATATACAGATAAATAATAGTGTTAACTATATCAAAGTACAACCAATCTCATATTTCACACTGTAAAAATGTTTAAACAATCTCCTCGCATATGTTGATAGATGGATATTATATATGGTAGATAGATAGATAGTTAGTTAGCTCAGAGATAGTTGATCTTAAGTTGAGAAACGTAAATCACGTTTTTAAATGTTTTCGTTACATAATTATCATCTGTGTATAGTTTGTCATCTTCGTCGTTTTTTTTTTATTGTTGTAAATATGTACAAACTGGCACGCAGTTGTATTAGTGAAACTATAATTAATATTGTACCGTATGTTGTGCGCTGTTTACGCGATAATTAAAACGTTATTTGTTCATCAATTAACATTTAAATGTTAAAAAAAAAAATTAAAAAATCGGTTAGTTGTTGTTTTTATTATTTATCATTAATAAACTACTATTATGCATTTCCGAGTATTTTGCAACCCACTCCTTTTACCATTATAGTATTTATAATGCACATATTATATAATTGTACAAAAGGGTTATTTTGGTGTACGAAAGCAGTTGGCTGAATTCAAACAATAAAAATATTTAGCCAAATACACCTCACACGTTTCCAAATTCTCAACACACACACACACATTCACTATTTAATATGATTTTTCAATCAAAATAATAAAATATCAACAAAATCAAATTCTCATGAAAATTTAATTTTTCCAAATAAAAAACCAAAATATTGTTTTAAGGGAAATGTAACGGTATTTAGAGGAATAAAGCATATTTTACATGCATACGTTCTATGTACCACCTCCATATACTACATAGACTAAGTTGTGATGTGTACAAATGACAATTTTGTTGTGTGCACCGAAACATAAATGATTCATGATGGAAAATCGAGAAAATCGAATTTGCCAAAATAAATAAAAAAAAGAGAGAGGGTGGAGATCAATAATTTAATTTAATTGAATCCCGAGTATGTATATGGAAAATTATTATTTTTAATATTACAGTTTAGCGAAAATCAAAATATTTACAAATTTTATGGCAAAACATATTTTTTTTTTTGTAGAATTCCAAGTGTATAACTGTGTTAGGATGATTAGAGCTTAATGTGATTAGTTGGAATTTTGTTGTGATTAGGTGTGAGCTGTTCAAAAATTTGGTTTTTATTTATACTTGAACCTCGTACATACATAAATACGCGAGTAATTATGAATTTATAATTTTATTTGGATGGGAAATATTTTTGGAATAGTGTTTTTGAGGTAACCGAATATTGTCTAAAATATTTGTGTACCAGCTATGAAATTAGATTGAAATATTAAAAAGTAATATAAAATGTATGGAATTTTGTCACAGGAATTTTAATTAATTTGCCCCGGACTCTAGAATTAGTTACACATGCCTTGTTGTTACATAATAACATAAATATGTAACCTTGCTCATATTAGTATATGGAAACCTAGAACTTGTACAGCAAACCTTCTTAGATGGATGAAAAATAAATGCTCATCCCTCTTCGGCTAACCATTATAACACTATCAATATAGTTCAACGAAAAAATATTTAAGTTAATTAGTCAACAACGATCGAGAAAATAGTATTAACTTAATCATAATTATTGTGAAAAAATAATTTAAGTAAGATAAATCGAAAACAGTCCCAAACGCCGACCAATCCAACTACTAATTTTTAATTAAATTATTGGTAGAGACTGGTAGAATGGAATATAAATATTTAAATGACATTCAGTAGCTACGGATTTAGAAACTAAACCTGAAGAAATTCGAATAGCTATATTAATGGCTTCCGGTGAAGGTGTTTTAGAAGCACACCCGAATTATAAGGAATGAATTAGCTATTTTATGTAACTTCTACTTTTCATACCCATCTGTTGGTATGCTTCCATATCTGCTTGTAATACTTCAACGATTTATTTATCGCTATTGCTAAGATCCTTTAAACCTCCAAATTTCTAATAAAAATTTACCTCTGGCTTCGAAAATTAATTATGAGTCGGTGGATTAATGGGGTTTCTCCTGGAGTAAGGCCGATAGTTCCTTAAGATGCTAGCCAAATATATGTGATGTGGATACCTTTTCCGGACTAAAATCTTCTCCGAAAGGCCTTAAAAATGATTGAGTCTATTTATCACGACATACGACGTGGTAATACATAATGTTTGTTAACAATTATTTCGTATCTTACATTTAGATACCGACGTAAGCCACTGTTTCATAAACTCCACATTATACCTTTCGTTTGACTTGACGTCAATTTAATTGTGATGGTGAACTGTGTATTTTTGGTAGCGGGTAATGCTGTCACTAGATTTTGTTTCTTGTTCAAAGCTCGATTGTTTTTAGTTGGAATTTACTTCGGTCTAAAAGTATTGAAATCCTGTCATAAAGCATCAAAAAATTGGTTGGTCCAAAACCACTTTTCTCGATGTTTTGAAAGTCCTTGAGTCTAAAAAAGCAAAACAAAAAAAAAATGTTCGTCCATCTGTCTGGATGTCTTTTATGTCTGTACACACATGGTATCTCGAGAATGGCTTGTTCGATTTAGAAGTTTTTTTTTTGCCAATCTGTTTCTATGGTCAAGGCCGAGATTTGAAAAGCTTTTGGAACCTGTGCGTCAAGAGGGTCGCTTACCTGCCATACGAATTGACCCAAAATACCTGCGGTTATCGAAATATTTACCAATTTTGTATATACTATATGCTGGTTTGAATATTGAGTTGGGCATTGAGTTTGGGGTTGAGTTGAAGGTTAAGTTAGCGGTCAATTTGCGGGTTGAGTTACAATTGAGTTGGAGTTGAGTTGGGTTGCTGGTTCGATTATTGAATTGGGCATTTAATTTGGGAATGATCTGAAGGTTAAGTTATGGATCAAATTGCGGGTTCGGTTAAAGTTGAACTGGAGTTGTGTTGGGGTTGGATAGGATATAGTGAGTTATTGACAAATTTTTTATATATTCTGGTTTGAGGAGTGAGTTTGGCGTAAAGTTTGCGGTTTAGTTGAGGTTTAAGTTGGGTTTAGTTTGCGAGTTGAATTAGGGTTGAGTTGCGGTTTAGTTGGGGTTGGATTACTGTTCAGTGATCAGTTCAGCAATCTATATACACATGGAACTTGCCTGGAAATGTGATTCTAAAATGGTTTTTGGATAAAGTTCTGGAATACGGTCAATGAGGAATGAACTTGGCTATTTCTTAACCGATTATGATGAAATTTGATGTGGGTGATGGAAATGGGATTCTAAAACGATTTTTGGATAAAGCTCTGAAATATGGCCAGGTAAGATGGAACTTGGCTGTTTCTTAACCGATTATGATAAAATTTGACATGTGCGTTGTAAATGGGATTCTAAAATGATTTTTATATGAATTTCTGGAATATGGCCAATTAGGACGGGACTTGGCTATTTCTTAACGGATTTGAGTGAAATTTGACATCTGCCATGGAAATGGGATTCTAATGAGATTTTTGGATGTAGTTCTGGAATATGGCAAAGTAAGATGGAACATGGCTATTTCAATTTAGAATTCCATTAACAACGCGCATGTCAAATCTCATTTATTTATTTTTTTTTTGCCATATTCTAGAATTTTATCGAAAAATCATTTAACGATCGCATTTCAATCATGGATATCAAATTTCACTAAAACCGGCTAAGAAATTGCCAAGTTCTACCCAAATTGGCCATAAATGTAATTTACTGAAGGCTCAATTTGAAATGTACAAAGGTCAATATAAAATGTTAATAGTTCAATTTGAAGTGTAAAAAGAACAAATTAAAGTGATAACGTTTCTATTTTAATTGTACTCGTAAAACCTGTATTATCGCAGAAATATCTGTCCGTGTCCACTCTAATAAAGTGTCAGCTTATCTACTAACCTGGGACCTTAAAGTTTGTCCATTGAAGTGTGGATTCCGCTAAATTGAGTGTCTGTTGTAATGAGGATTTGAATGATTTGACAACGATTTGAACTGTATTTAAAAGAGAGTGCGTTTATATATACTATACGTGTGATATTTATGTGTATATATGTGTGATATTTAAACAAATGCACACGCATTGAACGATTTGAACCAAACTTTACACACTTATTGTTTAAGACTTAAGAAAGGTCAATGTTAATATCTCAAACATTCATCTCCTCCTTGAGAGATGATAATCTGGTCTAAAGTTACTACGGAGGAATTTCTAAAACTTCAAAAATTGAGTCGATTTTTGATGACGGTATGATGGTATGAAGGTATGATGTTATTATGGTATAATGGTATAATGGTTTGTATATACGAATTGTGTGATGGTGATGGTAATGGTAATGGTGGCATGATGATGATGATGGTATGATGGCATGTTGGTATGATGGTATGAGTTGAGCAGAGGGTTGAGATTTGGTTCGAGCTAAGTTGAGTTGAAGTTGAGTTAGAGTATAGTTAGCCTGCATTGGGGTTAAGTGTGTTGTTCGGTGGGGGAATTATTTAAGAGTTGATTTGAAGTTGGGTTAAGGGTTAATTTGAAAGTTGATTTCGGGTTGATTTGATGATTGATTTGAGGATTTGGTTGGCGGTTAATTTGGTGGTTGATTATATTAAACTGAAGGCTGAGCTGAAGAGTGCTTAAGAGATTCATTTCGGGATTAATGTGGGAGTTGAATTAATCAAGACCGAAGTTCTGACCAGCTCATGAGGTTTCAGCCCTTTATATTTCCAAAATTTAAACCGTTGACGTCTTCCGCAACCCATTTCGCTGATATGCCAAATTTGGGATCCGCAATTTGCTGGCAAATTTTGTGTAAAGGTGATTCCTTCAATCGTCATTTGAATTTGATTAAAGTTGTTCTTTGTTTATTGACGAAAAAAATCGTTTAATCGTGCTATTTTCCAATAGCGGATCGTGCCATTGCTTCATCTTCATCACGAAAAATGTAATTTATAAATCGTTAAAGCACGACTCTTGGTGAATTGCTATGTCCAAACGGTGTCTGGTTTCGTTCACTGGAATGACAAAAAAAATCATTTCGCAAATTCAATGTGCTGAAATTCTTTGATCTTATTGAAATCTTTTAAAAGAAATTGGAATTCTAGCCTTGGCTATTGTTAACATCTCGATAATCGAAAAATCTCGTACTCTGACGCACGTGGCGGCAATGATTAACCGAAATATTATCAACCAATTGAATTTTTACAGTTTAGTTTGTGATTGATTTGTTTTCATCGGGTTGTAATTTTCTGCCGTAGGGCTTGACTTTCATATCGTCCATCACTACCCTTTAGATATCGAATATTTTGTTTTAATGATCACTTCCTCGGCTGTCAACAAATCTTTTCCGATTATCGAGTTATATCAAAGTGGTCAAATGTTTTGCCAACTAAGCATCTCACTATACCATCGGCGATTGATTATTTTTTATTACTATAGAAATAAATTAATTAAACTTTACTAGTATCAGCAATGTTAATCATTTCTCTCCCGGTTTTGGATTACGTTGAAACCATTTTTAGAAATCACCGATGACTGATTTTGGGAATAAGCTGCGTTACTGGTAACGGACTATTTGAGTAAACGGTTATGGACCACCAATGGAAGTACATTTAATAGGGCTAAAAGAATCTGCTTCCATAATAAGGTAATTCACCAACAGCTCAAATTCAAATAGGTTTCCGACAATTTTTGCCAAATCTTCAATTGAATTTATCAAGACGAAATTTCTGATTTCGGCGAAATGGCCAATTGTGTCTTTTATTGGTTCATGGAAAAATACAGGGGGTAGCCGATACGGTGACAAAAACCTTACCAATACCACAACATAAATCTGATTACGAATCCGAAAGAATTTTGAATAGCGGATTCTGGGACCTCATTCCAAGCTTTTTTTTTTCAATGATAAAACTACGGTATCCGCATTGGTTGTCAGATAAAGAAGCTAGTGTTGTAAGAAGTAGGATGGAAGTTGACTATTCCCAACCCGTTTATGATGAAATTCGACATACGCGTTGGAAATGAAATTCTGAAATAATTTTTATATAATGTTATAGGACGTATTTCAGAACTTCGTCTAAAAATCATTTTAGAATACCATTTCTTCGGTTGAAAAATAGCCAAATTTCAACCTTGTTTTCCATATTATAGAACTTCATGTAAAAATCATTTTAGAATCGAAGACACATGTGGACATGTGTTGATACTGTACTTTATGTAACAGAGTGGAGTATTTTTATTTTTAAAGCTACGAGGGGATTTTGCTTTCCCTATAGCCATGAACTTTAGTTTACATGTGTCCATTTATACAAAGCCTAAATGTTACTCTTTCCTTCATTGTTTTTCTCCTGGCAGCAGTTTTTTTTTCGAAATTAGCAACATTAGTTTTTGAATACAAGCCTTTGTTTACAAGACCGGTTTCATCACAATTATAAATTTGTTCCGATAAAACCCATTTTCCAAAATATTTTTTCTAAAAGTGTCGTTCTTTACATTTTACAAGCCATCCATCACTCGTCACAAAGGCCTCCGATTCAATTCTGCATATATAATATTATCCGATCAAGGCAAACCAAAATATTGTGTTTTATTATATAAAATCGTTGGAAAAGTGTTTGTTGTTTAAAACTTTTGACTTTTCCAATCATCCCTGTTGCATTTACGCACTGCATAATTTTTAATCTTTTTTCCACAATGGTCCTGCCAACAGCAGTCTTTTCAAAAATGGCAGCATTTTTTCCGGTTTCGTCACAGTTATAGATTTGTTCCAGTAAAACCCAATTTTCTGCAAAGATCCTTTTAAAATTGCTTATAAATAGCAGTAGCAGTCTCAACATTAGAGGAAAATTTTTCACCAGATACCAAAAATTCGAATTCTGTAACGTTTTTTTTATTTGCTGAGCCATCTATCGCTGGCTAAAATTTCATGTCCATTGGCATTGAATGACCTATTCAAGTCCAGCGTTTTTACTTTAATCATTTCATTCGAAACCAATTCGTTTGCCTCCCTTTCTCGTAAAAACCATCAATATAGTGAGAGTTGAGCTCTAATCATCTTGAAGATTATTTAAAATGTATAATTTATCCTTTAAAGAAAAATAGACTCGAACTCTCCATTTTTTACGGCAAATACAAATTGAAAATGAAATGAAGTGATATGAAAAACCAATGTTGGGGGGAAAAGTTGTTAATGCAGACGTTGCTACAAAAAAATGTTTCTTCAGGATGATGTATTTTGACACTGTCAAGAACAGAAAAACAAGACCTGTTAGAAAATAATGAATGTCACTTCTGCTAAAAAATTGTACCTACAGTACCGCTAAAAAGTCACCGGAAGAATGGTTTTCGTTTCATAACTTTTCACGAATCAAAACATTTTATAATTAATTTTTGATTAATAATTCTTTATCACATTTCACATTAAAAACTAATATTAAGACTGTAATTTTAATTCACACACGACTAAAAAATAATAAATAAATCCCTACAAAGAAATAGTCACATTATTTCATACTTCAATTTTATTAATTCATACATTATATCACATTTTATTACAATAAATTAAATTAAAAAAAATAGTGGCCCTGCATAATCGACTCCTGTATTAAAAAACTGCCGATGGTAAGTAACTCAAGGATGCGGTAACTGTCCCATAAGTTGTTGTTGTTGCTATGTCTTTAAGCAGATGCACTTGACACATCTGCCAATAACAGCACATTGTGATGTGACGTCTTGCTGGAATTGTAATTGGATGCTTCATCTCGTATGAAACATCTGCCTTAGACAATCTGCCACCAACTCGCAATAAACCTACTTAAATGTATAAATGGAAAAAGACTAATTATTTTTGAATTTTTATGAATTAACTTTAATGAGGGCATTGATTTGCTGTGTTGTACTCGGCTTATCACCAAATTGAACACATCCAATTTGGCTTCATTGAAATGTCGCGAGGCTTCGAGGTACTCCGCCGTTTTGGTTGACGCTTTCTTCCGGAATAACAGCAAAATTTTCGCAATAACGAAGATCACCTTTGAAAATTTTGAACATCTTTCTATGAGGCTGGAAAGCCAGTCGGCACTACTCTCAATGTTGATCAAAACAACCGAATTGGGTTTTTGTTCTTTTAATACTTCTTCCGGACTTTCTGAACTGACCGTAATTTGATATAGCCACTCCATCTCTATTTTCTTTAGCCAATGGGGACCATTCCTCCATACGTTGTGGCCAACCAGTTCTTCCGGAAATAGTCCCCGCGAAGCGCAATCAGCAGGATTGGAGTTTGATGGTACGTGGCTCCACTGACTACGGTTTTTATATTGTAGGACATATGACACTCTATTGGACACAAATGTCTACCATTTCCCAGGACATGACGATATCCAATTCAGGACTATAGTTGAAACGGTACACAATCATCAGCTTTATCAGCAACACTGCAGCACACAACTCCAGACGCGGAATACTTATTGACTTGATAGGTGCCACCTATATCTTAGCAGTGAGGATACATATTCTGTAGACACTTTTCGTCTTCACTCTGAAGCATCTGCAAACCCGTCTAGCTCCAATTCTTGACCCTCAGTGTGTAGCCATCTTGGAATTCGAATTTCTTCTAATCTATGTAAATCCTTCCTAATTGTTGCATAGTTCTCTCCAATTAGGGCTGGTAATGGTTCATCCCAACCTACACCTAGAAGCCATAGTTTCTGGAGAATAATTTTAATGGTTACTATGGCTGGCGAAAATCACCCAATAGGATCAAATATCTTGGATACCTCCGATAACATGTGAGGCTTCGTGAAATACGTCATCTTTGGGCTCATATTTTACACCAAGTATAGATATAGGTTGAGAAGAACTTAACTCTGACAAATTATTATTCGAGATATCCCTATCGGCTTCCGATTTTACGTAAATTAGACCGCCGTTTCTCAGCATACAAATTAAATCTTGCACTACCTGTTTGGCATCCTCTAAATTGTTCCGGACATTAAATCGTCAACATAAAAATCCTGTTTGAATAATTTAGATTTGCACTTCATCTCCTGGGTTTTTCCCCCATAATATTTTCTGATATTCGCTGTCTTCTGGGTTGATCCAAATTTGCCAAAACATTTTCTCAAGATCGGCAGAGAAAATGATTGTGTCAGTATGGAAACATTCAAAGTATTTCTACCAAACTGGGCTGAACGGTTGGTTCCACTAACAGTTCCTCATTTAGTGAACTTCCGTTTCTTGTTTTCGCCAACCCATCAAAAACTACTCGTAGTTTAGTAGTAGTTCTACTTTCTTTCATCAGTCCAGACGCGGTAAGTAATATTGGCCAGAACCAGCATCTTCTGAAACTTCCATGTGACCTAGTCGCAAATATTCGTCTAAGAATGCGCTATACCGTTTGACTTACAGCCATAAATTTCGAATTACCAAGATTCGGTACGCCGTTTTAGAATGGTAGGCTTACTACTTATTTTCCATCTGACGCTCTTCTCACAGTACCTCAATAATGTTGAACACAAAATTTTTCTTCTTCGCTGAAGGAAACGGATTCTGAAATTTTTCCCAGAACTTCCAGAGATGTAGATTAACTGGAACCGCATCACTTTTGCCACCTTTGTTTTGAATTGGCGTTCCTGCTGGGAATATATTTTTTGCCATTACATATTAAATCAAAAAATAGATCACTTCCAAGTAAGATGTCTATTGTGCCTTTCCTGTTGAAACCTGGATCTGCTCGCTTCATGTTATTCAACACATTTAACCCTCTGGATGCTTAGATTGATGGTTGATATGATGAAAAGGATGAAAGTATTAGCACGTTTCGTCGCCAAATCTGGGTCTGATAAGTATATTTGCTGTTCCCTTTGATAGTCCAAAAGTAACATCATTGAGTCCTTGTATTATAATTCTACCATTCCTTTTTTTTAATTCAAGGTGCCGAAAACATTCTTCTATAACAAACGATGTTTGAGATCTAGAATCAAGCAAAGTTCGACAACGTTGCCAATCACCAATCGCGTTTGCAACTGAATTGGAGTGGCCACTAGGTCCTGTAAGTGTAGTATTTCATGGTGTTTCTTGTGACACAACTTGCACTTATGGTTTGCTTTGCATTGGTACACTAAGTGCGTATCACTATGACAGCTCATACCGTCCTAGTCATTATGATTGAAAGAGCGATTGCTGCAAAAGAATTCGCCCGCTGTTCCTTTGAGTATATTGAGAGGCTTGTAGCGGTAAAACAGAAAAAAAATGGAGATGTAGCCAACACATGACTTTCTTTTACGAACAGAGAATTTTTAGATTTTTTTTTTTTTTTTTAATTTTGTTTTAATTTTTGGAAACATTTTGTATTAAGTAGTTTTTTGTAAACCTTATACTTTTTAAGATATTTGCAAAACACATTTTCTGGACCAAGGGAGTGGCCACTTCACAAAATTCACTGGGACCTACCAATTTATCAAAAAACTTAAATCTGAAGTTTCAGTTCGATTAGTTAAACCATCTGGGCTGTAGAGAGGACACAGACTGACAGACTGACAGACTTAGACTGACAGACTGACAGACAGACAGACAGACAGACTGACAGACTGACAGACTGACAGACTGACAGACTGACAGACTGACAGACTGACACACTGACAGACTGACAGACTGACAGACTGGCAGACTGACAGACTGACAGACTGACAGACTGACAGACTGACAGACTGACAGACTGACGGACTGACAGACTGACAGACTGACAGACTGACAGACTGACAGACTGACAGACTGACAGACTGACAGACTGACAGACTGACACACTGACAGACTGACAGACAGACACCATTTCGAAACCCACTTTTTCGAACTCAGGGGACCTCAAAACAGATAAATCTCTAAAAATCTCAAGGTCCAAAATACTCATGATTACTATACTTTATTTTACTAGAGTAAAAGAAAGTAATATGGGAAGGGAACTGACTTTTTGAAGTCCTTAGGTCCTTAAATGCATGCTATAGAAATTTGCGCCAAGGTGGCATACCTAAAGGCCGGTTAACTAAGTAGGGTCCAGAACACAACATAACTGTATTTTTTCACTGTGCTAGGTCGCATAATGCGGATATAAAACCAACGAGAAAATTCTATAAATTGGTGTTTAGGTGACATATAACTGTTTAACATTAATACGTACAAATGTACGTACTAATTATAATACGTACATATGTATTTGATTTTAGTCATTGTTGTTGTTTTAGGAGAAGTGATAGAATGGCATGATTTATTTTTGCAAATAAGAAAGTTGTTTGCTCCAGAAGACCTTAAGACTCAACAATTGGAAATTGTGTTTTTTTCATTGCTCGTGTAACTTTTTTTTTGTCAGATTTAAAAAATCAAAACAATTTAATTAAAAGCCACTTAATTGTGTTTAATTGAATTTTCCAATGTATAGATCTTCAGTGTTATGCTTCCATTAATATTTGCAACACAAAAACTGAATGACTGCTTCTATTTCTTTGTACAAAGACAATGGAGTGAGATATTGGATAGAAAGCAAACCAAAAAAAAATAAAAAATGTGATGATGAATGTTAGATTTATTCCCCGATGGCAATATTTTTGCAGTTTTTTTTTACTCAAATTTCAGCTTTAACTATATATTGAGCTACATATATAGTATGTCGAGGAGAGTATATACTGGGATACATAGACGAGAATAAAGCAGCAGCAGCAGCAAAGCACAGCAACACAATGTGGAAAATGTAATAAAAACAAAAACCAAAAAAAAAATTCAAAGTAAAATAAATGGTTTCAAGAAAAAGGAGAAAAAAAATGAAAATGGGATAAATGGATTTGATTTAATAATAAATGTTTGGTTTGTAAGAGAGATCATTTCAGTTATTTTTCATGTTTTTTCCCATAACCCCACAATATCGTCCCTCATATATAAAAAAAAATGTTTTTGCCCAAAAATAAAATACAAATCCAAAAACGAGAAAGGTATTTAGTTTGAATTTTATCCGAAGCTCTTATTGGTATAAACCGTATATACTGTACATGTAGCGATTCTTGAATGCCATCATATAAAACTTAGAAATGAAAGTAAAATGTAATCTCATTAAATTACAGCACTCGAATTGTGTTACATTCATATACAATGTATATATCTAGATACATATAAGAGTCAGATAGACAAGACACAATTAGAAATGTATTGCTTTTTGTGTTTATTAAAACTCTATTATTGTTTAGTGGAAATATAAAAAAAAAAAAAGTTCAATAACATTTCATTCACTTAATGTTTTATAATCGACGGTAACACAATGGATTTCCATAGTAAGTGAAAGGCCAACAAATTCAATTTTTTTTTTTTTTTTTGGTTTCTAAACTTTAAAGTATAAAACTATATATTATAGATTTATTGTTGTAGAAAACCAAAACTAATAATATTCCAATTTTCAATGAAACATGAAATTTTTATTTCAGCTAAATTACGTGTTGCGGAAGGTGGCGCGCCGATTATATAAAATGCAACTTTTATATATACACACACACACACACTACACACAAAAAGTTTTTATTGCTTTTTTTTATAAAAGTTGCGCTGACTGTGGGTCGTGGTACTTGGTGGTGGTATAATGGTGGCATTTTTGCACTTAATTGATTTAATTAGAATTATACGTTGGTTTTTTTTTTATGTGTTGTACAAATTTCATTGGAAACAAAAAAAATGGATTTTTATGTTGCGGAATCGGTGTGTGTGTGTTCGTTGAAACAAAAGAAATATGAGTTCTTGACGTGCTTTATGCGGTAAGTATAGCCGGGAGGTAATTTGTAGGTTGGTCTTGTGCGATGTATGTAGGTAGATAAGTATGTGGTAAGCAAATTAATATGTTGACTGTTAACAGAAAACCTTGAACCAGTACAAACCATTAAGAATTTTAAAGAAATAAATTCATTTTTAAGTTTCTAGTAAATATTTCGTTCGAAATGATACAAAAACGATTTAATTTTAAAAAATTCGCATTTTATCGAGGGGTCACCAATATTCTCCGTTTTTTATAAATGAGATTTGACATTTATAAAAAACGGAGACTATTGGTTTTTACATTTGACCCCTCGATAAAATGCGCAAGTTAACACATCAAACAGCGTGGTTCCCACATATATGCGAGGGATCATATTCCTCTGTCTGGAGATAACGGCCATCGCGCGTTCCATTTAATATTATTGCGACTCAGCACATTCTTTTGAGTGCACGACATGGGACAGGAATCATTAACTAATTTAACGGAAAGTTATAGAGATAAGGCACTCGATACGTTCATTAGGGGCTAAAAGGAGATCTACCGCGATTGCTCAGTATCAGAGAGCCGTCAGATCTACCCCAAGCATTACACTTATGCTTAAAGCTGCAAAATATGGATTATCGAGCGCAATATGCAAACAATAGTGCTTAAAACGGCCAACGGAAACCACCAGTTCCGCAACCATTCTATCCACATCTTCTACATAACCCACAGAATTCCTTCGAACGAAGAAATATATTCCAACCTAATCGATATCAATTTTGGTATCCAAATCCACAATTTCCAAGATTAGCACAACAACCCTTTAGACCGCAATTCGGATATCCAAATTACCCATCAGGATATCCAACTAAACCATTACCAAACCCAACGCCAATGTCAATAGACGGTAGCGGTCAATCAAAAAATGTGAATTACATGAATCGACCTCAAAACAACCAACACCCTATGAAAAGACCTTTATTTAATTCATCACAACAAAATCATCCCCCAAACAAAGCGCAAAGAGTATACCACTACGAACAGTTCGCAGAAGACCCAGCCTTACAACAGTATCAAGAGAAATTGGCTGAATACGACACACAGCAAGAACAAACCCTCGTTGAATACACCAACTCAGAAGCTATACCTGAACCGAACAAAGGCAATACCATATAAAGTTATGACGATCACGAGACGCCCGAACAATTAGACGATATCAATTTTTTAGATTAAACATCTCTTCGCTCCTTTACTTAGAACACCAAGCGAAGAGCGGCAAAATTGTCAAATTCTTAATAGATAACAAAATTACATACAACCTCAATATGTTCGTAATCCCATCTTGAATGAAAAACCATTTATAGCCAACTCAGTAGCAGGGAGTATAAAAATCACCCATTATGCTATGATTGACCTGTTTGGTCCGGATAGAAAACTAAAATTTTTCATTCTGCCCAGTCTCAAATCATTTGAAGGCATAATTGGTAACGATAGCCTTAAAGAACTCAATGCTACCATTCATACAGGTAGAGGACTTATGATTATTTATCCCAATATCAGGATTCCACTTAAACAGCACATATCGGATTCTGTGAACAATGTAAATTTAAGATTATCACATCTCAACCCGATACAAAAAGGGATTTTAGACAAAATTATAGGCGACAACCCTAACTTATTCGCCGACCCAGAAGAGAAATTTACGTTTACCACAACAGTAAAGGGAGAAATTAGAACCAATAGCACGGAACCAGTCTACTCTAGACCCTATCCTTACCCTGTATGTCTTAAAGACGAAGTAGAAAAACAAATCGATCAGTTATTGACAGACGGAGTAATTAGGCCATCTAAATCACCATATAACTGCCCGGTTTGGGTCGTACCAAAAAAAGAAGACGCATCGGGAGAGAAAAAATAGCGGATGAGATCTTGTCAAACCACGGTGAAAATAAATTATTCACCATAATAGACTGAAAGAGCGGCTTCCATCAAATTCCACTCAGAGAGTCGTTCCATTCGGCCTGAAAAACGCGCCATCTATTTTGCAACGCGTCCTGGATGATGTCTATATTGAAGACATAGTCATATTTGGGCAAAAACGAAAAGGAGCATTCCGAGAACATAAAGGTTATCTTCAATGTTCTGGAAAAGGCTAACCTTAAAATTCAACTGGACAAGTGTGAATTCCTACGAGATGAAGTTGAATTTCTAGGCTTCATCATCACTAAAGACGGAATCGAACGAACAAGAAAAAAGTGAAAGTCATAACGGAATTCCCTACACCAAAGACAGTGAAAGAGCTTAGATCCTTCCTAGGAATGGCTGGATTTTACCGCCGTTTCATCAAGGATTGCACCAAACTAGCCAAACCCTTGACTTCACTCTTAAGAGGGGAAGATGGACATGTGTCCAAAACTGCTTCAAGAACTAAACAAGTGAATTTTACTAATGACCAAATTTGCGCCTTCAATAAAATAAAAAGTTCCCTCATTTCAAGCGAGGTCATATTATCGTTCCCTGATTTTCATAAAGAACTCCAACTGACTACAGATGCTTCCAACTTCGCACTAGGTGTAGTACTTTCTCAAAACGGAAGACCAATTACATTCCTGTCTAGGACCGTAGACAAAACAGAAGAAAATTATGCAGCAGAATGAGAGAAGTGAATAAAAAGTTAAGACTGCACGGACAAGAAATCGATTTAAATGTTTTGAAAACATTTAGGATACAGAGAGAAAATATATCATACAATTATTTAATTTACTTCAAACAGGTAGGAACAAGACCTGATAACAGCCATCTGTGTAGCCTGATAACAGTTTACAAATTTAGAAAGAAGACGGCTTAGCAAATCTGAGTCCGATGCAAAATTTCACAATAAATCGTACAGACAACAAGATTCTTACTTTGAGAGCGAATGGGCGATAAATCCCTTTCTGATCACACAGGGAGACATTTATAATATTTGGAAGAAAGTTTGAAAACTACAGGCAACATACCGAGAGATGGAAAAGGATATCATCCTAAAGGAAACAGACTCTCAACAGATCGAAACCCTACAAAAAGTCTGTGGACGTAAGGACCATTACAATCTTCATGAATGTAGGCACATTTATTTGTCTGATGAGCTTAATATAAATAAATATGGGAACAGTACAATGAATACAACCCCGATAATAAAGTTTCATATGAGGCTTATATAAAATATTTCCAAGAAAATTTCAACATCTCCTTTTGGTACCCTAAATATATATTTTGCGATTCCTGTGAAGGGCAAAACAAAAGCTACACAGTATTTTGATTTTTACACTATCTTGTACATTCATGTCACCGCTTTGATCAAATAGGTGTTATTTCCCCGTACGTGGACATTCAGGTATGGATTGTGATCGAAACATGGCATTTATCAATCAAACGGTAACCATCGAACTGCCTGATGAGGGGGCATCTCCCATAAGAGAGTCAAGGAAAAAACCTTTTCATGCCAAACAATATAAGAACAAATGTCCATTCCTCAGTAGGCCCATACGAAAATTGAAATAGTTTCAATAGAGCATAAAACGTTCTCAGTCTTTCACAAGCAAAAATATAACGGACCATGGCAGTCAACGGTTATAAAAAGTTCTAATCAACTAAAATTATTGAGACGAAGCAACTGAACACTCAAGCACTGAAGAAATTTTGTTCAGAATAAGCAAGATCTTTTTTTTTTTGATTCACTGCCTTAATCTAGAAATGTAAAGGAAGGCTAATTTATGTATGAGACAAACATTCATCATTGTAACAAAATTTGTTTGACACTTAGAATTAAGTTTTATTTGTTTAGTCTTAATAAAAATTAAGATAAAAATATTTTTAGTTTCTTTTTATATTCTAAGAGACATACATAGCTATGATAATAAAATATAATAATGATATATAAAAATGCTACGGTTATAATTTTAATAGTTTTCGCATTTTCCTTTCACTTTATCTCAAAAACCTCTGGAAAGGACATTAACCATTCTAGCCTTGTGCCCTTTGATTGATAGATTGTGGTGAATTGATGGTGACCTTTTGCAATTTGCCAGGAAAAGAACCACTGCAAAAAATGCAGGCAAGTGTAGCAGAAGTTAAAAATGTCAGTGAGGAAGATAGTATTCTTACCTGGTGCATTGTTAAAAAAATGTTAGTAGAAAATACGTCAACGGTTTGGTTTTATGTGATAGCAGTTTTAAAATTTGCTAAAAAGCAAATTTTGGTTTCTAGGTCTTTGTGAATGAACCTTCTTTTGTTTATCATCTAGTTGAAGCTGGTTATTGTGGCTTCCTCAACACAATTATAGTCTACCAATTCACCTTTGTCTACGGAGGCTCAGAATCAAATACCCTTACTTGGCTGATCCCACAAAGATCTTCGATCATTTGTTTAGTTTTTTCTTTGTCCGTGTAATTTACTGGGCTGTTTACTGCAACTCTTCTGCCCAAAACCATCAACTAAATTTCCAACGACTGAGTCTGGTTAAACTATTAAAAAAGTTTCCACAACTTAATTTGAGTTTTCAACAATTTAATTTATTTATTTTATGAATATTCCACAACATTTATTATTTTGTCTGTAATACACGACCTCACCAACACTGACCGTGTAGAATACTTCTTAACACTAACAGAATAATTAATTCCCCCAACATGACAATTCTCTTTATATACCAAAAATGACGTATCAATACATATGCGTTATATGTGTGAAGTATGCGTCATTCAATAATTTCATCTTGCAATTCAATTTCTTTAAATGGTATAAAATACTTTCTCATCATGGAATATACTATACTATGATGAGTTTGACAGTAAGAAGTACTGTCACAATAATTATAATATTTACATTAAAATTTGATTAAGGTAAGCAAAACATTACATTATTTAATAAATATGATCTAATTAACTAATAACAATTGTTTTCAGATATTTTATGTGATTTGAGAAATACATTTGTCGTCACTCGTGTTATTCAGATAAGTATTCTTAATGTTTTTAATTATAAATACATTTTTAGTTTAAGACCGATTTCTTTGTTGATTATGTTTCTTTCTTCTTTGATTTTAGGAGCGTTCTGCTTCCAACAGTCCCCTCTGGTCACCAAAGAAGAAATGTTTGGAAGTCTGTCAAGTGAGTGCATGTACTTCTCAATTGAAAGCAGAATATGATAAAAAGTTAAAGTTAAATATAAGAAAACTGGCGGTGTTGATTTTTTTTTTTAAGACTAAATTTGGATCTATCATTAGAAACTAGAATCAAAATAGCAATAAAAAAAATGCAAACTCGTAGTTAGTACAGAAGAGACCGAAGACCGTTTTGACGGCTAGCAGGTTGATGGCCATTTTTTGGGAGGCGGCGGAGCAGCGCAAGATAGCACCGAACAAATGTCATGAGCAAACTACTTAAACATTTACTAAAAAGAGACAATACGAACTCTGTTCTATCTGTCTCAATCGATTGAAGCACCGCTGATTTTTTTTTTTTTTTTTTTTGTGTGCACGTAGTAGTTTGTCAATTCTCGCGATTGAATTTTTTTGAACCAAGCGAAAAAATTTTATTTCGTAAATAAATATATAAATAATATATTTCATTTTTGGTTAGAAATCAACAATAATGGACGAACGACACTCGAACTTATTGACAACGGAATCAACATCGGAATCTGACACTGAAATAGGGGGTCTACATAAAATTAATAGATTTTTAGAAAACAAGTCTAACATAAATACGAGAAATGCTGCATCTCACCTCCCAGAAAAAATTGAAAATAATGATAGTGATTCCGAGTTCGAGAACAATGATCGTGATGAAGAAACTCCACAAATGGGCATTGACGAACAAAGTATGGAGAGGAAAAGGAAGAAAGCAGAGTACAACATAAATTATAACGCAAAAAAAAAAAATTGGTGGATGACGAAAATTTTATCGCTGAAAGAAAGAGAAAGCACGCGGAATATCAGAGAAAGTACCGTGAAAAGAGAAAAGAACTTGAAAAACAAAACGCTATGGATACAGGAGAATCTGATACAAAGAACGAACAATCAAAGAAAAACGCTAACCAAGACCAAAATTACCAGGATAGAAATACTGTACGGAAAATTCATCAAATTGCAGACAATGATTCGCAAGCACCTGCATTTGCAAGCAAAGATGTACCACGAACCAAAAGAAATATTCATTGCTCGCAAATAGCAGGGCCCCCACATAGACAAGTGCCATTGGTCCGAAAAAAATACAATCCATGGTTCACAGATAGCGGGTCCATCTACAAAAGAAGTTCCCAGAATTCCTACAGGAGAGTGTCCCAGTAATTATAGAAATGAAGCATCGGCCGTACCCATTTCTAATGCTGAAAATGAAAGTGTAGAAAATGAAAGGGCAGATATGACTTCTAGAGAAAGCGATTATGAAGACCATGATCAGGAAGTTGATTGTGATAATCTTGACAATAATGATAATGAAGACGGAGAAAACGACATAAACAATATTCAGATGGAAGAGTATCAACAATCACTGGAGGGTAATGTTTATACATTGTACAATTAACATATTTATGCAAATAAAGAGTTTTTAAATAAATTTATCAATAACCCATTCGGTTATCCTTGTGACGTGTGTGATCGCCTTTGGTTCAACAAGGATTTAAAAATAGTGCTTAATCAAAATGATACAGAAAATATTACACTCATTAGGAAAATACACAATATGTTCTACGTGCCTTAGAAGCATTCAAAAGCATCACATGCCACAATTATCCATTTATAATGGCTTCAAATATCCAGAATATCCGGATGATTTACGTAATCATCCATTAGATTTGGTAACCGAACGATTAATATCCCCTCGTATACCGTTTATGCAAATAAGACGTCTTCGACATATCAATGGCCAGTATGGAATTTATGGACAGGTTATAAACGTCCCAGTAAAGGTTGATAATATTATTAAGAAGTTACCCCGCGATGTGGATCATGATTATTGTATCAATGTACATATTAAAAGAAAGAAAATTCATAAATCGAGTTTCGTACAAGGATTGGTGAATAAGAGGGTAATAATAATATGGCTAAAATATTTAATACAAACGCCGTTGAATACTACGTACCAAATTACAATTGATGATAGTTTTTTAAACTGTAACGAAGATAATGACTGTCACAACGAACAATTTCTTCATTTTGACGATGATAATGAATTGGTAGTAAATATCCCTATAGAGGAGAGTTTAGTTGCACAACAACAATCATTGATTTGGAACGAGGATTTCTACGTTAGCATCGCACCGGGAGAACATATTGTGCCTATCAGTCTATTGTTTGATGAGTATGCTGAAGAACTTTCTTTCCCTGGAATATATCTAGGACACTTTAGAGAATTCAGAGAGGGAGTTAATGTCACGCCTTTTATGATGGCAACAAGTGAATTAAGACGATCAGATAGACGTGGCGTAACTCCATATCACTTATTACATATGGCAATGAAAATAATAAGAATCAGAGTCAAAGACTCAGGAACAGATAGAATCAGAAGATTACATTCAAGGATGTATCGAAAGTAACCAAGCTTTTTTAAGACATATACCAAATTCAGCTTGGTATTTGTCTGAAAAAAAAGATCTATTTGCTATGATTCGTCAATTAGGGAAACCAACGCTATTCTTTACGATTAGCGCAAATGAGATTGGATGGCCAAATTTATTGCAATTAATTTACAAATTACGGAACAAGAAATTAATTTCAAAAAAAGAAGCCGAACACTGTACTTCAACAAATTAGTTAATGTTATCATGAGTATATTACAATCCAAAAGATTCAGCCTATTCAAGAAGTACAGAATTCTACATTACTTCAAGAGAATTGAGTTTCAACATCGAGGAAGCCCACATGCTCACAATATAGCTTGGTGTGATAATGCTCCAGATGATCCACTGGGAAAAGACTATCAACAAGCTATTGATCTGATTGATGCGCTCATTTCCGTCTCAGCATCGGAAGCTTCAGGTTTTTTTTTTTTTTTTTTTTTTATAGTGGGGTGAGCTATTACTAACCCTGTGCACCGCGACCATTAAGGTCTATTGTGCATCCCCAGATGGTTTTAGATAAAGTGGAAGTTCAAGTCCTTGATAAACGCAACCATCTTATGCATAACCAACGGGCCGGCGTTAGGCCACTGTATTGTGTATGCATGGAGGAATTTAAGTCTTTTATGGATTATAGCATCACACGTAAATAGTAGATGTTCGGATGTTCCCCTTTCCAGGTTGCAGAATCTACAACGGTCTGTAAAGGTCTTTCCGATTTTCTCCAGATGTCCATTAAAAGGGGTCATGTCCTGTTAAATACCAAATGAGGGACTTCAAAGACTGTCTGTCCATCTTGGTTGCCTGATCTAGACGTCTAATATCATAGCTTAGTAGTTTCTTGGTCTGTCTCATTCCAGTGGCGGACTCCCAGTATATCTTCATTTGTCTCAGTTCCCAATTCCTTATGCCATTTGCCAGATGGTTCTTGGAATAACCAATACTAGGCTCGGGGCCAAGGAAAGAGCACTCCGCTGCCTCCTTTGCACAGCGGTCTGCCGCCTCGTTTCCCTGTATATCAGAATGACCAGGGGACCACAAAAAGGGTTACTTTATTCTCCCTGCTGAGTTCTAGAAGGTTGCGATAGCAACTCTAGATAATCTTTGAGTAGAAGACAGATGCTCCTATGGCAAGCAATGCCGCCTGGCTGTTCAAAATCACGTAAAATCTCGGTTTTCCTATATTTTTTTGTGAGACATCGAAGCACACAAACCTCGATCGCAAAAATCTCTGCTTGGAAAGCTTTGGGGGTTTTACCCAATGGGATACAGAGTTCGAGACCCGGCCCGATTATACCCGCACCTGTGCCCATCCCTGATTTCGAACCGTCAGTGTACCATATGGAGGCATGACGGGGTAAGGAGGAGATGATACTCCTCGCTTGTTCTCTGTCGGGTATCTCTATCGTGAAATTCCTCCGGCAGTCAATAGTTTTAACCATCACGTCTGATAGTTGAATTATTTCCTCGTTCAAATCCAATTTCTGTAGGATACTATTATGTGCTGGTTTAATGGTTTTAATTTGAGACGTTATTTTTAGATTGACTGCTCTTGAACCAACTACTTTTTTAAGGTGCAAGTGTAGTGGTGAGAGCCCTAGTAGCTTCTCAAGAGCAGCTGTAGGGCAGGTTTTCATTGCTCCCGTTACACTTAAACAAACTAATCTCTGAATCCTATCCAATATAGAGCAGGCACCACTTTGCTCTATCTTAGGCCACCACACAAACGCCGCATAACAGATTATTGGTCTTACGATGGTTGAGTATAACCAAAGCGCCATTTGGGGATTCAGACCCCACGTTTTGCCAATCATCCTTTGACAAGAGAAATGCGCCCTATTTGCCTTGTTTGTGATATATTTTAGAAACGGGCTCCATGTCAGTTTCTGATCAAGTATCACTCCCAGGTACATAACCTCTGTCGCCATCTGGAGAATTTCCCCATTTAGAGACAGAGGTGGGAGAATTGTTTTCCTCCGATTTGTAAAGAAAGTGCAAATAATTTTGCTGGGGTTCACTCTAAGGCCCGTCTCAATACACCAGTCGCTTACCAACTCGAGTGCATATTGCATACGTTCCGCTATTGTACTCTTGAATTTCCCCTTTACCATTAAGACTAGATCGTCCGCGTAGGTGATATTCGAGAAGTGAGAGTTTCTTAATCTTCTAAGTAGTTCATTCATCACGAGTAGCCACAAAAGGGGTGAGAGAACTCCCTACTGGGGACAGCCCCTAGTAGCCGCAATCGTGATGGTTTTATTACCGAAGGAGGCCGTTAACCTCCTGTTCCTAAGCATATTAATTATCCACCCTATGGTGGAGGAGTCTATTCCCCTTGCCTGTGCTTGTTCTTGAGTCATTTCGAACCTGGTATTGTCAAAAGCCCCTTGAATATCAATGAAGGAGCATAACAAGACCTCTTTATTCCGAAGTGTATCTTCGATGTTTGTTGTCAGCTCGTGAAGCGCTGTTTCTGTCGATCTCCCAGTCTGATATGCATGTTGGCTGGGGTCTAAGGGATGCCTTAGGAGGGCATTGGATCTAATATGTAGGCCCAGTATCTTCTCCATGGTTTTCAGAATAAATGATGTGAGGCTAATGGGTCTATAAGACCTGACGTCCTCTGCAGATCTTCTTCCAGTTTTCGAAATAAAAATCACCCGCACCTCCCTCCAGCTTCTTGGAACATATTGTAAGCTGTAGCTGGCTCTAAGGAGTCTAATTAAATAAGGCAACAAAATTTCTAGGCCTTGCTGTAAGAATGCAGGATATATAAAATCCCCTCCCGGCGATGTAAAGGGACCAAAGGAGTTAACGGCCCATCTTATTTTTCCGGGAGTGAATATATCTTTTGAAAGCCTGTAAGCTTCCCTTGGAACCAAGTAGGGATGCACGCTGTCTGCATCGAGGTCTACCTGGCCTTCAAGGACAGTACACTCTAAGAAGTGGCCTCTCACAAGGCATTCGAGAGTTTCCTCCCTGGATGTGGTTGTCTCTCCATTCGATTTCCTTACGGATCCCAACGGATTTCTGTGGTCCAAGGAAAGTGCCTTCTGGAGTCGACAAGCCGCAGGCAGCCTATCTATTTTCCCACAAAAGTCTCTCCAGCTCGACCCCTTGCTTTTCCTAAGAGCGACATTATACTGGGTAAGAGACATTCGATAGGTTGTCCAATCGTTTGTCCTCTTAGCCCTGTTGAAGAGTTTTCGAACCTCACGTCTTTTGGTTTCCAGGGTATGGTTCCACCAAGGAACGTCCCTTGTGCCCCTGATACGAACCAGGGGTGAACTTGAGTGGTAGGCATCAATGATTGCCTCGGTTACATTGCTTGAAACTCTATCAAGATCCTCAATAGAGTTGATATTGGTCTGTAGGCCGGTTAAGTTATCACAAAGTCTTTCATTGTAGACTGGCCAATTAGTACGTTTTGGTATTCTTACCACCGACTCGTTTTTTGAAGCGGTTTTAATATCAAACCTGAAATACATGTGATCCGAGAAGGATGCTTCCTTTGATACATGCCAATCCAGAATTGTACCAGAGGTACCCATGTCAGACAGGGTAAGATCTAGCACGTCCTTCCTGACTGCATTCACAAAGGTCGCGTCGTTTTCTTTATTATAAATGATAATATTATTTGTTAAACAAAATTCAAAAAGTTGCTCACCTCTGATGTTGGTGTCGCTGCTTCCCCAGACTGTGTGGTGTGAATTTGCATCGTAGCCGATGATGAATTTTTCGTGATGAGTCGTGCAATAATTAACGAATCTCTGTACCGGTTCTGGAAGCTTCAGGTAATATTAAATTGAATACTCACAAGCACACTTTCACCTGCTACAAGGAAATCACATCCAATCATGCGCAAGAATGCAGATTCGAAGCTTCATTTATGCCATGCAAGAAAACCGCTATATTAATTCCAATGAAAGATACCGAAGCTAATTTTCTAATTTTGAAAAAAAAGTATAAGGAAATAAGAAAAAATTTAGAAAACGACGACTATACTGATTTTGATCAATTTTATACACAAAATAATATTGCTTCGGATGAGGAACATTTAAATATTTTACGAGCGAGAATAAAGCGTCCACGAGTGTTTGTGAAACGTCAACCTTCAGAAAAATGGCATAATCCCTTTAATCCGTTTATATTTAATGTGGTTAAGTCAAATACCGACATTCAATTTATTACGGAAGAGTATTCTTGTGCAGCATACATTGTTGAGTACGTTAATAAAACAAATCGCGGCGTGAGTAATTTACAGACGAAAATTATAGAAACTATGAATGAGAAAATCCCGAATTTGATATAGTAGATATAACGAGGAGTTTAAGTGTTAATCTTTTAAACAATACGGAAATGACTAGCCAGGAAGCTGCTTGGTACCTCCTGATGAGAGAGCCGATGTCTAAAGCTTCTACTCAAATAGTTTATATACCAACCGTGTGGCCCGTAGAACGCCTAAGGATTAAAAAAAACAAAGAAAGAGCTATCTGCATTAGAAGGCGAATTAATGGATATATGGAAGGAGAACTGGTTCGACAAGTATGAACGCAGACCGAATGAATTGGATCATGACATTTCATTGGCAAAGTTCGTTTCCCAATATTACAAGAGAGATGAAAAGAAAATAATAAGATATCGAAATTATGACATTGGGTCGGATTTCAATGAATATACTAGAAGGGAAATAAATGGTGACATTACATGTACAATTTAGAAATGAAGAACAAGATATATTAGCGAATATGAAATTTTTAACAATCTATGAAGAAAATGAACAAATCATATTACAAAGGAGAAAAGAATTCGAACACAAAATTTAGATATTGATAAAGCTATTCAAATATGCAGGGAACTTTGTCGAGAAGAAACACCTTGCGATGACGATGAAGTTCAAGACGTCAGAGGCAGATTCCTGGAAGATAACGATCCGAATGTTGTGCCATAGCTAAAAGAAGAGAAAATGTTTTACCGCATGCACAGTTCTGTAAATCCATGAGCATGGCGAATGAAAAACAGCTAAATCTTCTTTTGCAAGTGATTCATCATTTATTGTCTAGAGAAGATAATCCTCTACAGATATTTTTTACGCGGCCAGCTGGATGTGATAAAACAATTGTAATAAAATTAATCATGGAAATATATAATAGATTTTCCGATATCGATGGCTATTGTAATGCCTACTTAACTTGTGCTTCTACTGGGAAAGCTGCTGTTGCTATCGATGGCACCACTGTTCATACGGCGTTAAAAATATCTCTGTCAAAATTGTTACCATTGAGTATAGAGGTAGCTCATCAGTATCGAGCCTTGTTTAAATATGTCAGAGTTATTATAATAAGTGAATATGATATCGGCTGAATTATTAGAACAAACTGATCAACGATTGAAACAAATCACGGGAAAATTTAACAATAATTTTGGAGGGCTTGATATGATATTGACAGGAGAGCAACGCGCATATATAAACAAATTAAAAAAAAAAATTACTGGGAAGTTCTTGTGGCATTGTTTAAAATTTTATGAATTAACAGAGGTTATGAGGCAAGCTAATGTTCAGTTCTCATCAGCGTTAACTAAAATTGGCAATGTAGAAAAATTGACGGAAGAAGAACTCCAAATTATTGAATCGCGTTTTCTTCCACGGGACGAAGCAAATAGACTATGCCCACCTGGAGTACGATTATTCCACTCAAATGATTCCGTTTAGCGATATAATAATTCCATTTTGAAAAATGCTGTTAATAAAGTTATTTCGATTGCTATAGATATTTACACTGGATGTCATAATAAAGAACAGGAGGCTATTGTCAAACAAAAATTGCATAAAATGTCGACTATAGATACCGGTGGGCTACCATATGACATTTGTTAAAGGAACTTACATTTGTTAAAGGAACATATTACATTATAACCACAAACATCGATGTTTCGGATGGTCTGGCTAATGGCATAGTCGGAAAATTATGTCACATAGAATTAAACGATGATGGGGAAGTTGCAAAAGTTTGGCTTATTTTCCCAAATAAAATTGGGCAGAAGTTGCAGAAAAAAATGTGCAGGATACATGGCACAACAAAATATTGATCGCAATGCCGTACCTATTTTACGAAGGTCATCCGTGGTACCGATGAATAATAATAAAACAATTAACATTCGGAGAAATCATTTCTCATTGGTATCATCTTGTTCTATCACAATACATAAATCGCAGGGTGGGACTTTCGATGAGATTGTTTATGAATACGACAAAAGCCACTCCATAGAATTAGTGTATGTTGCCTTATCGAGAGTGACGAGTATTAATGGTCTATATATCACTACAACAGATGACAGTAACATTTTCCACCATGGCCGAAGAGAGAATTTCAAAGATTATCACTCAATAGACTACCAACAATTATTGAGTCTTTGGGAAGTTTTATTTCCAATAGGACAGGAATAAGTTTTTATTCAATAAATAGTCAAAGTCTCATTGCACATGCACTCGATCTGAATGACAGCGTTTTCAAAAAATGTACAATAGTTATATTATCGGAAACACATTTGAGAGATGGGCAAAACATTGACATTCCGAATTTTTATTGCATAGCAAAGTATAAACGAGAGAATATTGCTGCGGGAGGAGTAGCAATTTATCACAACGAAAGAGACCATAATAATATAGTCACTTCTCACATGGATGTTTATTCAAGGGCATCGAAATCTCTTGTTGCAGCACAGTCTGCTATTGGAGAAATTTGTATTAGTAAATGCGTTCCACAGACTGGTCGACAATTCATAGTTGTAGCGCTATACATCTCTCCTGGTAAAACTGTGAACCAGATCATAAAGTTTATACACCAAAATTTATTAATTTATACCAGAGAAGGTTTCGCACTGCTCGATGAAAATTTTCATGAAATCCCAATTATAATTAGCGGCGCCATTGATAAATTGTCTAAAAGAAAAACTAAACATGGTAATGTCGATTGATAAGAATCAAAGTACCACCAAATACGGAACGATTATAGAAGAAATTACTGATAATGATAATATGTAGGTGTATAATATAATACTGAAGTCACTTATAATATATTGAAGAGAAATATATTGAATAACAGGGAAAAATGTGTTATATTTCATTTATGTATCCTGTCTGTCTATCTGTGTGCATGTGTGTGAGTGAATGGCCAAAGAAGTATAACTTCCACCGTCTGGTCCGACGCACACCCAATTTTTTTTGTATACATTTGAATAAGAGCCCAAACAATCAAAATCCTTTAAAACTAAAATCAAAGCTCTAAATCGATCTAAATCTTCAGCGGATTTTTCATAATTATAAAATATTTCACACGATCAATTAATTACATCCAGCCAACAATGTAATTAATTACAAATTCGCGGTAGCCTTTTTAACCTTTTCAGCTTAACTATTTGTATAAGTTAGCGCCCGATACATACGTTCATGACACATATGGGACCATGTACCAAATAAACAAGATAGAAACATATCGCGACGCACTAAATACCGATCATTTTATGACTGCAGATTTAAATGTGCGCGCGGCAATTAAAATTCGCGTGATACATTTTATTTTTATTTTCTTAAATATGTGATCTCTAGTGTTAAGTATTTTTGACGATTTTTTTTTTTTTTTTGTAAACGATCGCGCATTTTATTTGTGACCGCGAGCAAAAACTTTAAAAGAATTTTAACATGTCATCTTGACATGTTAAGATCATGTGTGCGTGTTTGTGTATGTCTGTATATATGTTAGCTGTGGTTTGCAAACGAAAGATATTAGCATATAGACACAACGTAAAAAAAAATCTGTTAATTTTAGATTTTGCGTTTGTTGGAAAAATTGCATACCACATATAACACATTTGATGTTGTGTCGCTGTGCGCTAAAAAATCGTGTTTAAAGTGAAAAGAAAATGTTTTGTATAAAAAATCGCGTCGATTTATTTTTGTCGTTTTATTTATTTATAAAGCAACAACAGTAATCGAAATGGATTTTTGTCTTATAGCATTATTTGTAAAGATGGAATATGTAATTGATTTCATAAGACGGATTTAATCCGTGTGCGCACATGGTGATTGATGATCTTTGAATATTTCCTATTATTCTGTTTAAACGTCATTTTCTTGTATACCTATATCATAAATGTAGGTATGTTTTATTAATCGATTGTCTTAATTTCAAAATGCAATTTTTTTATTTTATTCAGATGACAAATTTTGTTATTTGTGCAACACTCGAGTTTTACAGCATAACACATAATATAATTTGTCGCGACATGAAATTTATACCCCAACTTCTTAATGTTATTTTTTGTTTAAATTTATATTATAATCCCATAAAATTTGTACTGCTATATCAAAATAAAATTGTATTTATTATACATTTTTACAATTATCATACAATTATGTATACTTAAATATAAAACAACGCGAAAAAAAAAAATCTCATTATCAATATTTTACCATCAGCAAAAATTCACTGAACCGGAAAATTCTAAGTACACCAAAAATAAATGTATATATACCGCACCACCACACCAAAAAAACAGCAACGATAACAACAACAACAAAAATTTAATAACACAATAATATTACCCTGACTGGGAAAAATACAACCATCAATTTACGTTACAACAACAAAAACAATCGCAACAGAAATTTTCTGCAAAAAAAAATAAAAAAAAAAAAAATAAAAATGGAAAATTATTGTCATATGTATAGAGGCAAAAATTTGAGGGTTGTTGTTGCAGAACACCAAAAACAAAAACAAAACAAAAAAAAAACGCAACCCAAAAAAAAATACCGGGAAAAATTTATGTTTATTAATCAAGAATTAAAACGATAAACTAAATGGAAAATATGGCACTCGCATATCATGACTGAAGATCATAAAAGTAAAACAAAAATATAACGCAACAACAACAATGAAAAATTCGCAAACCCCAAAATTAAATTGTTCGCAAACAACAACAACAACAACAACAATAAAAACTAGTGTATGTTAAATTATATCAATAAAATGTGATTTTAAATATCACGTGACATTCGTTCCTCCCCCTCGTGAAAACTCGTTCCCGATCAATTTTGTGTTTGCATACGGTTCGACGATTGCACGAGGCAGATAATATAAAACAGGATATCCGTTATAAAAATAAATTGTGGTTACATGTTTGTCTTAATTTGTATATATTGTGGATTTTGTAAAATACTGCCATCTTGCGGAAAAAAATTGATTCAATGGAAACGGAATCTCTCAAACTCTGGTCGCATCATTATACTTGATCTATACATTTTGAAAAGATTTATTTGAAGACAAAGATGAATAGAACATAAAGGGCTGAAATCTCAACTCAATTTTTAAATTCACCCCATAACTCAACCCCAAACTGAACATTAAATTCAATCACTAAATTAAAATGGTCCGATCTAAATACATACATAAACTCAACTCTATCAAGATACTCATCTCAACCCTCAACTTAACCCTGAATTCAATGCCCAATTCAATCCTCCAATCTGCAAAATCACATGCTTACATGAACTGACCTCAATATAAATTCCAGCTCAACTGTCGATACAACCCCCAATGACTCCATCTCAATTCAACGCCCAATTCAATTTTCTGTAATCAACAAGCTTCCAACGTTTGTTGGTCTTGCAAACCGAAGTTAATTTAGACTCGACCATGCATGATCTCCACGTGTTGAAATTTGCGCTACTAGATTCCTGAATATTTCAGAAATGAAAGCAAAACCGATCAGAAAGTTAATTTTGACTGAAACAAAGAACTCTTTCTTTGAATTGAGGAGATTTTACTTTCAGATCGGAATACATAATAGATCTGCAGAGATGAATATTTATGAACTTGTTAATAACTTTGGTCAGCAAGGACTAAAGTCATTGAAATTCTGCCAAATTCTGTCAAAACCACACGTTTGGGGCACACGGCTGCAATCGCAAGAGGTGATCAAAACTTCGATATCGAAAATTACGTGGATTCCTGAACTAATCTCAAGTCAATTCAACCTAACCTCCAACTAACTGCTCTAACCCAACATTCAACTTTATCAACAATTCAATTAAAAATCAACATCCAAATCAACCTTAACCCCCAGCCCAAGCTTAACCCCACCTTAATACCAAACTAAGCGCTCAACTAAACCCCCCAACTGATCCACCAAAACAACATTGTCGAAAAAATACTTGCGTAAATGTACTCAACAAAACAAAGTTCCCATCTCAAGCCATCTCAACTCATTAGGCCGACTTGTTCCTAACTCAACCTCAAAATCGACCCGCACTGAACTCTTAACTTAATCCCAAACTTTAAATCCAAATCAATCATCAAATGAAAGTGGTTCGAATACTACAAGCGTACAAAAATTCTATTCAAAACAATTCAAGCTAACTTTTAATTCAATGCACAACACAAGCTCAACTCAACCCCAGCTCAACTCCAAATCAACCTCAACTCAACTCTAACTCAACTCAACTCCAACTAGACCTTCGAAATCAAACCTAAACTCAGCGTTCAACTAAAATCAACTCCAGCTAACTCTAATTCAACCACCCTGTTACAGTTAGCCGAAAGTTTCCAGCCAAAAGTGAAAAGACGATAATGCAGATTATGTTATTGACATTCCAGAAAAAAATAAATCAGCCTCTAGAGTGTTATGTCTGGAGATGGATTCAATTGATGTGACTAGTCAATAGCTATCGCAGGAAACAAATTCAGTTCAAGTTTCCCGTGGGAAATCTCGGAAAATTCGATTTTCCAAAAATTATTAGAAAATTTGCATAAAATCAGCCTCGAGAGTGTTTTGTCTGGAGATGGCTTCATTTAATGTGATTTGTCAATAGCTATCGCAGGAAAAAAATTCAGTTCAAGTTACCAGTAGGAAACCTCGG
The DNA here is from genome assembly GCA_958295665.1 of Tipula vernalis. Classification (NCBI taxonomy): domain Eukaryota; kingdom Metazoa; phylum Arthropoda; class Insecta; order Diptera; family Tipulidae; genus Tipula; species Tipula vernalis. The sequence goes on from OY282559.1 coordinate 379,215,585, forward strand.
AAAATTCAAAAAAGTCTCCAGCGGAAAGTAAAAAATGGATGAATAAAAGAAGCCTCTAGAGTGTCATGTCTGGAGATGGATTGGATTAATGTAACTTGTCAATAGCTATCGCAGGAAAAAAATTCAGTATAAGTTACCCGTGGGAAATCTCGAAAAATTCTATTTTCCGATTTCGGAAAATTTTCTAATAATTTTTGGAAAATCGAATTTTACGAGATTTCCCACGGAAAACTTAAACTGAGTTTTATTCCTGCGATAGCCAATGAGTAATCGCATCAATGCAATCCATCTCTAGACATAACACTTCAGAGGCAGATTTTATATAAATTTTCTAATAATTTTTGGAAAATCGAATTTTCCGAGATTTCCCACGGGAAACTTAAACTAAATTTTTTTCCTGCGATAGCTAATAAGTAAACACATCAATTGAATTCATCTCCAGACATAACACTTTAAAGGCTGATTTTATACAAATGTTCTAATAACTTTTGGAAAACCGAATTTTCCGAGATTTCCCACGGGGAACTTGTACTGAGTTTTTTTCCTGCGATAGCTATTGAGTAATTACATCAATTGAAGCCATCTCCAGACATAACACTCTAGAAGCTAATTTTATACAAATTTTCTAATAATTTTTGAAAAATCGAATTTTCCGAGATTTTCCACAGGAAACTTAAACTGAATTTTTTTCGTGCGATAGCTATTGACAAGTCACATCAATGCAATCTATCTCCAGACATAGCACTCTAGAGGCTGATTTTATAAAAATTTTCTAATATTTTTTGGAAAATCGAATTTTCCGAGATTTTCCACGGGAAACTTAAACTAAATTTTTTTTCTGCGATAGCTATTGACAAGTAACATCAATGCAATCCATCTCCAGACATAACACTCTAGGGGCTTTTTTTAGTCATCCAATTCTTACTTTCGGCTGGAAACTTTTTTGAATTTTCCGAGATTTCCCACGAGAAACTTGAACTGAAGATTTTTCCTGCGATAGCTATTGACAAGTCACATCAATTAAAGCCATCTCCAGACATAATACTCTAGAGGCTGATTTTATACAAATTTTCTAATAATTTTTGGAAAATCGAATTTTCCGAGATTTCCCAAAGGAAACTTAAACTGATTTTTTTTCCTGCGATAGCTATTGACAAGTTACATCGATCCAGTTTATCTCCAGACATAACACTATAGAGGCAGATTTTATAAAAATTTTCTAATAATTTTTGGAAAATTCAATTTTCCGAGATTTTCCATAAGAAATTTAAACTGAATTTTTTACCTGCGATAGCTATTGACAAGTCACATCAATGCAATCCATCTCCAGACATAACACTCTAGAGGATTTTTTTATTCATCCAATTCTTACTTTCGGCTGGAAACTTTTTTGAATTTTCCGAGATTTCCCACGAGAAACTTGTACTAAATTTTTTTCCTGCAATAGCTATTGACAAGTTACATCAATCCCATCGATCTTCAGACATAACACTCTAGGGGCTTCTTTTATTCATCAATTTCTTACTTTCGGCTGGAAACTTTTTTGAATTTTCCGAGATTTCTCGCGGGAAACTTGAACTTAATTTTTTTCCTGCGATAGCTATTGACAAGTTACATTTATTAAAGCCATATTCAGACATAACACTCTAGAGGCTGATTTTATACAAATTTTCTAATAATTTTTGGAAAATCGAGTTTTCCGAGATTTCCCACGAGAAACTTGCACAGAATTTTTTTCCTACGATAGCTATTGACAAATCACATCAATGTAATCCATTTCCAGACATAATACTCTAGAGGCTGATTTTATACAAATTTTCTAATAATTTTTGGAAAATCGAATTTTCCGAGATTTCCCACGTTAAACTTGAACTAAATTTTTTTCCTGCGATAGCTGTTGACTAATTACATCAATTGAATCCATCTCCAGACATAACACTTTAGAGGCTGATTTTATACAAATTTTCTAATAATTTTTGGAAAATCGAATTTTCCGAGATTTCCCACAGGAAACTTGTACTGAATTTTTTTCCTGCGATAGCTATTGACAAATCACATCAATGCAATCCATCTCCAGACATAACACTCTAGAGGCTGATTTTATACAAATTTTCTAATAATTTTTGGAAATCGAATTTTCCGAGATTTCCCACTGGTAACTTGAACTGAATTTTTTTCCTGCGATAGCTATTGAGTGATCACATCAATTGAATCCATCTCCAGACATAATACTATAGAGGCAGATTTTATATAAATTTTCTAATAATTTTTGTAAAATCGAATTTTCCGAGATTTCCCACGAGAAACTTGAACTAAATTTTTTTCCTGCGATAGCTATTGAGTGATCACATCAATGTAATCCATCTCCAGACATAACACTCTAGAGGCTGATTTTATACAAATTTTCTAATAATTTTTGGAAAATCGAATTTTCCGAGATTTCCCACGGGAAACTTGAACTGAATTTTTTTCCTGCGATAGCTATTGACAAATCACATCAATTGAATCCATCTCCAGACATAACACTCTAGAGGCTGATTTTATACAAATTTTCTAATAATTTTTGGAAAATCGAATTTTCCGATATTTCCCACGGGAAACTTGAACTAAATTTTTTACCTGCGATTGCTGTTGAGTAATCACATCAATTGAATTCATCTCCAGACATAACACTTTAAAGGCTGATTTTATACAAATTTTCTAATAATTTTTGGAAAATCGAATTTTCCGAGATTTCCCACGGGAAACTTGAACAGAATTTTTTAATTCGATAGCTATTGACAAATCACATACAAACGACTCAGCTTCAGAGATATACTCTAAAGCCTGATTTTATTTCAATTTTGTATATTCTTCTGATTTTCCGATATTTTCTACGAAGCAAAGGCTGATAACTACTAAATTTTTTATTTTCGGCTTGAATGTTATATCACAATCCGCATTGTCGACTTTTTTACTTTCGGCTGGGATTAGACAATCTGCATTACCATTTTTGTTTACTTTCGTCTGGACTAACACAATCTGCATTATCGACTTTTCACTTTCGGCTGGCAACTTTCGGCTAACTTTAACAGTATAATTCAACCCTTACATAAATCCTCGGCTGAACTGCTTACTGAAGTCAACCCTCAAATGGAACTAAACTAAATCCTCGATTCAACCGCAAACTCAACGGCCAACTCAATCCTCAAACCAGCATATATAAAAAATTGTTAAAAGTGAATTGAAAACCGCGTGATAATATCACAACGTGGTTTTGAGTAAATTCATATGGAAAGGTCCCGATCCTTCGAAGTACCGGTTCCAAAAGTCTTTCAATAGAGTATTCATCGTAGGAACAGATTGGTCAAAACATATTCCAAACATAGACAAGGGGGGTTTTGGAAAAACAAACTTTTAGATCATTTTTGACAGGATTTCTATAACTTTGAGCGTTGCGGTCTCTTCGTCTATTTAGAGGTCTGAATGTCCGTTTGTATGTCATGTCCGTATCTCAAAAACAGTTTGTCAGATTTGGAATTATTTTCGCGGAGAAAGTGATCACGCCGATATAAAGAACGAGAGGCGGAACTGAAATGTAGGATCGCAACAGCAACTCAGCCCAGACAACGCGTGCTGAGAAAAATGTCCTGAACAAAAACGACTGAACAAAAAATTACTCCCAGGTTGGAAGCTTTCCAACCCTATATCTCTACTATGCATGTTTTTTGGTAGATAACGAATTGCAAAATCTTTCCAGGCCGCTTGGTAGTAACAGGCCATCTGATATGTTTGCGGTTATTATCAAGACAAATACGTTCAGTTGGGGATTAATTTGAGGATCGAGCTGAGAATTTAGTTGAATGTTAGGTTGGGTTGGTTTAAGTTGAGTTCATATACGCCATGGGTTTGGAGTTGAGTAGAGATTTGACTCAGGCTGCGATTTAGTTAAAATTGAATTGAAGTTCAATGAAGGGTCCAGTTGGGGAATTATTTAGGGATTGACATGAAAGTTATATTCACTTGATTTGAGCTTAGCAAGAGGTTTGAGCCCTTTATATTGCTAATTAATATCACTCAGGCGTCATATTCCACCTTGACTTGAGGTCCACTAACTATAGTAAAATTTTGACGAGCATCCATTTCGTAAGATTCATATTACAACAACATATGATAAACATATTACAACAAATTAATATTTGTGTATTTCATATTTCAACAGATATAAATTAACTGTGACCTGTGTGCAGTTTTTCTTACAAAAAGTAGCTACACAAATGAACTTTTTCTAAAGTGATCAAATCAAGCAACAACTTTGGTTATCAAGACATAAAGTGTTGAGTATGTTCGAGAAAACTTCAAAATTTATGAAAATGACTCATCATTGTTGCAATGATGAGTATTTCCCATAATGCGAATATGAGTATTTCCCATAATCTTACAGATGTTACGAGGTGTGGGCCCCTATTTTCATAAAATGGGCAGGTCTGGTGAAATTTTTTAAACCCCATATTGTTATGCAGTTTTTAGCATGTTTATCCATTTTCATAATTTCCAAAAAATTTGTCGAACATCACACTTTTCACACTTCTCAGACTTTGTCATTTTCGTGATCATCAAACCAAACCAATTCAGAAACTTGAATTATTCTTTTGCACAATGTATGTATATCTTTGTTCCTAATTTACGAATATTAGTTTCCTGAACTACTTTGGCCCTCGCGCTGAAAAACATAGGCGCGAATACTAACCAGGTTTAACATTAAATTGTGATGCCACCAACGATAATGTTGTCTTGGGTTGACGCCCGGGTATTCTCTCAGCCGATGATTTACCATATGATGGATCCGGTGAAAACTGATAGGTGTATCAGCTTCGTTTATTTTATTTGACAGTGCGCCCCTAAAACCCTGTCGCTTACGATAGTATCCGGCCTTGCGTAAAGTGTCTGGTACGATTATATGTAGTCAGTTCGGAAAAATAGAATGTTATTGAAAATGGATGTAGTATTCTAACCAACGGAAGATTCCCAAAATTGCTCTTCTTTGATGGTATTCGGCAATCCTTCTTTTATGAAACTTCTTCAACAGTACTATGTCTGCGTTTTTGTTGAATTGTTCATTGTTTATCAGTATTATCGGTTACCAAATAAAACTGGAGTTCATACAAGTATTAGTGAAATTTCTTGATTGACGATGTGTTGGTTTATTATTTTTATCGCACTTCATCTTCGTACGGGGTTTCTTTTTTCGGAGGGAAATATTTCCGAGAATTTTCGGAAATCTATTGTAATAGTTCACTTTGCTAATAAATGGTTGCAGTTCCTGTAACTATTTCGTAAAGGTCGCCTGGTCGCTTGCCATCTTTCAAACCTTCTGCTTCTTTGAGTTGGGTGATCCCACAGCGTGTATTATCATAATGTAATACAACAATTTACATTTTTCCACACTGATCTTCAAATTTGCACTCATTCGTAGAAGAATTTCCTCTAAGTTCCTCTAAAAATGATTGGTACACTGGCAACTTCGATTGGCTTTCATAATGAGTGCTTTCTTTCTTGAACACAGTGAAACAATTCTTCAATTCGAGGTATCGGGTACATTTTTTTGTAAATAACTGGGGGTTCACCGTAGCCTAGAAATTCCCACAATTACGAACATTGTTGTTACGAACATTTTTATGACCAGGAAAACTTCGAACACCGAACAACGACTCAAAAGGTTAGTTCGAGAACTTTACCAAATTGCCACTCGACCGCACTAATAAAACTTCTTTTTTGATTGAAAATTTTCTTTTTTTATATTTTGAAATCAAATTACCAATCCATTCCAAAAATGATCGCTCCATCTAAGTTTAAACTAGGTTTTAGTATTTAGCCAAGACATTTACGGATGGTACCACGAATTCGAGATTCGTTACACTGATGGTTTATTCGACATACTGGATACGAACGCATGAATTGAAATACGTAATTGTACCCCAATTGTGAAACTCAGTAGATATCGAGACAGTTATTAAACTAATTACCGTTTTCGGTTACCATTCATTGGACTTGGATAACTCATCTGCTTATGAGATACTAAAAGAAAGTTTCAGTTGTAAAAAAATGTATTAAGAAAACTAATCATTTTCTACGATTTATGTTCTGGACACAATCAAATCTCATGATCATTTTTGTACCTTTTTCATCAATTACCAGTCCCCTAAAAATTAGACAAATTGCGTGGTGCCGAGGTCTAAATCTGATGCATAAGATTACCTGCCGTAATGAAATAATTAATACAATTATTTTACTTTATTTTATTAACCTTTTTTCGAATGTTGCTCAAAATAAAATTTATTGAGCAATTTTGAGCAACTCACCAAATTTGTGTCACAAACAATTGAATTATAATTTATAATATTTTTTTTGTTTAACTTTAATATTAACGTTGGTTTAGAACCAATAAAATGGTAAGCACCTATATAATACAGTTTAGGTAAGGTTTTAGAATCAATTTTCGTGATCGTTATTACATTTTTAGTTCAAACTTCGCCACATCTTATACTGCAAATTGGTAAAATTATAATTTCGCCAATTAATTGCATCCGTATTAAATGCGACATAAAATTATTACAAATTTCCACTATAAATTTTCAACATTTCCATTTCACAAAATTTATTGATTTTGATAGTACAAAAAAATAAAATGGTTTTTGTATTTTAAACCAGGTGTCCTAAGATTTATATCTGGAGGGAGAAGAAAAAACATTTTTTTTTCTGCTTGTTACACCAAAATCCACTTTCACCGCATATACACAGAATAATAAAAGAAACTAATAGTGTATGTATACCAACTTTGAAACTTACCCGAATATATTCCATATCGAATATTTATTACACTTTTCTTTTTTTTTTTTTGGTATATGCATCCAAGATTTTTTAAGTGTATATGGACCATTTGGTGGAATCCAAAAGTTTTTCAATTAATCAAACTTCTTATATTTACAAAACTAACAAAAAAAAAATCTTATTGTCTATCGATGCAGAAAATCATTGTCAAAAAATGTATAACTCTTAAGAGTAAGATCAATAGACGAAAAGTTTTTTTTTTTTTTCACTTTTCCTACAAATAACATTTTAAAGTTTATAATTAGCAAAAAGTTTGTAAGATGAGATATTGGAAGTTTAAAAAAATAATGTTAAAATCTGTTTTCTAAGATCATTCTAATATTTTTTTATGGTTTTCGACTTGTCTAAGATATTTTCAAGAAACATACATCATCCACAGCAACAACAGCAACCGATGTAGGAAATTATGAAAAATCAAATAAATTGCATTCAACTTTATACACGAGTATGTGAGCTTTTGTGCTTATATACATACGTGTTTGTATATGTATATGTGTGCTGGGGAGATAATATTTTCAAGTTTTTCCAAAAAAATATTCGTCTCTCGCTTTTATGATGAAAAATGATTTTAGATGACGAGACATTTCAGACTTTTGCTTCTTCTTCATCTTTTAGTTCGTCGTTTGTCTTATATAATATAATGTACATGCGGTGGTTGGTTATATGCGGTAGTCTTATTTATTTATGTTTGGTTAAAATAAAAACAAAACAGACAACAAGTTTGCTTTTATTTTATTTTTTTATAAATGGGTTTAGCGTTCTTATCGAGGGTTGATTTTTGATTCTGAGATTTAAGTTTTAGTTCGGTTTTGTTGGTGTTTCATACACCGCAACAATATGCAACAACAAAACAAAATGATTGATGAGATTTTAATAAGTGAAATATTTCATTGACTAATTGAAGTAATTAGATATAACGACAATATGAGTTGAGTGGACGCATTTAATGATATCGATAAACAACTTTGGTATCTTTTCGTGTCGTATTTGGATGTAAAGTGATTAATTGTTTAATGATTTGAATAGTTTGACTAATCTTTAAATCAACTTCCAAGTAAAACAATTCCCACTTTGTCAAAATTTGTTAGATGGTAGATATGGGTAATTAATTTAGGAATTAAAAATGTAGGCCTAGGATTCAGTTTTTTACAACGAAAAATTTTATTTCCATTTTATTGTACAAATATATGTATTAATTGTTGAGAAAAATAAAAAGGCCAAATCCTTCATAACATATCTACTGAAAAATTAAAAATATCACTCCGCCCTCCACGTAATTTTAGCCCAAGGGCCAAGAGTTATACCAATGTATTACTCTTCAAAAATGATAATCTTCCATGAGTTCTTTATGTTTGTAGGAACTAAACAAACCACCTGCCAAAAAAGCAAAAGAAGGGCTTTCTCCGGTAAAGCCCTCTTTCAGCTAGGTAGCAGGCAGTGTTAAGCTGGGCATCTTACCAGGTGACCTCAGTGGCAATCCTCTTAGTATGGAGCAAATGGCAAACATAGAGGAGTGTGTCATTGACCTCATTATTGGGATGCAAGGCTCAAACCACAAGCCGCAATTCCTTGGCTGTTTCCGGAGAACAGGTTGGCTATTTTTTATATGTTCCGATCATTCCACAGCGGAATGGATGAGGAACAGTTTTGTAAGCCTAAGGGAAAAAATTGGTCTGAACATAACTTTGGTGGAAGAGGATGATTTTCCTCGGCCAAACATCGTTAGGGGGTTCTTTCCACAGAGCCTTAGCTTAACTAGCGAGAAGATTCTCGCTACCATGGCCGCGCAGAACGATGGTCTCGCGGCCAACTCATGGAAGATACTGCAACGGACGACAACTGGCGCACTCGTCCATTTGGTTATGGCCATAGGCGAGTCTTCCATGAAGAAATCGCGCGAATCCAACGGGAACATCGCATACCGCTTTGGTAGGATAAAACTCCTTCTCAAGAAAGATTCCCCCTCTACCAACCCAACCACTGGAGTCAGCTCCAGTAAGGAGGGTACTTTACCAGCCCCAGTAGTAGGCACAATCACAGACGAGGAGGCATCCAGAACAGCAGCGCTATTGAGCATTCTGTTCCTGCTGCCTCTTCGTCGGGAGCACGATCAACGGATCTCTCCGCAACTCCTACTGTGGGATCGAGTAAATCAGCACTCACCCCGAAAATTAAGCATATGGGCACTCGGGGTGTTACTGGGAAAAGTGGCAGAAACAGGCCAAATCCCGCAAAGCAGACGGCTGGCAAGCAGCCAGGAGCGTAGAGCTCCTTTACCCTAATCATCCTGTATGGCTGGTACTATTAGGGTACTACAAGCGAATCTGCATCACGCAAAAGGAGCTTCGGATACCTTTTGCAACAGGTTCACGAAACAACACTTAACCCTTGGCCTTATCCAGGAACCTTGGGTTAATGGAGGAAAAATCAGAGGCCTCCACCTCAAGTCATGTAAGTTGATTTACGATCGAAGGGAGGAAGTTCCCCGAGCAACAATATTTGTTTCATCTAATATTAACGTTCTTCCAATTCCAGAGTTCACCACTAAGGATTTGGTTGCAGTAATCCTGGAGGTTCCGACTAGCAGGGGAATGCAGGAGACAATATGTGCCTCTGCGTACTTCCCTGGTGAGTCGGTTAGTGCTCCACCTGTAGTTGTACAGGATCTGGTGGATTACTGCAACCTAAAAAACAAGCATTTCATCATAGGCTGCGATGCTAATGCACACCATATCATTTGGAGCAGCAGTGATACAAATGGCAGAGGTGAGTCCCTTTTAAATTATCTTATGAGTAGTCACATAGACATTTTAAATAAAGGTTCGAACCCCACTTTCATAAACTCGACTCGGCGAGAGGTGTTGGACCTCACTTTGTCAAGTCAGTTTATCTCCAACTCTGTTGCAAACTGGCATGTTTCAAGCGAAGCTTCTCTGTCGGACCACATGCACATCAGGTTCGATATACCGGGAGTGATCATACAGGCAACAGAGCGTCGTATCCCTTGTTTTACAAATTGGAAAATATATAGGGATATTTTATTTATCAAAGCAGACATGCTGCCAACATCTTTGAGTTCAATTAGTGACCTAGAAACCGCAGCTGGTCTGCTTAATGACGTGCTCCTATCTTCCTATGAAAGCAGCTGTGTGGTGCGTAACGTTGTGGTTAATCGCAAAGTTCCATGGTGGAACGAACAGCTGGCTAAACTTCGTAAGAAGGTTAGGAAATTATTTAATAGGGCAAAGCATTCCAATGAGTGGAATGAATATAGGCAAGCCCTAACCAGTTACAACACAGAACTAAGGCGTTCCAAACGCCTCACGTGGAGGAAAAACTGTGAAAATATCGAGGATATACCGACAGCTGCTCGACTCCATAAAGTTCTAGCTTAAGATCAGTCCAACGGGATTGGGCTTCTTCTGAAATCCGATGGTAGTTATACATCAGGTCGCAAAGAGTCACTCGAAACCCTGCTTCAAGTGCACTTTCCGGGCTGCACTGTTTGCGACACAAATACAATCACTAACTCCATATCTGGTACACACATGGGTGTAAATATGGGTTGGGTTAATAGTTTATCCGGTAAGCTTTTTACTCCGGATAAAGTCAAATGGGCCATTAACTCTTTTCAGCCTTTCAAGGCTCCAGGAGGGGATGGAATCTTCCCAGCCCTCCTCCAAAGGGGCCTGGACTTGATTACCCCTGCTCTGGTAGCCTTGTTTAGAACTAGCTTCAATTGGGGTCACATACCACAGGCTTGGAGTCAAGTAAACGTGGTTTTTATCCCAAAGCCTGGCAATCGGCCATGTGAACTTCCTAAGTCCGTTTATTCTCAAAACCATGGAACGACTTATAGATCTTCATATCAGAGACTGGTTAACTGCAACCAGACCTCTAAATCCAAATCAATTCGCCTATAGGAAAGGCAAATCCACAGAGGGTGCGCTGCATCTACTTGTCACCAAGATTGAAGCAGCCTATCGCTTGAAAGAAATTGCTCTGTATGCATTTCTGGATATTGAGGGAGCTTTTGACAATACTGGATACGACTCAATTGCTAGGGCAATCAAGCGTAGAGGTATTGACGATCCGACTAACCACTGGATTAGTTCCATGTTGGTTAGTAGGAAGATTACATCTAAATTAGGTAATGAGTCAGTCACGATTACGGCAGCAAGAGGGTGTCCGCAGGGCGGTGTCCTGTCCCCTTTGCTGTGGTCACTCGCGATCGACGAGTTGCTTGATAATTTACATCTACTTGGGTACGATGCCATTGGTTATGCGGACGATTTGGTTATCATAGTCTCTGGAGGGCATGAACGTACGATGTCCGCCAGCATGCAACAGGCTTTGCTTGTTATTTCGAATTGGTGCACTGGGGAGGGCCTTTCAAATAACCCTAGCAAAACAGTCCTGGTGCCCTTCACCAAAAGACGTAATTTGAACCTTGGTTCAATTAGTCTAAATGATATAAATATCGGATACTCCAATGAAGTCAAATATCTGGGTGTTGTCCTAGATAAGAAACTAACTTGGAACTCTCATATTACTTCAACTACCGAACGCGCGGCCAGGGCCATGTGGGCCTGCCGGCGTATGTTCGGCAGGACCTGGGGCCTGAACTCAAAAATGATTTACTGGATGTACATCATGATAGTGAGGCCAATTGTAACATATGGGGCAATAGTTTGGTGGCCTAAGGTACAGCAAAAAGTTATTATGAACAAGCTGACCTCATTACAGAGACTAGCATGTCTCGGAATTACAGGTGCTATGCGCACCTGCCCTACGGCGGCAATGGAAGCTCTCATCGGGCTCACTCCACTTCATATCCACGTCAAAAAATCAGCTGCTACCTGTGCAGCTAGATTGAAGCTAGTGAATCAATACAGTCATGATGACCATATGGGTCACCTGGACATTTTGAATAAACTTCCAGACCTGAATATGTTCTTTAGTGTCCCGGACGTTATGCCGAAAGAACTCTGCTTTGGCAGGAATTTCGTGGTAATAATCCCCGATAGAACAGACTGGGATACTGGGTTACCTCAGATGGAACCTAACAGCCTAGTCTGGTACACTGATGGATCAAAAATGGATAGTGGAGTCGGCATTGGTGTCTTTGGACCCAATCACAAAATATCGAAATCACTGGGTACTTACCCCAGTGTTTTTCTAGCCGAAATTCACGCCATCGAAATCTGCGCCTCTACTATTATGACCAAAGGTCTTAAAGGCGCATCCATCCACATTTTGTCTGACAGCCAAGCAGCACTGAAAGCATTGGCTTCTAACTGCCTGGATTCCAAGTCGGTTCAAAGTTGTTATAAACTGCTACAATCTCTCTCTTGTCAAAACAAAGTAAGGTTGTGGTGGGTGCCTGGTCACATGGGCATCACTGGAAATGAGATAGCCGACGAACTTGCACGGGCAGGCTCGTCGACTACACTCATTGGCCCTGAGCCTTTTTGTGGTATCCCGTGGGCTTCTGCTACCTACACAATCAGTAAATGGGAAAAAATACAGTGCTTGACTTATTGGAACTGTATTCCCGGCCTTAGACAAGCCAAATCTTTGATCAGACCATTTCACCACAAAAATTTGGCGATCAATTTCAGCAAAGAAAATATTAGGAAACTTGTGAGTTTTCTCTCAGGTCACTGTAACCTAAGATATCATTTGAACAAAATGAACCTGTCCACAGAGACGGAGTGCCGACTCTGTTTGGAAGAGACAGAAACCGCAGAACACATACTATGTGAGTGTGTTGCTCTGTGCACACGGAGGTGGATTCATTTTAAAGAGAGGTATCTGACCCCGGAGAAATGTAAATTGGCCTCTATAAACAGCATTCTCGCCTTTATTAGAGAGGTGGAGAAGCTCCTGGAGTAACAGTACCCAACAGCACAAAAGATCTTTTAGGTCGTAGTGCTAGCCGCTTTTGGGCAGGGTCAAAAAAAAAAAAAAAAAAAATGTTTGTAGTTTGGTTTCTTACTGAAATGTTGGTCTACTCATCAGGTAGCTACGACCAAACTACAAAAATACAACTCTTACCATTTACATTAGGTATCTGGCGAGAACGTACTGAGATAGCGAATTATATTTTCGATTTGGTAAATCATAAAAATAAAGAGTCTAACTTTTCAGTATGAAACCAAACTACCAACATAAAGAACTCATGGAGGGTTTTCATTACTTTTTTCAGTAGATATGCTATGAGGGATTGGCCTCCTTATTTTTTTGATTTACCAAACCGAAAATATTGGAATTGTCATAAACAATTTATATATTTGTCTATAAAACCCTGAAAAAATCAATTGGTTTGCTTATAGTCATTGATTTAGCGGGTTAAGTGCAATACACGACACCGCTTTGGAATGTCTACACGCAATAAACAACTTAGGTGTAGAGACAGAACACTGGAGTGCCTTAGTAATAGACATTTTAACGAGGAAACTTGATGCTGTAACACCGTATTTACGAGAGTACGATCAAAAATCCAGAAGAAATTCAAACGTTAAAAAATTTCTTTTGTTGACGTAGACTGGCATATGGTCAAGTTATCCAAAAATATAGGCCAGACCTTGTGGACATCTCTGTGATCAGAGATACAACAATTTATAAAACTAATAATATTATTAAAAATTCGAAATTCTGTGAAGTATAGTATAGTTTATCACAACTGGATAAGGTTAACCACGTAGACTGGCATATGGTCAAGTTATACGAAAATATAGGCCAGACCTTGTGGACATCTCTGTGATCGGAGATACAACAACTTATATAACTAATAAAATTATTAAAAATTCGAAATTCTGTGAAGTATAGTATAGTTCATCACAATTGAATAATATTGACCAAGTAGACTGGCATATGGTCAAGTTATCCAAAAAAATAGGCCAGACCTTGTGGACATCTCTGTGATCAGAGATACACAAATTTATAAAACTAATAAAATTATTAAAAATTCTAAATTCTGTGAAGTATAGTATAGTTCATCACAATTGAATAATATTGACCACGTAGACCGGCATATGTCCAAGTTATCTGAAAATATAGGCAAGACTTTGTGGATGTCTCTGTGATTGGAGATACAACCATTTTTAAAACCAATAAAATTATTAAAAATTCGAAATTCTGTCAAGCATAGTATAGTTCATCACAATTAAATAAGATTGACCACGTAGACTGGCATATGGACAAGTTATCCAAAAATATAGGCCAGACCTTGTAGACATCTCTGTGATCAGAGATACAACAATTTATAAAACTAATCAAATTATTAAAAATTCCAATTTCTGTGAAGTATAGTATAGTTCATCACAATTCAATGATATTGACCACGTAGACTGGCATATGTCCAAGTTATCAGAAAATATAGGAAAGACTTTGTGGACATCTCTGTGATTGGAGATACAACAATTTTTAAAACCAATAAAATTATTAAAAATTCGTAATTCTGTAAAGTATAGTATAGTTCCTCACAATTAAATAAGATTGACCAAGTAGACTGGCATATGGTCAGGTTATCCAAAAATATAGGCCAGACCTTGTGGACATCTCTGTGATTGGAGATACAACAATTTATAAAACTAATAAAATTATTAAAAATTCTAAATTCTGTGAAGTATAGTATAGTTCATCACAATTGGATAAGGTTAACCACGTAGTCTGGCATATGGTCAGGTTATCCAGAAATATAGGCCAGACCTTGTGGACATCTCTGTGATTGGAGATACAACAATTTTTAAAACAATAAAATTATTAAAAATTCGAAATTCTGTAAAGTATAGTATAGTTCATCACAATTGAATAAGATTGACCATGTAGACTGGCATATGGTCAAGTTATCCGAAAATATAGGCCAGACCTTGTGGACATCTCTGTGATCAGAGATACAAAAATTTATAAAACTAATAAAATTATTAAAAATTCGAAATTCTGTGAATTATAGTATAGTTCATCACAATTGAATAAGATTGATCACGTAGACTGGCATATGGCCACGTTATCCAAAAATATAGACTAGACCTGGTGGACATCTCTGTGATCGCAGATACAATTTTTAAAACCAATAAAATTATTAAAAATTCTAAATTCTGTGAAGTATAGTATAGTTCATCACAATTGAATAAGGTCGACCACATAGACTGGCACATAGCCAAGTTATCCGAAAATATGGGCAAAACCTTGTGGACATCTCTGCGGGCGGCGATATAAAACTTTTAAATAATGAAAATTTTTTAAAAATTCCAAAAACTGTGAAATATTTTATAGTTCATCATAATTGGATTGGCTTGGTGACATTGGCCGCTATATGGCTTAGCCGTTCTAAGAAATATGCGGGGCCTTCGGGACATTTTCAGGATCGGCGCTAAGTAATTATTTAAACCATCAAAATTCAGTCAACTTTTAAATTATCTGAAATATAACTAGTAATTTTCTACACAATTGGATGCTTTTGGTTAACGAGATAAACAGATGGTCCAGCTATCTGAAAACGATGAAAAGAACCTATTTCCTGATGAAAAGAATCTATTTGGTGGTACGGAAAATCCAAAATTACAAAAAATTTAAATTTTCATATAATTTAAATTCCAATTGGAAAATAGCTAATTTA
The DNA here is from genome assembly GCA_958295665.1 of Tipula vernalis. Lineage (NCBI taxonomy): Eukaryota > Metazoa > Arthropoda > Insecta > Diptera > Tipulidae > Tipula > Tipula vernalis. Next base: position 379,231,078 of record OY282559.1, read on the forward strand.
ACAGTGTAATTTTTTGTTATTTTTTTTTAGCATAAACTTCACATTCATTGTAGTTCCACTAGAAAGATGGTAGCATTGGAGCCCAAGAACTACGAAAGGGCTGTCCCACTCTCGTATATTCCTACGCCTGCTCCGTACTCCGTTTTATTTTACTCTTACGAGTTGCTGGGAATTGCAAATCACCTGTAGGTCACACAGCTTTACTACAGGAAGGCTTAATAAAACTGGAAGGTGCCTGGTATCCAGAGTCTGCATATTTTGGACTGATTAACCTATCAGCCATTCATCCATCGGCATATGCTGTTCCACCTTAGATTAGGGTTTTTTGTCAAGGTTTTCTCCTTTAGCGCCGTGCTTTAGCCTGTGCCAAATGGCCAAAAATGTGCCCAACGGACCTAGTTACCAGTGGTTGCCACGAGAAGGCAGTACGTACACTTGCGAATTGTGAACAGGTTAACTCTTACACAATTGTACCCATCACGCAGCTGCCTAATGACAAGACCAGAACAGCTCACGTGATGCGCACCCTACTGGAACGTTACGGAGCTGGTAGATTAATCCACTCAACTTTGATCCCCCCTCCAATAGTCGCCAAACCACCGAAAGCACACTAACACACGAGGAACTTTCGACAACGTTGGAAATTATTGCTAAGGGTGGTTCAACAATTTTCAATAACGGGAAAATGGAATTGCAAACAACCAGAAGTCAAACTAGATGACATTGTTTGAATTAAAGATAACAACCTGCCATCAACTAAGTGGCCACTTGGGCGAATTGTCGAATTATATCCTGGTACAGATTCAGCAACTAAGCTTCCGTATAACCTGACTAGCTTTGCCCATCACCCCCGACTCTATTTTGAATACACTGGAAACGTGCAGTTTACAAATAACCAATGGAAGATCATTGTGTAGTTTAACAGGACATCTTATGACAAAGAGATAAGATCGTATCAAGCTTGCGTCAGAAACTTAACCCAGCTTTGTTTGAATAGCTCTATCATTCACAGAAGATCGGTAATAACAAGCCAACTGCAAAATATGTTAGCAGCTATCAATCAGAGAGATGTGATACTACACCACGACAAAAATTACAGGCGAGGAAGCTGTGCTATCAATATAATAGGAAATATAGCAAGCGAGGTATTTGGTACGCTAGACCATCGTGATACGGAACATTATGAGGATAAAATAGAAAAATCAACGAGAATCAGGAGTATTTGCTAAACCTCATAAAAAATCAGAGCTCTATTGTAGATGCCAGCCTGAGCATATGTACTTAAGAAAAACGAGCCAGGTTCAACAAAATTTAGTTGAAGCGGTTCTGAATACTCACAATAAGATAGTAACTGCCATTCTAACGCCACCACGATTACTAGAAGAAATCAACAAAAATAACACGCCACGTGCCATTAGAGGTAGTTCTGCCAGGACATCAGGACCCTGATCAACTATTAAACCTATATCAGCTGATTTAGAGTGCTATGAGTTACATCATTACAAACTCATTGATACTAGCTATATATTCATACTACAGCATCCAATGCACACTACTTATTTGAGCAAAAAAAATTTTTAGTTCATCGCAACATCCACAACCAGCAGTTCTAGTTTGCGATGAGGACTTGACTACGTTAACTATTCCAATAAACGAAAAAATTTCACTAAAAGAAGAGTGCACGTTGAAAGTTGGATTAGTTACACTAAAAAGTCAAAAAATCATCAAAAGCACAGTTGATTTATCATTACTACTAGCAGTCAATCTATCGACCAATTCGACAACCTCCTACAATACAACTATTCTTCAGGAAGTACCAAATGAAGGAGATTTTAGAGTTCACCAAAAGAAAATAGCTGAATTTCACGATGCTAATCTAAGTACGTACATATCTATATCAAAGCACGACATGCACCACTACGGAGTTACAGAGATTATAGTTGTTTTCATCCTAATAGCAGTGATGGTATACCTACAGCAAAAGATGAAGCTGTGCAGCGAAATCTTGAAGGAGCATGCCTTAATGTTAGCCGTCATTGACAGGGGCAGGATCCCGTCTTCCTGCCCATACGGCTGCATTACGGCTGAAAAATGGAAGTTGGTTTACAACGGACTGAACTCCGTATTTTTGGAAGTCCTGAGAGATAATCCCGGACCCCCACCGTCCTGTAGGGATGCGGAGTGGTATCAGGGGCGCGTTAAGTTGACTGCGTGCTCAGATAAAAGATCGATGGATCTGTATAGAATGGCAGTGGCCAAAGTCCGCGAGGTATGGCAGGGCGCGAAGCTGGACGCGGTCAGTAAGGAGGAAATTTCGAGCAGACCGAGGGCACGCGTCTGGATGCCAACCAAGCCAGAGAAGCCTGAGGAGGTCATTGAGATCATCCAGGCCAGTAACCCACATCTTCCGGCAAAAAACTGGAAGATAGTGAACAAGAGGAGGCCAAAGGGGGCTATAGGTTGACAGTTATGCTGTTAAACAGGGAGTCCCTAACTATCCTCGCGGAAACAAAGTGAGTGAACCGTTTCGGATTCGGGTCGATCACTCTCAATGTGTATAAGAAGGATGAAGTGGACACGCAAGTGGGAAACCAGCCTTGGGTAAACCTCGGGAACGAAGGTGTTGATCTTCCGGAGACGGAAACGGATACTGAAATGATGGTTGTTCAAGCCTGCTCCCTTTCTCTGAACTCTGATAAAGGAAACCTGTTGAAGTCTCCGCGAGAGGGGGATGGCAACGGCGACCACATAAAAGGATTAAAAGAGAAGACGGGCGGCGAAACAACGGATAGCGGCGGTTGTCCAGGTGTTACTTTTCCGATACGGGAAGTGGAGGAAGAGATGAATAAGGTAGGTCACAATGGTTAACATTGTATAAATAAACCTGCATCACACGAAGGCTGCCTCGGCACTTCTCGTTCTCAGACTGACTAAGTCAGGTGAGGACTTGGTGCTAATCCAAGAACCTTGAATTAAATAACAGGATCTGTGGCCTCAGAACAAAAGGGTATAAATTATTTTACTCAGGCAACTATGAGAAGATCAGATCGTGTATTTTGGCGAAAAATAATTTGAATATTTTTCAACTTCCTCAATTTAGTAGTGGGGATGTTACCGCGGCGAGCGTTGAGGTTGGCTGTGAAAAATTATGGCTAGCCTCAGCCTATATGGATCGGAAGAAGGAGGTTCCACTGGATAAGCTGGGGGAACTGATCCGGGAAGCAGGTCAAAGAAAGGTAGGTGTCATACTTGGATGTGATGCAAACGCGCATCACACAATCTGGGAAAGAACAGACATTAATGAAAGGGGTGAGTTATTTTTTGAATACTGATTAAATACTAACCTTTTAGTTTGCAATATTGGGCAGGAACCGACAGGAGGTCTTGGATGTGACATTTGCATCAGATACTATTTTTCATATGATCAGGGGATAGAGAGTGTAGAATAAGCACTCATTCTCTGATCACCGGTATGTAATATATAACCTCAACGTCAACCCTGTTACCCAGAAAGCCTTCAGGAATCCAAGAAGGACAAACTGGAACAAATATGGGGAGGTGTTAGAGGAGGTATTGCTGCTGGAGGTTCCAGAACTTCCGACGATAGTAGAAGAACTGGATTGCATGGTTGATATTGTCACAAAGGCATGCAATCTTTCATTAAACGCTGCGTGCCCCCAGATAAAACCTAGGGGCAAATAGAAGCCGACATGGTGGTCCACTGGGTTTGAGACCTATCGGAAGGCTTATAGGGTAGCCTTTAATAGGGCCAAGAATACCATGGAAGCTCGGCATTGGGACTCATATAAGAAGGACCTGAGGAAATATAGAAGAGAGTTGAGGAAGGCACAAAAGGGGTCCTGGAGACTCTTCTGTGGTAAAATGAAAGAGGTATCTGAGACTTCCCGCCTTAGGAAGATTCTTTCTACTAACCCAATCAGTCCTAGTTATTTAATTAGGCCGGATGGGTCATGGACAGCTTCTAGTATGGAATCTCTGGAGCTTCTAATAAATACGCACTTTCCGGAAAGCCTCGATGACTCGACGGAGCCGAGGGCTCATCGAGAAATACCTTTAATAGAAATGGAGGGCATCGTGGATAGGGAACGGATCGCGTGGGCAATGAACGGGTTTAAACCTATAAATCGGCTGGCCCAGATAAGATGATACCAGCGGAGAACCAGAGGAACTTGGCTGTCATCCTTCCCTGGCTGGATATGATCTCAAAGGATGTCTGAAATTGGTCTATATTCGTAGGAAAGGGATCGAGGTCAAAGTGGTCTTCATTCCGAAAGCGGGGAAAAGCTCGCATGCTTATTCGAAGGACCTGAGGCCTATAACTCTATCATCCTTTTTGCTGAAAACATTGGAAAGGATGGTGGAAGTATTTATACGATCAAAAATTGAACCCAGCAATTGGGCAGTGTCACAGCATGCGTATTGTAAAGGGACGTCGGTGGACACAGCCTTGCACGCTTTGGTACGCACAATTGAGAAGTCAATTTACCCGCAGGAGTTCTGTATGGTCTCATTCCTCGATATTTAATGTGCCTTTAATAACGTAAAGACGGAGGCGATCATGGAGGGATTGTCAGCTTTAAAAGTGTATTACTCTATAAGTAGGTTGATTAGTCATATGCTGTTAAGCAGAGTTATTACCTCAGAACTGGGGGAGTCGACAATTAGAAGGCGGGTAGTTAGAGGAACCCCGCAGGGAGGTGTAATGTCACCTTCTCTCTGGAGTATAGTGATTAACGAATTGCTGCTGGAACTGGAGAGAGAAGGGGTAGTGGTTGTAGGGTACGCAGATGGTGTTGCGATAGCGGTATCAGGTTAATAGTTGGACACGATTAGAGATGTTATGCAGAATGCACTATTGATCGTTACCAAATGGACCAGCAAATGTTGATTAGGGATCAACCCGTCCAAGACAGAGCTGGTACTTTTTATCAGGAAGTATAAAATTCCGGTAGTTTGCCCGCCTACGATAAACGGCATTAGACTGACTTTTTATGATAGAGCGAGATTCTTGGGCATAATCTTGAACAGTAAACTCAGCTGGATGCCTAACACGTTAGAGAGGGTAAATAAGGCCACTGTAGCCATTTACTACCCCGTGATGGGATTTGAAACCGGAGCTGGTACACTGGGTGTACACTGCCGTAGTGAGACCTGTACTTATTTACGGAGTGGGCGTGTGGTGGCCAGCCATGGGCAAGGTAACATACAGGAGTAGAATGGAAAGGGTGCAAAGAACGGCCTGAATGCTTATAAGCGGAAGGCTTAGGACGACACCTACTCGCGCTTTGGAGGTTATGTTCCACCTTATTCCAGTAGAGGCTTTTGGTAAGCAGAAGGCAGCCGAGGTGGCAATGCGACTTACGGCTGTCTTTCAGTAGAAGTGTCTCCAGGTGAGGCACTCGACGATAGTTGGATCACTAAGGGATGAACTTGTGAATCTAGATTATATTATACCAACCATGTGCTTCGATAAAGGGTTCCGGACCGTCTGTCCTTCAAGGGAATCCTATAGGGCTATAAGGTAGATGGTACGGTAGGAGCCGGAGTCTTCTGTGAGAAGCTTAATGTTAATATTTCTGTACGTCTTCCTGACTACTGCAGCGTGTACCAAACTGAAGTGGTGGCGTTCGGGGAAGTCGTGACATGGTTGAAGCATAATGTGGTATCAGTAAGGAATATCGCAATTTATGTGGACAGTCAGGCGGCGGTCAGGTCACTAGAGGCGGTTTGTCTGAGATCACGGGTGGTGCTGGATTGCCGATCATCTCTTAATGTTATGAGCGAGTATTTTAGTATCCAGATAATCTGGGTCCCTGGTCACTCGGGCATCACGGGGAACTGCAGGGCGGACGAACTACCTAGGTACGGTACGATCTCCAGATGCAGACGGAAAGGGCAGGTTTGGGGAGGCCTATAGCAGCGCTCAAATTGGCGCTCAGTAGAAAGGCAATCGTCTTGACAAATGAGAGATGAACCAACACTCTCACGTGTAGGGTAGCCAAACAGGTTTGGCCGAAACTGGACTTGCGGCGCTCCAAGGTACTGATATCCCTGGGAAGACGAGAGTTAGGATTGGTCTTAGGGATACTGACACGACAATGCCTTTTTGGAGAACACGCCAGAAGGCTGGGTCTACAGACAAATGACTTTTGTAGAAGTTGCATGGACGAGGAGGAGGAAGAGACTATAGATCACTTCCTATGCTCGTGTCCGGCACTATCATACAGAAGACATAAATACTTGGGTGTGTACGGTATGAACAGCCTTTCGGAACTTGCGAATGGGCCACTATTGGCCAAAGTGTGCGATAGCAGACACTCTAACCTAACCTAACCTAACCTAGGTAACAGTAGTCTTAATAAATAGTGTAATAAATGAGGTATCATTATTTTTTTCATTAAGTATTATGTTATTGGTTCTTTATTGGTGCGATAGGTAATAATTTTCAATTATATTTAGTAAGTGATTTTTGAGAGTTTCGCGTTACTATCATAATGGGACGAAAAGCTGACATTTTACTGAAAAAAAACAACGTATTACTGATTTATTGGAACATTCATCATTAAAACAACATGAAATTGCCAAAATAGTTGGAACCAGTTGTGTCTAGAATTAAGAAATCACTCCAAAATGGTAAGGTCGTGACTCCACCGCACAGGAAAAATTGAAGAAAACCAAAGAAAACATCCGAAAGGGATGACAGAATCATCTTAAAATTAACCTTACAAAATCGTAAACAATCAACGGCTTCAATAAATGCCATTATAAAGAAGTACGACATCAACATCTCGAATAGAACATTGCGACGCCGCTTTAAACAATTTGTACTAAAACAGTGTCTTCCGACTATTAAACAAAAATTAACGTCCAACTCAGGACGCACTTCTCAGTGTCAGATTGGTCTAATGTAAGTAAAAATTCCTGCTTGCCGTTTTGTATTTACAAATTTTCTTAAACGGTGAAATTTTCAGGTTTGTTCTCGGATGAATCTTCGGGCCAAATTATTGCCGAGAGAAATATTTTTGGTAAACGCCGCTCACATGAGCGTTTCAATGAAGACTGTGTTGTACAAAAGGTTAAACATCCAACATATGTTATGGTTTGTGGGTGTAGCCCCGCAAAACGTCCTGGGTTTCTTCATTTAGAAGATGGCATATGAATGCTGATAAATATATTCAGATGTTGGATAACGTTTTTTTACCAAAATTCCCCCAATTATTTCGCCGTCGGCAAAGGTACATCTTTCAGCAGGATGGAGCTCCTTGTCACACCGCCAAGTCGGTTAAAAACTATTTGAGTTCCAAAAACATACCGCTATTAGATTGGCCGGGGAACTCTCCGGACATGAACCCAATAAAAAATGTTTGGACGGTTCCAATTGTCATCCCAGGAAATCACTATCATCCCAGGAAATCAATATCATCCCAGAACATTTAAATGTATTATCAGCCCAAATAATAACTATCACGATAGTAGGTATTTTCCACCATCCCAGGAATAATAATCACAACAGTATGTATGTTCTCTATTTGGATTTCTTGAATATACATACGTATGTCGTGATACTATCGCAGTGTTGCCTTATGTATATTTTCGATTTTTCTGGGATGGAAGTCTGGGATAACTTTGTTTACGTATGTATATCTAAGAATTGAATAAAAACAAATTTGACTTTCACGTATTTGCAATGTATGTATTTCAGCAAAAAGCTAAATATAAGCAATTTGAGCATTTTGTAAGCCCCGACCAACGGTAAGCAACAAGTAAGTAACACAACAAAAAATTAATTTCTCAATCTCAATATTGGTGAAAGGTGTGAAGTAATATTTAATTCAAACCAACCTAAAGAAATGAATGGTGCGTAACATCCAAATCACCACATTGCCATCATCAATATGAAACCAAAGTTTATTCCTAAAATCGAAAAAAAAAACAATAAAAAAACCGCATGTATAATTACACCATTATAGTTCCATATATTCACCACCAGGTGTGCACCAACCGATTATTAATTGCTACAAATTAACATTAACGTTTAATTATCGTTTGAATGCGATTTTTTATTTTTTTTCATTTTCCCCATTTTCCAATTGTGGGCACAATACACAAACATTGGAAAATTATTACGATAAATTTCATGAGAAAGAGAGCGAAACAATTAAAACAATAAAAATTCCCGACAACGAAATTAACAATAATAATAAATGTCACGTGATTTGTTTGTACCTACATATATTTATAAATAAATGAAAATTGCAAAATACGGCGACAACAACAAAAAGTCGCAGCTGAAAATTAAATAATTTGCCATTATGATTATTAGTGGTGCGGTGCTACGATGGTGATGGCGGTGTGACGAACGATATATGGTGGCACAGCTTTATTAATAGGTGGGTGGTGGCCATTATAATCGCACTTCCTCCCCGGATTGGATGGTGAGATTGTTGTGGACACAAACAAATGAATTTTATGAATATACGCGCGCTAGGGTAAATTTGAAATACGTTTTATAGCCGAACGCTCCATAAATTTATTAAAATAAATTTAATATAGTTTTTGATGGACATATAGTAGAAGGATATTTCTGAAGGGGCAGGTGATTTAATTTTTTCTTGTTGTTGTTGTTGTTGTTGTCATATTGCATTTTAGGGTATTTATAATATGTACAATCCAACCGCAGACGTTACGCATTGATGATTTTTTTTTTGTTGTTGCTTTAATTTTAAAGTTTTATTGGGTCGGGCAATTTGATACGTATAACACAAAAAAATACAAACTAAACCCAAAAATATGTAAAATATGCATAACTAAAAGACATTAAAAAAAAAATACTGAATTTAAAATGCAATTGCCAAAATCCGAATATAATTATTGTGTTGCTAATAAAATAAAACAAAAAAAAATTTTAAATAAATATTCAGATTTGAGTTTACATCGAATCGAAAGGGTTTCGATTCAGTTTTGATGTACTAAAATAGATAATAACAATGTGCACAAAATTAGGGGTTGCAATTTTGTGCATTTCTTTTTTGTTTGGGTTTGGTTTTATGCGATCGCCAAATTTGTTTGCAATCGTGCCAACCATAATGAGTCATTTGAGACATATGGTTTTATTTTAATAATTTTTGATTTACTTTTATAATTGAGAATTACGGCTGAGTCATTCTAATCGTACCATCGTTTGGTATTGGTTAATGTTGATTCAGAATTCTGAATATTTTCTAAAGGTTATTTCGTAGTTCGAATTTGTGGGAATACCTTTGACAGGTTTTAATAAAATTGCATAGTTCATTGAACTGGATTTGTATAAAGGAAGTCGGTATGACCTTGACTGATTGATTGATTGATTTAGTGTCTACCATCAAGCCTAGGGCAATTACCCGGAATACGCCGGGTCCAAAGGTGTACCTTTTACATGAAACAAAACCGAAGTAAAAGAAAGGTTTTTAGTAATAAAGACTCGACCCGGTTCGAGACACCTACATAAGTAGTCGATAGTTAGTATGTTTAAGTTAGTAATATGGATAGTTAATTTGTAGTCCAAGACAACACAATTTCCAACTACTAAAAATAAATCTACCTTGCTTCCTATTCAACTGTTAAATTAGTTAAGCTTTTAGCTCAAGGGAAAAGGCGTATGTCGCATCAAAATGGTCAATGAAAATGGTGTGTCGGCATACTGTTAAAGTTAGCCGAAAGTTGCCATCTGAAAGTGAAAAGTCGATAATGCAGAGTGTGTTAGTCCAGCCGAAAGTTAAATAATAAAAAAATGATAATGCAGATTGTCTAATCCCAACCGAAAGTAAAAAAGTAGATAATGCAGATTATGATATAACATTCAAGCCGAAAATAAAAAGTTTAGTAGTTATCAGCCGAAAACAAATAGGATACATAGATTTAAATAAAAAATTTTGTAAATAAATTTACGTGATAAACTTTGATTCTTAGAAAATATCGGAAAATCAGAAGAATATACAAAATTGGAATAAAATCAGGCTTTAGAGTATATATCTGAAGCTGAATCGTTTTTATGTGATTTGTCAACAGCTATCGAATTAAAAAATTCTGTTCAAGTTTCCCATGGGAAATCTCGGAAAATTCGATTTTCCAAAAATTATTAGAAAATTTGTATAAAATCAGCCTCTAGAGTGTTATGTCTGGAGATGTATTGCATTGATGTGACTTAGCAATAGCTATCGCAGGAAAAAAATTCAGTTCAAGTTTCCCATGGGAAATATCGGAAAATTCAAAAAAGTTTCCAGCCTAAGTAAGAAATAGATGAATAAAATAAGCCTCTAGACTGTTATGTCTGGAGATGGATTCAATTGATGTGATTACGCAATAGCTATCGCAGGAAAAAAATTCAGTTGATATTTCCCGTGGGAAATCTTGGAAAATTCGATTTTACAAAAACTATTCGAAATTTTCCGAAATCGGAAAATCGAATTTAACGAGATTTCCCACGGGAAACTTGAACTGAATTTTTTTCCTGCGATAGCTATTGACAAGTCACATCAATCCAATCCATCTCCAGACATAGCACTCTAGAGGCTTGTTTTATTCATCCATTTCTTACTTTCGGCTGGAAACATTTTTGAATTTTCCGAGATTTCCCACGGGAAACTTGAACTGAGTTTTATTCCTGCGATAGCTATTGACAAATCACATCAATGCAATTGATCTCCAGACATAACACTCTAGAGGCTGATTTTATACAAATTTTCTAATAATTTTTGGAAAATCGAATTTTCCGAGATTTCCCACGGGAAACTTGAACTAAATTTTTTTCCTGCGATAGCTATTGGCAGATCACATCAATCCAATCAATCTCCAGACATAACACTCTAGAGGCTGATTTATTTTCGTCTGGAATGTCAATAACATAATCTGCATTATCGACTTTTCACTTTCGGCTGGAAAGTTTCGGCTAACTTTAACAGGGTTGTGTCGACCGTGTCAACGGTAACAGATGTTTTGTACGTGCCGAGTATTCAAGGAAATTTGTTGTCGGTGAAAAAGTTGCTGGAAAAGGGCTATTCAGTGAATTTCATTCGGAATTCTGAAACGTTTGAAATTAAATTCGGAGACAAATAAGTGGCAGTAGCAGACGCTCAATCGAATTTGTTTAAATTGCATCAGCCGAACAAAGTGTATGCGGTACGCGAACATAAAGAAAATTGCATTCATCCCTGGCATCGTATTTTTGGCCATCGCGATCCATATGCAATCAAGCAAATGTATTCGAAAGGATTAGTTGACGGCATGCAAATTGTCGATTGCGGAACACGTTTGCCGTTTCCAAAGTAATCATTTACAAAATCTACAGATTCACTTGATCTTGTACATACTGACGTATGCGGACCAATGCAAACAGTTTCTCCGAGCGGTAAGCGGTACGTACTCGTATTCAAAGAATATAATAATATAATATAATATATTCATTATTCGCGCATAATATATAATATATTCATTATTCGCGCTATACGGTGATTTATTTGCTAAAAAATAAATCAGAAGTCGACGAGAAAATAAAGGAGTACGTAGCATTGGTAAAAAAAAAAATTCCCTACGAAACCAAAAGTTATACGGTCCGATCGAGGAGGAGAGTACACCGAAAAAAACGTTGTTGATTTTTTGAAACATGATCGAAAAGACATGAGGCGTGGAATCAGCGGAAACCGGGTATTAAACATTTTTCAATTTTTGGTGCTAAATGTTTTGTTCATGTGCCATCAGAGAAACGACGAATATTGCATACCAGCGTACCGATGATTTTTGTTGGTTATGACGAAAATTCAAAGGGATTCAGATGCTTAGATCCAGTCAAAAATAAGTTGGTGATCAGTCGCGACGTGCGTTTTACGGAAAAATCTGCGAGTGAAATCAGCGTTGATTTATCATCAAGTGATGCGAATGTCGAATCAAGTATAATCGGTATCGATATGAATAAGTCAACTGAAATTGATCCAAATGTGCGTGACAACGTGATGAGCGATACTGTGACGACAAAAAATAATGCGGGTGTGCGCAACAACATTGGTGATGCAGTGTCGAATGTCGATTTCGAATCTTTCGCTGAAGGCTTACATCGTATTTTCAATGACGAAAACAACAGAGTCATTCCCACTCATGAGACATCAGTGCGTCGCATTTCACAGCGTGTAAAAAAGGGTGTGCCACCACAACGATTGATCGACGAAATCGAAATGGTTTATAAAGTCGTCGAGCCGAAAAGTTTATCGGAGGCATTGTCCAGTGAGCATAAAGAACAATGGATTCGCGCAATGAAAAATGAAATAGATTCATTAAAGAGATACGAAACATGGCAATTGTGCGAATTACCAAAGGGCAGAAAAGCGATTGGCTGCAGATGGGTGTATAAAGTAAAAATCGATGCGGAAGGAAAAATTGATCGACACAAGGCGCATTTAGTCGCACAGGGCTTCTCACAAAAATATGGAACTGATTATGATCAAGTGTTTGCTCCTGTTGCTCGACAAACAATATTCAGACCGCTTTTATCGATTGCATAAAAATTTGAATTGCAAGATCTGGGTGAAATTAAATTTTACCTCGGAATAAAAATCATCAAGGACGCAAAAAACATTTATCATTTGTATCAATCCAAATACATTCAAAAGGTTGCTGCGGATTTCGGTCTCAGTGATGATGCGAAAGTTTCAAACGTTCCGATGAATGTGAACTACGATAAATCCGATGTGGATGATAGTTTTTTGCTGACAAACACATATTATCAGAAACTCGTCGGGTGTTTGCTTTACATATCCGTGAATACACGACCAGATATTTCGGCGTCAATATTAGCGCAATGAGTTCAACAACCGCACATCAACATGATTGGAACGAATTGAAATGGGTGTTGAAATATCTAAAGGGCACTGCGAATATAAAATTGGTATTAGGCAGTGATGACAATTCGGACAAATGTTTTTACGGATATGCTGACGCCGAAAAGTGTCAAAAGGCATTTTGGTTGCGGCGGTTGCTGAACGATGACGAAGACAACCAAAGCTGTTTGAAGCTAATAGAAGAGGAAAGATTGTCAAATCGAACAAAACATGTGGGTAGGCGATATCATTTTGTTAAAGATTACGTGCAACAAAGATTCGTATCATGCATATATTGCCGTTCAGTAGATATGTTGGCTGATTTACTAACAAAACAACAACAACAACAATAAAAATTCATTGATCATTGCATCAGTCTTCACGTACACTTTCAGCTACAGCAGCAATATTCACATTAGATCGACTTGTACACACTCTAGTCGGGTGATGAATATTCAATAATGAAAACGTGGTTCGAAATTTATTGATTGTTTCGCGAATAGTGCGTTCATGATAGAAATACTCAAAACAAAATTTTTATTGGAATGAACTGAGTGATTTCTTCCCGATAAGTTTCTAACAAATAATTAAAATGTAATTATTTGATTCCAAACAGAACACATCCAAACTGAAAACATTGTTTTATATTCCAATTAAAACGTAAATGAATGAGTGTTTCCTTGTAAAGCTTATAATAAGAAGTTATTTCGAAACGGAGGATATGGAATCTTGTTAATGGGAGTTTTGCACTTAAAATATTGAGTATTTTCTATTGATGGCCAATAACAAGCACTCCCAGGGATTTGAGGAAGGTTCGGTGTTATAGGTCATACAAGCCAAGGTATGGGCCACATCATCCAGAAGAAGTTTTTTCGAAACGGAGATTTTTTCAGTTTAAATATTGAGTATTTCCTTCTGATGGCTCATTAACAAGCAATACATGAAAATCCTAAATATTTTAATTGCAAAACTGCCATTAACAAGATTCCAAATTCATACCTAGGCTTACATGATCTATATAGCCGAACCTTGCCCAAATCTCTGGAAGTGCTAGTTAATGGCCCTCAAATAGCAAATATTCAATATTTTAAGTACAAACTGCCATTACTAAGATTCTAAACCGTCCGTTTCGAGAAAAACTGTTTCTGGCTAATATGCCCCTTACCTTAGCATATATGATCAATACAGCTGAACCTTGCCCAAATCTCTGGAAGAGCTTGGTAATGGGCCATCAAACAGAAAATATTCAATATTTTAAGTGCAAAACTGCCATTTAAATGGTTCCAAATCCTCCGTTTCGAAAAACCTTGTTCTGGATGATGTGCCTTATATCATGGCTTGTATCACATGCTTATTGATGGGTCATCAATAAAATATACCCAATATTTTAAGTGGAAATCAGCTACTAACAAGATTCCAAATCGTCCTTTATGAAAACACTTGTTCTGGATAACGTATCCTTTACCTAGGCTTATATGACCTGTATAGCTGAACCTTACCCAAATTTCTGGGGGTGCTTGTTGATGGGCTATCAATTGAAAATACTCAATAGTTTAAATGCAAAACTGCAATTAACAAAATTCCAAATCCTTCGATTGAAAAACGATCTTCTAGATAATGTGCGTCATATTTAGACTTATATGACCTATTTAGCCGAACCGTGCTCAAATCTCTTCAGAGATTGTTAATGGGCCCTTAATATAAAATACTCACTGATTTATGTGGAAAACTGCCATTAAAAAAATTCCAAATCCTCCGTTTCGGAAAAAACTTCTTATGGATAATGTGGTCCATACCTTGGCTTATATGCCCTTTGGGGTTAGATAGTCTTTGGGGAGTTTTATAATGGGCCCTTTATATAATATACTCACTGTTTTAAGTGGAAAACTGGCATTAACAAGATTCCAAATCCTCCGTTTGGAAAAAAATTGTTCTCGATGCTCTGTACCTTATACCATGGCTTGTATCACCTATATAGCCGAATATTGCCAAAATCTCTGGAAGTGCTTGTTGATGGGCCATCAATAGAATATACTCAATATTTTAAGTGGAAATCAGCTACTAACAAGATTCCAAATCCTCCTTTTTGGAAAACATTTGTTCTGGATAATGTGACACATCCCTTGGTTTATATGACCTGTATAGTTGAACCTTACCCAAATTTCTGGGGGTGCTTGTTAATGGGCCAGCAATAGAAAATACTCTATAGTTTGAGTGCAAATCTGCAATTAACAAAATTTCAAACCCCCCCCCCCCCCATAGAAAAAACTATTTCTGGATAATTGGGCCTCATATTTAGACTAATATGACCTATTTCGTCGAACCTTGCTCAAATATCTGGGAAGCTTGTTGATGGGCTATTAATAGAAAATACTCAATATTTGAAGTGGGAAACTCCTATTAACAAGATTCCAAATCCTTCGTTTTGAAAAAAATTGTTCTGGATGATGTGCCTTATACCTTGGCTTGGATTACCTTTATGGCCGAATATTGCCCAAATCTCTGGGGAGCTTGTTAATGGACCAACAATAGAAAATACTCAATAGTTTGAGTGCGAAAGTGCAATTAACAAAATTCCAAATCTTCCGATTGAAAAACCCATCTTCTGGATAATGTGCCTCATATTTAGACTTATGAATATGAACTATTTAGCCGAACCTTGCCCGAGCTGGTTAACGGTCCCTTAATAGAAAATACTTAATATTTTAAGTGGAAATCTTCTATTAACAAGATTCCAAATGTTCCGTTTCGATAAAACTTCTTTTGTTAAATGTGGCCCATACCTTGTCTTATATTACCTGTACAGCTGAACCTTGCCCAAATCTCTGGGAGTACTTCTTGATGGGCCATCAATAGAAAATGCTCAATAGTTTAAATGAAAAACTGCAATTAACAAAATTCCAAATCCTCTGATTGAAAAACGATCTTCTGGAAAATGTGGCTCATATTAAGACTTATATGACCTATTTAGCCGAACCTTGCTCAAATCTATTTAGAGATTGTTAATGGGCGGCCCTTAATGTAAAATACTTACTGATTTATGTGGAAAACTGCCATTAAAAAAATTCCAAATCCTCCGTTTCGGAAAAAACTTTTTCTGGCGCTATCACTTTATCGTCGTGTATTGTTCATCCCTAGGATGAATTGCACTTGAAATCTGTTCAAGTCTTTGATAAATGCCGCCAGCTAATGCATATCTAATGGGTCGGCGTTAGGCTGCTGAATTATGTGGGCTTTGAGGAATTTAAATCTGTTAAGGGTGATGCCTTCACAAGTAAATATTAAATGTCTACTTTTATAGATTATAGAATCTGCAACGGTGTGTAAGGGCCTCCTTTCTAGTGCTGCTAAATAATAAGGGCCATGTGCTGCATTTGGTATCTAATGGGGCATTTTAATGTTTGGTATTCCATGTTGTAGTCTTTGCATCTTGTCTAGTATTAAGCAAGCACCAGTTTGCTCTGTCCAAACAAACGCCGCCTAAGACATTATTTGTCTTATGATAGGTCTCATTTGCCGTCATTGTTTTGCCAATCTCTCTTTGACAAATGTAAGCCACGTTTGCCTTGTTTATATTATCCTCGAAAAACGGGTTCCAAGTCAGTTGCTCGAAATGGCGACGATGGTTAAATATTGATCCGAATCAAGCATAACTGCCAGATATTTAACCATCGTCGCCATTTCGAGCTTTACACGTTCAGAGTTAGCGGTTAAAGGACAGTTAGTAAACGGAGTGCGAGCAAAATTCTTCGGTTAGTAAACAGAGTACAACTAATTTTATTTGGGTCAGCTCTAAGCTCTGTGTTCCATGCAGAATGACTTCTGAAGTCAATAAGATGCAGGCAGTTCATTTTTTTTCTCACAGAAGTCTCCCCAGCCTAAGCTTTTGCTCTTTCTTAGAGCTTCGTTATATTAAGTAAGATAAGTTCGATAGGTTGTCCAGTCGCTCGTCCTCTTTATCCTGTTAATAAGTTTACGAACCTCTCGTCTCTTCTAGACTGTGGTTCCACACGAGTTGTTAGTGGTCTGTAGGCCAGTTAACTTATCACAAAATCGGTCATTATATACTACCCAGTTGGCATGTTTTGGTATTTTTAGCATTAACTCTTGCCTTACCGGTGTTTTTTTAATATAAAACCTGATGATATATCCGAGAAGGATGCTTATTTTAATAAATGCCAGTCCAAATTGACGCTAGAGGTACCCACATCAGTCAGGCTGTGATATTCCCTGCTTAACGGTCACCCTGCAATGGTCAATGTTCTGTAAAACGGAGAAAGTCACCTTTACTCCCTATCCGGAATTTTTGGTCCGTGATCTCTAACCTGCTTACTTTCACTGCATCTCTATTTATAGTGGCAATATAATTGACTTTCTCAATATTATTGAGGTTCTTTCTTGCTCAGAACCTCTTACGGCTTTCGAGGCCCCGTCCACTATCTTCAGTGAAGGACTTCATATTTCCCTCCTCATCG
This sequence comes from Tipula vernalis, assembly GCA_958295665.1. Classification (NCBI taxonomy): domain Eukaryota; kingdom Metazoa; phylum Arthropoda; class Insecta; order Diptera; family Tipulidae; genus Tipula; species Tipula vernalis. The sequence continues at coordinate 379,248,422 of OY282559.1, forward strand.
ACGATTAACTCCTAGGAGAAGAGTGTTTTGACTTGCTCCCTAATCTTCAATTGACACTGCTCTAAAGCGATGTCGCGGAGTACACCTGAAATGGGTCAGGTATACTGCCTGGCGGTTTCGCTAAGGCTTGTTCTTATCCTATTTCTTCTCTCGAGAGCCAAGGCTTCGAGATTCACAATCACGACCGCTGTTGCGACAACTGCGTCCTTGCTTAAGTGGTTGCTACTCTCATAAAATCTGACGAATTAATCTCAGGAGTAGGGCTCTTGATTGGTCCCGTCTCCTAAGGTTAGTGCGTTTTAAAGGGCACATCCCTCAGAATTTTTTTTTATTGATTTCTAAACAATTATACACTTTGTTTGAAAGAGAAAAAGTCAACCACATCAAGCTTGGTGTGGCAAGTCTAATTGAAATTAAACAAAAATATTCACATTGCCATTCATCCCTCGGTGCACGTGGCTCACCTTGATTTGCGGATTATTTATTCGTTAACATTCTTGAACATTCTAAAACCTTATGGAACGTTCTAGAACATTCAGGAAGATTCTGGTGAACAGGAAGTCCCTTCGATGGTCCAGACTCGTCTGAAATATTCTAGAACATTCTTCAATATTCCGGAACCGGAAGCTTCAAATAGAAAGTCCTACACATTTTTTGGAATTTGACAACATTCTTGAATACCCTGGAAAATTCTAGCACATTCTTGAACCTTCTAGAACATTCTAGAGCATTCTCGAACATTCTGGCACATTCTAGAATATTCAGGGAAAATTCTGGAACATTTTAGAATATTCGGGAATAATCTGGTCAGTCTCGACCATTTCGGAACTCGATTCCTAGCTGCTTCATCGATTTCCCATAAGAAGTCCGCTAATGCGATGTCCTCTTTTGACACCCATACGCAGTTCTACAGTTCTAAAGTGAACCCTTCTTCATAGATGGGGGATAGAGGGCTACCATAACATACAACTACATGGGGCTGTGGGGATTTTTAAAACTAGTTCAGCTCAGAAGTTGCATCAAATTTTGCTTCTAAAATGGAATTTCGGCTTTCAAAGCGATGGAAATGTTGGAAAAAGCTTTTTGTGACAAGAGTGTTTTTTATTCGTATAAGTTGTTCAAAGAAGCCAAAGAACGCATTAAAAACAATTATTGTACCGATTAACTCCACGTCAAAGAAGTCAAGAACTTGCTGTTAAGAAGTCGTTGATTAACAATTAGAGAACTTTTTCGTTCTGAAATCGACTTTAACAACGGTTTCCGAAGACTGGAAAAAACATTGGCCTAAGTGTATTCTATCCGAAGAAGGTTTCTTTGAAGGGGATGAAATAAATTTAAAAGAATATTAATGATTTGATGAAGTTTTAAATTCTAAATTCTAGAATTTTTTAAAATGGCCAATTAGCAGACAATCATTAATTTTAATTAAATTTTACAGAAAATATACACCTCGCCCCACTAATCGCCCCATGAAGCTGGCGGGGCTGTACAACTAGGGATGAACATCAGTGCCGCCAGCGAAATATTTTATGTTCCTAGGTGTAGCAGGATAAGGAGAAAGGAAAAACTCCCTGGAACAAGAAAAGTTTACCACCAACAATTTTAAGTGAGAAAGAGGAGGATTTAGTGATTAAATGGGAACTAAGGGCTGGGAAAGATTGGCTTTCCAGTCAGAAAAAATCAATTGATTGACAGCGTAGCGCTGTTTGTGAAGAAAGGGAGGGTAACTCAAAATAGAAGAATATGAGACCCCGTATTTTAAATGCAGATGAAAAGGCATTTTTTTGTGCCCGCAGGAGAAAGCTGTTCTAATACGGAAATGATCCAAGAACTATAATTAGCTCGCGAACGACGAAAACGAGTGCCTATGTTGGTTACCATAGCCGCTGATAGTGTTATCTCCACCAATGGTTAGTTATTTACTCTAGTCACACGATTTCTATGAATATTATAAAAAACTATCTATTAGATTGGGGTATTGGCAAGTCTGAGAGTGGATGGATGACATGCCAAACGTCTTTGAGTACGTAGCTAACGTATTACGTCCTTGGCTCGTTAAACCTAAAACACAATTTCCTCTAATCAATTGCGAAACAGTGCACATTGCTTCCCTGATACAGGTAGTTTCGGACATTAAATAGTCCATGTAGGAATCACATTTATGTATGAACTTCACATGTTCACCAAAATCTGTCGAAACATTTTCTCTATATCTGCAGTGAAAATGATTTTATGTTTTGGAAATCGTATTAGTGTATCAACTAGGGTAGATTGAACTACTGGAGCAACAGCTGATTGACTATTCAGGGATGCACCGTTTGTTGTCTTACTTGAAGCGTCAAAAACAACTCGTAGTTTCGTTCTACTCAGGCATCCCTTTCTTGATATCTTTCTTTAAACACTTTCTCGGTCGAAACATTTCTGCAAATTGTAAAATCTTCTTAATGCTAAGGCCTTCGAATTGCCAAATGCCGGTGGCACCATTTTAAATGGTTGGCTCACTATATATCGCCCATATTTTGCGTTTTTCGTATTAGCCTTATAGTGTTGCACACAAAATTAGCAAGTAACTTCTTCCACTTTTCAAAACTTCCGCAACGTTGTATCCACATCTAAATGAAAGGTATGCGATAGTTCCGTTTCTCTTTCTGGTTGAATCGGTGTTCCAGCTACAATCCATTCAAACTTCGCATTCTGTGCGATCAAATTACTTTGAGAGAAGAATAGAATATCAATCCTTTCCAATCGATGAAACTAAGAATCATCATACTCTAAGTTTTGCTCTGATCCGTTAGTAGTTAATATTGGTAGAATAAGTACCACAACCGACGTATTAAAGAACTCGTTAATTCTAGACTTTCAGAAGCGTACATTCTTTTGATACTGCAGCTTTACTATCACTGAGTCTAACGCAATGCTGCAGAGAATGCAGAGTCCAATTTCTGCTGTTTCTTGTTTTAGATCGGCATTGGTAAACTAGAGTGTGTTACCAAGACAATTAAAACATCTAGAATTCTTACTGTAGAATTCTTAACATTCACTAATATCGACTCCTAGAAATTTGCCGCATTCATACAAATTGTGAGTTTGTTCGTTGCAAAATGTACAAGTTACCGATGTGGCAGTGTGCAATGTCTTTGCGTGTTGTAAAGTTACCTTAGCTGGTGGTGACCTTCTGACTTTTGGTTTAGATCGTTGCAGTGAATTTAACTTCTTTTCTAATTTTTTACAATAATGTTTAATTATTGCAATTCAAAGACTAAATTTTGAGTTCAGTGATAAAATATACAGGGCCGCTTCCAAAATTCATTCTCATATAATTTTGCTTTGGTGATGGCAATCATTACTAGGTAAATTACACCATTTGGTTGAACGGGAAATTATCTATTTGACGGCCCAATTATCGGAACAAACTTCAAGACTGAAACTTCGAGAACTGAAACTTCGTATTTATGTTTTTTTCTTAAATTGGGGAGGTCCTAGTGAAATTGAATGAAAATCGGCCAAACGGAAGTGTCAGCTTTCACAAGTTACAGAATTTACAGAAAAACTATAACAACAAAATGTTAAAAAGTAAATAAAATTTGCTTAGTAAGCTTCTCAAAATTCTCCGTTTGTAAAATAAAGAAGTGAGTTGATTACACCTCAATTGTTTTATCTGACGTTTACTTTTTTCCCCTCTGCGGCCGGTCGTATCATTTTAGACCAACCTTGTTGCTCGTATTTGTTATTTCCGGAAGTATTCCCTATCCCTTTAAAAATTAGTTTCATTATCCCGAAGCTCCAGAAAACAAAAAAAAGTCAAGCAAAAAATTAACGCCTGATGCAATACTTCTAACAACTATTTTGATAGTTTTGATTACTTCTAACAACTATTTGTATAACACATTTAAGTTGAGTGAGGAAAATACAAAATCGTACGAAGTGATAGTTAAACAATTTGATGAGCATTTTAGTCCAAGGAAAAACACAGTCTTTAATCGGTTTAGGTTTTTCAAAAGAGGACAAGAAGATGGTAAATTGTTTGACAATTTTTTAACAAGTTTAAAAATGTTGGCACGGGATTGGGAATTTGGAGATCAAGAGTCGTCATTGATACGTAATAGAATAATTATTGGTATAAAGGGTGTAGTCGTACAGGAACATCTATTAAGAGACACGGGATTGGATCTAGATAAGTCGGTTCAAATATGTAGAGCGCACGAAGCGAATAAAATGCAAGCTAACGAAGTACAGGACTATGTGGCCAAGTCAGTGAATGTTGTCAATGTTCAACGTAATAAGGAGGTTTTTCGTTGCAAGAAATGTGGAATGGACCATAAATTAAGGAAGTGTCCAGCTTACGGGAAAAAAAGGATGATATGTTCGAGGGTAGGACATTTTGCAGTGGGGTGTTACGAGCGAAATAAAACTGACCAGCAGGCGAAGCAATTCACAAAGTACAATACTAGAAGTCGGATAGTTGATCAAGTGGAAAAAGCACAGGATTCTCGTGAGAATGGAGAGTCAAGTAAACCAAGTAAACCAATCGGATATCCAAATGGAAAACTGGTCACATGAAGTAGAGATAAACGAACAATTAATTAACTTCAAGATTGATTGTGGAGCAGAAATTAATGGGATTCCATATGACGTAGTAGAGAAGCTGAATAAGGTGCATCTGATAAAGGAACGGAATAGTAAAGTCAGCGCTTTTGAAAGGTTTAAACTCAATGTTGTTGGCGGAATTAAATTGTTATGTCAACCTAGGAATAGAGCGAAAGTAATGATTGAGTTTGTTGTAATAAACCTTGTTAAGCCGATACTAGGGTTGCCTAGTTGTGTGGAGTTGAATTTAATTAAGCAAATAAATAATATAGAGCAAGGAAGAGGCCTGTTAAAGGAGAAGATAATTATTATATGAAAGTTAAGGATCAATTATTTGTGAAAGAAGGGTTAATATTTAATGGTGATAAGGTGGTAGTGCTAACCAGTATGAGACAAAATATGTTAAAGTTAATACACAAAGATCATAGCGGCATGGTTAAGTCGAAAGCGAAAGCTAGAAGATTGTTGTATTGGCCTAAAATAAGAGAGGATATTGAAAGAGTGGTTCACACTTGTTAAGAGTGTGCTAAGTTTCAAACGAGCAACGTTAAAGAGCCAATAATTTCGCATCATATCCCAACATTGCCGTTTCATAAAGTGGCTATGGATATATGTGAATATAGGACAGTTATATATCTGGTCATAGTCGATTATTTTAGTAAATGGATAGAGGTTGTGAAATTGCGGTCTAAATCGGTGAAAGATATAGTTATGGAATGTATTAAATTGTTTGCTGTACATGGCACACCCAGATATGTCGTTTGTGATAACAATCCCTTTAATTTGCTGGGAATTATGGTTTCACCGTAATACATACTAGTCCCTATTATGCTAGGTCTAATGGCCTTGTGGAAAAAGCAGAAGGAATTGCAAAAAACATAATTAAGAAAAGCAAAGATGAAGCGGAGATATACGAAGGATTGTTAGAATATCGGGCAACACCAGTAGATGGTGTAGAGTATACACCTAGTCAAATATTATTGGGACGTAATTTGCGAACAAAATTGCCGATAAGCAAGAAAATGTTACAACCAAAGTTAGTTGATGGAGAGACTTACAGAGCGTTAATGGAGAGAGCAATAATTACGAAAAAGAATTATGATAGAGCAGCTAAGGATAAGTCAAGTTATATTGAAAGAGATAAAGTAATAGTTCAGGATCAGTTAAGTAAACAGTGGTCTCCAGCAATAGTTGTAGAAAGAAGAAAAGAGCCACGTTCTTATGTAATAAAAAAGGAAAATGAGAAGTTATATCGCAGAAACTCAAGTCATTTGAGGAATACATTGGTTGAACCGCGGTTTAATAGGACGATGTTATGTTTGGATGATACAGCTATTGAAAGTCAAAGAGGGCCGGAAATTGTGAGAGTGCAAGGAGAGCGGAGTGTCGAGTCTGTGCCAAATGATTCAAGTCTGTATCAAACAAGAGCGGGTCGGACGGTTGGGCCGCTTCAGTAATTGGATCTGTGAAGAATATTAATAAAGAAGGGGATGTGTTGTATGCATGATGTATGCTGCCAACTAGTGGACTATGAAAGTACCAGCAGTGTATGTCATACATATCGTCGTCAAGCATAAATGGATATCTGTCATACATAGATAAGTCGTTTGTAGCTTGTAGCATACATATATGAATAAAAGAAAACGATAATTAAATATTAAAATAACGAGTCATTTATTAATTATCGTATACAAAACAGAAGGAGAATATTATTTCCTGGGACAGTGATACAAGCATGGGATGGCGAAAAGGCTTGAAAAATCCCTCATCTTTCTAGTTTTCTTTAGACACAGAAAATTAATTAAACTAAGAACAAGATCGTACTACAGAATTTACTTGTAATTTCAAACTAACTAAAGATATTCTGATATTTCAAACTAAATATATTCTGATATCAAATTCTAATTTCTAGAACCCGAGTTCTAGTATCAAGGAAACAAATTCGACCGAAATCGATACACTATTGAGAACATATACTGCCTAAAATAGCAAATAACCAAATTTAGTACTAAACACTGCATTATTTTAATTAACAAATCGATTGATTTACTTCAAAATACTAACTAGCTATACTAAATTTAACCAATTAAAATTTTTAATTAAATTAACCACATTTGACCTACTCTACTCCAATACAACCAAAAGAAAAACACATACTCTGGATATGCAGTGCACCGTACACAAATGTAGTTATTTACATATATCGTACTCTGTTACACACAGTTTTAGTGCTGCTTACACACTTAAATCAAAAATAATAATAATAATGTACAATACAATCATACAACTAAGTACAATATTTTTATTGTAATCGCGCACCATGTGGTTATTATAACATTCGTTATTTACCGTTACAATACCGTGTACATCATAATAAATCAAAATTGCATGTATATATATTTGTCTCACTCATCTATGTTTAATTATATTAATTAAATTCTTATAAGAAATTTACCTTATTTTTATTGCTGTAAAATGTGTGTAATGTTTCTCCTTATCCCCGTTTTATTTCTACACAGCACTCACACTTATGTACATCAAGTTATATTCATTTGTTTGCACACTGATTGGTGGTTGGAGTAGAATACACATATAAACACTAAAGCACACACGCACAAATACACGTTTATCTAATATGTGATTAGAAAGAAATCAATAGATACATAAAAATGTGTTCACAGTTTAGTTTAGAAGAAGGAGAAAATGTTTGTAGTTGGATGAAGAAAGCGAGAAAAAACACAAGTGAATACAAAATGCACGGATCATATGATGAAATGTCAAAAAACTTTATTTTGCTGGATATTAAAACAAGCAGCAAAAAAAAATTCTAATTTAACCTCACAGGAAATAACTATTTTACACTAATTAGATAATTTTCACTAAATTTCGAACACAAAAAAACTTTCTTCCAACAAAAAATTTAAAATAATTGTCACACAAATCCACTGTTAGTAAAAACGAAAAAAAACATTGACATTTTTTAATATATTACAGTGACAGATTGTATTTCTCTCTCTGTTTTTCGATACACAAATAACAAATTTTTTTTTTCTGTTTCAGCACAAAACTATTCCAATAAGATTCTTGTTCCGTTTTTTTTTTTATTTCGCACACACACAATTCACGTTTTGCTTAATTTAATTTCCAATTATACCGTGTAGTCGAGTGCACTTGAAAGTTATTCACTTTTTTTTGGTGTACAACATAAATACTTTTCTTTTTTGTTGTGTTTATTGTATTTTGACTTTTTAATGGCGGCACGCAACGAATAAAACTAAATTACAAAAGAATATTAGTGTATAAAAATACACAGACACAGTTTAAGCAAAAAAGCAACACCACCAACAACAAAAAAAAACAGAGAAACAAAACACTAACACAAACGTAGTTTTATTTATTATGTTATGTATGTACGATCCAAACACGAATTTCTTATTAGAGAAACTAAAAATGCGCGAAAATCAATGCGCGAAGTATTGAAAATATAATTCTTAAAAGATTACAAATACAAAGCCAAATTTATATATATACGAAAAAAAAAAAGTTGTCGTTAAAAAAATGTCAAATAGTCAAAAGAAAGTAATAGATTCTAGTTGGAAAAATACAAAATAAAATTGAAAGTAAAAAAAAAAAAAAAATCTAGTACGTTTATTAATCTGCTATTCCACTTTTTTTTTATCAATTTGTCTCACTCTAGCATTAATTATTGTATTTATCTACCAAATTCTTATAAGAAATTAACTAAAATACAAAATAAAAGAAATTGGACAAATTTTTAATTTTGTTTTGGTTTCAAGGTTGAAATAATTAAAAAAAATGAAACAAGAGAAAGAAACAAACAAAAATTGTATAAATGGAAAAATTTGTAACAACATGTTGGTGTGTGAAATAGTAATGAGTATTATTTGTACACATATTATGAGAAAGAGAGAATGTTATATACCGTGTCGTGTGCTTTTACAGTTGAACGACATAATGGTCAGTTGATTTTTGAGGCGATAAATAATTAGATATGTCACATAGTATTTTGAACTGAAAATGTTCCGTTTAAAAACGGGACTCACAATTTAAACGTTATTGAGCAGGAGGCAATTCACTTTTAAAACTTTAATGAATAAATTATTCGGTAATTACTACAAATTTGCGTAAATAATTTGTTGTTGCCTGACAAACTACGTTTTTCGCCACGTTTCCCTACGAAACGGCTGACGTTTTTACTTCATTCACTTTACGCCAACTTTATTTTTATAAAACTAGAATAAAATATTTTTGTATCACGTCGGGGTCACCAAATATTTGAGCTTATTTTATTATGCATGTCCGATTTTAATTTTTATACACTGTTAACATTGTTAATTAATTTAATTTATAATTTAAAATGCCCCGCATAAAAGTAACGGTTTATACAAAATTTAACAATGGTGTTAATTAACGCGAAAAAATAAACCGCCCGTCGAGGTCAATATAAGGCAGCCATTAAGCGCCCTGAGAAATTTTGTAACGAAATAAATGCGGCACATGCATTCGATGACGTAAATAACAAACTGGAAGCGTTTAAAATGTCCTACATCGAGTTCAAGGATTATAGGTTGAATCACGCTAGTTTACAATTAAAGGTAAACTTCGTAAAGCTGCAGTAGATCACAACACCGTCGTCAAAGATTTACTGATCAATGACGGCTTTTGCTGATCAATGACGTGGCTATTTGGAAACCTAATCTACCAGTTTTACAATGGCTGATACGGGACTTATATAAATCTTCTGTTCATAATAGAGACACATTGACAGCCGCACCGAAATTTCAATACCTAAAGCGATTCCTAAACTGATTCGACATATAAATGTTACAGATGTTAATTATGAAGGAACTTACATTGGTAGTTACATTATTGGACCATTGTTGTTTTCATTGTTTTCAATGATGTGGTGCAATGCTTTGAGTTTGCTAACAGCCTCCTCTTCGCAGATGACATGAAAATTTTCGCCCGGGTTTCTAGTTTGTCTGATTGTGTAAGGTTGCAGGAGGACTTAAATAGATTTTCTAGTTGGTAAATTAACAATAGACTGGCTCTGAACAAAAGCAAATGTAAGACGCTTTCTTTTAATCGTATCCCCCCGTACCCATTTTTCACCAATATCAGATGTACAATGAACACGATGACCGAGTCGAGTTCATTTCCGATCTTGGTGTGATTTTTGCATCTGACGTATATGCAGGGATTTTAGGGACCCGATAACTTTGACATCACTGTATGTCTCTTTGGTTCGGTTTTTTTTGGAGAATGCATCTGCAAATAATCTTTTGAAACTACAAGGTCTAGACTATCGCCGGGACGTAGCTTCCGCGCTTTACGTGCGCAATATCATTAATTTTCATATCGATTGTACCGAGTTAGTCGCACATCTAAAAATCTATGCTCCCGAACGCCGAATGCGTCAACGTGATGGGCTTTTATTTATTGACCTGGTGCCAACAAACTATGGTCTTTCGGAACCGATCCTGAGAATATCACGGGTGTTCAATTCAGTTTTTGAAATTTTCGATTTTCACTTGTCGAGAGATTTGTTCAAGAATGTTTCATTTAAGTTTTTTTTTAATAATTGTAGTTAGCCGTAATTATTTGTACCGATTGTAATCACTGTAGGTATCAAATACATAAAAAAAGGAGCTGCCCATGTGTATTGTGATTTGTTCCCATCTTGAAAGTCAGTTATTTCATACTGATTCCAACTCTCTTACTGGTAGTGAGGCTAGAGGTGAAATTGCATACCGCTATCATTACGGTAATTTGTTATCATGCAGACGTAGTCTGAAATGTATGACTTTACATATTTTGCACCTCTCATGCTTCTGCCATTAACAATCCAAAATGTTTGTTAGAGAAGGGGGGTTAACAGAGATGCATCAGGAGTGGTAATATATGGGAGTTTAGCAAAATAATAGGCTGTTTTGTGCTGCACGAACATTCGTCTTTTCTGCAATCTGCCGTCATCTCTGAGATTGCCTTGTTCTTCTATGGAAGATGATAATGTCGATAACTTACCCTTGGCTGATAATGAATCCGATTTCGCTAGACTTGCTATTTCTTCCGTGTAGTGATTCTATTGACTACATAATATATTAAGCTCGTTCCGCAAAGTGCAACTCCCTGACCGTGATGGCACCCAGATTTCTATTTTGTTTAAGTTTTTCCTGAGTTTTTTTTTTGATAAAACGTGTACAATAGCTTAGTGTACCTCGAACCCTTTTGTAGGAAGAAATGCGCTCAAATAAGCTTTCCATTTTCTCCTTTGATGCTTCGATTTATAAACACTGAACCCATTTTTTACGTTCTTCTTCCAGAACATACTTTACATATACTTCAGTATTTGATGGTTCTGTTGACATTATATTCCAGGACTAACAATCAGCCTAACAAAATTCCTTGATTTTACATCAATGATCAATTGATTTTTGGTTTCTAATCTGCTCATCAATAATGCTGCACATATGTAGATTCAATCTGGGTAGTGTGATTTGCTTTCATGGTGCCACCTTAGTTTTTGATGTCAAGAAGTTGACTTGGACTTTTACATTTTTATCTTCAAATTTATTTTAAGTGACAGCCGTATAAGCTGCCCCACTCGCGTCACAGCATCCATGAAATTAATATTCTAGTAACAAAATCAGTTCTTCCTTGAGATTGATGCGCACGCAATAGATCATCAACATAAAAATCGTTTTTGATTATATTGGCCAGTCGCGGAGATTTTATTTAATTGTCAGTTGCTAGTTGTCGGCACTTAATATGAATAGGTGAGTACGAAACCGTAATGAAATTGACCATAATGCCGGCTGGATGGTGGGATCAACCATTAAGTTTTCACTTAATGATATGCCGGTCGCGGTTTAACATACTCGTAACTCATCAAAGACTGCGCTCAAGTTGGTCGTAGTGCTAGACGTAAACTGTTTAATAATGGAATTATCAAATTGTTCATATTCGAAAAATTATCTTAAGGTGTAATCAATACGGTCTTCTTCTATTGTAATGTTTATGCAAATTGTAATTTTGGCTGCTTGTTTCTCCTAATACCACTCATCTAATATCTGTGTATTGTGCCATACGGTTACTATAATCTCCCTTTACCACAATCTCCGTTTAAACGGCTGAACAGATCAATTTATTTAAAATAAACACGTTCATTTGAAAGGTCCTTTCTGGAATTGGATGTAGCAATAACCGATGCCGTTAATTTAGCCTTTAATATTTGCTAACGTGATTTCTGTAAGCAAGATTCTGAAATGAACGATGCTTGTGATACAGAATATAATAGTATTCTTTAGAGCATACAATTATAAAAGTTATCTTTGACATAAGCGAGAGGCAAGCTGAATCTGCACGTCTTGTTTCTCTAATCCATGTTCCGGTGCATTATCATGCAGCAATGTGTTCAAGGGACATACGTTAACACGATGATTTTTAGCTAGGCAATTGTAACAAACTCTGTTATTCTAAACAAACATTGATGATATTTGAGATGATATTGAATCCTCTGCCAACATCTCAATTTTGTCACATTCGTTTCCTAAAAATTTCATAAATTCATCGATCGAAATTTCTTTTCCTATTAAGTTTTTGCTCATGAAATTTTCGTCTCCTTATATGATTTTCCAAGTATCCAATGGATTAAACAAGAATCACGCTTTTGAGCGTCATCACTGCCCCATGCCTCTAAACCTTTCAACACTGCATCTGCATTAACGGAATGCCAACGATCAGTGAACGCAACCATTTAATAGGAATGAACTGACAATTTAGACTCTCTAACTTCCTAAGAAGGATACAGTGGTCAATCATATCAAAAGCCTTGGCAAAATCTGTATAAACAACGTCAAGCTGATGTCTGGAATTTAAACCATCAAATAACTCGCCACAAAAGGAAACCAAGTTAGTTACTGTAGACTTACCGGGATAAAATCCCTGTTTTACTCACATCACTTCTTCTACCCGCCTGGAAGATTGGATGAATACAAAAAATTTTCCAACGATCAGGGCGAAAACCGCGACGAAAGCTTTCATTAAATCAGAAGGTAATAGGAAGGATTAAACTCTTACTACAACACCTAAACAGAATCGGCGGGAAACCATCATAACCAGCCACCTTTTCAACCTCAAGCTAGACCAAGCAATCCCGAACTTCTTCCTCGGTAAACTAGAAAATATTAAGTTGATCGAAGGTGGCGAAAGCTGGAGATACGCTAGCGGACGATAGAACATGTTTATAAACCTTCAAAAAAAATTGGCAAACAGATTACAGAGCTCTGGTAAGACATAGAATGCGGAAAGCCAGCCACTTTTTTCTTGCTGTTAACGAAATTCTAGAACTCCTTAGGATTAGATGTTAACTCTTCCTCAATTCTAACTACATAGTTGTTGTAAAGGAAGCAGTTTAGGTACTTAAATTCCTTGCGGGCTCTGTCAAAATCTTCTAGAATCGCTATTCACGCGACTATCGCCATACACTGCAACAATGAAGTAAACGGCAACAAAAGCAAAACAATCTTTAAATAGATGACATCGTGTTTGTGAAAAAGGACATATTACGAGTACCTCCATGCGAATGGTTAAAGGCAAGAATTACTGGCGGCCTTGTTCGAGTAGTCGCACTCCGTACTATAAAATCAACAATAATAAAACCGGTTAGCATAATCCAGTCCAACTACGAATTAATTGAACACTAAGAATTTTTTTCGAATGCGATTTTATTGACACGATACATATGGTGGCAAATTTACTGAATTCGTTGCCTTAAAAACATTAAACAATTTTTATTATATAAAATCATAAAATCAATATTTATTATTATATAAAATCGAAATACTTATCTTAAAATCAAATCCCTAAACTCACTAACCTTGTAAACAAAATATGTTTGTTTTTCAATTTTTTGACAGCAAGCAAAAATTACTTACGTACTACTCTAATAGAATATTACATTTGTAATAGACTTAAGTGTAAGCTTTTTCTATTTAACAACAGGATGCGCGCGATTTGGTAAAATGCAGTAATTTAAATTTAATTAAACTAGCGCTTAATTTAGTGTTTTTGTTAGCCATGGGCAACCCAAAATTCTTAATGAGTTCACAAAATATTGAGAAATAATTCTATTTTTCCTGCGACTTTTAGACGAGCAACATCAGCCACATAAAATATTCCATTTTTTTCATAAGCGAGCGATTAAAGCGAATAACAAAGCGTGAGTTAAAAAAGGCGATTTTATATTATATTAATATTATATATTTAAACAAATAAAAATAAAGAAATTTATAACGATTGAATTATCAAATATATTTAGTTTTATTTTATTATAACAAATAATTAGCGGTAGCATCCGTAATATTAAGTGTTTAAATATTAAAATTTTGAATTCAATAAGTGCAGTGCAAATTTACAAGATTTAAAAAATTTAACAATAATTGAATTGACATATATATATATATTTATTAAAAAGATATTTGAAACAAGTGGTGATACAAACTAAGAAGTAAATATAAAATATTTTTTGAATAGTGGTGTAAACAGGGATCCGGAATATATAGACAATTCCAAGTGCTTCAAAAATTTGGCGCTTGGCTGAACTAAATCAAAAAAAAATGTTTGAAAAAACATTAATTAGTGCCTTAAATAATATAATTGTGGTTTAATTTTAAATTACATAAATAAATACAAAATTTGTAATGGCCGATCCAACGAAAAATCAATCGTATTTCTCAAATTGAAAACTACGCTAAGGGTGACCTATCTCGTGAAACAATAGAACGAATTAAATCACAAATAACGCTTCTGGAACAAGAATGGGACGATTACAAGGCACCCGAGAAAAATTTTAAGGAAAGCGCGGAGCTTATCGCTCTTCAAGAGATTCTCGAAACCAAATATTTTGACACCAAGGGCAAACTAGTACAAGTGGAATTGAAATTAAAAAAGAAAGAACAGCATGATGATCTTGATACCAGCTTCCACCAACTCGTCGAGAATCAAAGGTCCTTTCTACACAAAATATCCAACATGAATAGTAAAGGAGACAGCGAAGTTCGATTACCGCGTGTGAATGTGCCGTTCTTTTCCGGTGTTTATTCGGAATTTACTTCTTTCCGCGATCTATTCGAAGCATCTATCAATAGTAATCCTAAGATTTCAAAGGTGCACAAGTTCCAGTATCTTAAGGGACTGTTGAAAGGAGAAGCTGCAGCTCTAGTGCATCACATTTCCATCACCGAAGCAAACTACGATGAGGCATGGGAAATAATCAGAAATCGATACGACAAAAAGAAGCATGTGACCAAAATGCTTTTGAAACAATTTATGGGCCAACCGCCAATTGTCCAGGCTTCCGCTAAGGCTCTACATCATATGCGAGATATTTCAGACGAGGTATTACGAGGGCTTAAGGTCTTGGGTGAAAAAGCAGAGTCACGCGATCCATAGTTGACCCATATTTTGGTCAATAAGCTTGATCAAACCACCAAACACGATTGGGCTCAGCATAGCTTTGGAATTTAATTTCCAACCATCGTACAATTTTTCGACTTTTTAAACAAACAAAGCGATACTTTAGAAAGTTGCGAAACCACAAAACGCGCAGTCTATCGCCCAGCACCAAATCCAAATCTGAAAGTGATGCATGCAGACACAAAAACAGTAACTTGTCCGAAATGCGGCCAAAACCACTACCTACGCAATTGCGAAGATTTTTTGTGTCTTCCCATATACGATAGACGAAATTTCGTGGCTGAAAATAAATTGTGCTTCATATGTCTTTTTAGTAATCATCTATCGCAAAGTTGTCGGTCGAGGTTTAGATGTGGTATATGTCGAGCAAGGCATCACACTATTTTACATCAAGAGGCCAAAAAACAGCCGGAGAACACTACCAGTTTATGCGCAGAAATCGTTCCAACTTCATCAAGAACATCAGAAGCTATTTGTGAAACTATAGACGTCGCCCATGCACGCGCCACTGCCACTAAGAGATTTACAGCTCTTTTACCAACAGCGATCATAAGAGTGCTAGATTCTGCAAACAAATTCCAAAGATGTCGTGTTTTATTGGATTCTGGAGCACAGGCGTCTTTTATATCTGAATCGTGTGCTCAACGACTGGCACTGCCACGTAAGAATGCGAAAATTGTAATAAAGGGACTTACAGCTGGCACGGAAACGACGAGAGGTTTAATGGCAATTAAAGCACGATCATTGTATTCAAATACAGAAACACTAGCGCTCAATGTGTTAATTCTCCCAAAATTAACCAATTCTTTACCCTCTTGTGAAATAAATATTTCTAATTTTAAGAAAATTCAAGGACTACAACTAGCGGATCCATATTTTAACAAACCCGGGATATTGGATATCATTATTGGAGCAGACCATTTCTTCAATGTATTACGAGAGGGCCGTCTTGAAGATTTAGCAGACAATTTATCGGCTCAAAATACAATGTTCGGTTGGGTTCTGGCAGGGGAAGCAAATACAACTAAAAACCAAACCACGAGCCTCAACTATCATGTGGGAGTAAATATCGATGAGAGCATTAGACGATTTTGGGAAATGGAGGAACTTCCCAGCTGCAGTCTACTTTCCAAAGAAGAAAGCGAATGCGAGGAGAATTTCAAAACAAATTTTGAGCGACACAATTCCGGCAGATATATTGTGAAGTTGCCGCTAAAACAATCCCATACAGCACTGGGCGATTCGTTGAATATCTCAACAAAACGATTCTTCAATTTAGAAAATAAATTAAACCGCGAACCTAAATTGAAATCGGAATACATCAAAATCATGCGAGAATATATTACCCTGGGACATTTATGCGAGATTCCAGGAGATATTACAACCACCCCAGTGGAGAATAACTACTATTTGCCGCACCATGCCGTCACAAGCGGCACACAGTAAGACTAGCAACGGTTATTCGATCAATGACATTCTTATGGTCGGTCCAACCCTACAACCAACACTGTGGACTACTTTGCTGAAATTCAGGTACAATCGAATTGCTCTAACGGCAGAAAAAATTTCAGCAAATCCTATGGCGAGAGAAAGTAAGTGAACCATTTAAACCATATAAACTTACCACTGTGACATTTGGAAGGGCCAGTTCAGCTTTTTTGGCAACAAGATCTTTGCAGCAGACTGCGTTCGATTTCCAACAAGAACATCCATTAATTGCTGAGGAAATTTTAAATAGTTTCTATATAGATGACTACCTGTCCGGTGCAGATACTTTAGAAGAAGCCCGATACCTGAAAGATAAATTAGGATATATTTTAAAACAAAGGGGATTCAATTTGCGGAAATGGCAATCTAGTGCTAGTGAGCTGCGAGAAATATGGAAAAATAATGAGTCATTGGTTCCCATTGAAGATGTGAACTCATCTACCAAAATCCTAGGCCTTCAATGGAATTCAGCAGATGATTTATTATCTTTCAAGGTAAAACTGCCAGACGAAGTGACACCGACAAAGCGATCGTTAATATCAAATGCTTCCAAAGTATTCGATCCACTAGGACTACTATCACCATCAATCATAATAGCTAAAATCCTTTATCAACAATTATGGTTAAGGAAATTAGACTGGGACGAAGAGCTACCTGATGATATATCAATTTTATGGAGACAATTAAAGGCCGAACTACCACAATTGGAACAACTTAAAATAGCGCGATACATAAACAAGAATAAAATGCAGATTCATGGGTTTTGTGATGCCAGCGAACGAGCCTATGCAGCAGTGATCTACAGCCGATTTACAAACGAAAAGGGAGACATACAAGTGGAACTGATTGCATCAAAGACCAAGGTAGCGCCAATAAAGCAAGTTTCGTTGCCTCGACTGGAATTATGCGGTGCACATCTTCTATCAAAGCTGATATTAGAAGTCAAGAAAAGGCTACCCGAAGGTGTTCCAGTTTATGGTTGGACTGACTCAAATATTGTTTTGGCCTGGTTATCTGCACATCCAACCAAGTGGAAGACTTTTGTAGCCAACCGAGTATCCGAGATTCAACAATTACTACCCAGATATCATTGGAATCATATCAAGTCCGAAAATAATCCAGCAGACTACGCTTCAAGGGGTATTCTAACATCAAAACTCCTAACACTAGATCAGTGGTGGCATAGACCATTGTGGTTAATTCAGTCGGAAAAAGCATGGCCAATTGTAAAAAACGACGTATATTATGGCGATACCATCTGCAAAATGAAACCAAACCAAACCATATCTCTTATTCATACACAGCTAATTCATACTGAAAACGAAATATACGAATCCATATTAAGTAGAACGTCTTCCTTTAAGAAAACCATAAGAATTTTAAGTTTCATTCATAGATTTATTGGAAATGCGAGAAAAACGAAGGAAACACGACAAATTAATGGAGTAACGTTGAATGAAATGTCTTTAGCCACAAAAAGGCTCATCAAATGGGTTCAACAAACACAGTATTCTAACGAAATCGCGATAATCAGCAAAAATCAGACGCTACCCAAACACAATTCGCTATCATCACTGGCGCCGTTTTTAGATGCTGATGGTTTATTACGTGTCGGTGGGAGATTAAAAAACATCCTATCATTCTACCTAACTCCCATATCGTAAGTAAAATGATAATTTCTTCATTCTATTTAAAATACCTCCATCCAGGTCCATCCCATACGTTCCATCTGATCCGGCAAAACTATTGGATCGTAAAAGGCCGAGCAGTTGTGCGAAACATAGTCCAAAAATGTATCCAGTGTTTTAAAAATCGAGCAAAAACCGCCAAGCAGCTTATGGGTGATTTGCCTTCGGTTCGAGTAGTCCCAGCTAGACCATTTGCTAACTGTGGGATAGATTATGCTGGTCCAATCATGTTAGCCAGCAAGAGAGGACGCGGTGCAAAACTGATCAAAGGATACATCGCAATCTTCGTATGTATGGTCACCAAAGCGATACATATCGAGGCATTTACGGAACTCACCACGGACGCCTTCATTGCAGCCTTAAAAAGATTCTCGGCAAGAAGAAATGTTCCAAGCAATATATATTCGGATAATGGCACGAATTTCGTTGGCGCCAACAGAAAGCTAAAAGAGGTATACAAATTAAATAATTCTCATAATTCTCTTTCTTCGCTCCACATTTTGGTGGATTGTGGGAGTCTGCGGTGAAGTCGGTCAAAACTCACCTAAATAAAGTCACTGGAAATTGCCATCTTACCTTCGAAGAGATGAGTACATTGTTGTTTCAGATCGAGGGCATATTAAACTCACGGCCACTTTGTGCGATATCAGCAGACGATGAGTCATTTGAGGCTCTAACGCCGGCTCATTTTTTAATGGGATCATCTTTAGCAGCCGTACCTGAAAATGATATAACCGATATCGCGACATCCCGATTATCCAGATGGCA
Source organism: Tipula vernalis (assembly GCA_958295665.1). Classification (NCBI taxonomy): domain Eukaryota; kingdom Metazoa; phylum Arthropoda; class Insecta; order Diptera; family Tipulidae; genus Tipula; species Tipula vernalis. Next base: position 379,267,450 of record OY282559.1, read on the forward strand.
ACAGGTTGAGCATAGAGCACAAAGTTTTTGGAAACGATTTCACAAAGACTATCTCAACAATTTACAACAAAGAAATAAATGGAAAAACTGCGAAGAGAATATCAAAATCGGCGATTTGGTATTAATCAAGGAGGATAACTTACCTTCATGCAAGTGGGCAATGGGTAAAATTATCGACGTTCATCCAGACATATAGGGATTAATCAGGGTTGTCACCATAAAAACAGCGACCAACATCATGAAGCGACCCATTACCAAAATTTGTGTACTTCCATTGGAATGATTATTGTTGATGAAATACACATTCATCAACGTCGGGGAGTATGTTAAATATTTTAACCTAAAAACATTAAACAATTTTTATTATATAAAATCATAAAATCAATATTTAACATTATATAAAATCGAAATACTTGCACAGCACATTCTGTATATATAGAATGTAAATTGTGGTATAATCAGTCCAGTCGCCGCGGCATGATGAGAAGATTGATTTTTTCATAATCTCATCAGTTCGAAACTGGATTGAATTCTCTTACAATCTTCGGAACATATTAAAATCATATAATTAAATAAATAGAATTTTATCTATTAGTCAGTTTCGTTGAATTACTATTCGTAAATACTAATATACTTCTCGTGTTAATAAAAACACAAATAAAATTGTCTAATCACCGGTAGCATATTAGAACTTACACGAATTAATTAACATTCAACAAAAAATTAATTAAAGTAAAATTAATAGGTTCCGTATGCTTTTCGGAGAACAGGTAGAATGACAATATTTCATCTGTTACCATCAATATGAGGTTAATTAAAATTTTGAACAAATTTATTTTGATAAATTGAAGATTATTCGTTTTGATCTTGAGCCCAAAGCACATTTTATTCCAAAGTACAAACGGCAAACCACACACTTATCACATGAAAAAATCATTAAATACTTGACAAGTGAAAGGCGCCCTGTTTTAATCGTTTAAACTACATAAGACTACATAAATGCTTAATTAAAACTCGTTATTAAGCACTATGTTGGTCGAAATTGTTTGTTATTAACTGATTAATTAGATTTGGGTCTGTTTTCCCAATTATTAGTTTTACAATTACCATATCTAATTGAGATAATATTATTTTAGCCAGTGATGTAAAATGCAGCTTTGTTGTTTTAATCGATTTTACTTTTGTGTAATTTATTAACGGTTTGAGACAGAATAATAAATAGCGGATTGGATTGGTCAGGGGTCATATACTCGTATGTACTCCGACCTCTGACTAATTTATTTGGCTCTTTATTATTCTGTCTCTTATTGTTAATAAATTATAAAACAAAGCAAAAAAAAATCGAATAAAACAACAAAGTTGCATTTTACCTTGTTGAAAGTCTATAAAATATGTGAACAAAATAAAAAAATATCAGAAAACATTGTTCTACATCCACCGGACCATTCCAAAATAATTTTTACGTCTTTTATGATTATGGTTTTTTTATGTGCAATATATCCCCACAAGACGATGGAGGAAGGAGATTTAAAATAAATTAATTTATATCTTCCTTCTTTTCAATAATTGGTGTGCATGTATGTATAAAAGAAGTTTCCGAACCAAATTGGCCTACATGCTCTTGAAGTGAGGAATTATAAGTATGGTTAAAGGTTATTGTATGGTATAGAAAAAGTTTTAATATTAAACCGACTTTTGCATATTTGTTGAAACTAAAAAATAAAAATAACAAGAAAATGGAAAATGTTTAAGGCATTTTTTTTTCTCAGCACAATGAAAATTAATTTTCGTCTCATTGTTTTATGAAAAATTAATTACTTAAGAATGTAGTAAAATATATTAAACGAAGTAATCAGAGTATTTTGTATTGGAAAAACTGCTGGAGGACTGGATTTTATCGTTACATGTATTGTTAACATGGTTAATCATGTTTTAAGCATTAAAAACACGAGTTATACGCAGATAATAGAATCCCGTAAACAATGGGTCCTTTCTCGATATTATCTCAATCATTTATTACTTGCAACCTATCAATTCCACTCAAACATTCATTTTAATGAATTCCGAAAAGTTTTCGACAAAAAATATCAAAAGCACATATAACCTTTAATTTATTGAAAATTCTATGAAAACTGATTTAAAATGAAAATTAGACTTGTGTGCGGATAAATATGTTTATAAGGCACTGAGATAACGATTTTACAGGTAATCGAGGTAGTAGGTAAATCAGCCCGTGTGGGGTTGGCAAGCTCCCCCATCGGGTGCCTCCCCAGGTGGCGGATAGGGGACCGCCCGCCAGATATAGCAGGTACCGGGGAAATCAAATACCCGGCGTGGACCAAAAGCTAGCACACCCAAGCTAAGGTGGCACTACATACGCCGATAGCTGCATGGCTAAAGGGATGCTTAGTCGCTAGTATGTGAACTCCGGTTTTGGCGACAATCGGCCTTCCTATGATAACGCAGAGCTCTGTCGTAGGTGTTTTAGTTCATTCATGCCGTTTTTTCTCGTGCTACTCGTGGGAACAGAAATAAATAAAGATATAATAGAAAAACCAACAGGAAAACAAACAGATGACGAACAGCTCACGGCTGTTACGATGAGAGCAGATAATGTGGTACGCAATGACTTGGGGGTGAGTCACTCGAACTCAGATGAAGCCACAAGGGATGCTAATATGGAGGAGATTGTTGAGGTTGAGGTGGCTCAGGCGCATCATAGCAGGGACGGTAACCTGAAACAGAAAAAGAGGCATAATGAAGAGGATAGACTCCAGGAAACCTCAGAAATGAGAGAGTACATCAGAGAGATAAGGGAATAGGAGGATATCACCTTAAGCAAGGGATGGGACCTCTTGAAACAAATAGGAAAGGCGGTCAGGAGGCAGCCAAACACCAATATGATTGTTTAGAACGGCTTGAAAGAACTGGAGGAGATACTGGAAGTGGTAGCCACATACCGAGACAAATGGAAGAAGGCAGAAGCGGTGCTCTGCGAATCAGAGCGAGGGTTGCAGAGCACTGTAGAAACCAATTCCCGAGGAGGCAGGAAACGAGGAAGGGAAGCATCTACCGAAGAATCTGAACGAGAGGTTAGAACCAAAATGGAGTTACCTTTGGGAAAGAACGAGGGATGGCAATCGGTCGTCAATAAACAAAAAAGGCAGGTCAATAAGCGTTCTGACCAGAAAAGCAATACAGCATCGCCACAAGGGGATACTGTTGTTGGCACAAGGCCCGGTGTGGAAGGTAAAGGTAGGAGGAAGAGACAGAGAAAAAAGAGGCGGCCAAGCAAGCGAACGAAAAATAACGCGGTGGTTGTCAAACCGGCCGAGAAAAAAACGTACGCCGAGGTCCTTGGTGCTATTCGACAACACGTGTGTCCGGATAACCCGGAACATGAAATCAGGTCAATAAGGAAGACCACGGATGGAGGAGTGCTCGTTGAACTGGGCCGCGGTGTAAATCCCGGAAAGCTTAGGGATATTATCCAAGCGGCGGTAGGAGAGATCGGAGTGGTTCGCGGCCTGATACCTCGGCCGAAAGTCGAAGTTACTGATTTGGACAGCTTTACCACCGAAGAAGAAGTGACAGCGGCAATCAAGCGCGATTCTGGTGATGTGGCAGGCGACTTCAAAGTAGCGCTATTCAAAGCAGATAAGCGGGAACAGAAAAAAGCGGTCATCGAACTAGATGATCTAGCTGCCAAAAAACTGCTTGACCAAGGGCGTATCAAGATTGGCTGGGTCTTCGGGCGCATTAGAGTGAGGGCCGAGGTACAAAAATGCTTCAAGTGCCAAGGATATGGGCATATCAGGAGTAACTGTGCAGGTCCTGACCGCAGCAATAGCTGTTGGAAGAGTGGCGAAAGTGGGCATAAGGCTGCGGCGTGCGAGCTGCAAGCGAAATGTCATATATGCGTTGGGAAACCCGGTGGCAACAACCACGTACAGGGATCGGGCAGCTGCGAGACTTTCCAGGGGCTTTTGCGGCGAGCGAAGGAAAATAAACGTAGATGAAGGTCCTTCAAGGAAACTTGAATGGATGCAGAGCTGCGCAGGATCTCCTGGCGCAGCTAGTCTGTGAAGCAGAAGTCCAGATAGCAGTTATTTGCCAGTAATACCAGAACGATAATCGTCCAAACTGGTTCTCAGATCCCTCGGGGTCTGCGGCAATATGAGTGGTCGACACCCATGGAGTACGCATTGATGCCCATGGTTCTGGAATTGGCTACGTCTGGCTGAGAAGCCGAAACACTACGCTTTATAGTGTGTATCTGTCACCGAACGATACAATTTTGGAGTTTCAATCCAAATTGAATGGGCTGGAGGATTCGGCTCGTGATGTAACAGGGGCACTAGTGCTAGCTGGTGACTTCAATGCACGCGCACTAGAATGGGGTATGCCACACCAAAATACCAGGGGGAGACATATACTGGAGATGGTCTCAAGACTGGATTTATGCGTTCTAAACCAGGGATCTACGCCAACATACCGAAGGCCAGGTTTCGGCAGCTCCATACCGGACATAACATTGGCATCAGCACGGCTGGTGCCATTGGCAAAAGACTGGAGAGTGATGGAGGATTATACCGCAAGTGATCACAACTACATCAGCTTCCAATTGCACGATGATGAGCGAAAAACACAGCGAGCGAAGTATCGTAGTTTACTGAGCTGGAACACCACCAAGTTGGACAGCGAAAAGCTCCTTACATCTGTCGAGATGAGCCTAATAACCAATCGGTTTTACAGGAGATTACGAACAGAGTCGAGATTGAGGCGGCTGTTAAAAGCATTACACGGTTAGTTCAACAAGCTTGCGACTCTTCTATGCCCCGAAGAAAATAGTGGAGTGGAAGGAAACAGGCTTATTGGTGGACAAATGAGATCGCAGCTGAGAAGGAAAGCTCTGCAGCTTAGGCGTAGGGCGCAACGGGCACAGGGCAGAGAAGAAGCAATTGCTAAGTCAGCTCAGCACAAAGCCGCAAAAAAGAGCCCGGCATGGGCATTCGTGCGAGTAAAGCGCAATGCTCGAGAACCATATGCAACGAGGTGGATAGCGATCCATGGGGCAAAGGATACAAACTTGCCACTCGAAAGCTGGGGCTGTTCAGTACGCACGTCGCGCTGGATGCAAAAACGATGACAAATATTGTTGATGCTCTCTTTCCAACACACTTGCCGAGGGTAGAAGACGTAGCTGAAAGCCAAGTTGGCAAAATTCACGCATTCACAGAGGAGGAGTTGGCATATGCGGTGACCAGCCTATAAAATAAGAAGGCACCGGGACAGGATGGCATACCAGTGGAGGCGTTGAAGGTGGCTGTTAGTAGATACCCGCACCTGTTACTAAAACTGTATAATGCATGCTTAATAGCAGGAGTGTTTCCTTCACGGTGGAAGACGGCCCGTCTAGTATTAATAGACAAAGGGTAAGGAGGCGATCCCGACTCCCCGTCATCATACAGACCTCTCTGTATGTTGGAAACAATGGGGAAGCTGCTGGAAAAACTATTAAAGCCCAGGCTGGAAGATGCCATATCTATTGCTGGTGATTTGTCTCCAAGACAATATGGCTTTCGGAAGGAGCGGTCAACAGTAGATGCAATAAAGAAGGTAATTAGCGCAGTTGAAAGAGCTGAAACTGCCTGCCACGCGGCGAGGCCTTTGGTGTTTCTAGTGACTCTGGATGTGAGAAACGCCTTCAACTCGGCCAGATGGGAAGACATGATTGAGGCTTTGCAACGATCTTTCGCTGTCCCAAACTATCTTCTACAAATAGTTCGAGACTACTTGAGGAATCGAAGACTGGTATACGAGACGAAAGACGGCAAAAAGATGAAGGAAACCACTGCTGGAGTAGCCCAGGGGTCAATTCTTGGTCCCCATCTGTGGAATGCTATGTATGATGGCTTGTTGCAACTTGAAATGCCGGACGAAGTATTCCTGGTTGGATATGCAAATGATGTTGCCGTTGTAATAACATCCAGAAGCACAGCTTTAGCTCAATACAGGCTGAATCAGGTGATGAGAAGAGTCATCGTTTGGATGGATGAGCACGGTCTACAGTTGGCAATCTCAAAGACTGAGATCGTAATGCTCACAAAATGGAGGATTCCAACAGTCATCCCTATGCAGATTGGAAGAGAAGAGGTGATGACAAAAGGTGCGACGAAATATCTGGGGGTTGTTTTAGACAGTCGACTAACCTACTGGGAGCATATCCGCAGGGTTTGTGACCGGGCATCAGTTGTAACAGTGTCACTCGGAAGACTGATGGCGAATGTGGGCGGCCCTCGCTCTAGCAAGCGAAGACTCCTGATGTCAACGGTGCAGTCGGTCCTGCTGTATGGAGCTGAGATCTGGGCTGGTGCAATAGAAGTAAGGAAGTACCGCACGAGAATGTTTTCAATACAGAGACGCGGGGCACTGAGAATTACATGCGCTTATCAGTCTAGGTGAGAACCTTACTTCTCAAGTTTTTAATATAAAAACTTGAGAAGTTTAAGTTTTGTATATTTTATACATCTGCTTTTTGTTTCTAATATGCCATCAATACAGTCAGTGCAACTGGGTGGTTCGGTGGTACGGATGAAATCGGTTGCATTTCATTTGGTGTGGCTGCCTGTAACATTGTGTGGTAGAACTGTGAAGACATTTGGCACCCGGTGCTAAACAGAGAGATGAAATGCAATAGAGCCAACAGTAGGCTGAAATTAAAAACGTTGCGCTGTCATATTTCTTGGAATTAAGTAGTTAAGCTTTCTTACAGAATATCATCTAAATGAATGGCCTAATAAGTTTGAATACGTATAGAAATGATTGAATTTGGGAAAATGAAGATGGCCAAATTACATTTGTGTCTTTATGTCTCCCTGGTTTGAATTTCTAACTTAGATAGATTTATCAAAAGTATCGTATTGCAGTAGTTGAGTTTTTAACGACCACGATGGGAAAATATGTTTTGGATGGATTTTGGATCTATTTCGCACTTATTATTTGTAGCCAGATATGGCTGAAGATTTATATAATTTAGATACAAAATATTCAATCCACAAGTGTAACCAGAAAGTTATAACCCGCCTCCAAAAAAAACTGGCCTCCTTAACGGATGTGAGATTAAACAAAATTAGATTTGTATCAAAACACACCTGAAACCAAATCGAGAAATGAATACTGTAACCATTCCTTAGTTGCAGCAATTCAATGTTTTGTCTGCTAAAGTCATATTAAACCGAAACGGAAGGTGAGTCTTATGACCAAATTTAATGAATGCGTATGGTACATTAGGCAGAAATATTTACATTTTACTATTCTTTCTTTACCCTCTTCAAAATCCTCAAGCCAACCGAAGAAAAAAATAAATCAAAATCTAATTACCTTGCAAATGACCGCAACTAACAGCACAAACGGAAAAGATAAAAATCAACCGTTTGTAAATCAAATCCAAAGGTATATACAATGAACAAAAACCCAATGAATGGTATAAAATTAGCTTAGGGCTCATAAATTTCCAACTTCCCTTGTTTTAAAATATTAATCCTATAAACATTTATCTTCCTGATGCTTTTGCCCTTTTTATTCCTTCATCATCTATCTATACTCATCATCACATACAAAAAGAAAAAAAAAAACAACAACACGAACTAGACGGGTAAAGTATAAAATCAGCCATTAAACCAACTTCAAAACATTTAAATTTTCTTTTTTAATGTTTTCTTCTTGAAATACTCGACTCGACTCACTCACTGTTTGTATGTATGTACGGATGTGTGTTATCATAATTTTATCCTTTTTTTATTTTTTAGTTTTTTCATCTTACCAAAACCATTTGTATACACAATTTCTTTTAAGAAATATTCCTCCTCTTGTTGAGTAACGTCTTCTTGATATAAAAGAATCAAGAAACAACATAAACGAGAAAATTCGTATTTTCTTTTGGGAAAAATCATTTCCATAGTACCAAACAGTTTCTTTGTTTTCAATTCTATCAGCACAGTATTTTTGCTGCTGTTGTTATTGTTGTTATACGTTTGCCTCTCTCAACCCAAGAAGATCTGAAAGCAAATGAATCTTTTCTGTTATTTTTTTTAACATTTTCTTTTTACCAAACTCATTCCAACTGCGAGTGACTCATTTGAATGAGTTTTAACTGTATACTCTAATTGTGTATATAGTAGATACAAGTCAGAGCCAAGCCCGGGGGAGGGGAGGGGGAGGGGGGAGGGGGGGGAGGAAGAACCCAATGAGCCGATTTTCTACCATATAGATATTTACTCGACGGTTTGTTGTCTTGTTGTGAATTGAAATGGGTGGTGTGAAGAAAAAATATGTCGGTGTTTTGTGTATTTGTGTTTTTGATGTGAGAATTCGGAAACAATAGGAAGAATTTCGATACTTTTTTGTTAGTTGTTGTGTCTTGTTTTAAAAGGATGTAATGTGTCACCAGGATTTTATGTCGGATATTTACGATTATGAGTATTTTAGATTCCTATAAATAGATAATCACTTGACTAACTACTGGATGTATTTGATCGAATTTTATTTCCACTTGCCAAAAATAACCATAGCAGAGAATTCAGATTATATTCAGAAATCTTTATTCGCCTAAACCTCTATAACTATAACTACAATCTGCAACTTTTGGTTTGATATTGACAGGAAGCCTGTAAAAAGAGAGGAACCGTAAAAATTATTATTATTTTTATACTTTGTTCAATCCTAGCATACTCGTACATATTTTACCTATTCCCTCTTATTCTTACTTACTACTTAAATTACCATTCACCTGGATTATGAACAAAATGTAAAACCAAATCGATTATTATCGAAAATCAGATCATCATCTGTTATAAATGAACTGAAACTCGGTGTAAAAACTTTTTAGGTTTTCGAAATTTGCAATTTGATCATTTGCCATATTACAAATTCAGATCTTTTCTGAAACATTTATTACTCTTAATATTTTTTGTGGACTTTCCAGTCACAATTATACCTCAAAAGTTGTTAAGCAGCAACATTAGTCATCTGAAAAAGCAACCATCCAACAAAATAAGTTAGTAGTTTTGATAGCCGACATTATTTCATTGTTGGCAAAAGTTTAAGTCAGTGATCCAACATCAAATATGCATACTGAATTTTTTGTTGAGCTTTCTATTGCGAATTACAAATAACTCAACCTAGCAAGCACTAAAACCATTATTTTAATAGTACCAATATCAGGATATTCTATTATATAGGTTGAGATAACGCTTCACTGGTTTAAATCGGGCATAATTTGTATTCTAAATCAATACAGATTATTATAAAAACCTTATACATTTAACTACAAATTGATACTATATTAAATAACCAAAACTATATTCTCGATTTTACAGCCAAAATAGTTAACGTATACGAAACCGAATCTAAAAACTGTACGAATGATTTAATACAAAATGGTTGTAACTGAATATTTTAAATTAACAAAGTTGTATGTGTAATATTATTTATTCAATACTGATGAACTAAGTTGTAAGTGATGTTTTCTATGTAAATAGAACTCTGTTAAATAGATTACAGTAGAAAATTCCTTGACTTACAACGTTGTTGTTCCGATATTTCATAAACCGAAAGAGATACACAGATTTTTATGTGCGCAATAGAAAGAGAAGGCCTTAATTAATATATATCATTTTTTCAAGATTGTCAGTTACAACCTTATTAATCTTAGGTCGTGGGTTAGGGGGACAGGGCCATTCGTTTATAAAGGAGTAACGTCAAAGATAGTCCGTATACTTAATTGACAAATTCCGATGAATTTTTCACGTGTGCTTCGGACATTTTAATAAACTCTCATATTAGCTAAGTTAAGAGTTTTTCTGTATTTATTTAGAAACTATTGGTCTCATTTTATTCCCCTCTTTGTGTCCCTTGGGTTAAGCGAGTATAAATAAGGCACCCCAGGTTTGTTCATTTTCATTTTATAATGTAAATATCGCATTTCTAATGAGATTTCGAAAAATTGCGCTAATTCTTCAGTTGCTTTGATCATCACCGGTAGACGGTTCCCATTCTTGAAATTAACCATTTTATACCGGAAGTATGAAACAAACTTAGCTAATAACCGATTATGACGAAATTCGAAAAATTCGAAGAAAATGAAATTCTAAAAAGATATTTTGAAGAATTTCTGGAATAAGGCCAAGAATATTGGATTATACAATTATTTTCCAGTTATGACCAATTAGGAAGTAGCTCCGTTATTTCTTAATCGATTATGGTTAAATTCGACAAATGTGACATAAAGTCGGTTAATAAATAACCGATTTTCTTTCTAATGGCCATATTCCAGAATTTTTTTTAAGAGTGCGGACCAATAGCCGGGTAAATCATTTAGTACAGTAAATTTCAATTTAACCCTTTCGGTCATGATTTAATTCTAGCAGTGATAAAAAATCCTACTGTACATTTTATTGTTGTATTAGACGTCACAATGCCGATTCTGAAAAAAAAAAATTTTTGTTTGAGCCAGTAGGCCAGGATTAGGACATGTGCTCAAATGAGAACAAATCGGTTCAAATGTTACAAAAAAAAGGAAAAAAAATTCTTAAAAATAAAATATTTATTTCAATTCAATGAAAGTTACATAAATAATTCGTTATCACAAATGAAAATAATATTATAAAACTAAAAAATAATTATAATGTAAAATTATAAAATAATAATTATAATAAATAAATTAATAATTTCAATTCAGTCTTTCGGGAATTATTAAGGAATGGGAACTTTGGTTTGGTGAAGTTATATTGAATTATATTTCTTCTTCGTCTTTGCTGTGGAAGTTGTAAAAGCAATTATTGTCTTTACTAAAACAAAGATGCACATTACATTTGCAACAATAAACTCTACTCTTTCCTGTACATTTTGAATATTTACAGCGACTTACTGACTCACTCCGCAGTGGAAGATGCCGTGTGTCATCATATCGGATTTCGTCAATAGGCCGAATTTCTGTTCTAGTTTTTTTTGAAGGTTCGATGTGGCAAGAATTATTGTTAGATTTAGATAATGGTCTTCCTCTTTTTCGGGTAATTCTCTGATTAATAGTAGTCAAACAGTGTGACAAATAAAGCCGAAAATTAAGTAAATCCATAATATCTTTCGAAGGAGTGCCGATATGTTTATGGGCTATTTTATATTCAATCCAGCTTGATACAACTGCAAAATCAATAAAATGCGCGATCACCCGTAATGTCCATTTTCTTGATTTATGAAAAAAGCGATAGTAACTTAAAAGTTGATCAAACAAATCGACTCCACCCATTCCCATATTATAAATTTTAACGATTTGTGGTTGTTTTATTTGAACGTATATTGATTTGAGTTTATCGTATCGTCGTACCATTGCTTCTTCTCCGATTCTAACAAAATTTGAAGCTAAATAAACTGCTTTGTTGTCTTGCCACTTGATCACACTCACTTTTCCATCTTTCCTTGTTATTTGGTCTGAAGATCCACGTCCTTGCTTTTTCAAAGTTTTGTCATAGATGTGAGGCTGGTTCCGAAATCTATTGACACGAACCGTTCCAATAGCGTTTATCTGAAGTTGAGTCAAACATTCAAATAATTGGTAGGAGCTAAAATAATTATCGAAACATAAGACATGCCCCGTAGTTTTGATCCTCTCAGCTAGTTGTAAAACGATTGCCGCTCCATATCCAAACCGCTGCACAGAAACTTTGTTTAATTCGGTTGTTGAGCCTTGATAAATTATAAAATCGTAAGGTAATCCGCTCTTACCGCATAATAAAAATACCTGAAATTGAAATAAAATATTAAATTTAAATGATATTTAGGTAAAAGTACCAAATATGCTATACATACCTTAATACCCCAAGGACAGGGTTTTCCTTTAATGTACTGTTTTATACTTAGATGGCCTTTAAATGGAATAATTTGTTCATCCACGGAAATATTCTCTTCGACAGTATGCTCTGCGCATCTTTTACGGATACAATTAATTAACGGTCGAGTTTTGAAAAACTTGTCTTGATTATCATCGGGTACATATAAATTATTTACGAAATGAATCGTATTACGAAGTTGGGAAAACCGCTCGTGTGACATAGCTTGTATAACTGTTTGAATAGATATGTATTTATTAAAATACATACGAATTCGTGGCATTTTTAGAGTACCCATTAAAATTTGAATACCAACAAATTTTAATAATTCGTTTGATGTCGTTGGCCGAAAATTAGCTACATTTTGTTGCTGAGCATAAAGATTGGTAAAGAAAGCCATACTTGAAAACATCTCTTGAGGAATGTATTTCATAAAAATGACATATGGAGAGGTTACCAATTCATCTTCGGAGAGCTCATGTTCAAATAAAAAACGGGTTGGCTCGATATTCCTTCTCGTCCATGCAATTTTCGATTTATCGGTTGTTTGAAATTTTCGGCTTTCATCAATAAATTCAAACTGAATATTATCGTCAATAACTATTTCAGCGCTTTCGCCGGTCCCCATTGCTAATAGCGTAGCATTTTCCTTTGACAATTCTTCCTCCTCATTGGAACATTCTGCTACAACTGCACCTTGCATCATTATTTCATCGAATAAATCGCTCGGTTTTTCTTTATTTACGTTGACTAAATCATTTTCGTTCTTTTCGTTAAGAATATCCTCCAAATAGTTCCTGGTAACAGAAACCTTTTCGTCCTCAGATAAATCAAGTTCAGAATCACTTGCATGTATCAAAAGAGCAGCTTCGTCTAGTGTAAGTTTGGCTTTTTTATTTTTAGCCAATATTCGCTTAAGTGCTTCTTTATCACTCATTACTATATAATTATAAAATTATGTTAGCATAAAATTACAACAGTTCAGTAGGAATGTCTACAAATAAGAACAAATTTATTAATGTATTTATTTGTACACACAACCTTTGAATCAAAATGTATTAATTTGAGAACACACAATTACAGCAAGATTTAGTCAATTAAAATAATAAATAAACTTACTTACTACTTGGTTTACGCAAATTAAACACTTTAAATTAATAATAATATTTTTTTAAATTATTTTAACCGTTTTTTAGTACTAAAAAACAATATTTTATATGGAGCAAAAACGACATGCAACAATCACCTAACCTCTATGAATACAAACTGTCATTATTACTAATATTACCACAATAGTTCTGTATAAAAACGAGGTAAAACATACTAAAAACAATACTGATCAAAATACACTGAAAAAGCAAACGGTGTTGGGAAAATTCTAAGAACTACACTGTTTGTAAAATGATGTATACAAATGAGTACATCATGACCCAAAGGGTTAAGCACACATTTACCTCAATTGACGTACCAATTCTCTAGAGGTAAAAATGGTTTGGTGAATACAAATCATGGTTTGGAGGGTTGAAATCGCTGGCTATTAGGTGCAGAACGAAACGTCAAATATATTATGTATAATGGAAACGCGGAAGTTCAGTATTTGGATTTATCATGTACACTGTTAAAATGTAGCTAAAATAACAATTTATCCGACTATTAGTCAGACAGTGTAACTATCCTTTTACGCTTGAATCTATATCTCGAATTGCATTAAAACCTGTTAAGAAATAAACACCCAAGTAACATTTGTTAAAAGTAAAACCGTCACCTAGTTTTATTGAGCTGGTACAACGGAACAATGTACATTACTACCTTTATAATACACCTGAAAAATACTAAAAGCTTTTATGTTATTTTGTAACATAGTTCATTAATTTGTTTAGCTTTAAAAGCCTTTAAGCCTAAGATTTTTTGTTTTGATGAGCTCTAGAACCTTAATTAGAGCTGAAATATTTTCCCATTTAGTGCTTGCAGGGTAATCTTATAATTTACGTTTCTGTAACGAATGCGCAGTTCAATATAATCCTAAATCCTTATGTGGTTCAGCAGCCGGAAATATTGGAAATAAAGCCGGGTATTAAAACGGAGTTGGTTGCACTATAAACCATTTGCTTTTAGAGTTATAATGGTGTATATCCATTTTGTTTGTGTATATTTTGTCACTTATAAATTTATAATAAAACAACTTAAATTATTTTTAAATAATTTTAATTGAAAAAAAATTTTCCTTATAGTAACAATATTTTATAAAAATTTTTTAGAAGATCGATTTCGGATTTACTCCTTCTTCGGTTCTTTTTTAACAACTATTCTTTGAATTGTTGTTAAAAAAGAACCGAAGAAGAAGTAAATCCGAAATCGATCTTCTAAAAATTTTTTTATAAAATATTGTTACTATAAGGAAAATTGTTTTTCAGTTAAGGGGACATTACACCTTCAAATTTTAAAAAATGAAATTTTTTCAAACATTTTTTTTTAATGGAATAAAAAGAGATATTTTAATGAAACTTTCCATGGACATTTTATTTAAGTCAAAGCATACACAAAAATTTTTTAGATTTTTTTCCGCCCCTTGTCGTCTGCTACGGTCATTTTCCAAAGAGACCGAAAATTCGCGGCGTGCATCAGAACTGCTCTCAGAAACGTCTGAAAAAAAAAAAAAAAACGTGGTTTTATTCAGCATTAAATCGCCTGGAATGAACTAAAAGGAAGAAAATGGTCTAAAAAATAACAAAATGGCGGCATTTTTTCGAAAATGGAGCTTTTTTGTCCCCTGCAATTTGTTGTAACTCAAAAAATTGAAAGCCGATTTTCCCTTCCGTAGTTCATTCTGAGCAGAAATATGTGTAGATCAACGTGTTAAAATTTTAGAACGATTGGATAAGTAGTTTTTTCTCAATCTTGCACGCCAACTTGAAAAACGTCATTTCGAGATAATCGAGTTTAAAGTTAAATTTTTGTTTACAACGTATTGCGTTGTTTGTATACAGCGAAGTAGACCAAAACCGTAGAATAAAGACTTTGACGCGCTCCGTAATAAATACAATAAAAATTTTTTTGTTGACATTTTCATGTTTATATTGTTAAAATCCTGTTCTAAAACGTTCATTCTAACATATTCGATCATAAAAAAAATTTCGATTTTTTAAAAATCTGAAGGTGTAATGTCCCCTTAAAATTATTTAAAAATAACTCAAGATGTTTTATTATAAATTTGCTTTTACCTTATTATGTAGTTTGATGCTTCTACTCTGCTCTTTTTTGATAAATTTAATTCGCTTTTTGCTTTTATTCAGCAAGCTAATATAGTTGGTACCATTTTAAAGCAAAATATTAAATTATGGTTAAATAGAGTTTAAAGTAAATTATTTGAGTAAATTATTTGACCATACTACATATAAAAATAACGGATTTATTTTATAGTAAAATGCAGTTACTAAACAAATGGGATGTAAAACTTCTGCACGATAAAAATTTAAACAAAATACTAAATGTTTGTAGCTGTACAGAGATACATTGGAAGTGGTAATGTTCTAAGAAAATAGGTGGTTTTATATTTTTCGTTCCAATACAATTGATTCGTTTTTGGGAATGTTTAATTCAAAGGACAATAGAAAAAAATTTACTTTAAAACAAAAAGTAGAAAATTTCATTTTTACCATTCAGAATCGAATGGTAAAATTTCTTGTGATGAAAAATACTTGGTCCGGTAAGATATCTAAATTTTCATTCTTGGCGTCCCACCAATTACAAAATTAACACTTGACACATTTTGACCCAAACAATTTTAAAAGTTTCCGATACTAAATTTCACAATACAGATTTTAAAATTTTAAATTTCGCAACCAATATCCTGAAAAAATTGAAATCCTATTTCTCGGCGAGTGGCCCTATTCTGGCTATTCCCTGGGAATTAGGAATTAAACTATTTTGACTATTTCGACACTATTCTATAATCAACCAAACCATCTCCAAACAACCGAATCTACCTTTCAACAACCGAGTCTATACGTGCCATCAACCTCAATTTCTGATCCGTCTATTAAGGATACTTCAAATAATCGTTCAACTAATATCCCTAATACTATTGATTTTCCAAACCAATTTGAAACCCAGAATGCAGTCGAACCAAATCAAATAATTGAGTTGAAAAATGAGAATGACATATTAAGGGCAATTGACGAATTTCACGTAACTCCAGTAGGTGGTCATCAAGGTATCATGCGCACTTATAAGCGACTCAAGTCATACTTTTATTTCCCGAAAATGGTATCTCGGATCACAAAATATATCAAATCATGCGAACATTGCCAGAAGAACAAACATGGGCCAATGACCAAATTACCTATGAAAATTACATCTTCATCAAAGAGACCATTCGAACGAATTTTCCTCGATATTGTTGGACCACTTATTAGTACTTACCAAAATAATAAATATATTCTCACTATTCAGGATGATCTTACCAAATACTCAATCGCTTGTCCAATTCCCAATCAAGAAGCAGAAACTATCGCTAAAGCCTTTGTTAAGGATTTTATTTGTATTTTTGGCTGTCCATTAACACTACTAACTGATCAAGGCTCGAACTTCGTTGGTGAATTGTTTACAGAAACTTGTAAGTTGCTTAAGATAACGAAATTTCAGACGACAGCGTATCATCCTCAGTCTAATGGAGCTGTCGAAAGATCCCACAGAACTCTGTCTGAATATCTGCGAAACTTTTGTGGTTCAGATCCTTTACGTTGGGATTCATGGCTTCAATATGCCATGTTCTCTTACAACAGCACCCCTCATTCTAGTACTTCTTACATGCCTTATGAATTAGTTTTTGGTAACAAACCAGTAATTCCCCATTCGTTTCAAGCTGAACCTGATATTGTTAATAATTATGACGATTATGTGACTGATCTAAGATATCGTATGCAACAGTCATTTCAATTGGCGCGAGAAAATATATTGAATTCAAAATTTCGATCAAAGGAACGTTATGATAAAAATTCGCAATCAATAGAATTTAACCCTGGTGAATATGTACTATTGAAAAACGATGCTAGGCCAAATAAACTATCACCACTTTGGCTAGGTCCTTACAAGGTTAATAAGATAATATCAAAGCAGAATACTTCAATAATTATTGGAAGAAAATTCAAGACCGTTCATAATAATCGCCTGAAGGCATTTAATCAAAGGGAAAATTAAGCATTGAAAATGAAACTTATGATTTATTGAAAATTACTACTTTTTATTACTTTAATTACTTTCTATAAATTATAAATTATGTGTATATATATATATATAAATTTTATACATTATTAAATAATTTTGAATGTAAACAAATAAAAATGAATTTCTTTAAAACTTTATGATTATATAGTATAATGAATTAAACCATGTTCTATAATTGTTACTTTAGTTCTAAGATTGCAGATTGTTCAAGCCTTGGTGATATTTTATCTTATATAAGAATATCCAAAGATATATCTCCGATTTATCTTTTCTTTTGGGCGGAGATGTCGTATAAACGTATAAAATGCCACCAATGCTTCCTCAATTCAAACATTACTATGATGTTCTAAATGTAAGCCAATTAATCTTAACAATGCTTCACATTGATTTATATTATTATATTTATTATATTAAATTTGAGCAAAATTACAGATGTACTAAAATCCCCCTTTACAAAAAAAAACTATAAAAGAAATTGCATTTTGCAATTTCGGGGGCTTAATTTTTGTGATATTATAATTGGTTGGTCACAACGGTGAAAATAAAATTGAACTTGTGTAAAATAATTATTACAAGCGACAAAATTGTGTTTAACTTTCCATCAAACGATTTCATCCACGACAGGATCACTTTTATAAATTCCCTTTTTTTATTCTCACGACGACTTTTATATTCCATTCACTTCTTCTTCTCAAAAAAAAGTAATACTCTTCTCTACTCACGGTGAACATCTGCAACTAACTCAAAAAGAGTGTTACCACTCATTACTTTATAACAGATGTAGCACCGACGATTAAATAAACAAAATAAATAAAAATGAATAAAAATTAAATTCATTACAATCAGCTATTCTGACTTCATGGTAGGCCTCAATCATCATCTTCTAACTCCGACGATGTTTCTCCAAATTCATACTCCGGTGATATAACTAAACGCATATGATCAGCTGGAACGGTTCCCTTGAAGCGTATTCTACCGTCCACTGAACAATTCTCTTCAACTCTATACCTATCGGCATATAACACTTGGTATGGTCCTCTAAAACGTGTTACTAGTTTACGGCTTTCATCCGTAGCAGGAGGTTCCCTAAAAACAACTACTTTATCTCCAATTTTATACTTGTCTGGTGCTTTGAACTTTATTTTGAATCTTTCCCTTTGTTTGTCTTGATTTATTTTAGTTCTTTCCGATGCTTCTCCTCGTAGATTTCCTCTTAATTCGGTATCAAACTGTCTATTATTATTTTTTACGCTCGTCAAATAGAATCAATTTTAATTTATCCTTGGAAATTGGTTTGGGCAAGAACCCAAATATTAATTGTTGCGGCGATACTTGCGTAACTGAATGTGGGAAACTATTCATAGCCCACTGTATTGCCTTCAATTTCTCATCCCATTTATCGTTTTTGTCATCTGATATTGTACGTAGAGCATGAAGAATAGTCCTATTATACCTCTCCACCGGTCCATTAGCCCTTGGTGTAGCCGTTGCATTCTTAATATGCAGTACATTATGATCATTGCAGAACGATTCGAAGTTTCGGTCAACCAAGGTCGATTTACGAAAGGTCGATCCCATACCGAAATGTAATGTTAATTCGGTGACAGCTTTGATGACGAACTGTGATTTTGTATTTTTACAGCTTTGGGATACACGTACTTTGTATACGCGTCAACAATTACAAGTATATAACAGTTTCCTTTCTAACTTCTTACAAAGCGTCCTAAATGGTCCAAATGCCATGTATGGCATGGAGTGGAGATTTTTTCGATGGGATGCAAAGTGATTTTATTTTTATCATGATTTTCCTTATGAAATAAACATTCATAACACGTTGCAATATACTTTTTTACGAATTGTCGCATTCGAGGCCACCAATAAACTTCCCGTAAAGCAGCTAGAGTTTTATCTATACTGAAATGACTCATTTCGTCCTGACATGACCGGATTACCCTAGCAATTCCCCGTTCACTCGTCGATGCAATCGGCCACCTTTAATTTCAAATTCCTCATTCGCAGGATTGGCTGTATGTATTTGCTTCAATTTTCTTTATATCAAGGTCATTGTCTTGTAACATTTCTACCCATGATTGATCTACACTTTCAATGTGCATGACATCTAACGTAACAGGTTCAATATTTCTTGGTGGGTCAACTGGATTTCGCGATAAAGCGTCTACGTGACACATCTGACTTCCACTTTTATGTCTTATCTCAAACTCATACTCTTGTAATCTGAGCCACCATCTTCCTATACGTGGAATGATATTACATTTTGATGACTGTGAACCTTTTACCTATTTGCTTCAATTTTCTTTATATCAAGGTCATTGTCTTGTAACATTTCTACCCATGATTGATCTACACTTTCAATGTGCATGACATCTAACGTAACAGGTTCAATATTTCTTGCTTCATCCTATAAATGGTCGAAATCTGTTCAACGACTCCACTACAGCTAGAGCTTCCAGTTCAAAACTATAAAATTTTCTCTCCAGATCAGTTGTTTGACGGTTGCAATACGACACTGGATGAAATTCATTATCATCCTCCAATTGAAATAAAATTCCGCCCAATCCAATAGTACTTGCATCCGTATGTACTTCGTGTGATTTATTATTATTTAAAAGAACTAGAATATCAAAGGCATATCAAAGGCATAATTTATTCCTCAATTCTTTAAAAACCTCAGTTTGTTCATTAGACCACTGAAACTTAACATTTTCTCTCGACAATCTAGTTATCGGCTCCGCTAATACTGAGAAATTATGAACAAATTTTGTAAAATACGAGGCTAGGCCAATGAATTGTCGAAGTTGGTGCACATTAGTAGGCGTAGGAAAATTATTTACACGTTTAATTTTATCCATGTCTGGTCTAATTCCATTTCTATTGATTTCATGTCCAAGGAAATCCATTTTTTCAACCATAAATCTGCACTTTGATGATTTTAATGTAACTCCATATTCCCTTAATTTATTTAAAAATCTTCTAGGTAGAATCATGTCGTCAATATAAGCAACTATATTCTCACTAACTTCAGATGTTAGTTTACTAGCAAAACATTGGAAAACGGCCGGGGCATTGGCAAGCCCAAACGGCATTCGCTCAAATTGGTATTGTCCATCGGGAGTGACAAACGATTTATATTTCTTACTATCTTCATCAACAGGTATTTGGTAGTACCCACTAGCAGCGTTTAAAATTACTCTTCAGTTTGTTTTTATTCCCTTTCTTCTAGTTTCAAATGAATTTTCCAATTCTCTTTTCTCTTTTTCAATCAAAATAGTAAACCAAAAATTCACGAATACTATTCAGTAACAAATGAATAATGAGCGAAGAAAAGAAAAAAAAAATGAGAGAATGGATCTACTGAATAGAATAGAAATATATTTTTCTTCTGTATTGTTCACTGCTGAATGAATAATTAGTGAAAATTTTTTGAATAGTATTTAAATGTACAAGTTTTATTGAAGGTGCAAAATTGTTTTGATTTATTTTTGGGGCTATATCGAGAATTGAGTTCGAACAGTGATAATTTTGGCCAAAAATTCGAATATTTTATGATAATTTGGTGTAAAACGACTAATTTTATTTTCCTTATGCATAACTTAAACAAAATGAATTTTTCATTCTTCAGTTTCACTCTTCCCTTTGTTTGAATAACGAATAGAATATTTCGTAGTATTGAATTGACTTATAATAGAGAATATTTTTTCTTTTCTTCTTTGTTCGACGCAAAATAAATAATCATCGGAATATGTTTTGGTTTCTACTCACTATTCAAATCGATCAGTTGTAACAATTATTATTCGATGTGCAGAAAGGAAATAATAAATTTTACAGAGCGAGTTTTGAAACGCTGCCCACTAGCCAGATCAACTACAGTATAATATTTAGCTCCTTCTAATTTTTGTAAGCAGTCTTCGATATGCGGAACTGGATATCGATCTTTTATAGTCTTCTTATTTAATTGCCGAAAATCTACACAAATGCGATCTTCTCCATCCTTTTTCTTTACTACTACAATAGGTGAGGCATAATTAGATTCCGATGGTCTTATTATACCTTGCTGTAATAATTCATTGATATGACACTTTACATTTTCTCGTTTCGCCGGTGACAATCTATATGGATGATAAGATACAGGTTCAAAATCATTTAATCTGATTTTAATTGATACCTTATTAGTTTTCCCGATTTCGTTCATATTTAAAGCAAAACAATCTCTAAATTCTGCTATTAAATCAACAAATTGATTTCTAATATTTTCGTCGATATTTTAATTAATACATTTCTCCATTAATTCAACATTAATATTTTCGAAATTATTCTTCGTAATCATTAGAACTTGTTGTAATTTTTGTTTTCTTTTCCCACAAAAATATAATTTATCCAAACTATTTACAAACTTGTCAGTAAATCCAAAATTCTCATTAAAATCATTAAAGTAGACATTAATATTTAACACTTCTTTTTAATTTTCAACGAAGGAACTATTTTCACTGCTAACGTCATTGTTTTTAATATCTACACTCAATTTACCATTTACGTTGTTAATAATCAATTTTCCATAAGTGTCAGTCTTTAAAATTTTTAAAATATTATTTCCTTTTACAACGACGATGCCATCGTGATCCAACGCACTATGTACAATCATTAATTGCTCTTGTTGATCACTATTAGGCACTATCAATATATCAACTATAATTTCAACTGAATCTATTTCAAGTTTCACTTGAACAATACCAATTGTAGTGGAATATCCTTTCCCAAATTCTCTTAAATGTTGGAAATGATTCTTATATTTTAAATTCAAAGATTTGCATAAAGACTCTGTCATGGTAACACAATTCGACCCTAAGTCAATAAAAGCACGTACCTCATGACCGTCTATTACCACTTTATTAATATACTCATTTTCACATGACACCATTCTTATCATATTCGGTGGCTTCTGTTCTTTTTGCGGTTCTTTTGTATATTTATCAGTATTTCGCTTAAAAGATGAAATTATAATGACTTTCACGTTTGCAAGATGAACAAAATATTTTTTTTCTACAGTCACGAGCAATATGATTTTTAGAACTACATATACATATAACATTGACGAGCCCGATTATTTTCAAAATTTTATTTATTCGGATATTCTTTATTTAGTTTTTTGTTGCCTAATATATTTTCATAAGTTTTTAATCTATTTAATAGTTCCGAGACCGATTGAATGTTTTGAATAGCTAAAGCTTGTTAAATTTTATCATCACTATCACTTAGTCCTGAGATTACATACTTAATAATAGTTTGATCGTCAAGATCAATTTCACTGGCAATTTTCCTAACGTTATTCACATACTCTGTAAAAGTTTCTGATATCTTTTTCTTTCGATTTGCTAATGCAAAATGCACATCGGCTACATCACGACTTCTGTCAAATTCACTAATAAAATCACATCTAAATTGTCCCCAATCACGGATATTATTAGATACAGATTGGTACCATAAATTAGCGACACCCTTTAGCTTACGTATAGCAGCATATAAAATAATTAAATCATTTAATTTATAAACATCTCTAAGATTTTCTATTATATTAATCCATCTACGAGCAGTAATACACTCCGAATCCGACGGATTAAAGTCTGTTAACATTTCCGAAAAATCGCGCGATGGAAAACTGAAGATCGTTCGCTGCATCGACTCCGATTGAATGAGCTCGATTGTGTTGCTGATCATTACCCACACGATTCATATGTTGGTAATCCATATTGTTCGATAAAGTTGGCACACAATAAGGAACATCCTCATTATTTATATTAACTGGATGGTGATGCGGTGTTGAAGTATCGTAAATATTATGATTGTTAAAATCCGGAAAATACTGAAGATTTAGGTTATGTTGGAAATTTGGTATATAATACTGATGATCCATTTTAGCTTTGTTCGAAGATTATTATGTTTTCTTCATACAATATATGTTTGATAAATTTCATAAATTGTTTACCCGTGCCCAAAAATAAGTGGTGAAAACTTTTAAAGTATTTTTTATTTTTAAATAATTATTTCTCGCCGATAATTTCTTAATTAACCATTAGGCGATAATGTCCACAATCCCACTTCTGATTTGTAATCGATTAATTTGAAACGATTCTTTAAATAAAACACGATTATGTCGGATAACTTTTATAAATCTCCTTTTTTTATTCTTACGACGACTTTTACATTCCATTCACTTCTTCTGCTCAAAATAAAGTAATACTCTACTTTACTCGCGGCGAACATCTGCAACTAACTCAAAAAAAGTGTTATTCTCGACGAGTGGCCCTATTTTGGCTATTCCCTGGGTATTATGAATTAAACTATTTTGACACTATTCTAGCAGATATGAATTATTTTTTCAAAAAGTCTATTCTGGCGATTCGAAATTTTTGAATGTAGGGAAAAATAATTCCATTTTATGTAACCTTTTAACGTTTGTTTTTCTCTAAATTTTTTTTTTTTTGGGAATTAGAAGAAACTGGTTGTTTAGCTCATGCTCACTGGTTGATAGCATCGGTAAAGTTTTTATTTTATATGTATAAAGTAAAATTTTTAAATACTGGCGGCTGCAAAATTCGAAATAGTGTTTTTCCCATTGGAAATGGTTTTCAATTATGCCAGAATACATTTTTGGGAATTGGGGAATAAAAATTGAGAAATTATTGAAGTTTGGAAAAATAGCAATATTTTTCCCAATTCCCAATTTCCAGGGAATAGCGAGAACTTACTTTCTTCAGCAACCTAAAAGAAATTTTTGGGTTTGTCTATAGCCCAAAATCTTAGTCGGAATTTGACGAAATCGGATTTAGCTTGGGGAATTTGCACTATGTGTTAGGATAGATAAAAAAAGTTAAACATTAAAAGCGTACCATTGAAAAAGCTTCATCCTACCCTTAGATTTTCACCAATTTAGGACTATTTTACCTCAATATCTCTACCAGAAATTAATCAAATTTGATAAAACCATCTTCAAAAATATTTCTTGTGTGTACCAATTCAATTTGTTATTAATTGGCCCAATTGATCTTTCAGGGGTGAAAATTGGGGGTAATCTACGGTCCAAAATGTATAAGAATCAAAAACAAATTTCAAGTAAAATCGATTTCCCTAAAATTTATACTTAGGCTACTCAATTTTTTGTTATTCAATTAATTCGCCTGAATGTATGCAAGTAAGTTTTAATTTCAACTGTTTTTTACATAAACATATGGGCTTTAGTCACAATCAAACAATTTGCACAACAGAGTTGCGCAATCATGTTGCTCGTGGATGATGCTATTTATGTTGTTGCACAACAGTTTGAGTAAATTCAAAAGTATTTCAAATTATTTTTGCAACGCATGGCTCTTGGATAACTGTTTGATACGTGTATGTCGATGTTTTTAGTGTTGCACAATCTCATATCATGTCCGTAGTGCCTTAGGAATTAATAACTTGGAAACTAAATTTACAGAGATAGTGTTGTTGCATAAGAATTATGCAAACACATGTGTGGGAGCGGCAAATGGTTGGCGCAATTAAATGTGGTACAGACCTTTAAGAAACTATGAAGCATTTTCGAAAATGGTTTAATTTTAAATGATATCATTAACAAGTACGAGGGAAAATAATAAAAGCTAGTGAAGATTTAAAAAATGCAAAATTTGGACCATTTTTGAAACTTGGTACACATCTCTTTTACGTTTACTGTGTTAAAGGTTGCAAGAAAATTTATTACATAATAATCTGAATAAACTATCAAGGAAGACCTTAAATAGGTCTGGAAATTACAAACATGTTGGTGACTTTTTCATTGTTTTAAGCCTACTATGCACTTGACATGAAATTAAATTTTTCATATTAAAGGCAGCTACGCTGCTGAAGTGATAGGAAATGTCTTATATAAAATTGACACAAGCGAAAACGAAAATGAAAATTTCACCGCTGAATTTCACTTTGCGGTACGCAGCTTAGCTAGCGAAATGGAAGTTCCTCGTTTTGTTAGTTTTGCTTGCTCGTTTAAGTTAACTTGGAATTGGAAGCAGTACTTTGTCGGATTCCAATATAACCCTAATACTTTAATTGAAGTGGAATCGTCTATTTCCAGGATATCCATAGAGTTCGTGGGACCAGTTGTTTTAGTGAATATCATTTTCTCGTTTGTTAACCACTTTCAGAATTGTGTTTATTTCATGTTTTAATTTAGTAGTACTTTCAATTGAGTCGGTTCCTGCCATTAGATCGTCAATATACATGCTAATTTTAATGTGTTTTACGGCGTTTGGAAATGACTTTTTATATTTTTCGGTGCTTTCAATTAGTGTTCGGGTTGCTAAATATGTTGCGCTTGCTGTTCCTTAGGTGACAGTCTGAAGTTCATACATTTTTAATGGTTTGCCTGGGGTATCTCGCCATAATATCCTCTGATACTTTGTGTCATCTTCAGCTACAAGAACTTGTCGGAACATTTTTTTGACATCGGCGGTAAAAGCTACCTTATACTTTCTGAAACGTAACAGGATCTCGTATAGTGTCGATTGAACTGTTGGTCCAACCGCAAGACAATCGTTTAAGGATTTTCCCGTAGTGGTTTTAGCGGAGCCATCAAAGACAAGTCTTAGCTTGGTTATACTAATTGAACTCTTGATGATACCGTGGTGAGGTAAGTAGAAACCGTTGAACCTTTCTTCATTTTTGGTTATCTCCTTCATGTGTTCTAGCTATATGTACTCTGACATGAAGTTTTTATACATCGTTGCGAATTCTTTGTCTCTAGTAAATCGTTTTTCCATAGAGTTTATTCTTTGGATCGCTGTACGATAGGAATCGCCTAATATCGCCGGAGACTGCTTGAATGGATGTTGGACTTAAAATCGACCTGATACGTCTGCCAGTTTAGTTTTCTCATAATGACTTTCACAGAACTGTTCTTCTTCTGATAGTTTGGTACGTGGCAATTCAACTGATTCGTGTTCCCAAAATTTGTTTAATAGATCTTCTAAGTTATCTATAGCACTGTTCAAAGTTACCGCTAATGATTGTTTCGCTGGTTCTCCATTTGATTTTCCTGCTACCACCCATCCTAAAAACGTTTTTTGCATTATTAATTGGTTCGAAATAATTGTCTTACCCTCAGCAAGCAATTCAAAGAAACTGTCAGCTCCGATAATAATGTCTATTTTTAAACCTTTATAAAAATATGGATCCGCTAACTCGTACTGTTTGAAGAAATCGACATTAATGGATTGGATGATTGACGGTTTTGTGGTTAACTTGGGGAAGACAATGCCTCAATTTGCAGATGTGGTTCGGTTTTGTTCCATGGGGTGAGTACTAGTGATACTGATCCTCAAGTATATCCATTGATAACGCCTCGAATGGCCGATATGGCAAGCTTGGCGCAGCTTCGTTTTAAATGCGGTCTCCGTGCACAATTTTCCGTAACGAAGGAACCTTTTGATCCGAAATCCAACAATATTCGGCAAAATTGATTTTGATTTAGTCCGTCAAGTACACGTACTAGAGCGGTGGGTAAAAGCGAATTTCCTGTTTGGTTATTGGTGGTGTAACATGATGAATGACCGGCTTCGATCTCTGAAGATTTAGTCTCTGTTTTGTTTGATTCTGGTTTTAAGGTTAGGTTTCATGCATCAAAGTATGGTGCTTCTTGCCGCACTGCCTACATCGGAATCTATATCGACATGTGTATACACCGTGGTTGTCGTCGAAACAGTTAAAACAACGATTTTGCTTCATTATTAGTGTTTTTCTCTCGTTGAGCGGCATCTCCTTGAACTTCAGACACTCGAACAACTTGTGATTCTCGGTCGGACATATTACACAAGTTTCGACTTGAGAGCTATGTAGATACTGCATGGCTTTTGATAACAGGTTTTGGCTGAATTGATTGTTACCATTTATTCTGACCCTTTAACGACTCAAGTGCATCAAAACGTCTGCTAAGAAAATCAAAAAATTGTTTCAATGTTGGTAAGTTATGTTCTGCTGATGCTTGTGCCCTTAGGTTGATTGTTTCATCGTCTAGTTTGCTAATCATGATGTGAACCAGTTAGTGATCTCTTGACTCCGCATCTTCTTCTAATGCCCTAAGACCTCGGATGGTTTCGTCTGACGTATCTAATAAACGGCGTACCTTTGCACTGTTTGCTGTGGTAATTGAAGGTTGGAACATAAAAGTTTTGATAAAAGCATAAATGGTATGCTTTCTGCGGTCATATCGTTCTCGTAACTTCGTTAAGGCTTCTATATAGTTAGCATCTGTCGTGCTAAAATGCTTCAATAAACCAGCTGCTTCACCTTTGAGTGTTCCCTTTAAATATCGAAGTTTTTGCGATGGTGTTAATCTGTTTAAATTTAGGTATTGTATATTTTATGATAAATTCTAATTAGTTTTTATTTGTTTTTATTTTTAGGTTACGTTTCATCATTGGAGCTTCAACATGCATGTTGATTTATGTGGTCCAATGGAAGAAAAAGGTGTTGGTGACATACGTTATTTCATGTTAATTAAAGAGAAGCAACAAGTTTTCGTTTTGTATATTTGTTAAAATCGAAGGATGAAGTCTTTAATTGTTTAAGTTCGTTTATTCCAATGGTACAAAATATGAATAGTTCATGTATTGTTCAGTTTGATGTCAAAACAGCATTTTTAAATGGTGATTTAAAAAAAAATGTTTTTATGAGCCAACCAATCGGATGTGATGATAATAGTGATCGTGTATGTAAACTAATTGAAAGTTTATATGGTTTGAAACAGGCATCACGTTGTTGGAATCAAAAATTTACAGAGTTTATACGTAAATTTGGATTCAAAGTCTGTAAATCAGATACTTGTATTTTCTACCGGAGTTATTTTAAAAGTATAACAATTATTGCTATTTATGTGGATGATGGTTTAATAGCATATAATGATGAAACCGAGATGAAGAGCGGTATATTGTATCTGCAAGAATATTTTAAATTTAAGGTGTTCAATTTGAATTGTTTCCTTGGTATACAAATCGAAAAATCATCAAATGGTTCGATACGCATTCATCAGGGGGCATATGTTAATAAAGTGTTGAATCGCTTCAATATGAATGAGTGTAATGTGGTATCCACACCAGCTGATAGCAATCAAAATCTTAGTGATTTTGTTAACGGCGAGAAGAATAAAGATTTTCCATATCGTAAAGCAGTGGGAAGCTT
This sequence comes from Tipula vernalis, assembly GCA_958295665.1. Taxonomy (NCBI): domain Eukaryota; kingdom Metazoa; phylum Arthropoda; class Insecta; order Diptera; family Tipulidae; genus Tipula; species Tipula vernalis. The sequence continues at coordinate 379,295,787 of OY282559.1, forward strand.
AATGTATTTGGCGGTTGGTACACTCCCAGATATTAGTTATGCTGTAGGTGTTATCAGTCGTTACTTGGAGAAGCCAACTCAAGATCATGTCAATGCAGTCAAGCGCATTTTCAAATATTTAAAAGGATCGGTATCGTTAGGTATATTATTTAACTGTATTTGATTTTGTTGGTTACAGTGATGCAGATTATGCTGGTGATAGTGAAACGAGAAGATCAACCAGTGGCTATGTTTTTAACATCGGTTCACGTGTTATAAGTTGGGTGTCAACCAGACAACAATTTGTTTCGACATCAACAACGGAGTCGGAATATATAGCTGCTTGTCAATGTATAAAAGAGTTAATTTGGCTTAAAAATTTAGTTGCTGAATTGAATCCTGGTCAAGAAGTTAAAGCAAAATTTTACATGGATAATCAGAGTGCTATTCGTTTGATCAAAAATCCTGTATTTCATAAAAGGAGCAAGCACATTGATGTTCAGTATCATTTCATCCGTGAAAAATTTCAAGAAAATAATTTTGAATTACGTAGAATATGTACAAACGGATGAACAAATGGTTGATATATTCACAAAGGCATTAATCAAAAGTCGCCACAACTATTTGTGTAAATTAATGAATTTAAATATAAATTTTGCTTAATGTAATTTTAATTTAACGTAGTCAATTTTTTAATGAATGTAGAGTAACGTTATTTAATTCTATAATAATAAGTGGGAATGTTGAATTATATTATTAAATTAAATGAGGCAATACTAAAAATATAAAGGTTCTTCCTCTTCCTTGTTAGCTTGATTGTCATGCAATAAAGACGTAAATAAATTAACTAAAAACAAATTCGCTTTTCGTTATGTATTTTTTATTTGTGCATCTCTGAATATTGTTTAGTACATAGTTTTCCAGCTCTGATTGATAAATTTCAAAAATGCCTCTGATAATTGACATAACCCAATATTGTGCCAACTTGCGTTTGAATCGCATGATTGTAACTGCACATTTCACACATTTCATAGAAAATTGAATTTATATTGAAAATCACTGTTTGATACTGCCCACAAATTCTGGCCAAAAATATGTAATTTGCTAGAACGTTTAGATTGTAGTGGTTGATGCCACTGATAATTAATTTTGACATATGCTTATATTGTACCAACTTGCGTTGGAATCGCCTAGAAAATTGAATTTATAGTGAAAATCGCTATTTAAGACTGCCCAAAAATTCTTTGCCAAAAATGTGTAATCTGCCAGTACGTTTTGACTGCAGTGATGCATCTGAAAATAATTTTATGTTAGGAACGATATGTTATCAAACGAAGTTATAAGGCCATGACGACCCATGAAATTAACGAAGGTGTTTTAGATACTAGGTTAACTTTTATATGTAGTTACTTCATTAAGCATGTGAACAATTGACAAAATCTCTAGAATTAAATCCATAGAACCTGGGAGCTATTTTTGATGCTAGGGTAGCTTTTGTTTTTGCGATATGTAAAATCTCTTTAATAAGCTCACACTAATACATCTACAATAGAAATGTTTTATAAATTCATCAGGAATATTGGTAATTGGAATTGAATCATTGCCAGAAAAAGTTAGAGGTATTCGAAATTATTAGGAACTGAAAATTTAAAAAGTTTCTTCAGATTAATTCCACTTATGGTAAAAAGGTCAATTCTTCCTGAATTTAATAAACGGAAATGTAACTTGTGACCAAAGAAGCCTAAGAAATCCGCAGTTTGGTTCGGCTACTAGAAGAATTTATTTAACGGTACCGTAATAGTGTGCCAGCCATTGTGGAAACCTAAAATTTTTGCCGATCCTTATATTTATTAATGCCTGTGTACTAGCTAGCCGCCATTTTGTTCCTTCTCCCATTTCCCGCACCGAAATCACCGAATTAATATGAAACATAAAACTGTAGTCTGTTAAAACAAAACACGATCAAATTCGACATATTGAATAAAACAAATATTATTAACTTATATTTGCCATTGGAAAACTTAAATGTGTACACACACAAACAGACGAAACTGAAAATATGTTGGCACGTTTTTACTGGTAAAGAAAATAATAGTACAACACACACACACACAACAAATATGAAGAAAAACAGTAACAATATACTCTTGGAACCTTTTTTTTTCCTGTTTTGACATGTTTATTGAATTTTGAAGCAAATAAAAAAAAAATATAACGCGCGCGCCTCTATATAAATTTTCACGAATTAAATTATAAACAATTGAATTTATGGATGTTCAAATGTTTTTCATTTCTTTATAAATAGTATTTTCACGAATATTTTTTTTTTCTGTTTTGGAAAAATTACAAGAACGTTTATTTTTGAAATATATGTAACCAATTTGTTTCGTATAAATATAGGTAAATGATTCGTGATAAATGTTGTGTGTGCCAACATTATAATTGCTTGATTGACATAATATTGCAGATAGGGTAACTTAAAAACAAAATACATACGAAAATCATTTATCTTAGTATTTGTAAAAGCGAAACGCTCTTTTTATACCTATAAAGGGAATAATATGTAAAGGGAATTTTCTTCGAACATTTTGCTGCGACAGGGAATGAAAAATGATAAGACAAATGAACAATATTAGTTTGTTCCACCAAAAACCAGTTATGAAAATCCACCGTTCATGTATTCTAAATTATGTTCCATTATATCCTTATATACGTACATTATAGAATATGAATGACTGAGATGTGTCACGTGACATTTAAATTTGAAACCGTACAGTTTCTTTTAAATTCAATTTTGTTGTTGTGCCATCGTTGTTACATTGTTGTTATTTATAAAGAAGAATTTATTTAAAAAACAGCAAAAAAATGTAAAATGAATTTTCCGTGACTTTTCCTTCTTTTCTATAATACAATGTTATACCAAATTGTTAGTTGAAAGAAAAATAAAAACATTTTGGTGGTTGGTTGGTTGATTTTTTGCGTGACATTCTTATTATTATTTTTTTTTTGTTGCTGTATGTTGTGTTGCTTTACTTATTGTTTTAGGATTTCCGGAATAGCAGGAATACGCTTTTTTTTTGTTCTATTCTATTTGTGTTGACATCTTTTGGATCGGGAACACTGTAAACGGAAAAATAATTTATTAGTTTTGTATTAAGTTTAGTACATGCATGTGAACTCTGTCGTTGCATATAAAGGAATGTTTGTCGTTTTTATTTATAAGCATAAGAGATTCATATCTAAGGATCGACATATTTTAAAATTATATAGTTACTCGATAATACACTTACACGCAAACCGTTTTGAGATTCGCAACATTCAACAGACCAAAAATGAGCTGCATTACCTAGTCAACGACGAAACCAAACACATCTTTGCACCGACGATCGAAAGACTTACAGAAAAGGTGTGCGAAATATATAGTAAAAAATAAACTCTTTCGTGAAACACTATTGTTAAACCCAGAAAGCCAATAATGTTTTTGGTTTTATTATATGAATATGTATCCACCAAGCAGAAGTGAGGACGAAGGAATCTAAACTAAAACCTCATGAAGTGATCAGAACATCGAAATCTAACGTCAACTCCCAATCCTAGAATCGAATCTCAACTCAACTCCCAAATCAATCCCTAACTGAAAGTTTTAATCCCTTATTCAACGGAAAATATGGGATTTCTGGTGTGATAATCACGTGAGAAATCCCTTCCTGTTTCCTAAAGTACGCTATGCACAAATTTTCTCATTACAAGCACAAAATTGCACAATCCCAATGGTGCGAAATATATATAGAAAACTTGGGTTTCCTAAAATGGGATTTCTGATGTGATGTACACAAATAATTAATAAGTTTTATAAATTTGTCAAAACCTTTACTTTGGTTTTACACATGAAATGTCATATTGGTCATTGATGTCTCTTTAATTTTCAGACTAAAAACCTTTTCATTGATTTGTAAATCTATAAAAATCTACTAAATCTGATAAAAATTCAATTACTTAATCCAATTAATTTATCATGAAATATGGCAACTAAGGAAAAAGTATAGGAAGATTTGGGGAATAAAACCCTTAACTATTGAACGAAACAGACTTGATTAGAATTACGAGGACAATTACAAGGAATTTGTTTTAGTTAGCTTGTCAGCACTTTTTAACTATAAAACTAATTTCCGTGGAATTGAAAGTGCCTTTTCGGCCGTAGGCAAAATAATGAGGTCAAACTTATTACTTCCCCCACACGTGGGGTCAAAAAAAAATGATCTAATTAAAAAAAACTAAACTATTATCACCTATTGAGCTATCATGTTTTATGCTATGGTGAGTTCCGATTTTTTTTTTTTTACTTTTGGAAGAACTCGTCATAAATAAAATTTCAAATTTTGGATATAAAATTGCTAAATGGGCCAAAACTTCCAAATTAGTTGATTACATTGGAAATTGGTAATAGAAAAAATCTAAAAAAAAAAAACCTTACATAACTCTGAAATTTGTACGGAAAAATTTAATTTTTTGTTTTTTAATGTTTCAAGTACTTCAAGAATTTTAATAGTTCGATAATTCAGAAGAATACATTAAATCCAAATTTGGTTTTAAATACCGAAGTAAAAATAGTTTGACACCAAAATTAAAAACGAATCAAATTCGGGTCGCGTTACGGTCGAATTAGAGAATTGTGGAAAAATTGAGTTTTCACACATTTAGTAAGCTCAAAAATATTTAGTTTTAACTTTAGTTTGGTCATTTTGTTACTGTTCTGCTCCACTAAGCTCTTAAGAATTTTGTAAGAATTTTTTTTACCTTCAATTCGGATGAAGCTGAGAGAATATTTTGAGTTGGTAGAATATTTTTTTTTTAAATTTGCGGGACATGAGATCCTTGAACAAGAATCCCCAAAATGCTTAGCTGTAAATTCATTATTATTGAACTTTTGGGGGCCCTGGATTTTATTTTTTTCCGATTTCGGAGGCCGCAGTATGAACAAGTTTAAGAACATCAATCATCCACATACTTTTTGCATAAAAATAAGATATCTTCTTTATACAAAATTATCAATTTTATTTAATTCACTTTTTTAAGCTTTATGTTTATAATAAAATGATTTTGTTGGTTTTTAGCTTAATTTATTTTTATTTTTTATTAATATTTTAATAAAAAATACCCGACGTTTCGACGGCACATCCCGCCATTTTCAAAATACAATTTATACTATAATTTCAAAGAAAAATTTTTATAACGAATGTTTTTCTAAAGTAACTAGAGTTCAATTTGAAATTTAGAAATTACTCAGTTTAACAGAAAAATAGTTTAAGTTATACAATTAGAGTGAAACAAATTTAAATTTAGAAGATCTATAAAATGCTGTCGTAATATTTTAACAAATACTTTGAAACTTTCTGGATATTTAACCAATTTTGAGATAAATTTTGATGTTTTTTGATGTAAATGTTTTCCCAAATTAACCTTTTATTGAGATTTTGCTCCTTTTCAAGTATCTCAGCGTCATCTATAGATAACGAGTAATTACTTCCACGTGGATGATTCGATAAAGCGCTGTGTGACAGTTTAAACTCATACGTAGAATCGTAAATATGTTGACGAACCCGTTTTTTAAAATTTTGTTTAGTTTGACCCACATACTCTTTTCCATACGAACATTTTAATTTATATATTAAATTTGATTGTAACTCCATAGGAATTTTGTCTTTTAATTTATTGAATAAAACCATGTCCAAACTTTGAAATGCTCTACCAACAAGTTGTATATCATAATTTTGTAAAAGAATTTTAATTTTTTCGAACAAAATTTTAACATACGGGACCGAAATAAAAAGTTTGCGATTATTTTCAACGATTAAATTTGGATTTACTACAATATTGTGGATAGCCTTTCTAATACCTCTAGTAACTACACTTCTCTGATATTTTGTATTAGAACATCCCTTAATATTTTAAAATTTTCACAATGAAAAACCTCATCCGATAATCTCAAAATTTTTTCAGCTAACAAAAACTGTGTTATTTTTGTAAGATAATGGAAGCTAAGAGTTATAATTTAGATACCGACCCGACCTAGTTTTTTTATGATATAAATCTGTAGTTAAACTTCCATCCTCATTACGTATTACCATCGTATTTAGAAAAGCTAAACGTCCTTGATTTTCAATTTCACAAGTAAATTTAATTCGCGGAGTAAAACTATTAAATGAATCCAAAAAATTATCAATTTCCGAATTTGGAATGGCCGCAGTATTATCATCAACATACCGGTAAAAGAAGATAGGTTTGACGAAACACTTCGGTTTCAACGTGTTCCACTACTAAGTTTGCCACTGTGGGATTAACTGGCGAACCCATCGGTGAACCAAACACTTGTCTAAAACATCTTCCGCCGAAACTAAATTCAGTATGATCTAACACAAATTTCAACGTTTCTACAAAATGTTTTGACTCCAGATTTGTATTACTACATGCTTTAATGCTATTCCACAATTTTTTAACCAAAAATATTATCAAAGATGAGTCAACGTTTGTGAACAACGAAACTACGTCTAATGATACTAATATATAATTTATTGGTAGGGACACATTTTTAATTTTATACTCAAAATCTTCCACGTTTTTTACAGCCGAAAAGTTATCTCCCACGTAAGGATTTTAATGTTAGACAAAAATTTGGATAAAATGTATTAAGGTGAACCTAAATAGCTTACAATTGGTCTCAAAGGAATTCCAATTTTGTGCACTTTTGGTAGACCATACATTCGTAGGGTCGTACCATGATAATTTTTAAGAAATTTAGCCAAATTTTTCTCGATTTTTCCTAAAAGTTCCCAAGAGCCAATGATTACATTTAATTTGGATTGCATTTAAGAAATACCAACTTTCCGAATTTCAATATAAGTGTTGTTGTCTGAAGCTGCGTACATGCTATACTTTTCTGGTGAAAAAATGTACACCACGAAGTTAGCTGTATGAGTTGAATTATTTCCAACTAGAACAAAAAGTTCACCAGGGTAACCAATTTTAACAAAAACTTTTACTATTTTGCTAACTTCGTGGTGTACATTTTTTCACCAGAATTGGATCATGTACGCACCTTGACAAGAGTAACTCCATTTTTTCTACATATTTAATTTTTTCCATAAGTACCGTTATGTTACCCTTGTCCGCTTTCAACACATACAATTCGGGGTGCTCATTTAAAAATTACTTTGCATTTTAAGCCCCTCGAATCTGTTGGATTTCTTCAATACTCACAAATGTTTTACGCAAATAATTGTTTGTTTTAAAATTCGTCAACATATTTACTAGTCTGTTTCTAATCGTATTATGAGCTGTCTCATGTAGTCCTGAAATACCACTCTCCACATCCGCTATAATTGTATGATAAGGAACAAATTCTTTTTTAAAACGTAAACAATTTTAAAACGTAACCTATTACCTAACTTTACAATTTTTATAGTGTCCACAGGAATTTCCAAACTTGTCAAATTTACGACCCACTTTTAGTCTTTAATATCCTTCAATTTTCTCTCGAGTTGGCTGAATCTGTGAATTGGGTTTCATTTCATTCCCGTATATTAAAATTTTGTTAAAAAAAAATTAAAATTCTTTTACAAAATTATGATATACAACTTGTTGGTAGAGCGTTTCAAAGTTTGGACATGGTTTTATTCACTAAATTAAAAGACAAAATTCCTATAGAGGTACAATCAAATTTAATATATAAATTAAAATGTTCGTGTGGAAAAGAATATATGGGTCAAACTAAACAAAATTTAAAAAAACGGGTTCGTCAATATATTTACGATTCTACGTATGAGTTTAAACTGTCACACAGCGCTTTATCGAATCATCTACGTGGAAGTACTCACTCATTATCTATAGATGACGCTGAGATACTTGATAAGAAGCAAAATTTCAATAAAAGATTAATTTTGGAAAGAATTTACATCAAAAAACATCAAAATTTATCTCAAAATTGGTTAAATATCCAGAAAATTTCAAAGTATTTGTTAAAATATTACGACAGCATTTTATAGATCTTCTAAATTTAAATTTGTTTCACTCTAATTGTATAACTTAAACTATTTTTCTGTTAAACTGAGTAATTTCTAAATTTCAAATTGAACTCTAGCTACTTTAGAAAAACATTCGTTATAAAATTTTTTGTTTGAAATTATAGTATAAATTGTACTTTGAAAATGACGGGATGTGCCGTCGAAACATCGGGTTTTTTTATTAAAATATTAATAAAAAATAAAAATAAATTAAGCTAAAAACCAACAAAATCATTTTATTATCAATTTTAATTCATCAAATTCGTGGTGCTCTTCAGTATCAGACTCTGGCGAAGCTAAGAATAAGCCAGTCCTGGGGGTCAATTCTTGTTCTATGAAAAAACCTAATGAAAAAATGTTTTCATTTTGATTCCATCAAGTCTTTTTCATTTATAACATTTCACACAACGACAATAAGCGATTCTCGATGTCCAAATGAAAAAGAATCGTGAGAAAAACGCTGAATAAGTTATTTCCATAGTAAGCTACACTGTAAACACATATTTTTTCGAGTTTCATGTATATTTCCGCTAGCTGATACAACAATTGGTTTAAATATTAGCTAAATAAATGATAAAGTAGATTTAGTTAATCATTTTTTGTCATTGGCTGTCAAAATATAAAGTTAATTATAAAATTGACCAAATTATTTTTAAAACTTAACTAAATTAATTATTTGGAGGCTTTTCTTAAATATACGAAATAGTTTTTAATAGATTTACTTATTAGTTAAGTTTAAAGTGAATCATATTATACTTTCAATGCACATTTAATGGTAAAAATACAAATTAAGTTTTTATAGAATTTTATTTCCATATTTATGATGTTCTCACCGCCAAAATGGTCGGTGTGAAAGTTTTATTCATATGAAAAGATTTTGACGTCATTTTTCTCCTTCTCATGGAACATGAATCGGAAATGTGTATTTCTCACTGAAAAAACTTTTCATTGTACTTTTCATAGAACGAGAATTGACCCCCTGTAATGTGTATGTAATTTATCCATGAAATATTTAAAGATTCGTTGGATAAATTATTTTCCTCAAAAATTTTTTTATATGTAGATGGGCGTTTGCTTTCCACATTTCACTTTGACTTCAAGATTTAAATCTTTTTAAAGCGTCGAAAATTTTTGTTGCTGACGGAACTTTTGTAAACATTTTTAAAATTTCTTTGATTTTTATTCATGTTACAATATTGGTGAAAAGTCTCATACCAAAGGGACGAAAAGTGAGCTATGAGACCTATATTTACTATTATGCTAGGGTAATGCGTTAAGAAATGATTTTTAGGCAACAAATCTACTTTAAATTCGGATGCGATAGATGTCAGATGTTCTTCTATTACGAGTTTTTGGAAAAACTATATGCAGCACTACTATTGAGATGCTGAGAAATTGAATAACTCTTTAGATAGTAAACCTGTGGTTATATTTTGTCTAGAGCTGTATGCGGTCGTTCATTTGGTCATAAGTCACATATTTTCTTTATACTACATAGTTTAAAAAATGCTTTATGCTAAAAGGATGCTGCTAATGCCTTCCAAAATATCATACATAGAATCTACTGTTCTACTTTGACAAACATTAAAATTATGTACAGACTGCTTTGAAACCCTTTGATTGAGTCGAACCACCATTAAAGGTCTTTCAAAGTGTTATAATACCTTCGATCTTACGAAGTTTATGTTCATTGTTCACGAAAGAATTTTGATATAACATCCCTAGGAATGTCACATATGCGGCAGAAGTACAGTGGTAAGTACAAATTCGGAACAACCAGGAAAATGAATTTCCAGCGGAAGTTCCAACGATTCCGCAGCATTTGTGGTTCATATCCCATCCGGCCGTTGAAGATAGCTTGCGATTGAAGGACAGTTGATAGTACTTTGCGTAGCCTAGACATCTCCGAAGGCTCCTGAATATTGCTACAATATAGTCTCTAAGATCTGTTCTTGGCATTCTCAATTAATATTTCTAAATTTTGAGGACTTCATTATAGGAGTTCAAGGCTAGTCTCTCTATCTCTAGGGTGGCTTAGATTACCCCTAGCCCTGCTAAGAGGACTAAAGCCCAGTATCACTTCATTAAAAGCGCCGGACAGCTCGTCCACTAAGCCATCGTGGTCTTGCGCAGTTTTTGAAGGTTTTGACACCGGAACTGGTAGTGAGTTACCCAGAATTGTTCTAAAGGTATCTCAGTTGGCTTTCCTCCTATTTCTGTAAATTGGAATTTTTGGAGAAGCGATGAAGATAACAATGATCAGAAAAGGAGTGGTCCTCCGGCTCTGGATTAGTGTCCGTGTCCGTGGAGAGAGATTTTGCTTGGCTGTCTCCCATTTCCGCGCTCAAAGATGAGCTATTAAGCACCGTGCTATAGTGTCTGAAGCCTCCGGGTTGTCCGCGTCCTTCTTGTACACCTCGAGTGTGACTACACTAACACCACAGTTACTATATTAATTTTTTTTTGTTGAATGTTAATTAATTCATGTAATTTCTAATAAGCTACCGGTGATTAGACCATTTTAAGTGTGTTTCGATTAACACGAGAAGTATATTAGTATTTACGAACAGTAATTCAACGAAACTGACTAATAGACAGAATTCTATTTATTTACTTATATGATTTTTGCAATCTTCGGAACTTATTAAAATCATCAATAATTGCCTCGGAAACATTGCTTGAACATCTATCGAGATCCTCAATAGAGTTGATGTTGGTCTGTAGACCAATTACGTTATCCTAAAGTCTTTCATTATAGACTGGCCAATTATTACGTTTTGGTATTCTTACTACCGATTCTTTTTTGAAGGGGTTTTAATATCAAACCTGATATACATGTGATCCGAGAAGGATGCTTTCTTTGACACATGCCAGTCCAGAATTGTATCAGAGATACACACGACAGACATGGTAATATCTAGCACCTCCTTCCTGACTGCATTCACAAAATTCGCATCATTCCCTTTGTTATTAATAATTATATTTTTTGTTAAACAAAATTCAAAAAGTTGCTCATCTCTGATGTTGGTGTTACTAATTCCCCAGACTATGTGGTGTGAATTTGCATCGCAACCGATGATGATATTTTGGTGATGAGTCGTGCAGTAATTAACTAATCTCTGAATCGGTTCTGGAAATGGGTCGTCTTCGTCCCCGGGAAAATATGCCGAAGCACAGTTGAGCGTGCTTCGGCCTCCTTTGGGTGAAAGCGTCTTTATCGAGATCGCTGTTATGTCCCTGGAAAAAAATTCATTAATGGAGAATATATTAAGTGTCGAACGACAAAGAATTGCTGCCCTCGGCCTATCCACTTCCGTGTTGTAAATTAGCTTACCCGGTTTACTCGGCAAACCTTTGATTTTTCGATTGTGGGCCCACGGCTCCTGAATGAGCGCTCTGTTCCAGTTCTCTATTAAGAAAAGGCGGCTTAGGTTATAAGTGGTCGCCTTGGATTGATGAAGATTTATCTGCACAAATCTTAAATATGTGTGGTGTGTTAAATGGTGCATCATCTTCCCGTTTATTTTGTCTTGGGCCCTGAATAGCCTTGTTATCCCTTTTTGGGCTGTGATTGTGCTGTAGCCTTATTCTATAAAAAATAAGATAATGTTTACACATGATAAACAATGAACGAAAAGAGAATCGAAAAACAATTTAATGTAATTTTAGTAAAAAATCACAAAGTTTACCCGTTTTCACGTTTACACATTATCTTATTTTTTACAGAATAAGGGTACTGATGTGTGAATTTTTTTCCTGCGATAGCTATTGACAAGTCACATCAATGCAATCCATCTTCAGGCATAACAATCTAGAGGCTGATTTATTTTTGGCTGGAATGTCAATAACATAATCTGCATTAGCCGTGTTTTCCATGAGAACTGCACTAGAACTCGATAAACTTTAAATTCCTTTTATTCTATGTAAAACGAAAAAAAATAAATTCATAAAGCGCGAATGTGTAGTGTACTTGATATAATTACATATTTTGAGTTTAAAAATTTCCCCCTTCAGTTATTTCATCAATATTTTCTTATTTCTTGCTGACGTCATTACACGCAACTACACTCGATAAATTCATGGGTTTATCCTGTGTAACTAAAAAATTAGCTATAATTGTCATTATTTATTGCTGTAACAACTTAAAATATGTATTTATGTGAAATGCACTACACATTATCACTTTATGAATTTAATTGATTTTCCTGTTTACATAGAATAAAAGGAATTTAAAATTTATCGAGTTCTAGTGCAGTTCTCATGGAAAACACGACTATTATCGACTCTTTACTTTCCACTGAAAACTTTCGGTTAACTTTAATAGGGTTGCGAAATATAGTAAAAATAAACTCTTTCGTGAAACACCATTTTTAAAACAAGAAAGCCACCAAAGATTTTAGTTTTATCATGTGATTAGGCTGAAAAGATGCAAAGCGAAAGTAAAGATTGTATCCAACAAGCAGAAGTGAGGACGAGCTGGCAAATGATGAATCAGTGAGGATTCATGGAATTGGTAGTGGCAAACGCAACCAAACTCAAATTATTAATCCACAAGGCAATACCACTTTTGCCAGTTGTATTTCTTTGGCGAGTACAGTATTTCTTTTCTAAGAAGAAGTAAACTCTTTTAGCTAATAAAAGCGCCAAAAATCTGAATCTCTTCAGAAAAAAGTTTATAGATTTTTTGGAAGTATTTTTTTGTATTGTGTTTCAAAATGTTAACGAATATTTCTATTTCATTAAACAAAATAGTTTTCTAGTAGTGGCTAAGATCGGCTAAGTGTTATTAGTGAATTTTCCGAGATTAGATACAGTGTTTCAAGTAATTCCTTTTTATTTCAAGATTAATAATTAAATGCGATTAGTGAACAAACCTCTAATTATATTGAAGATTCTCTGCTTTTGTTCAGTCTAGTCAAAGTTCAAATGGCGCCGTTATATGTGTTTGGACTATTTTACTACATATGGAAGTATCATTCACATACAAAGTACAAACAATTTTAAAATTAATAAAAACAATTTAATAATTAATTAAAGAATTTATATTATAATTTGTTGTTTAATGTTTATGTTTAATTTATTTGATTTATTCAAAAATAAAATCAAAAATCACTCAACCAAGACAGATATTTGTATTAATACCGACACCAACCTTAGTCTCTCAATGCAATTATAGCTGATCGCGCTTAGGTGCTCTAGAACGGGGCTTCTGAAACTGTGGGCCACGGCTCCTTCAGGGGTCATTTAGCTGTTACCAAGAAGCTTTCAAACCTCGCCTTAATATCTCTAATAAACAGAACAATTTCTTCGCACAGTAATTTTTAAATCTACCTTTTTCTGTGCTGTTAATGGTTTTTGTAAAATATGTGATGTGTATATGACTTCCACAATCACGAGAATTTTGGTAAGCAAATTCTTATTCTACAATGAATATAAACAGGATTTTCAGATCGCAAACCTTGACTTGTGGGACAAAAAAATCATGGCTAAAATTAAGGCCTTTTATGAAGGAACAACATTTTCGAATCAGAGGTCGATATTCGAAGTAAATTCTCGGAAGTTTAGGAGCTAGCTATAGGTAGGTACGTGGTAGCGTCGTCTATTGTTTGATCGGTAAAATAACGCCCACATAAACAACACTGACATTTCATTGTGAGACATCAACACAAGTACTGAGGGTGATTTCAGTAATTGGTTGCATCAAAGGAGTGACATTGTAAACGCGGGCGTTCAACTATTTCTAATTATCTGGAGTAATCACGTGGTGACGCCGTCTATTGATTGGTCGATAAAATAACGGTCACATAAACAACTCTGCTTTATTCCATTTTAAGACATCAATACAAGTACTGAGGGTGACTTCAATAATTGGTTGCATCGAGGAAGTGTCATTGTGCACTTAAGGTTTGAAGCAATCATCATATATCGCAGTGAACATCAACGCAAGTACTGAGGGTGACTTCAGTAATTGGTTGCATCGAGGGAGTGACATTGTAAAAGCGGGAGTAAATAAATCTGAAGTATGGCTAGAATAGGGGCATATTGGCGTCGGTCGACTCAAATCATGGTTCGTTGTGGAGTGGCTAGTAATTTGTGTGTTAGTGAGTGATTAGGGAAGCATCGAATAGCACGGTCAAGGTTAAGGTCGCAGCGGTCAATCAATTTGTAGTTCGGTGGGAGTAGGTTTGTGATTCGTGGATCGGTCAGGGATAGGAGATGTATTCAAACGTGTCATAACGTATGATCAACTAGCGGGGTAGGGCGCAATCCAAAGTCAAAAGAGCATAACGAAGTCGGTAAAGAGAGGAGGAGCGAAATACATTATGGTAGACATAGCGAGAGAATTTACAGGATGACGAGGGATCGCCAAATGGAGTATTACCGAACGAACTTTGCTAACTGAGATTATACCAAAATTGAAACTTTTGGAGCGGGCTTTCAGTGAATTTACGGAGTGTGAAATGCAGTTAGCAAAAGTTGAAGTGACATCCGAAATGGTGGAGTACGAAACCAAATACATTAATATCAAGTCAAAATTCACCGAATTAATTGTAGTAGTACCACAGGCGAAGTAGGAGACGGCTCAAGTCGAAAAAATGATGTCTCGACTGTTACGGGAGCAAAACGAGTTCTTAACCAACATATCGGCTACTTTCACAAGCCAGCTAAACCAAACGGTGAGTCAGTCATTAGATGAGCCACATTGTTCGGCAAGACTTCCAAGTCTAAACGGTCTTCGACGGAAAGTGCACAGATTTTCCTTGTTTCAAAGATTTATTTACTGCATCGGTTCATAGAAGGTTAGTAAAGGAGTTTCCATCGTTCGAAGAGCTTCTCAAATTTATTAGCGAACGAACCGATGCACTTTAAGCATGCGATTCAGCAATCGGACCTGTAACAAAATCAAATTCAACCAAGGTTCATCAACTGACCTCGAGCGTAGAATCTGACGAGCTAGTCAAGTCATCTAAATGTGCATTTTGTGTTGAGTTACACCGAATATATGGATGTAATCAGTTTAAGAAATTAGACATAAATCAAAGACGCGAACAAGCAGCCAAATTGTACATGTGCTTCAATTGCTTATCATTACATCATCGAGCCAAGGACTGTCCAAGCCAATCAAGTTGTTTAAAGTGTGGACGAAAACACCATACCTTACTACACGAAAGCTACGGGTCGAGAGCAAATACGTCTTCTAATGTGGCAACTACGATATCGGAATTGACAGAAAGCGATCCAAGAACAAACGAAGCAACAGCGAGTCCCACAACTGTTTTACATCTCTCAGCTGATGGAAGTACTTTCTTACCAATCGCAGAAGTACAACTAAAAAATCAACATGGAAAACTCGCCAATTGTAAATTATCGATGGATTCGGGTTCTCAAACTTCATTCATTTCCGAAAAGTGTGTCCGGAGGCTTGGTATATCGAGAAAACAAAAGGGGAAAGATAGTTGTAATGGGACTCGCTACATCGACCGTGTCAACAAATGGACGTACGACAGTCACCATTCATTCTAGATTTGATCATTCGAAACATCTAACTATATACATATTTAAAACCATAACCAAATTGATTGGGAATGATACGTTTCAAAAATCACACGAGGAAAAGCTTAAGAAGTTAATCTTGGCGGATCGAAAATCCAGCGAACTCCCAGAAATCGACATTCTGTTGGGAGCATGGCACCGGAGCAAATTCACGTAACATCACATGTTGTAGCACAATATACCATATTCGGTTACGTTATCGCAGGAAAACCCGAATACGAATCAAAGAACGTCATGAGTGGACACCATTAAAGAATTTTAATGTAATTATGGCAGACGATTGGAGCTTAGAAAAATTGCTTCGTAGATTTTGGGAACAAGAAGAAATAGTAGACGACTCACCAACAACCCCAGAGGATGACCTACGTGAAAACCTGTTTCAAGCCACAATGATAAGAAACGAGGAAGGGAGATTTGTAGTTCAATTGCCATTCAGTTCGGAAAGACTTCGTTTAGGTGATTTCTACCAGCTAGCTCTACAACGTCTATTCTCCATGGAACGGAAAATGAGCCGAAATCCAGAGTTTAAACAACTGTATGTGGAATTCATGACTGAATATGAAACTCTTGGGCACATGAAACGATTACGACCTGACGAAATTCACGTCAACGAGAGAGAAGTGTTCTATTTACCTCACCATGGCGTCGTACGACGCAATAATTTGGCAACAAAATTGAGGGTCGTTTTTGACGGATCAGCGGCTTCGTCAAATTGAGTTAGTTTAAACGACAATTTACTGGTTGGCCCCAGATTGTAAAATACGTTATGGACCATTTGGCTAAGATTCCGAACGTTCAGGGTGGCAATGTGTGCTGATATTGAAAAGATGTACCGCCAAATACTAATTCATCTGACGCAGACATCATTTCAGCGTATTTTTTTGGCGTAATTCGACATCAGAGCCGATAAGTCAATTTGAGTTGTTGGCCGTAACTTACGGGATCTCCGTAGTCCCATTTCTAGCCAAGAAACTCATCCCGAAGTGTCCAGAGTAATCAAAAAAATTTCTACGTGGACGATGTTCTAACTGGAGCAGTAAGTGAAGAAGAAGCAGTTCAGATAAAGAACCAACTACGAGATAGGAACATTAAAGAATCACGGATGTGTACTTCGAAAATGGCGATCCAATAATTCCAAGCTAAGTGACCGTAATGATCTAGCACAAATAACCGAAGAAGGTCAAGCAGAGCCAGTCCTAGGACTGTATTGGAATCCAGTGAATGATATTTTTTCATTTAAAAGCGTAGAGATAACCAACAATAAATAGACTAAGAGGTGTTATCAGTTGCATCAAGGATTTTTGACCCGTTGGGGTGGTTATCTCCATTTACCGTGTCAATCAAAATTTTCACGCAAAGCTTATGGCTATCCACAAATTGTCATGGGATGATCAACTTTCACCAGAACGGCGAAACGCATGGAATCATATTCAAAACCAATTTCACGCTATAACAAAAATATGAATTCCCAGATATGTCGCCAATTTAAAGAATGACTATCAAATTCATGGATTTTGTGACGCAAGTGAGTTAGCTTATTCTGCGGTAATATACATACGCATGCAGTCAAATGACATCGTCACGGCGATATTGTTTACGTCAAAAAATAAGGTTGCTCCAATCCAACAAGTGAGTCTGCCCCGATTAGAACTATGCGGAGCCCGTCTGTTAGCAAAGCTAATAAGCCGAGTCATCGGTCAGTTCATCGATTCATCAACTACTGCCGGAATCCAGTTAGCAACTTGCGGAATCATGGTAGATAAACTGGTTTCGCACCACTTTTGGTGGAAAGGTCCTCAGTGGTTATCAAAAATAGTACCTGAATGGCCACATATTCCAACCGTCACAGACATTATATGTGAAAAACTATCGGAATGCTCAAATACATAAGCAAGAGATTGAACGACAAGTGCAAGGTATGTTGAACGATGGAATCATTGAGAACTCATTTTCACCATACAATTCTCCGTTGCTTCTGGTGCCAAAAAATGAATGTAAAGTTTTGAAAAATTGGAGAGTTGTTGTTGACTATCGACATATAAACGAAAAGGTGATATCTGATATATTTTCTTTGCCGGAAGAGCGAAACATTTTTCTATTTTGGATTTGAAATCAGGATTTCATCAAATTGAGGTTGAACAGAATTCCCGTGATGTAACAGCATTTTCTACAAACTCAGGACACTATCATTTTAGAAGATTACCTTTCGGACTAAAAATATCCCCCAACAGCTTTCAACGCATGACGAATGTAGCTATGTCCGGCCTAACACCTGAAAGTGCCTTTTTATCTATAGATGATTTGGTAATATTTGGTTGTTCATTACGTCACCATAATTCAAATTTAATAAAAGTTTTCAACGCCTTCGGGATTATAATTTGAAATTGAACCCAAGCCAAATGCAAATTTCTACAAACCGATGTTACTTACCTGGGCCATCATATATCAGATCGTGGTATTCTCTACCCGACCCATCAAAATATAATGTTATTAAACAATATCCCGTGCCAGAGAATGCTGATGATGTGAGAAGATTTGTAGCTTTCTGTAACTATTAACGACGATTTATCAAAAATGGCGGGCATAATAAAACCAAAATTTGTTAAATTGAACGACAGCAATTATGCGAATTGGAAGTTAAGAATGGAATTGCTGCTTCGAAAGTAAAATTTGTGGAAAAAGATGATTATTGGTGAAAAACCGGCAGCAAAAATGGATGCTACCATTAATGAAATAACCAATAAAAAGGAAATCGGCGATTGGGAAATACATGACGATGAGGCGAGAGGTACAATCGGTTTGTCTGTTGAAGATGATCAATTGAAAACATGGGACGCGTTGAAAATTACGATGTGAAGAGAACGCTTGCTAACAAGGCTTACTTGATGCGATCAATTTGTGAATTGAAACTCAAAGCAGGTGATGATGCGAAAGCACACATAAATCGAATGCAAGATCTATTCACGAAATTGAGCGACCTTGGTGAAGGAACATTGGCAACATTGTTGCAGAAAGTTACGATACAATAATTTCTGGACTTGGAGCGCGTTATGAAACAGATATCACACTTGATGTGGTGAAACAGCATGTGATTGCTGAATACGAGAGGCGTGCACAAAGAGATGGAACTTCAAGTGATTCAGTTATGATGACTGTAGCAAAGGTTGGTGGTTGTTTTTTTGCAAGAAACCCAATCATCAAAAGAAAAATTGCCCAAAGTACAAGGAATGGCAAATCGACTGATAAGTTGAAAAGGATTCAAGATTCGGATTTTTTGTTTTTGATTGGTAACAAACAAAAGAAGGGAGGGATCATTGACTCAGGCGTAACGAAACATGTTGTCAGCAATAGAGATTTTTTCACTGAATTTTATGAATCATATAAAAGTTCAGTCGAGCTGGCAAATGGTGAATCAGTAGTGGCAATTTAAGATTTCTAGACGAAAGTGGATGCATTCGTAAAGCAAAAGCAACCAATGTTTTGTATGCGCCAAAATTGGTTGGGAATGTACTTTCTGTCCAACGGTTGCTGAAAAATGGTCTTAAATGGTCAACAAATCGGTGTATCTGACACAGTTGGTGAATTGTATGCATTGCGTCAACCAGATTCAGTTTGTGCGGTGTTAGCACACAATGACAAATGCATACAAGAATGGCATCGGAATATGGGACATCGTGACCGAATAGAGATCCGGAAAATGGCATCAAAAGGTACAATTACTGGATTGGAAATTATTGAATACGGAATCAAGGAAGTTTGTGATGTGTGCATGAAAGGAAAAATGACACGGCTACCGTTTCCAAAGAAATCAGCGAGTGAGTCATCGACGGATTCACTGACGATTACTCATGTTTTACATTCGTTGTTTTGTTGGCACACAAATCGGAGGTTGAAGACACTATGAAGCGGTTTGTCACATTGTGTGAAAACAAGCTCGATCGAAAACCAAAAATAATGCGATCGGATCGGGGTGGTGAGTACACTTCAAAGGAATACACAAACTATTTAATGTCAAAGGGCATTCAGATCCAGTTAACGGCAGCCGACTGTCCACAACAAAATGGTAAAGCTGAACGAAAGAATCGCACTTTGATCGAAATGGTTCATTGCTTGCTCATAGACGCAAAGGTACCAAACAGTTTTTGGGGTGAAGCGACTGCAACGGCAAATTTCATTCAGGATCGTGTGATAACAAGAACCACTTTGTCCAACTTAGGTCAGATATGAGGAAGTTTATATTTTCTAGAGAAGAGAACCAATTCGGTTTTGTGTGGTTTCACATTCAACCGACGGCCATTGGCCCATAATGAAGGAATGCCCAGGGCATTTTGTATAAGCTCATTAAGCAACATCATCCGCAAAGGCAAGCACCTTGAAGCCACTATCCTCCAGTCTCAGCAACAGGACACTTATGACCAGGTTCCAAAGCAGGAAGCAATACGCCACCCTGCGGCCTAAACCACAGTTAATTAAACTGTTGGTTTTTCCAATGCAGTCATTGACTCCTTGTTTAACTTAATAACAGCTGACCTATAGTCTGCCTTTGTCTCTTCGAGCTTGGTAACTTTCCAGTTGTGCGTTGGCAACTCCGGGTTGGCAACCTACTTCGGATCACGAGGCTTCAAAGGAATGTAGCTAAGCTATTGGTCTACAGGGTATATTCTCTCTATCAATAACAGCAAGCTGGCTCCGGGTCATACCACGCCACGTCCCTTGACTGCCTTCTTGTAAAGCAGTAGGGACCTCTGATCGACCACATCGCCTACACCAGCAAGATCCAGTGCCAAAAAAGTGTTTTAGGTAACTTGGTATATGGAGGATGAGCAAACGAAGTGCCGAACATCAAAGTTTTAATTTTAAATAATGAACCAGTTAAATCTAGTTTTAGCAGAGTTATCGAGCACTATACTCGTATTTTTTGCCAAATACTTCTCAAAATTCAGGTTTTTGGGTTTCAATTCTAAAAATGTCAGTCAGCCAAATCTATTAAGCCTCTTCTGTATTATTAATTTTATTATTAAAGGGACATGTGGGCATTCAACCACCTTACACTACGACTTAAAAAATCTTTTGTGCTGGACCCCACTTAATTGTCCGTTCAGTCAATATTCAGGCTCTTAATGAACCTGAAAATACGGCCAGCCGGTACGTTATACATACTACCTGGGCTTATTGCTCTCCCTCCTAGATGGTTACTACATCATGTAGTTCTGCTAGAAAAACGGTAGCATTGTAATCGAAGAACTTCGATAGGACTGTCCCACTCCCGTATATTCCCAGCCCTGCCCCGTGTTTCGTTTGATTTTACTCTTACGAGTTGCTGGGAATGAAAATTCGCCTGTAGGTCACCCAGGATATTACAGGATGGATAAATAAATCTTGAGGGTGCCTGGTATCCAGGAGTTTGCGTACTTGTCCAGACTGATTAACGGTTTACGTGATGCGCACCCTACTGGAAGGTTACGGAACTGGTAGATGAATCTACTCAATTTTGTTCCCCCCCCCCCCCCTTCAATAGACGCCAAACCAGCAGCCACTTCTGTATATGAGGAGGGACAGATCAACTTTTTTTTTTAATTTAAGACAAGGGGAGTAATTCTTTATCCTTGGCAGAAGTAATCCAAAATTTTAAACCTAAACCACAAACAAATGAAAATCAAATATTTCACCATAAAATTAATTTTATATACTTAATTGGTAAAATTGATAAAACTAAAAACAAATTACAAGGAAAATATGACGGTTAAGTGATTTATAAAAACCAGAAGATGAAAAACAGAAATAAATTTTTATTGTAAGTTGTAAAAAATAAAAAAGAGAAAATTAATTAAATAACAACAACAACAACGAGCAGACCCATTATTTTCTTCCAAGTTACGTACTATAATCTACGGTTGTTGTAAATTGTTGGTGAATAAAAAACCAAAAAAAAAAACCAAAATGAATTTCGAGATGAACATAAACAAACGGATTCATTGGAAATGGTAATAAAAACAAAAGCGATGTTCCTTCATCTACTTTTGTATATGCTTGCCCTTAATTTATCTAATTTTTGACGTAAATTACTTCGTTTGTATTAATCCAATTAGATCCGGAAACCCGAAGCTTAACAAACGAGTCTTTTTACACCAAATTTATCTATGGATGTTTTATTGCAATGCGCTTTTTTT
This sequence comes from Tipula vernalis, assembly GCA_958295665.1. Classification (NCBI taxonomy): domain Eukaryota; kingdom Metazoa; phylum Arthropoda; class Insecta; order Diptera; family Tipulidae; genus Tipula; species Tipula vernalis. The sequence continues at coordinate 379,317,550 of OY282559.1, forward strand.
ACAACTTTTTGAGCTTTTTTATGTTATAAGCACAGTTTTGTTACCTTACTAGCTTTGTAATTTTGATGTATACAATAGTTGTTGAAGAAAGTCTAAATTTATCTATGTATGTATAATAAACAGGATGGTTGATTTATGTCCAGCACTTATTTATCCAGAATAAAAAAAATTATCGACCTATGAACTCTATGTATGTATGAGGGGTAAATACGACACTAACAACAACCATTAGCCAATTTAAAGGTATTACAAGTTGAAACAACAATAACAATAACATAAAATTGAAAAAGGGAAAAAAGCTCTTTAAATCCTTTCTGCTTTTTTTTGTTACTAAAAACCAGCTTCTCATATATTTTTTGGGCAACACATTCAGTATACAACAACAAAAAAAAAACTGTGTAGGACGTAATAAATGTGCAAAAGTTTAAAGTTGTGCAACAATACACATACCAATACAGCATATGAGTACATACATAGTACTAGAAAGAACTTTTCATTTAAAAGTTTTTCTTACGTTGGAGTGGAAATTTTTAACTCTTCGGTTTGTTATTTTTGTTTATGTTGCAGTTTTTTTTTGTGTTTAGTTGTGTTGCTGGTATTTAGAAAGAGTTAAACCGCATCTCTTTGTTTATTTCTTGTTGTTTTTTTGTGTGTTTTCGGTGCTGGTTCTGAAATTGATGGCTGTTTTTTTTTTTTATATTCGGGGGAGCATACTATATAGTGACTAGGGAACAAAATATAAAAAAAAGGTTAGAACTATTTTTTTTGCTTCTTGTATATAGATAGAATGCAATTTAAAACGATATAACGATAACGATAATGATGATGGTGATGAAGTTTTTACGGTATCGTTAGCTAGTATTTGCACAATACAGTGCACTCTTCAATCAAATGATTAACTTGAAGAGCAATTTAGAAAAAATATAAATCATAAGGTCAGCGGGTATTCTAATTATAAAAAGTGGTGTTTAAGATGATCAACACAAAACAACCTGAAATAAAAGAAAAACCACAAAGAATCAACATTCAAAATTATTTAAGATATATTTTCTACACTTATCTGAAAATATCACAGCTGATCCATTTTATTATTCCGTTAAATTAAATTATTTAATTCAGTATGTATGTGTGTATCCAATATTATGTTGTGTAATTCAAGTTCAATGAAAGATTGATACAAAATCAATAATCACAACATCCAAAAAATTACATAGATAATTATTTGCTTAACCACACATTACACTATAATTCAATATCCTATATTGATTATTATCTAAAGATATTATGAATTATCACATAAAATTTAACTATATTATGTTCAATTAAATGTAGATTAAACTTATATTCAAAATTTATATAAATTATTATTAAGAACTTGTTTAGTGTTTACAATCAAAATACTGTAATGGATATAGATTTGACAATTTGTTGATAACAATGTATGTGTGAACATTTCTATTCATAAAACGAATGTAATAGATTATTATAGTAAAACTAATTATAATATGTAAATATTTCGAATCCTACAGATAGATGTCACATATATAATTTAAAATTTTACATTCAAATTTTATATAACGTTTTTTTTTTTATATATATGTCATGTAATTAGAAATCTAGAATAAGAAAAATTAATTTTGTAAATTTTTTTTTTTTTTTATGATTCATTCGAAAATCAGTATTACAACAGTGAAGATTAAATATTTGCGAATTAAAAATAATTACAACCAAACAGTGATTTTTATTTATTTGGCTCTGCATAACCTGGAAAAGATTGGATATCACTTCGTATTTGTTTCACCTACTATTATTACCTGGAAAAGATTGGATACCGCTACTCACTCATTTGACCCGGCTAAATTTGGACACGATAAGATACCATAACGAAATAATTATACCTTGGCTTTCTTTGGACAACGGAGATTGTGATATCATTTAAACGGACTGTGCTGAAATCTGGACACGAGATAATAATAATTTTTACGAGATTTAAGGAATTGGACCTTGAACTGTGAACCGTTCATATATATACAAGGTTACAAACGAATCTCTTGGCTCAACATTGGTCCTTCGAGCCGGATCGGCGCAATCTAAGCTGAAATAAACCGTGAGTAAACAACTTAATTATCTAATAAAATTAAGTGAATTAAATAAAATAAATTGCGACCAATCGGTAAAAAAACGAGTATTAGAATTAAATATAAGAGAATCCTGGCGACTTCATTTTGTGAATTTAGTTGTGCGACTTTTGAGAAAATACGCGTGATTTGCAAATCGATTAAAAATGGCGGATGCTAGAGCGATCAAGCGTTTCATGAAAAATTTCGAAGCCATTAAAACTCAAATGCAAACATTCACAGAAGATACTCGATTAGTTGAAATTAAAACCTGTCTAGCCTTATTAGCAGACGAGCGGAAAGAATTTCGAAATTTTGAGAAATCACTAAAGGTGATTGATGATGCATTCGCAGATTCAATAGATAAAATTGAATCCATTCATTCTGAATTGAGACTAAAATTGTTCAGGTTAGAGAAATTGCATGAAGAAAAACAGACAGACCATGATGATACTACTATGAACGATTTGTTATTGAATCAAACTAGTTTTTTACAACAAGTTACTAGTTTAAATAATAAAGAAAGTGATGTGAGATTACCTCGTGTTAATATACCGGTATTTACGGGTAATTACTCTGAATTTCCTTCGTTTTGTGACCTTTTTGAAGCATCGATACACAACAACAACAAGATTTCAAAGGTTCATAAATTGCAGTATCTAAAGGGCCTACTCCAAGGCGACGCATATACATTGATTAGTCATATCACCGTCACTGAAGCTCACTATGACGAGGCATGGGATAAGGTGAAATCCAGGTATAATAAGCAGAAGCATGTCGTCAGTATGTTGTTAAAGCAGTTTATGTTTCAACCGAATCTACACCAAAGTTGTTCAAAATCCCTTCGTTGCTTGACTGATACATCCGATGAGGTAATTCGGGGCTTAAAGGCGCTTGGGCAGCAAGCTGAGACACGTGATCCTTGGCTGATTTATATTTTGGTCAACAAACTCGATGACGACTCAAAAGAAGCATGGGCACATGAGACGGCTGAAATTGATTTCCCTTCATTAGATCAATTGTTTAAGTTTCTGAACAAAAGAAGTGATGCGTTGGAGAGTCTTAGTTCTATTTTAAAGCCAAGAGCCGGTACGTCAAAAAGAGTTAGTGCTATGACAACGCAATTTATTAGAACTGCGTGTCCATCGTGTACGGGTGATCACTACGTAGGAAAATGTGACAAATTTCTAGCATTACCAATTTCAGAACGTAAGCAATTCGCGGCTGACAAGAAATTATGTTTCAATTGCTTAGCACCCACACATCAGTCAACAGTGTGTACGTCTCGATACAATTGTAGACTATGTAGACGCAGACATCATATAACTCTGCATCCGGAGTCGGAAATTGAAGTCAATAAAGATAATGGTACAGAAAACGTGAACGCAGCAAATAAATCTGAAACAGCTTCGTACAACACAACAGTGAAATTGGTATCATCAAATCACAACCAACCACAAGCTATCTTACCAACAGCAATTGTATTGATAAAAGATCGAAGTGGGCATAGCCAAAGATGTCGAATTTTACTGGATTCAGGATCACAATCATCCTTTGTGTCTGAAGATTGTGTACAACGATTAAAATTACAAAGGGAAAGAGCAAATATTAAAATAACTGGAATAACAGCTAATGCGGTGAAATCAAGAGGGAAGACGAATTTTGTGATGGGATCAATCCATGATCCAAATAGCCAAATCGAAATCAACGCCTTAATAATTAATCGGCTACCAGCCAGTATACCTAGCTGTAACTTCGATGTTGGAGACAATAAAATATTTGTGAATCTAGAATTAGCAGATCCAGATTTCCAGAAGACAGCACCTATAGATATAATAATCGGGGCGGACAAGTTCTTCAACATTTTACAAAACGAGCGAAAACAGTTTAATTCGACCATTTTGCAAAAAACAATATTTGGTTGGGTAGTATCTGGGCAACCTAAATCAGTGCAAGGTATAGGTTCATCCAATTTTATGGCATTAAATATACAATTAGATGTCGATGTAGATAGAACTTTGAGAAAATTCTGGGAAATAGAAGAAATGCCTCAAACCAATATACAATCACCAGAGGATGTTGAGTGTGAAGATTTTTATTGCAAAACACATAAAAGAGATGAAGATGGCAGATATGTAGTCAAACTTCCATTTAACAAATTGCAATCGAAATTGGGCAACTCTTCAACTATAGCAACACAACGATTCCTATCATTGGAGCGCAAATTAGCAAAGGATGAAGACCTACGAGAACAATATGCTAAAACAATGAGAGAGTATTTAGAGTTGGGACACATGATTGAAATTCATTCAAATCTTCATAAGTGGAATGAAGAAGAAAATTACTACTTACCACACCATTCAGTAGTAAAGGATTCCAGTGAGACTACTAAAATTCGAATAGTATTTGATGGATCTAGTAAGAGCAGCACTGGTATCTCGTTAAACAATAAATTAATGGTTGGACCGACCATTCAACCAACGTTATGGGCAATCCTGGTGCGATTCAGAAGCAATAGAATCGCTTTAACCGCGGATATAGAAAAAATGTATCGTCAGGTTATTGTTTCTCCTAGTGATACACATTATCAACGAGTACTTTGGCGAGAAAGTCCCGGTCAGAAACTGCGACAGTACGAGTTAACCAGAGTGACGTTCGGCCTAGCGTGTTCCGCATTTTTAGCGATACGCACACTCAAACAATTAGCTCACGATGACGGCGATGAAATTGTTCGCAAGCACATAGTCGAAGATTTCTACGTAGATGATTTTCTATCCGGTGCTCCAGATATAGAAACTGCGACACAATTGAAAGAAAATATAACACGTGTATTGAGCAGTGGAGGTTTCCCCTTAAGGAAATGGCGATCAAACTATCAAGGTTTGAGTGATACAACGTCTGACACAACTATCAGGGAATTATGCAGTGATTATACTTCTGAAGTATTAATTCTTGGTCTCCATTGGCATCCGAATTCAGATATATTAACCTACCGAGTGAAGCCCGAACAAGAAGGTAATATTACTAAACGAAAGGTAATATCAGAAGCATCACGAGTTTTCGATCCTTTGGGTTTCTTATCACCATCTGTAATATTATTGAAGATTCTATTTCAAAAATTATGGCTTGAAAAACTAGATTGGGACGACAGGTTACCCGAACGTTATGCTGAAGAATATCAAAGAGTGAGAGGAGAATTCAAATATTTTGAAGATTTAAAAATACCGAGATTTACAAATTATGAAGGAAATATACAAATCCACGGTTTTGCAGACGCGAGTGAAGTGGCGTATTGTGCAGTGATCTACAGCCGAGTCATCAATGAGAAAGGACAAATAACTACGCACCTATTGGCATCCAAAACCAAAGTTGCACCAATTAAAAAGGTTTCACTGCCAAGGTTAGAATTGTGTGCAGCACATTTATTGGTGAAATTACTACAAGCAGTGAAAGAAAGTATCGCGCCGACTGCACCATGTTACGCATGGACTGATTCAACTATCGTCTTAGCCTGGTTATCGACATACCCAGCCAGATGGAAGACATTTGTTGCCAATCGAGTAAGTCAAATTATAGAAAAATATCCCAGACAATATTGGTTGCATGTCAAATCTGCTGATAATCCAGCAGACCACGGTACACGAGGATTAGTCCCTAGCAAATTAGTGAATACAAAACAGTGGTGGTATGGTCCAGAATGGCTAAAGCAACCCGAAGATTATTGGCCTACAACACATATTGAGTCGGGACAAGATGATGCGGCAATAGACAAAGAATTAAACAAAGGTCAAATACTGTCGCAGGGGTTTCAAGTTACCATTGAAGAAGATTGGTTGGGCATTATATTTGAGAGGAAATCTAGCATCTTAAAAATATTCCGGATATTGGCCTACGTAAAACGTTATGTGACAAATTTGAGAAACAAAAATCGGACTGATAGAAATACGGATGAATTAACGGCACGAGAAATTGAAGGCGCTACAGTTGATTGTGTGAAATGGGTCCAGGCAAATGAATTTAATGAAGACATCAATTATCTACGACAAAATAAAACCGTAAAACCAAATTCGAAATTAATATCATTAGCACCGTTCTTAGATGCGGATGGTATATTGCGAGTGGGGGGTCGACTTTCTAATGCAGATTGTGATTACGACAACAAACATCCCATAGTAATACCAGCAAACCATATATTTACAGAGAGATTGATCCGCGAGACCCATCAGAAAAATCTACACGCTGGGCCCACCCTAACCAATAATCTCATACGACAAAAATATTGGATTATAAACGGGCGGTCGAAAATACGGTCGTTACTAAAAAACTGCGTTGCCTGTGCAAAATATTCCCACAAAACTAGCAGCCAATTGATGGGAAATCTACCGGTGGAAAGAGTAACACCTACGCGACCTTTTAAAAATTGTGGTATCGATTTTGCGGGTCCATTATATTTTGCGACGAAGAAAGGTAGAGGTGGCACAAATCCAGTTAAGGGTTATCTATGTGTTTTTTTATGTATATCGGTCAAGGCAGTACATATAGAACCAGTGAGCGATCTTACTAGCTTAGCATTCTTAGCCGCATTAAAACGTTTTGTGGCAAGACGAGGAGTTCCTGAAAATATTTATACCGATAATGGGTCAAATTTTATCGGAGCGAGACGAATTCTACTCGATGCATGTAATATGATAAAACAAATTAACAAAGATTATGTCATTTCAGAATACCTAAGCAGTAATAGCATAAATTGGCATTTTATACCACCTTCATCACCGCATTTTGGCGGCTTGTGGGAATCAGCAGTAAAGTCCGTCAAAACGCATTTGTTAAAATCCGTGAGAAATGTTAATTTGACGTTTGAAGAGATGGCCACGCTGTTGTGTCAAATCGAGGGTATACTTAATTCACGGCCATTATGTACGACATCTGCAGGAGATGATTACGAGGTGCTTACACCAGCACATTTTTTGATTGGAACTTCGATTGGGTCTGTTCCAGAGAAGCAAGCAACAAATCCGGATTCATATTCAACTAGATGGCACAGAATTCAAGCGAGAATCCAAACATTCTGGAAAAAATATTATATCGATTATATAAACAATCTACAACAGCGTTATAAATGGCAAAATACGAACCACGAACTCCAAGTAGATGACATCGTACTCTTGAAAGAAGACGACACTCCAGTAGCAAAATGGCCTCTAGGTCGGATTATCCAAATACATCCCGGCAATGATGGTTTAGTGAGGGTAGTGACTATTAAAACATCAAAAACAACATTACGACGACCGGTGGTCAAAGTATGTAGGCTACCAATTGGTTAACGATTACATCGTCAACGGCGGGGAGTATGTTTAAGATGATCAACACAAAACAACCTGAAATAAAAGAAAAACCACAAAGAACCAACATTCAAAATTATTTAAGATATATTTTCTACACTTATCTGAAAATATCACAGCTGATCCATTTTATTATTCCGTTAAATTAAATTATTTAATTCAGTATGTATGTGTGTATCCAATATTATGTTGTGTAATTCAAGTTCAATGAAAGATTGATACAAAATCAATAATCACAACATCCAAAAAATTACATAGATAATTATTTGCTTAACCACACATTACACTATAATTCAATATCCTATATTGATTATTATCTAAAGATATTATGAATTATCACATAAAATTTAACTATATTATGTTCAATTAAATGTAGATTAAACTTATATTCAAAATTTATATAAATTATTATTAAGAACTTGTTTAGTGTTTACAATCAAAATACTGTAATGGATATAGATTTGACAATTTGTTGATAACAATGTATGTGTGAACATTTCTATTCATAAAACGAATGTAATAGATTATTATAGTAAAACTAATTATAATATGTAAATATTTCGAATCCTACAGATAGATGTCACATATATAATTTAAAATTTTACATTCAAATTTTATATAACGTTTTTTTTTTTATATATATGTCATGTAATTAGAAATCTAGAATAAGAAAAATTAATTTTGTAAATTTTTTTTTTTTTTATGATTCATTCGAAAATCAGTATTACAACAGTGAAGATTAAATATTTGCGAATTAAAAATAATTACAACCAAACAGTGATTTTTATTTATTTGGCTCTGCATAACCTGGAAAAGATTGGATATCACTTCGTATTTGTTTCACCTACTATTATTACCTGGAAAAGATTGGATACCGCTACTCACTCATTTGACCCGGCTAAATTTGGACACGATAAGATACCATAACGAAATAATTATACCTTGGCTTTCTTTGGACAACGGAGATTGTGATATCATTTAAACGGACTGTGCTGAAATCTGGACACGAGATAATAATAATTTTTACGAGATTTAAGGAATTGGACCTTGAACTGTGAACCGTTCATATATATACAAGGTTACATTTATAGTACTCAAATGTATGTTGTAGGGTGGAATCGACCCTTGCCTTGGACAAAATCGCCTTTGAACACAATTAGGTTAAACCATATTTAAAACTTTGCTAGGACATGAATGCGAATTCCTTGTTCTTTCTAATCCTGCTAAAAGTAACGAAAACAACAAGTTGTGCTGTCTATTATGTCTAAACCAGAGCAAATCGGTTCAATAGTCCTTCCTAATAGAATGCTTTGTTGACATGCGGCTTTGGTCAAAAATTTAATTTTCACCGACGGGTGTTAGTCGATTGAGCTGTTTAGGTGACACCGAACATAGTGGCCGTGAATTCATGATTGCTCCGATTTCTGTATGATCAGGGTCATCACGTTGCTTTAAAACAGTCCTTCAGTATGTGGTGCCACTGGGGTATTCAAATGTCAGTTAATATATTGCTGTGAAAGATACTATGAAATTTCACTAATCACTTCTTTGAGGTATTTAAAGAAACTTCTCATAAGATTATTAGCGATTATAGATGTCAGTACCGCAAGGAAAGTTTCTGAGGTGAGATCGCCTACTAGCTCGAAATTACCTTCGCCACAAAAAGATTTATTTATTCAAATTTCTTAATTACAAATTATAACAATTTTCAGGGCAATTCAATAAAATTTTAAATTTCGCAGATATTTGTTTGAATTTTTACGCTAATTTGAGATGCGTTTTCGTCCTCATTGAAAATATTGCTTAATTGATACTGCTCAATGCCTTAATTAAAAATATCAATGGAACAAGGTAAAAACAAACTATTTGTTTCTATTGGGTAAGCTGTTTTGTTCTCTTACTAAAATAATTGGATGTTGTAAAATGTTGCTTATTTTGGTATCTCAACTCGATTTTGCTTATCCTAAATTCTTCGGTAATAATTTTTTGATTTGATTTGATTTGGGTTGTACGACCAAGCCTTTAGCAAGATCTCCCGGATGACGCCGAGCCCACCGTACACCCTTTTTACATTGACTTGGAAGGATTGGATAGGATTGTTAGTATAGGATTGAGTTCGACCCGGTGACAGACACCTTGACGGTCAACAGTTAGTAGTATAACAATTGTTAATAATAATAATAATAATTTGTTATCACAGGACGGCATAATTTCTATCTACAAGTTCTTATTTCCTTAAGACCGGTAACTTTGCTTTTTTTCCTTCAGTCCTGAAATTTTAACTTTGTATTAATGTTGTAATTTATTCTGACAGAATTATCTAATCTATTGCTAATTTCCTGAGGTCCAACCTGTCATCATCGTAATCACTATTTATTTTAATAAGGTTAAATATGTTTCTCAGCAATCCTCGGTTAGTTACTTCCTACCCTAAGTTATACTAAATAAATAAATAATCATCTAGTAACAATCCTGTCCAGGAGCAGGAAAAATCTATTAATAATATTTTATTTAATCCATCCAGACACTTGCATGCTCCATCAAGTTTGATCATTTCCTATATAAATAACTAAATTAAACTAAATTAGTCTCAATTCGCTACTTAACTTTTTGGAGAGTAATAAATTCTGCAATATACCTGAAACAGTTCAAACTTTGAACCCAATTAGCATGTTATGAATAGTCCACCCTTCCCATATAAGAACACAACCAACTACACTCAGAGAAAACTAATGATAAATCGATGGTTATAATTATCATTTATAGATTAGATGAACCATTGTCACAATTTAATGTTAAACGGTACCATTTTATTAGTAATAGGAATTATTTAAAAAAATAGTTTAATAATTTTGATTATCTAATGATATTTTCAATTGTTTTCGATTTTGATGATCATCATAATCATTTTGAATGATTTTTGAAATGATTATCGTTATTCATACATGATTAATTATTATTAAATAAAGTGATGGAATGTACCAACAAATGATCAATATTATAACGGTGTTTTTGACCATATTTTATGATTAGCGTTGTCATAAATATAAACTCCTTAATTATATTTACAAATTAATGTTAATTTTAATCATTACAATCGTATAGTCCTAATCATTGAAAATGATAATTCCAACCAAAAGATTATTGAATATACTACCAGTTGATAATTATATCTGTTCTTTAGAAATTAGTTTTATTTATCTTGTGTACAGTTCTGAGTGTGGTTATTTTTTCTGGTTAATTAAAAATATTTGTGACTAATTGTTATTAATCGGTTATTATTTAAAAAAAATGGTAATTATAAAAAGTGAACATGTTTTGTGAAATAAATTGAAAAGAACCATCGCATTAAATGAACCGTTATTTTCTCGAAAAGTAAATATTCCATGTGGTTTTGATAAAAAAAAAAAATCTAAAAGTAGTACACTTGCCGATGTGAATTAGTGTGGTAAAAATCAATCTATTTCATTATAACAATTAAAAAAATATAATAATAGTTCTTCTGGATATCCAATTATTTGTGTTATATACCTAGTGATTTATCAAAAAGTTTTTGAAATGGACAACTTCACAATGGCAATATTGATTTACCATGATAAAAAAAAAATGACGTGCATAAATCATGTCGCTCAAGATCTTCAATATGATGACGTTATTGCAAAAGGTAAATATAGTGTTTTAGAGCTAAATTATTTAAATTACATATTATATTGTATAAATACTTATTTATATAGCGGCATCTGAATTTAATTTATTCAGTGTTCCCGTTACATTGTACGACTGTACCTCAGATTGTGAAATTCTTGAGTCAATGTTTCAGTCTTATTGCCTCACCATGTCTAAATTAGGCTTGATTCAATTTAAAGTAAATACGGACGAGGTTTCTTTTGAATTTACTGACTTAAGTATTGGAAGTGATAATTTACTAAGTCAAAATAAATCAGAGCCTTACGCCACTGTACCAAATTTTGGCAGTGAAAAAGTATGAACAACGCTACTTTTATTTACGATATTATTATTATATATACTTTAATATTTCAGGAAATTGAAGATTTACTAGTTCAAAGCTACCCGACCGTAATAAGAAAATTAAAATCTGCCAATGGCAAATTAACATCAAAAGAGAGAAATGACATATCCAAAATAATCATCAAACAGATTGTAAACAAATATCCAAATCAACCGTAATTTAAGATTTACTGATTGTTTTATAAATTTCACTAATGCTTAGTTTCGCTTTTGTGATATTTTCAGTATTTTAAAAGAACAGTTTTTAAAATTAACTAAATCTATTAAAGTGCTGTTTCCCAACGAACTGGAGGAAACTTATTACATTCCCGCTTCTGGTGGAATTATTGCAAAAGGTAAAGAAATAATATTTTTTCTAAATTTAAAATGGTATAATTAATGAACATTAAATAATTTGTCTAGGTAAATTATTTAACTCGTACAATAATTATAGAGCTGAGCTTGGGCGAATTGGATTCATACAACGACGTTCCAGATCTTCAAGTAACACCAGCTCGACTGTATCTGGAGGAACCGAAATAACTGACTTAGGTAAAATGTATTTTGTAATAACGATACTTTTAAAATATTATACTACTTTTTAATTGATACGGTTTAAAGTTAAAATTGTAGCGTGAATAGTGAATTTATAATTTTTTAGAAAAGTGTGGTGTGAAAATTTTGAAGTATTCTGATATTTCTTTCAGTTTGTGCGTTATTTTTCGTTCTTTTCGTAGCTGAACTGAACAAAAATTTCTTAAAGATTCGCTTGTCAGTAACATTCACTTCCTGTATATCGCGTTTTAATTAAAATAGTTATTGGTTCGCAGGTTAGGCCTTAATAGGTCAACCAGTGAGTTAATAAGAACTTTAAGTAAAAGCGCAATATATATAAAGTGCATGTTATTCTGGCCATCGAATCATTATGAGCTTGTCGTTTAATCGTTGAATTTACCGGTCATTTAACATAGTGCAAATTGCGCGAACTGAAGTTAGTGTCAGAAAAAATCAAAATTTTCACAGCACTTTTTAAAAATAATAATTTTATAATCGGTAGCTAATTTGTCAAATATTCTTTAAGGTTTCTTATTGATTTGCTTGTTATATTATGTTGTATGTTTTATTTTATTTTAAAGAAATGTTTTTTTTTAATTTTTCATTTAGACGCAATTATAGACACTGGTATTGAAGAAGATATTGAATATTTGGGATGTCATACTGACGATATCGTTTTAATTGAATCGAAGTGGAGAGCAACTCATTCCTACCGAATTAATCTATTAAAATCTAACTTATCTACTTATGATTATTTCGAAAAATTTCCAAGTCTAAAAACGCCAGCTATTTCAAAATTGGTAAAATTTTAAAACTATTAATATTTTCGTTTAAATAATTATTACTTAATTTAATTTTGTTTTTCAGTTATTAATCGATACCAAATTGAAATATCCAAGTTTAGAGTCTAGCGAGAACTGGGTAAATATATGCCATATAATTGTTGAAAAAGAAAAACTGAAGAAACATGATACATTTGTGATGAACCTGATTAAACGCATCGAAACAGCTGATGAAAGTACTGTTCTTAGAAAATATACCACGTTAAAATACTTTTATAATTTATAATTTTATTACAGATGAAAAATTGGCGCTATCTTTAGTTTTAATTCCATATATTTTACCAAATAATGGCAAAAGAAGGTCAAACGGTCGATATCGAGCTTCAAAGTCAGAAATTCAAAATTCGTTTATTTCTCTGTACAAGGTACTAATAAACTAGATTCATTTTAATTTTGTAATTACAATATTTTTTTTATTTCAGACGGCAGTAGAATTCAATGAATCGAAAGGCCTACAGGAATTTCCAAAATTAGTATTTATCGGAGAACCTCTAGATCTAATCTACGTTTGTGTACTAGGTGAAAAATTTATATTCAAATCTGCCTTAGAAGCACTTTCTCTGTGTTTTAATATTTACATGGGTATTAATGTTAAATACCCACCTCTGAGCAACCACATATGGACGTTCGTGCAAAGGGCTATATTCAAAGTTAGATTGGAAAATGACGAAATAATCCCAAGTGTTATAACATTAATCAATGACATCGAAAAAAGTAATATGAATTAAGTATGAAAATTAGTTTAATAGTTTTAATATATAACAAACTCAGTTGAGTTTACCTCGAAATTAATTTTAGATAACTTATTTAGATAATAGCTTTAATTGTTTACTTTTAAATTAATAATTGAATTATTTTATTTGCAAAATGTCAACAAAAATTGGTTGCAAAACTTGTAAAATTTGCTTCAGAACAAAACAAGAAGGACTAACCCATATTCAGTTAAATCATCGTAATTTGCATTATTTCCAATGCTTTTATGACGGTTGCGACAGACAATTTAGTGTATATAACTCACTTTATAAGCATCTTAATTTGCATTCGCAAGCAGTAACAAATTTAAATTTAGAAAACAGTACGTCAGAATCAGTAGATGACCCTATTGAAAGGAGCTGTTCTTTAAAAGAAGTTGATAATGAAGCAAATTTGAATAGTACAAGCGACATTTACTTTGAAAAAAGCAAGTTATATAATGATTTTGTAAAAATAATTTTAAACATTTATTGTGATGATAGTCTTTCTCGCAAGAAAGCCTTCGAAATTTTAAAAAGTCTGTCGTGCTTTTATAAGACTTATTTTATAAAAATCCTACAATTTTCCAATTGTCTGTTATCACAAACTGAGGATATTGATAAATTTTTTAATCCTAATATGCTTAAATCAGAATATTTATTATCGAAAGAGTTACAAAATTTAAATTATTTTATTCCAAGTCAAAATTTTTCTTTACATTACGAAGATGAAGTATGTACAAGTACTAGCAATAATTCTTCATTTCGGAAACTTGAATTTAGTATGCAAATAGTACCAATAGATAAGGTATTTGAAGTTCTATTTAACAACGAGATATACATTAGCAAAATGCTTGAATTTATTGATTATTTACAAAATCAAAAGGATAACAATATTCATAATTATTATCACAGTCTAGGCTGGAATAATATTAATAGGGTAATTCCAAAACAAGCTGGTGTTATTACACTGCCGATTTTTTTATTTTATGATGATTTTGAACCTAATAATGCCCTGGGTTCTAGATCAAATTATCGGAAAATAGGCGGAATCTATATTAGAATTCCTACCTTACCTAATGATTTAATTTCAAAAGTTAGTTCAATTTTTCTTCTTGGTTTAGTTTACTCGGAAGATAGAAAAAGCTTTGGGAATCGACGAGTATTTACACCCATAAAAGAAATTTTACAAAAATTACAAAAAAACGGCATTTATATTAAAGAAAAAAAATTAACTATAAAATTTGTGTTATCTGCCATTTTAGGTGACAATTTAGGTCTTAATACAATATTAGGTTTTACGGAAAGTTTTAGTTCAACTCATTATTGTCGATTTTGCAAAATGGCAAAAGAAGAATGTAAAACATCTGTTTTAGATGATGATTTATTAATCCGAACTGTTGAAAATTATGATGAAGATTTGTTGATTAACAATTTACAACTAACAGGCATAAAAGAAAATAGTATTTGGAATACTCTAGAACATTTCCATGTTGTAAGAAATTGGAGCGTGGATATAATGCATGATTTTTAGAAGGCATTTGCCATTATGACTTAATGGTTATTCTTAAATTATATGTTAATGTAAAGAAACTATTTTCCATTGAACAATTAAACTTCAGAATTCAAAATATGAATTTTGGGCATTTCAATATAAATAAACCTCCTTTGTTGGATTGTGGTATTTTGAAGAAAAACAAATTTAAAATGAGTGCGTCAGAAATGTACACTTTTGTTACATATTTTGGAACACTTGTGGGAGATTTAGTTCCACATGATTGCCCTACTTGGAAATTATACATTCTACTGAGACAGATTATGTCAATAACATTTGCGTATTCCGTTCATAATGATGATTATAAATATTTGCAGTCATTAATTGAAGAGCATAATGCTCAATTCATTGATCAATCTAATTCACATTTGAGACCAAAACATCATCTTCTCACACACTATCCTAGAATTATGCATAAAATTGGGCCGCTCCGTGAATTTTCTTCTATCAGATTTGAATCTTTTCATCAAAGGTTAAAAAAAAATATCAATTTGTCCAAGAATAAATGTAATATAATTAAAACTATCGCAACAAAAAATCAAATAATTTTGACTAACTATTTAATTAATTTTAAATCGGAAAATTCAATAAAACATGGTCAGTTAAAAGTGGTTGACTCCACTTTGATATCAGCACAGTTTAAGTTTACTTGCCAAAACGTACTTCATACCGTTCCATTTCTTCAGTCCGACAACTGTATTTTAAAGAAGCAATCTATAATACATATAGGTTGGTATAAAGATGATATCCCGAAATTTGCTATTATTAAACATATATTATTTTATAAAAATAAATATTTTCTTTGCGTTCAATATATAAAAAACTTTGGGTTTAATAATCATTATTACGGATATGATGTAGCCTTCTCAAAATGTTTTGGAACCGTTTTGTTAACTAAAAAGAATTTTAAAAATTTGCACCTTAATGTTATTCAAAATAAAAATCTAAGTATTATTAATAATTTCATATAAAGCGTATTCAATTTGGTTTGAATTAAATAAATATATTTTTAGCATAATAACATATGTACAGTACATGTATGAGTTTGTATAAAATAACCATTATTATGTTATTGATAGTAGTAAATTTAATTTTTATGTATGCACATTTGAAGTTAAAATAAAAGTATTGAAAAACACTGAATTCGAAAAAAAAAATGAGTTTTACTTAAATAAAAAACATATACATATATTTACATATATATATATATATATATATATATATATATATATATATATATATATATATATATATATATATATATATATATATATATATATATATATATATATATATATATATATATATATATATATATATATATATATATATATATATATATATATATATATATATATATATATATATATATAATAAGTCCAAACATTCCATGATTATGTTTTATCATCATATTGATTGTTTTTATCATTACAATAATGGTAATTTTAATTATTATCATGATTGTTAGTAAGAATTAATGATAAATCAAATCAATTCAATGGTAGTTTATTTGATAAATTTTATCATGAAATTGATCACTTGTATTATTTATATTATAAATTAAATCATTCTTATGATATTAATAATAAGAAGATAATCATTACAATATTAAATTCAATCATTTAATATTTCTAGAAAATCATAAATATGTTAAAATTTATCATAATAATATTATAAGCAATTATTTGCATTCTAAAAACAATCATCTTTTAGTTAATTTAATTACGTAAAATAATAAAACCATTTATTATTGTGGTAGAACCAATTAAGAAAAGAAATCGTATTGAACATTAGTTAATACTTTTAATCATAGCATTCAATCATTTAAATGATGGTCAGACTTATGATTCAAATTATCATTTATTTTTCTCTGAGTGTACAAATTTGTTCCCATCCGAAAACGCCCACAACCACCATCTCTCCCACCTTGACGTTACAACCGCAAACCCTTCGTCAATTATAAATTATAACAAATAAACTATACATATATGTATTCAATTATTTATTTACTATGTCAATTCATTTATATCTATTTATTTTACCTCTACTTAACTTAAATAAATTTAACTACATTTATTTAGCAGTTGATTAATTAATTAATTACCCATTAGTTCCTTGCTTGACATCGCTCTGATGTACGTAAGCGATGAATATTTGATAAAAGTTGTAATATCCAACCTACATTACTTTAGCTATCTCTTCTTCCGAAATTACATCTTCAAGAAGCTCACTTGAATCTGATTCTTCGCATTGGTAAATCCCTTCAGCTGCTTTCCGTAAATCAACTCGAGAGGATAAGAGAGGTTCCCATTCATTATGCGATCTGTTGAGATAATTTAAATCCTGGTGTAGCGAATCATGCCAGGTAAAACATGGTCGTCCTAGTTTCCTAGGACCAGCACTGTACGTGAAAGCAGCCTTGAGTATGTGGATAGACGGACGGCGGTACACATGTCCCCAATAATTGATCCGCTGGAACTTAATGCGCTTTGTTATTGTTTTACCGTTCAAAATTTCTTTAATTTTCCTTGCTCCGAGGGTGGATTTATCTTTACTAAATTCCAGTAATCTTCTCAAGAAAAAGAGCTCATATTTCCTTAATCTCTTCCGATTTGCAAGTGTAAGGGCGGTGGTTTTCAATCCATAGATCATCATGGGAACTATGACAGTAACGCCGTTTCCAGTTTTACTGACACCGTCTTACATGGAATGAATAAATTTATCCCCTCATCATTTTCCAATCCCAATCAAAATTTTAAAATATTTTCAAAAGAAGCCAACAAAGCTGCCAAACAAAATAAATCGGCACACAAAAAATATAAATGCAACAAAATTTCTTATGAGGAATACAAAACGATACGGAACACCTGCAAACAAACTTGTGGTAGAGAAGCGAAGAGAGCCGACAGCAAGAAAGCCAATGTGGCTTCCGAGCTGAAAATCTCCGATCGCAACTTTTACCACATGGTCGCATCGGTTGCAAATATTTCGAAAACATCTGTTTCAGCATTGAAATGTGCTGACGGCGCTTTGGTGGTGGATCCATATTTACAAGCCGACTTATTGGCAAGCATCTTCAAATCGAACTCGACATTAGTTGTCCCAGATGGAATTAGGCCTCCATTAGTTCCATATTGTGGTTCTAAAATGAGCCCCGTCACCACCTCGGAGGAAATTGTCTTTACTAATCTGAAGACAATGAATGTAAACAAGACCACCGGACCTGATGGAATTCCAGTTCGAATATTGAAGGAGTTTGCCAATGAATTAGCTCCAATATTATCTAAAATTTTCCTACTTTCATACAAGCAAGGCGACTACCCGAACGCCTGGAAGAGTGCAATGGTGCAACCCGTGCTGAAACGGGGTTGTGACAAAACTGACCCTTCAAACTACCGGCCAATATCAATTGTGTCAGCCGTCGCTAAAGTCTTTGAGAAATGCATCAATCAACATATAGTTAAATATTTTGAAGTTAACAAACTAATTTCGGATAGACAATACGGCTTTCGTGAAAGCCGATCCACGACCGATCTCCTGACGTACGTCACAAACAAATGGAATCTCGGCTTAGAACACCACGGAGAGGCCTTTGCAATCGCTTTGGATATATCCAAGGCTTTTGATAAGGTATGTCATGAGAATCTTATATGTAAACTTGTGGCATGCGGGCTGGACTCGATGACCACCAGGTGGATTAAAAGCTATCTCAATGACCGCAAAATCAGCGTCGTACTTAATGGGAGATCATCATCGACGCACTCCCCAAATGCCGGAGTCCCTCAGGGATCACCTTTGTCACCGACCCTTTTTTTGCTATACATCAACGATTTGCTGGATAGCACAGTAAACCCTATCCATAGCTTTGCAGATGATGCCACATTGCATTCTTCTATTTCATTCGAGGCGGAGCTTAGCATTACAGATTTAAATAATAAACGGTCAGAAGTCGTAACTTCTCTTAATTCCGATTTAAGTACAATATTTGAGTGGGGTAACAACAACTTAGTGCAATTTAACGAGAAAAAGACACAAATATGCACATTTTCACGTAAAAAAAGTCGCAACGACTACCCATTTGTGGTAAAAAACCATATCCTTGTGGGTTGCGACTCAATTCGACTGCTTGGTGTTCAAATAAGTAACAAACTCAAATGGAATGAACACATTGTTGCATTGGTTAAATCAGCTTCAAAAAAACTCGGGTTCCTAAATAGATGCAGAAGGTTTTTTAAATCGCATCAAGTTCTCCAGATATATACAACCTTCATCCGACCATGTATAGAGTATTGCTGTCAAGTTTGGGGAGGTGCGTCTGGTACCACCCTCCAGTTATTGGACAGGGTTCAACGCCGCGCTATCCGAATAATACGGAATCCCAGACTTACCCAAGAACTAGACAGCTTACAGCATCGCAGAGATGTTGCAGAACTCTACGTCTTCTACAGATGCTTACATGGTAAATGTTCTGCAGAACTATCGGAGAAAATACCACCATTCGTTACAACAACAAGAGTAACAAGAGGAACAACCAATGCACATAGGTTTACGGTGAAGCTTCCGAAACCTCGAACTGAAGAAATTAAGCGCGAATTTGTATATCGAACATCAAAAAAGTGGAATTCGCTAATACACTTCAAATTTCCGGAGGAATACAAAATGAATAAATTTAAGGTAGCTATTAATCTTTACTTGAAGGATCGCGCATTGGGTGCAGAAGCTCTGACAGTTACAAGGAGCTAGGACCGTTAATAAGTCCGCTCTGCACCCAATTAAAATATGTATATAAAAAAAAAAAAAAAAATTATACATCGTGATGGCTATCTTAGAAGATACTTTATTTCTTTTAATGAAAGATTGCATTAGTTTTGTGACCCCGAGCGCTTGGCGACACCGGATCCGGATAGTGAGGAGCCTACTAAGCCTAGTTGTGAAGTAGGTGCCCAAGTATCGTAATGTTTTTACTGAGGTGAAAGTAATTTCACCTATTCTGACATTGGATAGGATGGGTATTAAGGAGTCTGGGTTTCTAATAAGTACAGTGCATTTATTTGGATTCACTGTTAGTCCAGCAATCTCTAATCCAGCGATCAACTCAATCAGAATGGGTTCTAAGCGTGCAGGGTCCTGAGTGACATTAAAAATGTCATCAGCATATGCTAGAATTAAAGGAAGCTGCAATGTCCCTCCTTGATTTAAACATAATTCTGGATACTGATCGGCAACAGTTACCAATACTTCATTCAAAATGAAATTAAAAAGTCTTGGTGATAGAGGACAACCCTGTTTTACCCCTTTGTTCTTTTTAACTCTAGCTGTACAGGTGTTAAACCACTTGATGGAGGTTTTCTCCCAGAAACAAGCCTTTATGATGCGGTTTACCAGATAATGAGGCACATATTTTTGAAGACATTCGATTACGACCTTTAGATTGACTGTGTCAAATGCTTTTGCTAAGTCAATAGAAAAGGTAAAAGTTTCATTCCCGGAGCGCCATTCTTCATCCAGTACTCGACGAACGACAAACATGTGATCATCAGTCGAGCGATTGGGCAAAAACGCAGCTTGGTATGATCATCCAACTTTTCAAGAAGAAGCTTGGCATAGATCTTGTATCCTACATTGCATAGGGTTATGCGTCGGAAATCACTGGTTTGACGAGGATTCTTGTTCTTAGGAATTGGAACCTGAATGGTCTCCAGCCACTCGGTTGGTGGGTCATTGTTTATCCATGCAGTTTCTATGACTTTATGAAGTGCTTCAACAATATTGTTGGGTGTATATTTAAATAGTTCAATGGGAATTTGATCGGGCCCCGGGGCAGTGCCTGGGCGGATCAAATTCAGGACTGACTGAATATCTTTCTTATTTGGAGGAGGACCTAGAGGAAAGTAATCCTGTTCCTCTATAAGGCTCGGCCAGGTTCCTTCAATGGTAGAAAGTTCATTTACCCAGGAGGAAATTGGTATGTAATTTCCGCGAAAGGAAGAGCAATCTCGTTTGAAAATCTTAAAATATGAATAAGTTCTGCGAAGACGTTCTGGAGGAGAATAGTAAGTCAAACGACTAAAAAATTGTTTGCATTCAGTAGATTTGTGCCTGGAATAGGCATCAGACAAACGTTTCCTGGCACTTTGTAGACGCAATCGAGAGCTCATCTCCTGTGGATGAGCATGTTTGTGAAATTGGGCCTGTTTAAAGAGCGCCAATGCTTTCCTACGCTTAGGTGTCAGGGGCGTCTTGGTGGTGAGTAACTGTTGGGAGCTTTCCTTGATGCAAGTAGTTATCAAATGCCATAGATTACAATCATTTATATCTGAAACTGCTTGTGCAAATGATTTTGCTAAAACGGACTGATATTGTTTGTGTATCTTTACTCCTTGCAGTAACGAGAGATTCAAAGATTTGAATGAATAGGTCATAGGTGGGCCTGCAGAGATCAGAACTGGCTTTACTGTGCACACAATCCATATTTAACGATGATCGCTTAGTGACGGGTAAAAACAGGCGGCTTTCACCGACTTAACATAAATAACCCGATTGCTTTTACGGGTTAAAATATAGTCCAACTGGGAATACAATCGACCATCAGTCCAGGTCATAAGTTTCCGCCGACGTCCATGAAGGGTGTGATTAAAAAGTTGAGTAGACCGAGTTAGTAGTTCTAGAGAAACTCCATTCTCATTCTTCGACTGCAAATCATCTTCTTTTAGATGAGCATTAAAATCTCCAAATAAGACGATATCGATCTGTTGCGGGCAACGATCAATTATCGAAAGTAACTTTGAGAATATCTTTGTGGAAAGACGACGATTGTATTGGGAAGTGTGAGGTGGAACATAAACGGATATGGCAATGATCCTCCTATTCTCAATTCTGCCGTTCAGAGTAATTATGGCACCAAAATATTTTCGAATTCCCATGGTCCGAATGAAGGTATGCCTTTTTATCAAAATTCCCCCTCCACGTCTTTTTGTCTTGGGATCGTTTGTAAGGTGCCAAATGTAATTTTTTGAAGAAAAGGTTCCAGAGGGCATATTTGTTTCCTGAGACACTACATATATGGACATTATTTTCTAATCAAATTCTGTCAATGGCGTCACGTTTCTGGGAGTTATTAAGGCCTCGAACGTTCCAAGTTCCAAGGCAGAATGAGTTGACGGGAAGGTCCAGGATTGGTGACTCAATTAACTGTGATTCCTCAATTAGTGTATAAGGATTGTCAGTGGTGGACATTTTCCGGTGGACATTCTCTGCTATGTTAGGCAAATCGGAATATTGTGCCGTGTTAGCAAGCAATGGGGTATGTTCCTGTTGGAACATTAAGCTGTCATAATGTGACCCCGTATATAGCAAATTAATTTCAGTGTTATACGTTCCCATGGTCGGTGTAAAAGTGATTTGATGTTTGACATAATAAATATTTATTTTTAGTTTTTTCAAATTAGACACGGCCGAAAGACATTCGGCGCCACCCCAAAATCCAGTCTGCTGAAGGTCGGATAGATATCTTAATATTAATTGATTTCCAGTGTGATTCAAAATTTCCCTGGGATTATAGATCTGATGACATGCATCCAATATTGTGTGAGAATAATCATCAAGATTACCGCGTATAAAGCTGACAATTTCAGCTCGGAGATCACTTGCTGAACAGGTTGAAGAATGAGAATCTTGTAGTTGCAGCTGATGGATGATTGCATTGAAAAGGCAATTTCCATCACTTGGTATTTTGTGTACTTCCATGCCTAACAGTAAATACTGAGTGTGCAATGTATAATACAATATTGCCAATTTACCGATTAATTTAACTTAGCTTACCTTCTAATTTTCTAGTTATTAATTTCAGCTATTCCACTACAATTGTAAATTCTAAATTCTTAACTCAATAGCATACTAAATAATTTAATTTATGAATTATTTTAATTTTAATTTTAATTTTAATTCTATTTTATCACACACTAATTTCATCACATCCACTCACTACATTTCATATTACCCTACATTTCAAATAAATTCTACACTCTATATTTCAAATAAATTCTTTAAACACATAGACACTAGTTTAATAATTAGTTAGCCATTTATCATTTATGTACTTAATTATTCCTTTATTAAATTCAGTACCCTTTGTTATATCACTCTGTTATCTTTTAATCACTAAACACCGTAACTCTATAGTTTGCTCTAATAATTAATAAATTATCTAATTTTTGTTTTATCTTTTATATTTTCTTTCATCATACTTCACCAATAGTTTCATTACATCAAGGCTTCTTTTAACATCAATAAACTGCATTTCCAGTTTGGACATATATTCCAAGACTTCCCTATCTCACCTGTCTATTCAAAACTTTACACATTATACCTAATGTTTTTTCCTTAAATGTTGAACCGTAATAAAGCGATGCACAATCATGCACTCTTACACAATTCACAATTCACTGAATTTATCGAATTTTAGTTTGAATAGCCAATTTACAATAAAATAATTATTTTTAATAAAAATTAATTCTCGAGGAAAAAAACACAACCATTTGACTCGAAAGTCATGGCCAACCTCCATCCTAAATTCTTCGGTAATAATGAATATATATTGTTATGCTTTTGCCTTGTCAATTAGGGTTCGTATCACTGGATTGTGAATAATAATATACCAACGAATTTATTTAGTTAACACAACGATTATTACAACACAGTTTATTAATAAAAATTCACAAAATCACTTTATATAAATTATTCTAAAATTTTAGTATACACTTATAATTTTTATTTCCACTAAAACAATTTTTAATTCCTTTTTAATCTTCACACTATCGCTTACCAAATAGTACTAACACAATTCGACTTCGTTCGCCTTTTTATTTACACAAAAAAAATTTCTAGAAAGCTCATGACTTTTCCAGTTAGAATAGCGTAGAAATATTTCGAAACAATTTTATCATGGAAAATCCCATTTTAGTACAGTTAAACATTGAGCTATTATTTTAACTTATTCTATTACACACTAGGTGTCACCGTTACAATACTCTCCCTTTTGCAATAAAATTCAGTTAAACTACTTTAAAATTTATTTGATAAATTGATAATTTGATCTTGCTCGGTTTTATTGAATTGATTTTTCTTTTTACATCAAAAGTTAGGACTTGTTTTAAACCACCAATATTTTTACAATTTTAATACAACATCTATTATAAAAAAAATTAATAGATGTCACTAAGTTACAGCGGCATCTCTCGTCTACTAGTTTAATTAATACCAATCTGTTCTACAAAAGTTAATGAAAACAATTAAACTAATCTACTTATTGACGATTGTAAAAGTAGAAAAGTAGGCAAAGCGCCTCTTACGGAAGATAGAAAAATTGAAGCGGATACATACAAATTGCGACGCAACCATAGTAAACGTGCTATCAGCGCTCTTGCGGAAAATGGAAAAATTGAAGCGGATACATAAAAATCGAGACCCTCCAATCGTCAATAGTGGAAGTGATCTTGTCAATTAAATTTGATATGTCAAAACAAAACAAAAAGAAGGCAAAATTCTTAAAATATTCAAATTCTTTTAAAAATATTAATTTTGTGTTTTCTTTTCATGTCCGCTCATCTTAGGATATGAAGTTAACATTCTGCCGGCCATGAATCATCAGATTCATTTGTATGGATTAGCAATCTGCATAATTTGTGTACTGATCGTCGTATAATTTTGCCGTGTTAGCCATCCGTATGTCTAATGCCCAGCAGATTCATGGTGAACTGGACTCTGCAATTAATACGATGTTTCCAATAGCTAAGTTGTGAGACTCGACACTCCATTTGTATTTCCTTTGAAGTGTAGTAACATAGTCTCGATGCCACCTAGTCGAAAAGTGTTCCTGCATTTGCTTAACTAATCGCCATCTAGCCATTGCTGAAATAGTTTGATTTTCAAGTTTTTCGTCTGCTAAGTCGGTGTAGGCTCGCCCGATTAAAAAATGTGCTGGTGTTATATAGTCGACGTGTTCTGCTTTGCCCGCAGCTAATGGCCTTAAGTTCATCATTCATTCAACTACTGGTGTATTGTCGCTTGTTTCATAGCCGCCTCCCATATCCCACTCATGTGAGATGTTCTAGGTGGTAGATCCCTTTGACTTGAGAAATTGGCACAGCTCCCTCAGATGGTTGGTTGCTCCAATGAAATTTGTGCCATTATCAGAGTATATGGAATGACAATTCCCTCTACTTAAGATAAGGCGCGGTGATTTGGCGTCTACTGCAGGGGGGGGATCAATGTTGCGTAGAGTAATCTACCAGCTCCGTAACCTTTCGGTAGGGTGCACATTACGCGAGCTGTTCTGGTCATGTTTTAGGCAGCTGGCGTAATGGGTACAATTGTGGAAGGGGTAACCTGGTCACAATTCGCAAGTGTACGTACTGCCTCCTCGTGGTAATCACTGATAACTGAGGCCCTTTGGTACTTTTGACCATCTGGCACAGGCTAAAGTACGGCGCTAAAGGAGAAATCCTTGATAAAAAACCCTAATCTAAGGTGGAACATCATATGTCGATGGATGAATGGCTGATAGGTTAATCAGTCCAAAGTATGCGGACTCTAGATACCAGGCGCCCTCCAGTTTAAATTAGCCTTCCTGTGGTAAAGCTGGGTGTCCCACAGGCGACTTTCTTTTCCCAGGAACTCGTGGGAACAAAATGTCTAAACAGTGTAAAAATAATAAGGATGATGACGCTCCTAAAGCGTCATGCACCAGCGATAGTTCCGCGGTGTCGTTCGAGGACCTCGGCCCTCTTTCCGCTGTGGGACTCTCGATGAGTGGTCTGTCGGATAGGGAGATCCGTTCAGGGATTGAGAAATTAGTTCTCAACTCCGACATGGACACCTCAGGAGATGAGAACTCGGCCCCCGTAAGTGGGGGTATCGCCTCTGTGAAAGCAGGGGGAAGCAAAGTAGTCGAAGAGGACCCGAAAGGAACTGTCAGCATCACTGAAGAACCTTCCGCGGCTCCTCTCGTGAAAATGTGTGGGGCCGCGAAGAAGCGGTACAGGAAGCTTCTTGCTGAGGGAAAACCGCCCGGAAGCGAGACAAGGCTTCTGGCGATGCGGCCACAAAGGGAGTCTTGTGCTCCCGCAGAGGCCCCACAGTCAAAGAGGATCCGCTCGGATGAGGGTACTCCACCGGCACAAAAAAAGGCCAGGAAGAAGAATCTGTCCCGACGGTCTCGGGTTCTGCGGTCCGGTCTGGACTTAGCTTCAGGCAGGCTGCGGAGTCGGAGATCGTTGGGATCTTGCCCACTGGGTTTCCAGAGGTTACCCTCACTGGAGAGCAGCTTAAGGCTGTCCAGGGGGGCGTCCTAGATAAAGTGCTAGAGCAAGAGACCAAGGAGCTTAAACCTAAGTTCCTTGGCAGCCAGCTTCGGCCTGGTTGGCTGCTACTAACCTGTGCTGACCGGGCCACTGTTTAGTGGCTCAGGGAGGCCATAGGCAGTATCAAGCCATGGGAGGGTGCGCAGCTGATCGTGGCCGAGGTGGAAAACCTGCCTCGAGCCAGGATTGTGTTCGGCACCTTCCCAAACAGTGCTGAATTGCCCACGGAAAAGCTTTTTGGTTTTATAAAAAGCCAAAATGAGGGCATGTAGGCGATCAACTGGAGAGTGATCAGGAGAGAGGCGAAAGGCTCTTAGGCCTTTTTCACGTTCTCTATGGACCACTCTTCAGTTGAGAAGCTCAAGCGGGTTGGCTTTAAGCTCAACTATAAGTTTGGGACTGTACAATTGCATCCCAAGGGTGGTCAGAGTGGAGCTAAACCGGCTTCTGTCGGCGGGACCCAAGTGGTGAAGCCTTTAGAAGCTACGGTAGCGGCACCTGTAGATAAGACCGCCGGGGTGACCGCCCTCTCCAGGAGACAGGTGAGGAGGAGGCGGGAAAGGGAGAGGAAGGCGTCAGGGGTTCCGCGGGGGAAGGCCTCACAAGGGCTCCCCCCGTTCAAGCCACTGGTTAGGCCTGGAGGCTTTCAGGCAGCGGGGTCAGAAGAACGGCGATGGAGGACACTGGTCAGCCATCGGCCGGACAAAAAAGCATGCGGGTGGTGGCGGTGCTGGAAAGGAGGCTGAGCAGTGCGTTCAGAAGGGGCCTTCGGTAAATTGAAGGCACACATCGCCTGCCTGCAGATAAACCTGCGGGCGTCTTCGGACGTCCTTTGTCGTAGGTTTATCTGCCAAAACATTGGCATGGCTCTAATCCAGGAGCCATGGGTGATTGGTAACCAGATTAGAGGTATACCAAATCAAGTGGGTAAGTTAATTTATCATAACGAACCTCAGAGTCCAAGAGCGGCTGTGTTGGCCAGTTCGCAAATTAATTTTATTCCCATTTCAGAGTTCATCTCCAGGGACTTGGTTGCAGTAATGGTGGAGGTTCTAGAGGAGAGGGGTGAGTATTTTTTTGAATTTCTGATCTTAAATAATGTAGACATTGTCAATAGGGGAAGGAAACCTACTTTTATAAATGCGATTAGGCAAGAGGTCCTAGATTTGACACTTGCTAGTCCGCATTTCAGCGACTTGGTCAAAAACTGGCATGTGTCTGAAGAGGCCTTATTATCGGATAACTTGCACATCAGATTCGATTTGCGGCTGAAACCATGCAGCGGCAGGAAATCAGAATTCCAAAACTGACCGACTGGGACTCTTATAGAGTCTCGCTCGAATCAGAAATACCCTCGGTTGTGGGGAACATAGAGTCTCCAGAGGGTTTGGAGATCTTTTCAAACCAGCTGCATAATTCTACATACTTGGCTTACGAGAACAGCTGCCCAGTTAAGCGAAGAGAGTCCACAAAGATGGTCCCTTGGTGGAACGGGACGCTGGGTAAACTGAGGAAAAAATCGAGAAGATTATTCAACAAGATTAAACGCACCGGTGAATGGGGCGAGTATAAGATGGCCTTGACGGAATATAATCTCGAACTAAGGAGATCCAAGAGGGCTACCTGAAGGAATTTATGTGAGGGAATCAATGAATTGCCCTCTGCAGCTTGTCTCCAGAAAGTCCTTTCCAGGGATCATTCAAATGGTTTAGGACTTCTCCAGAAGCAAGGTGGGGGGTTCACTGAAAACCGGAAGGAAACCTTAGAGGTACTGCTAGAGACCCACTTTCCGGATTCAGTAGTGGTAGGAGCCCAAGAGGACTCGCATGATCCTTCAAGTGAGGTGGCCTATGCGCCTCACAGTAGGATCTGGAGTCTCTCTGGGAAAATTTTCACACCCAGCAAGGTGCGATGGGCTATTGTGTCTTTCAAACCTTTCAAATCCGCTGGAGGGGATGTTATCTTTTCAGCTTTACTTCAAAAAGGTATTGAGGAAATACTCCCCAGTTTGATCCAGATGTTTCGGGCAAGTTATGCTTTTAACTATATTTCGAAACTGTGGAGGTAAGTAAATGTGGTCTTTATACCAAAGGGCGGGGGTCGTCCAGACACCCAGGCCAGGGCATATCGGCCAATTAGCCTCACATCGTTTTTTTTGAAGACGATGGAAAAAATCCTGGACTATCGAATAAGAAGTGAGGTCCTTGGAAAGAATCCGCTGCATCGGGACCAGTTTGCGTATCAAACTGGTAAATTCACGGTTATGGCCCTTAGCGTCACGAGGATTCAAAAAGCAGTGACATATAAAGAAATTGCCCTTTGTGCCTTTGTGGACATTGAGGAGGCGTTTGATAATACCTCCTATGGATCTATAGAGAGGGCAGCAATGGGAAAAAGGATTCCACTTTCTACAATTAGGTGGATCCGTTCCATGTTGGAACATCGTGAGATTACTGCCAGACTAGGTGGCGAATCAGTAACCATCAAGGCCGTAAAGGGCTGTCCCCAAGGAGCTTGTACATCTGTATTATTTCGCTGACCCTATTTGCAACAAATGTAATGCAACGCTTTGGGTGGCCCGACAATCAGTTCAAAACTATCTTTGAGTCTGTAAATAGAATTCGTTTCATTATTGTTAAAGTTAAAGATTCCTCTACAATTTTCATTAAATTTGCTAACAGCATAGCACCTATTAATTCTAGTCTATAGTTAAACTTATTTTATTTATAGGAGCTACTCGTGACTTGGCTGCAATTATGTTTGATTTTGGCCTCTCATTAGTTTCAACCAAGACATAAACTACCGCGGCATACACTTGTTCACTAGCGTCACTAAAATGAATCAGCGTGACTTGGGTGGTTGTTTGTAACCATCTTGGTATTTTGATATTGGCCGTAAGCGACTAACCGCTTCTAATTTCCAGCCATGATATCAGAATATTTGATGGTAATTCGTCGCCCCAGGTTAGATTTTGCATCCAATGGTTTTGAAACAATATTTTCACATGTACGATTATGGGATTCAACCAACCGAGTGGGTCGAAATTACGGCTTGCATCCGATAAAATTGTTCGCTTCGTGTGCACAGCTCGTTCCGGTAACTGTACGGCAAATTGGAATGCGTTTTCGTACGTGTCCCACTGAAGGCCCAGTACTTTTGGTGTTTCCACATGCTTCCCGATTTCCTTGATTCCGCTTCTCATTTCGTTTTGAAGAAATGTTCGCAGCTCATCTTTGTTGAAAGAAATTTGCGCAGTTGAAACCCATTATTTGCCAAAGCCCCTTTGACTTGCGTTATTTATGTTTTAGTTTCCTCTATGGAACCTTTTCCGGTCATCATATCGTCTACATACGTAATATTATTCGTGCTGCCTTTTGTTTGGTCGATTGTAGTTGAACTTCAACTTCCCCTAAATAACGAGTTGCCAAAAATACTCCTGATTCTGTTCCATAGGTTATTTTTTTAATTGATAAGTAACTGGTTGTTGATTTGGATTAGTTCGCCATAAAATATTTTGATATTGATGATCCCCTTTATCTACCCATACCTGCCTGTACATCTTTTCGATATCTCCGCATATCACGAATTCATGTTGTCGAAATCTGATCAATATCTCCATTAGCGGAGGCTGCGTTATGGGACTAACCATCAACATATTATTTAATGACAGCCCGGTTGAAGACTTTGCGGAAGCATCAAAGACAATCCGAAGTTTTGTGGTTGCGCTACCTGGCTTTATCAATCCGTGGTGTAAAAGATATTATTTGTTGGTTTTGTTTCTGAACCAAGGTAGGTTTTGCATGTGTCCAAACTCTTCATATTCACGCATAAAAACTTTGTATAGACTTCCAAATTCCTTGTCCCTTTCAAACCTTTTCTTCATAGCTTTCAATCGATTCAAGGCCGCGTTGTATGATGTTCCGATCATGGTTTCGTAGTTTATTGGAAGGTTTCCTCACATTTCAGCTCTTCTGCAGTTCCTTTGATAATTTTAGGAATTTCTTCCACCTCACAGAGTTTGCGTAGACTCCTTTCAATATCTATTATTACATTAAAATTATTAACTGTGTTAGTAGTTAGTTAGCTCATTGGTAATATTTCCGCCGGCCACTATCCAACCAAAAGTAGTACTAACGGCTGTAAGGCTACTGGGTAAGTTAACACTATGATTAAATTATATTAAGAGACACTCTAGTACGCCTTTCAACGCCTCACAGAAATCATTTTACAAATAGTCAAATGTAAATTGAGAGACATTGATGCTAGTCGGGATGAAAATGGAGCTTAGACTCTACCAACATCAAAAAATGATTTGGTCGATATAAAACAACTTGAAAACAAAATACGTTGTTAATGTATACTCATCGTTCAAAAATTGATCGAGTCTCTTTAGGAGACATACTTGACTTAACCTTCAACAATATACCCAAAGGTAATGCCTTCAGAAATAACAAATTTATTAGAAGCTCCTATCAAACTTAGTTTGTACGCTAATTCCAATCTGCAAGATGCAAGACCCATTAAAAGAAAAAAATTGTTTAAAACCACATCGATGTGGTCAACTTAGTTACTTGTAGTATAGCAGCTCAAAGAAAGACTCGAAAGACTAAGATTTTAATGATTTTTTGTTGTGTTTTTAATCATACGCCAATGTGACAATATTCCGCTTCATGAATTAGACGCTTTATTAGCATGATCGTATCAGGATGATAAATAATAGTTTTGTTTTTAACAAGTACAATAAGGTATGTACAAGGTAGAATATAGATTCCAGCCTCACAAAGTGCTACCTTAACTTTTTAAAATTAGCCGACGTTATTTACATTCCAGGCGCAAATAAAAAATAAAGTGGTTATCAGCCGTTAGTTGAAAGGATACATAGATTGCATTAAACACTTGTCTGCTTGGGAAAAATATCGGAAAATCAGAAGAATTCAAAAAATATTTAAAGTTGGAATAAAATTATCCTACTCCTAACGTCTAGTCGTATTTCTGGAGATGGATTTTGTATTTAACTTTCTGTTCATATTTTTCGTTAGAAATGCTTGGAGCGTTATGGTCGCTGAAAAAAAAAATCGTTATAAGTTTTCCGAGGGAAATCTGGGAAAATTCTGTTTTCCAATAATCAATAGAAGTTTTGTCACATCAATGTCATCCATTTCCAAACATAACACTCCAGAGGCTTATTTTATTTAAAGTTTGTAATGGAACCTGAACATAATTTTCTTTCAGGCTTAGTTATTGACAGATCACTTAAATGCAACCTATCTTTAGAAATAACAATTTAGAGGCTGAGTTTTTTCAATGTTTTCAGATTTCCCCCGGTAAAATTCAACTGAACGAATCGTATAAACGCAATCTATCTCTAAACATCTGAAGCATTTGGTTCGAAAAGGCAAAACAAAAGTCCGCCAATCTGTCTGGATGTCTGTAGCGTGAGAGGATCGGATACTTGTTGTACCAAGTTGACCCAAAACCTAGTGTACAGTTGGAGTTGAGTTGGAATTGGGACTAGGGTTTAACGAACAGTTCAGTTGGGTATTTAATTGGAGATTGAGTTGGTTTGGGTTAAGGTTTGGTGTGGTTTAATTGAGCTTGAGTTTAGGTTAATTCGAGGTTTATGATTTAGTTGAGGTTTTAATTAGAAGTCGATTTACGGGTTGAGTTGGGGTCGAGTTGGAGTTGAATTAGGATTGGGTTAGGGTTCAACAAACAGTTCAGTTGGGCACTTATTTGGAGAGATTCACTTGGTTTGCGTTAGGGTTTAAGGGGGTTGAAAGGGTTTTGATTTGAGGTTAAAACAGCGGTTAACTTGGAAATTTGAGCTTGAGTTGTTTAAGTTGAGTTCATGTATGTACATATGTAGTTTTGTCGTACCGTGTTGATTTTAGAATTGAGTTAGGAGTTGAGAGGGTCAACTTGAAGTTTGAGTTGAACAAGGGGGACAAATTTGGGCGAGGGGGATTTATTTGGGAGTTTAGTTTAAATTTCAGTTGGAACCTTTCTTGAGTTGTTCTGAGTTGAATTCATGTAACCTTGTAGTTTATAGGACCATGTGTAAATATACTAGGGGTTGAATGAAGTAGAGTTGGGGTTGAGTGAGAGGTTCGGTTAGGAATACATTTGGGGTCGAGTTGAGGGTTCAGTTAGAGTTTATATACGTATTTTTCGGAATTGTGTTGGCCGTTGAATTTGGAGTTGAGTAAGGGTTGAGTGAGGGGTTTAGTTGAAGATTTTATTGGAGGTTGAGTTGAAAGTTACAGGACTTGGGAGTAAGTACAGGTTTGAGTTGAGGATTTAGATTAAGGTGAAGTTAACGTTGAGTTTAGGTTGAGTGGGGGGTTTAGATGGGGATTTATTTTGGGTTTCAGTTGGAAGCTAGATAGGGTTCATGTATCCATGCAATTTTTCGGATTGTGTTGATTTGGAAATAGAGTGAGGCATTGAGTTTGGTATCGAGTGGGGGTTGAGTCGAAATATGATTACAGGTTAATTTAATAACTGAGTTGATTTGGTTATTGCAATGGGAATTGCAGTGGAAATTAATTGGAGGCTAAGTTGAAGATATAGTTCGAGGTTGTGTTGCAGACTAAGTTAGGTTTGTGTAAGGGATTAAGTCAGTATTGTTTAGTAACCTGGAGTAATTAGTAATTGGTGGGCACCTTCTAATGTCGCCCTGAGGTAATACGGCGAAAATTTTATACTATATTCCTATAGATGGTAATAGTTGTTTGAGAGATTAGTTTCAGGTTTGGCTCCTTTTGTGAAGGCTTGATGAAACGCCTGAAATAAGAAGCCAGTTATAGAGACGATTTTAAGTCCATACTTTCCTTCCAAATATGTTAATGTTACCTTTAAAGATGTAGAAGGGTTTTTCCAATTCGGATATTTTTTTAAAGTTAATTTTGTAAAATAACGACTTGCTGTAAACGACTATGTTCTCAAGGGTACACTTCCTTTAACCAAAACTTGCTCAATTTTAAAGTATATACAACGGGTTGATATCAAATTCTTGATCTGAATTATATAGCACCCGGTAAGTGCCGCCATCACCGTATTTTTTATCACCGCTACGCGCGGTTATTATGACATATACATAAAAACGTTTTTCAATCAAACATAATTTTTCAATGAATTTCCAATTGACGCATATACAGACAGACACAAAAATAACGGAAAATATACAAAAAAAAATATCTTTATAATGAATGTGAAGTACCTAAGTGTAGTGTGAGTGAGGTGGTATCACGGTGCCACCACTTATAGATTGAGGCCGATATCATATCACAAATCGAAATTTTTAAATATGCATGCATAGCCGAAAGGGGAATGGAGATACGATATTTTTTTTATGTTTATGCTATTTTATGTTAACTAATAATTTATGATTATTTTGCAATAAATTAATATATTTTATTATAAACGCGGAACATACTCGTACAATACATTGTATTGTACATATTTATAGAGAATCGCGCCAGCAACAAAATATTTAATGGATTCCGTATTTTATGCGATTTTTTGTCTTTTAAAATGAATTATATACAATTCGATTCGGTTGATCATATTTATAATAGAAATCAAAGGATTGGTAAAAGCGAAATGCGTACAACCGTGTCATAGATATCCGTTATCCGTAATCAATTTTAATTATAAATCTATCGCCGCCAGCCGTTATAAATTTTCCGGTTTTTTTCTTTATTTTTGCCAAACTGGAAGATAATGCAGGGGTTGACTGAATGGAATTGATGGTCCATAAATTAAGAGCCTAAGTGACTAAACATAGACGGAACTTACAACTATATAGAACATCAAATATGTTCCTACTAAATGAAATGTTTTACCGAAATCACGCTTAAATAGCCTATAACAGCAAAAGCTGCTCTGAACTAAATTTAAACCTTTGAATATTTGAATGTTGCCTTCTGACTATACACAGGCTTGAATGGTGCATTTGGCAAATGGTGAGGTACAGCGGGAAATTATTTTTAAGGCATCGTTTGATTGTTAAAACATAATTATAAAATCTAATGAAAAATTAATTAACAACATAATATAAGAATTTATTCATGACTTCACCTCATATAAATACGGGTAATTTAACAAGTCTATAAAGTATAATATTTACCCCAACAAACAAAAAAACACACTTTTATGACCCCGAATATATTATATTCAAAACCAATTAAAAACGATAACACATATTTTCCTCTCAATTTAACTACAGACAACATAACCTAACAAAACAAAACGAAAAAAAAAATCTGAGGAAACTTTTTCCTTATAAAACTGAACAAAATTTTTAATCTATCTACACAAGACTTATACCGAGAGTTTGTAGGGGAGGAAGGGACAGGCAACAGCATGGCTATACAGAAGAAAACTCAAATTTCAAAATCCACATCAAACAAATGTACATATAAATATAAACTTGGTATAAAATAATAGTTCAACAACAACAACAACAAAAAAATACTATAAACTATCGTATAAAGTAAAATTGTAATTTTAAAAACCACAAAGTAAAAAAATAGAAACCAAAATTTTTCCAACATGAAGATGAAGACGTAGCTAAACAAAAATAAGAAGAATGGAAAAAATCGGATAAACTTTAAATAAAACAACAAAATTAAAGGAAGAAAATTATTGCAATCAAATTGTAACAACAAAGCAACATCAGTAGCAGGAGTACCTATATACCAGCCAGCACTATAACATAATATACACAATAAATACAAAGCGCAATTCTCATGGGAAATAAATAATTTTTCCCAACTTCATTTTCTTTCCTTTACTTTATACTCTCTAATAATTTTCATTCGTTTTCCACCTTTCTATTATAACATTTCATTTTTGCTTTCCAATTTTCTTAATTTTCTAACAATTTTTTCACATTAAGATAGCTTAAAAGTATATATCTATATATACTCGTACACCATATAGACAGCAAAGTGGTACAAAAAAAAACACAAAAAACCAGCAGCATTGTGAGAAGAAGAAATATGAAAAGCTCACATGAATCTTGAATTATATGAAATGAAAATCTAATAATTTTTCCTGTTTCATTTCGTCTTCCTCTTCAATTTCGTTTTTCATCAACATCTTGTTAAAAAAAAAAAAAAATTCTGTTCTTGTTCTGTTAACATTTTTTGTTTTATTTACAACAATCTCTCCTATACAATATAACGCGAGCTAGATGCTAAGATATTAAGGTGAATAGTGTAGTTGAGATGTGAGCCAAATTAGAGGATGAAGAAAATAAAAATTCTGTAAACGCGTTAAGAAATTAGATAGATTCTTCATTAGTTATATAAAAACATACAAATACACAAGAATAAACAGACACACAAAACGACGAAATTAATTGAAGACGCGAATAAAATAATATTACAATGTAACGTCTAACGTGTATGATATCAGAACCTTCTGAGAATAACTTTTTTAACGTTAATATTAAAATAAATGTTTGTAATATATTCATATATACATATAACGCGGGTAATAACGGGGTAACATTAGAAATATGTTAGACTTTTATTGCACGTATCTTTGAAAGGAGAATATTAAATAGAAGCATAGGTAGCTGCTTGCTGTATATTGTATATTTACAAGAACGAGATATGAGTTCATAATAAGGAGACAGGATATACGACACGGTACAAATCAACTTATTCATTTTTCCAGCGTAGTAGCTACATGAAAATAATACGATGGCAAATTATATTTGAAAAAAAAAAACGCGGTTTTAATTGAGAGTTACTAATTTAAAGAAATCCCGCTTGGACAGCAAAATTATCCATCCTTTGCAAAGATTCCTGGTTGACAGTTATTTGTCTGACACAAATATAATAAAGAAAAAATCTAAACATTTAAAAATCTGTGCTAGTATACTATACAACGAAAGAAGCTACACACGAGTAAGTACACAAAGAAAAAGTCGATTGGAGAAACTCTAAATTGAATGGCAAAAAGTATTAACATATGTTACAAGTGAAGCTAAACTGCATGGACTTGTAGGCAGCTAAAGTCTCGATCAAACAGCATAACGGCGTTCGAGAAAATATTAATATTTTACATTTTATATTTTATATTTTATATTTTATATTTTATATTTTATATTTTATATTTTATATTTTATATTTTATATTTTATATTTTATATTTTATATTTTATATTTTATATTTTATATTTTATATTTTATATTTTATATTTTATATTTTATATTTTATATTTTATATTTTATATTTTATATTTTATATTTTATATTTTATATTTTATATTTTATATTTTATATTTTATATTTTATATTTTATATTTTATATTTTATATTTTATATTTTATATTTTATATTTTATATTTTATATTTTATATTTTATATTTTATATTTTATATTTTATATTTTATATTTTATATTTTATATTTTATATTTTATATTTTATATTTTATATTTTATATTTTATATTTTATATTTTATATTTTATATTTTATATTTTATATTTTATATTTTATATTTTATATTTTATATTTTATATTTTATATTTTATATTTTATATTTTATATTTTATATTTTATATTTTATATTTTATATTTTATATTTTATATTTTATATTTTATATTTTATATTTTATATTTTATATTTTATATTTTATATTTTATATTTTATATTTTATATTTTATATTTTATATTTTATATTTTATATTTTATATTTTATATTTTATATTTTATATTTTATATTTTATATTTTATATTTTATATTTTATATTTTATATTTTATATTTTATATTTTATATTTTATATTTTATATTTTATATTTTATATTTTATATTTTATATTTTATATTTTATATTTTATATTTTATATTTTATATTTTATATTTTATATTTTATATTTTATATTTTATATTTTATATTTTATATTTTATATTTTATATTTTATATTTTATATTTTATATTTTATATTTTATATTTTATATTTTATATTTTATATTTTATATTTTATATTTTATATTTTATATTTTATATTTTATATTTTATATTTTATATTTTATATTTTATATTTTATATTTTATATTTTATATTTTATATTTTATATTTTATATTTTATATTTTATATTTTATATTTTATATTTTATATTTTATATTTTATATTTTATATTTTATATTTTATATTTTATATTTTATATTTTATATTTTATATTTTATATTTTATATTTTATATTTTATATTTTATATTTTATATTTTATATTTTATATTTTATATTTTATATTTTATATTTTATATTTTATATTTTATATTTTATATTTTATATTTTATATTTTATATTTTATATTTTATATTTTATATTTTATATTTTATATTTTATATTTTATATTTTATATTTTATATTTTATATTTTATATTTTATATTTTATATTTTATATTTTATATTTTATATTTTATATTTTATATTTTATATTTTATATTTTATATTTTATATTTTATATTTTATATTTTATATTTTATATTTTATATTTTATATTTTATATTTTATATTTTATATTTTATATTTTATATTTTATATTTTATATTTTATATTTTATATTTTATATTTTATATTTTATATTTTATATTTTATATTTTATATTTTATATTTTATATTTTATATTTTATATTTTATATTTTATATTTTATATTTTATATTTTATATTTTATATTTTATATTTTATATTTTATATTTTATATTTTATATTTTATATTTTATATTTTATATTTTATATTTTATATTTTATATTTTATATTTTATATTTTATATTTTATATTTTATATTTTATATTTTATATTTTATATTTTATATTTTATATTTTATATTTTATATTTTATATTTTATATTTTATATTTTATATTTTATATTTTATATTTTATATTTTATATTTTATATTTTATATTTTATATTTTATATTTTATATTTTATATTTTATATTTTATATTTTATATTTTATATTTTATATTTTATATTTTATATTTTATATTTTATATTTTATATTTTATATTTTATATTTTATATTTTATATTTTATATTTTATATTTTATATTTTATATTTTATATT
Source organism: Tipula vernalis (assembly GCA_958295665.1). NCBI lineage: Eukaryota > Metazoa > Arthropoda > Insecta > Diptera > Tipulidae > Tipula > Tipula vernalis. Next base: position 379,356,147 of record OY282559.1, read on the forward strand.
TTATATTTTATATTTTATATTTTATATTTTATATTTTATATTTTATATTTTATATTTTATATTTTATATTTTATATTTTATATTTTATATTTTATATTTTATATTTTATATTTTATATTTTATATTTTATATTTTATATTTTATATTTTATATTTTATATTTTATATTTTATATTTTATATTTTATATTTTATATTTTATATTTTATATTTTATATTTTATATTTTATATTTTATATTTTATATTTTATATTTTATATTTTATATTTTATATTTTATATTTTATATTTTATATTTTATATTTTATATTTTATATTTTATATTTTATATTTTATATTTTATATTTTATATTTTATATTTTATATTTTATATTTTATATTTTATATTTTATATTTTATATTTTATATTTTATATTTTATATTTTATATTTTATATTTTATATTTTATATTTTATATTTTATATTTTATATTTTATATTTTATATTTTATATTTTATATTTTATATTTTATATTTTATATTTTATATTTTATATTTTATATTTTATATTTTATATTTTATATTTTATATTTTATATTTTATATTTTATATTTTATATTTTATATTTTATATTTTATATTTTATATTTTATATTTTATATTTTATATTTTATATTTTATATTTTATATTTTATATTTTATATTTTATATTTTATATTTTATATTTTATATTTTATATTTTATATTTTATATTTTATATTTTATATTTTATATTTTATATTTTATATTTTATATTTTATATTTTATATTTTATATTTTATATTTTATATTTTATATTTTATATTTTATATTTTATATTTTATATTTTATATTTTATATTTTATATTTTATATTTTATATTTTATATTTTATATTTTATATTTTATATTTTATATTTTATATTTTATATTTTATATTTTATATTTTATATTTTATATTTTATATTTTATATTTTATATTTTATATTTTATATTTTATATTTTATATTTTATATTTTATATTTTATATTTTATATTTTATATTTTATATTTTATATTTTATATTTTATATTTTATATTTTATATTTTATATTTTATATTTTATATTTTATATTTTATATTTTATATTTTATATTTTATATTTTATATTTTATATTTTATATTTTATATTTTATATTTTATATTATATATTTTATATTTTATATTTTATATTTTATATTTTATATTTTATATTTTATATTTTATATTTTATATTTTACGTAAACATACAACCAAATGGAGCGATATATCGTTTAACACGTTTGGTACCCGGAAGCTTGGAAGCCTATGTAGTTAATCCGCACAATCCAGTCTTCTATCTGAGAAGGCTTTAAACATTTCACACATCGACTTATTTCTCTTTTCGTTGCATTCTTGCATCTTAATATGGTAAACCGTTGCTTTATTACAGACATTCTTACAGCATGATGAATGATGAAGCTGCTTCAAGTACTGCTCAATTTGCGCGCAATCCTTTTGTATTAGACGGTCTCTCTAGATGTGTATCCCTTTGAATTATTTCTTTCTCATTTTGAGTAATCCCTAAACTCTTGTTACTTACCCAAATAAAGTATCCTTGGACATCAACTTACTGAATTTGTGTTTCTGCTCTTTAGACAATGCTTTGAAACGTAAACTTGATTTTTTTGTAATGTGGCTTCCTAATGAATGTTAGATTCTTCAAGCCATCCTGACCCATTATACTATAATTTGAACTATACTAATTCATTTGACATATGAGCCCAATTTGTATAATTCACAGTCGGCTAGCCGTCCAAAAATATTTTATTTCCTTCTTGGGTAAGACGAAATTCTATCAAACAAATATTGGGTCGGTCCTTAAATAATATCTAATTACATGATCTTTACCCATAGTTAACACAGCTGCGCCTAACTCCAGTCTCGGAACACTAATTGTGTTTATGGATGCAATTTTGATTCTTCTGCTGACTTTATTCTGAAGCATCTGCAAACCGGTAAGCTCAGCGACTCGGTATACAACCATCTCTTCCACGCAAAATATTCTAAATTAAACATTTCTTAGCGTACTGAAGTTCACTTTGATTAACGGTCCGTTAACCATCTGTTGGAAGTAGAGTGAATATAGCTGTTCTCAAAATGACTAAGCGGACAACTTTGTTTTTATCTGGATGGATTGCTATAACTCTTGCCAGTGCCTTATCTTCCTTTAATATTATTAAATCACCAGGCTTGAAGTTTTCTTTGGTAGATTTCCATTTGTTGCGTTGCTGCAAGATATTGAGTTATTCATTGGAAAACATTTTCCAAATATGTTGTGTCCTTTGCGTTTTGCCACATTTTCAACTTTGCTTCAGAAGTTGTAATGATTTTTTCTTCTGGAAACGCACCATCATAGGATAAAATTGTGCTTCGTTTGATATTACGCTTAGTGGTCTTGAATTTAATATCGATTCTATTTGAGATAATAAGGGACTCATCCTTCGAATGTTAAATTAATTATGTTGGTTGCCTTAATTCGGAGTGATTTGGCTAATTTAACTACCATCTCCCATAAACTGCCAAAGTGAGGTACCGCTGATAGGATATAATGCCAATTTATCCTATTTTCACCCGTGATTTCCATAAACATCTTGTTCTGGTCTGAGGACCTATACGAAAGCAGTATCATTATCGCTGTATACATCTGTAAGTACACCTCTTTTGAAAGTAAATCATTTCATTGCTACTATGAATGCCTTAGATGTTAAATCACTGACGGTTTCGATATGCCGCCTTTAGGAATACGTAGATTAACACTCAGCTTGCTGCATGTTGAATATTTATTGATTTAAATTGCCAATATAATCTGCCAATTAATTGCAGTCTGCCTATTTTGAGTTGTCGTCATTCATCATTGTCTTGACGAGATATTGATATCAAACCTGATGTACATATGATCTGAGAGGAATGCTTCCTTGGACACATGCCAGTCGAGAATTGCACTGGAGGTACCCATGTTAGACAGGGTAGGGAAACCAAGGACCAGTTAGGGAAACCAATCGATGACTTTGAATTTAACTTAGATGTCAAATTTCAAGGTCATTTCAAGGTCAAGTTATTTTTTTAAAAATGAAAACATCTATTTTTGGTTCTGTATTCTGATCAAATGTTGGATAGAGATCAAAGGTCGTTTCGAAAGCTCTCGATTGGCTTACAAACCATTTTAGCTTAAATTATAAGGCTTTCCGGACATTAACGTTCTGTCAAGTTAATGTTGGCTTGCTAAAAACAACCGGCTGAAAACAGAAAAAAATAAATTTGCTTGTGGGTAGCAAGATAATGGCTCAGACGACAGCTTTTGTATAAACTCGTGAAGTTTCAACACGTGAGCTTTACTTCAAAAGAAAAACATTGTTTTAGTTAACTTTTTATTTTACGATTTAGCACAGATCAGCTTAACCTATTTAATATCTTTGCTTAATATCTTCAAATTATTATAATTTGTTTTAAAATATATTTGATGATTTAAATTTCTTAGTGGCAGTTTCCGATTGATACCCTTTTACCAGATTTATAAACAATTTGGGGTTTGCTTTTAGAGCTTTCGAAACATTAACGACAAACTTTTTTAAATTTTAAATTACTAAAATTCTTGTAATGATTAGTAGTTTTTCGACAGTTATAGGTGCATCAGACTAGTTCAATTGATTAACTTTTAAAAGCTTCAACTTCGATGAAAATTTCTCTTCGTAAAACTTTAGAATTTTATTCCCAAAACGTAAAACCCTACTTAAAAATATTTAAAAAAATTCCTTTACCAAATTGATCTGAAAACCCAGCACTTTTTAAATTTGAAAATTATTACAGAAGAAAGCTTTCAATGATACATATAACAATTTTGGTTTAAAGATCAAAACAATTTCGTTTAGGTTTAAAATTTTTGAATGTTTTTATTTAACTTCTTAAAGCATCCACAATGCAGAACAGAAAATTTATTTTAATTTCAGGCGACAGCTTTTATATGAATTTTATATTATAGCTCTTGTAAAAATTCGTAAAGTTTCAATATTATGTGAACTTAGTTAAATTTTAGTAATTGATCTCTAAATTGTAAATATTATATCGTAGGCTTTTGTGAACAATTTGGGGTCAAAGCTCAGCACATTCGAATTTATGTAACCTTTTGTTCAAATAGGATACAAAATTTCGTGCCTTAGATCTCTTAAGAAATAAGTCAAATCCCTTTTGAGAGTACATAGTTCTTGAGCCGTCCGATTTTTTGTGTTGTCGGCTGGCATGGTTTAATGTAATGCGCCGGTTGTAAAGATAAGAGAAAAACAAACAATCTCTTAATGAAAGTCCCTGATGGAAATATTTTGCCAGATTCATTGAATGCAAGCTTTTGGTTAATTTTAGACTTAAAAAAGTTAAAACTATGTCAGTATGTATAAACATTGGGCTGATGACGGAAACTTTTAGTTTATTAGATGGTTTTTCTTTAAAATCATAAAGTTTTATCGATAAAAGGATTTAAGCTTTCATAAGTTTATTCTTCAAATTGCACTGAAAATCCATCACTTTTGAAATTTTAAAATTATTGTAGTAGAATACTTTCAGTAGTAGAGGTTACGGTATAACATTAAAGCTCAAAATATATTGGTTTATATTTAAAATTATTAAAGCATCTACTAAGCAGAACAGAAATTTATTTTCCTTTAATTTTTCAATTTTCTTTTAATTTTAGAAGCTTAACTGCGTAAAGTTTAATCGATGAAAGGGTTTAGTGAAGTTATTGAGTTTCAGTTTCTATTAAAATTTATTTTAAAATTGATTCAATGAAAATTTGATGTTTTAATTTTCTTACTGGTCTTAGCTTTTTCAAAAATTAAAATTCTTGTAAACCTTAAAAATTTATCGACAATTAAAGATGCATCAAACAACCATCTTTCAAAAGCTGGAAAATTTGAAAAGCTTTCCTAAATTTCCTTTACAAATTGCGCTGAAACCCCAAAAACTTTTGAAATTTTAAAGTTTTTTTTAGAGAGAGAGAGAGAGCTTTTATATAATTTATTTTACGATTTTACTTAAAAACTTAAAAAATATTTACTAAAAGTTGAAGCTTTTGGATTTTTTGTTTTAAATTTCCTAAAGCTTACATAACGCAGAACAAAAATTTAACTTTCTAAGTTTCATTCTAATTTAGAAAACACGTACCGATACCAGTACAGTGATGTTTTCTACTAAATTGTTTCACTTAACTTTTTCTTTTAAGTTTAAAACAGTCCCAAGTTTACTAATTAGAATATTTTACCAGAGTCATGTACGGCAAGCCTCATGGACAAAAAGCTTAAACACTGTTAGAGCTTGATGGAGGGTTTTTTGTTTTGTTTAAATTCATGAAGCTCGATCAATGGTTTACAAATTTAAAATCGTATTTAGAAAAGCTTTAGTAGTATATTTTACAATTTGTGCTTAAAGTTTGAGCGACAATTCGAAATTGTCATTTAAATTATTCCTTTTAAATTTGCATTAATTTTAGACAGCTTTTTTAAGTATTTTGAGTTTAAGTTTCTTATCAATTCGTAAAATATTTTTTTAATAATCTATATAACTTTGTTAAGCTTTAATATTGTTAATAAATTTACATTAATAATAATTTCCGCTTATATATCAATAACTTCAAACCATAGGACTATCAGCTTATTGAAATTATGATGCTTTAAATTTCTTTTGGAAAGTTTTCGATTGATATCTTTACAAGATTGGCATACGATTTACAACAACATCTGGCAATTTTATCAATAATAAAAGGTGCAACAAATTGAGTTAATTTTAATTAACCTCTAAAAGCTTCAACTAAGTAATACCACTAGCTTTCAATGTCATTTAAAAATTGGGACTATATGCTTAAAGTATGTTGGTATAATTTTTGAATGCTTTAGAGACCAGAATACCCCCTTAAAAGGTTTAAAAATTAATAAAAATCGTTCCGTTTACATTACGAGTGTGTTTTGATAATTTCCTTCATCGAGGCATTTGTAAAAGTGCTCTAAGATGTTTTCGTTTCAGTTAAACTGGTCCGACTCGTATGAATGAGGATGGATTTATCTCATCAGATTAAACCGTTACTGAATATTATTCTTCTAATTTCAAAATGTACTGACACTTCATTTGCAAATGCTTTCTCATATCTGATAGTTTGGTTTTTATGTCAAATAATCCTAATTTTTTCTGCGGTTCAAATGCACACACATCTGAAGAAGATAGGGTTCTCCGGTATTTCTCTAGACGCCTTATAAGGGTCTATTGTAGGAATTTTGTAAAAATCACTACTGCCTATTACTGCATAAAGTCCATCAAACCTCAAGTACTCATTTGCATAATAATCAAGGGATTATATTAGAACCACGGAGTGATCCACTTCCTGGATTACTCTATGAGATAGAACTGAATATTTTATGCAAAATGAATTTATTTAAGGGTTAAGCTTATTTAAAATTGATGTAGACATGAAGGAGTTTTGTTTTGTAGCACGCAGGTTTCACTATTGCACTAATTAGAACAGTAAGGCAACTGGAGGCTCGTTAAATAGTTATCAGTAAATTACGTATTTCTTAGGACTACTTCCGATTTGCTCAACAATTTTTTCTGCATGACTGTTGTGAGGAAATATCATATGTGAGGAAGTACATCTTGCGCAACACCTCCGCATATAAAATTTCCCTGATAATTTTTCTAAGAATAACTGTTGACTGGGCACACTAATTGAAATACTTTCCAGACATGACACTTTAAAGGTTGAATTTATATACATTTTTAAATTTCATATGGGTCTTTAACTCAAATAAAATTTCCCGGCCTATTGGCTACCCATTCCTATTGAACCACTTCCCAGAAATGATGTAAAGGTGATGTAAACTCGGCTAAATGTGTCTTTTTCACAAGCTGGAAGCTACCGGAAGGAATTAATTATTTAATATTTATTTATTTTTTATTATTTATTATCACTTCAATTTTTTAAAAGACTTCCACATGTTGCCTGTGCATACATACATAAATACGAATTTCCGAAATTGTCGACGAAATGTATTCACATCTCAATCAACATCATTTATTTCAAATATTGTATTTACTTATCAATCGCAAAGTGGATATTTTGATTCTCCAATTTGAGCATATATTTTAGATTCTTTGGGAGAAAGTATGCACACACAAATAAAAAAGAAAATTCAATCAACCTCAATCCGTTAACCAAACAATAAACCATTTTTCAAACGAATATTAAATTACTTTCCTCCCATAAAATTCATACTACGTACATAATTCCATATTGATTATATTGCGATATCATATACACAGGACTATAATATTCAACAAATCTAAATATTTTGTCGAAAATCACGTAAAAAAGTCACACCGTTTCATCAGCTATGTATATAGCATTCATACCGGAAATATAAATATTTATAAAGGGGCGGGAGGTCATTCGAAAATTAATTGGAAATTATATATTTCCGGTTGTAAATTTTAAGAGCCGATTCATATTTACGGTTTGTTAAGTTTACTTAACTTTCACAGAACACACCACGAATTATGTATGTATTTATATTTACGTATCCAAAACCAAACAACAACCAAAAAAAAAAAAAAAGGTTGAAAGGATATCGTTACTATCATCACCAACTCTACAGCATCGTAGTGAAACATTAAAAAAATAAAAAAAAATAATTTGGATTACGTCCAATCTGTTAATGGGACAAAATTAGCACTCCATGTATGTATGAATACAAAACATGTAGGCTATAGTTTGCGTGTGTGTGTGTGTGTGTATAAAACACTATAAGTCTTATGGAATTTTTTTTTCGCTTTTTTCGGGGACGACATAAAATTAATGGATATTGGCGACTAAAAAGCAAAATTATTATTGCGTTTTGGTCTCATTGTTAAATGGATTTTTGCTTAACTAAAAACGCTTTTTTTATTGTCTTAATTTCATTGTTGAATTTTATCCAGCATCCAAAATACAATATACGAGTATACAGATTTTTTTTATCTTTTTTTTTTTTTTTTGGATGTAATTTGATAAATTTTTTATTTATGATAATTAAGTTAAGATGTTTTTTCGTTTTTTTTTTGTATTTTGGATATTGTTAGACTGTTAGCCTTCACACATTGTTAACGATCGATATGGGTTGGAAATTTTGTATATGCGTCGTAAGCAGATTTTGGTTTTGTGAATTGGAGGAAACAGATTTATAAGGAAGTGACCTATACAGATTTAGGCTACAATATATTATAAATAGAGTAATCGAGTCGTTAATCCCCATTTAAATCCTAGGTGTTGAATCAACACATCAACCCACTTTAATCTGCCACATGTACATACATATGTACATTAGACTCGATAAATCAAACCCAACAACTACTAGACACAGCACACATAAAATCATTCAATTTAAATTTCATATTCAATTTACATCAATTGTAACACATAACCTATAAATTATAATTTTTTTCCTCCTTTTGTAAAAAATAAAAAAAATTATCTTTAAATTTTTTTTTTTTATTTTATAAAAAGAATAGAAACACGAAAAAAATAAAGGGAAATTTGTTTTCCCCTAATACTTCTTTCTTGTTCATATATACGTTTAGGTAGGTTGGAAGGAGTAATACAAGGCAAGCAACACATAAATAAGTTTGATACACGTATAGTACCCGACGAAGAAGGAAAACAAAGCAGAACAGGAAAAAAAAAATTAAACGACACAAGAAGAAAATTAAATTCCCATTAATTTATTTTCGTTTTTCTTACCTTATGTTCTTTATCCCCTAAATATAGGCTCTTATATATGTCTATAGCCGTACAATATACCAAAAATACGGAGGATTTTTGTGAATAATGATCGACAGGTTAAACAATTGACATTTAATTATTGCTTTGCCATTATTGACTAGGTACGGGTGTTTGTGTAGTTGTTAAAATATTTTGACATTTCGATATGCATCCAAACAAATTATACAACAGGTATAATCATTTTTGGAAAATTCGCTGGCCTTATGGGGTGATAGTTTAAACCCCTTATTCAATGTGCTAGTTTAACTCATCTCAAGTCCGAATTTTGAATGGGCGATTTCGTAACTATCAAATAATTAAATAATTTTTTTTAAATATATTGGGTGTATGCATTAAAAACTGGAATTTGATACTTTGTTTATGCGTTATAGTACATCATGGACATATATGTCATTTGAAAGCCTTATTCAATACCTATTAAAATCAGCTAAAAGTTTTTCAACGATGGAAAATTTATCAAATTTGCGAAAAAAAACAGCATTTGCGGGAAGTTTTGTTGAGTCACTTTTTCGCAAACAAAACTGCAGCTGAAAGTCATCGTTTGCTCGTGGATTTGTATAGTGAGCATGCTCTTGCAAAAACACAGTGCTTTGAGTGGTTTAGTCGCTTCAAAAGTGGTGATTTTGACATCAATGTGGTCAGCCGAAAAAGTTTGAGGCTGAAGAATTTGAGGCATTACTCGATCAAGATTCATGTCAAATGCAAGAAGAACTTGCAGAGTCATTGGGAGTTGATCAAGCAACAATTTCCAGACGTGTGAAAGCCTTGGGGTTCATTCAAAAGATGGGAAATTGGGTGCCATACAAGTTGAAGCCAAGAGACGTGGAAAGGCGATTTTGCATGTCCGAAATGCTGCTCGAGCGCCACAAAAAGAAGTCGTTTTTGCATCGTATTGTCACTGGCGATGAAAAATGGATCCATTATGATAATTCCAAGCGCAAAAAAGTGTATGTCAAGAAAGGCGAAGCCGGCCCATCGACACCAAAGCCGAATATTCATGGGGCCAAGGGGTGGGACCAACTAGGTGTGATCCACTATGAGCTGTTGCCAAGTGGCCAAACCATCAATGCCTAACTCTATCGTCAACAATTGATCCGATTGAAGCAGAAACTCCAGGCAGAGCAACCAACGTATGCGGCCAGACACTAGTCAATCATTTTCCACTACGATAACGCTCGGCCACATATTGCGGCGCCAGGAATACGCTTCACTTCAGTTCAAGGTATCGAAATTTGGCTTGATTCGTTTTTGGCCGCCAAGCCGGCACAGCTTTTCTGGGATGGAATCCATAAATTGCCAGAAAGATGGGAAAAAGTAGTGGGTAGCGATGGGCAATACTTTGAATAAAAAATCTTGTAACATTTTTCCATAATAAAGGCTCAAATTTCACAAAAAATTCCGGTTTTTAATGCATACATCCAATAAATTTATACTTTTTCGGTTTGAACTTAACATTTGCGAGCCTTTTCATAATTTGAGGTTTTTGTTAAATTGTCGAGCTTTTGGTGTTAGGAGCTTTCACGTATCGAGGCTTTTTAACTCAAATCATTGGCTTTTAATCCAAATCACTTTTTATTCTGAAATTTGATAATTTAAAGGAAGGTGTGATGGGAGCTTTTGCGTTTGTCTTATTATTTTCGAGCTTTTCAATAATTTCTTGTTTTTAATAAAATGTTTTGTGAACATAAATTAGGTATTTGAAAAAAATTGTCAAGAGCTTTAGTTTTATGAGCTTTCACTTATCAAAGCTTTTTAAACAAACTATTTTACTTCGAAATTTGATATTACAAAGGATGACGGAATTTTGGGTAGGATTAAGAATATTTTTGCTTAACGTAAATTATTAAGAGCTTTCAGTTTTAAGAGCTTTTGAAACCAAACCATTCGAATTTAAAATTTGATTTATAAATGAAGGTGGTTGGTATTTTGTGATAAATTTAGAATATTAGTTTTCAATGAGCTTTGATTGTAAGATATGATTATTTTAAAGCTTTTGGGTTTGAACTAAACATTTTGATAATTTTCATAATTTAAAGTTTTTCTTAAAATGTTTTATGTGCATAAATTATGTATTTGCAAAAAATGTCGAGCTTTTAGTTTTAAGAGTTTTCACATATCATAGATAGTTCATTCTAAGCCAAATCATTTCACTCAGAAATTTGATAGTACAAACGATGACGGAATTTTGGGATCTATTTGGGTATCTATTTGGGGTTTAAACCTAACATTTCTGAGCCTGTTAATAATTTTAGGTTTTTGGTACAATGTTTTATGTGCAAAAAATATGTATCTGCAAACAGTTTTAAGAGCTTTCACTGATCGACACATTTTAAACAATTTATGCTAAAATCTGTAATCCTTTGTAGCGGAATTTTGGGATAAATTTAGTCTATGTGTTTCCCATGAGCTTTAATATTGATAATTAATTCATACTTTTTGGGTTTGAATTCACACATTTTTGAGCTTTTTAATAATTTCAGGTATATTATATAGCGCTTTTTTCTTTAATAATTTTGGTCCCTTTCCATAAATTCTGTCTTTCGTTAAAATATTTTATGTGCATGAATCACGTATTTGCAAGAAGAAATGTTAGGAATTTTAAGTTTTAAGAGCTTTCACGTATCGGAGCTTCTCAACTCAAATCATTTTACTTAGAAATTTGGTATTACAAAGGGTATTTTTTGCAAAAAAAATTCAGAATAGTAGTTCTCAATGTCTTTCTTCCATGTGTCAGAAAACCAATTGGTTTACTCAGATTTAATTTTGTAGACATATTCCAGCCATCGTTCAAGTAGGTGAAACAGAACGTGATTTAGCAGATGAAATGGAACATCTTGCAACTCTATGCTATAACGAATTCTAAATATATCGATAAAGCACAGAAATTTCGAACAAAATTTGAAAAATATCAAGAATTTCGAAATAATCTCAAAAATGTCGAATTTTTCAAAGTATCTTGAATATTCTTAAAAGTTCTCAAATATTAAATTATCCGTAAGTATGTAAAACCAAAGCAAATCCTCTCTAGTCTCTAGTTTTATTTCTGGGCAATGTACTGAAGATGGTTTAGTTAAATAAATATTGAACATTAACCTTTGATTACAAACCTGTAGTGATCTGATACATTCCAAATTGAATGGTATCTTATCAATTCGAATTTGAATGGCTTTTGTGAAACAACATACGTACGAAAACATATTTACATTTTTAGATTTAGCAAAAATTTCATGTTTTAAAAAAGGCTCGTAAATTATTTGCTAATTTTTTCCTAAATATTTGTTTTTGCTTTTTAGGAAAGGGTTAGAAAAAAACTCTCACGCATGTAAAAAAGCTAGAATGGGTGCTCGTGTTTTCTGTCTGAGATAACTTTAAAGCAATAGCAAACTGCTGGTAGCAATTAATATTATCACATGTTACGGCTCTAAAATTATTTTTGATGCACCTGCACTACCCTTCCAAGTGGCCACTGGCTGACTGGTAAATTTCGGTCATTAATTATGACAATGTCATTGATTAAGATTGGTTCCTTTTTGCCCTTCCATTTCGTACGATTCTGCAGTGATGTCAAATATTCATTTGACCATCGACTCCAGAAATGTTGTGAAATCTGCTGGACCATTTGCCATCTCGTGAGATGAGATGAGTTTTTATTTGAAATATCCGGTTCTGGGATTTTTGTCGCGGCATATCCAATCAGAAAGTGAGATGGTGTTAATGCATCGATATCAGTTGAATTTGTTCCACATAGCGGCCTTGAATTCAGGACACTTTCTATTTCGGTCAGCAATGTGTTCATTTCTTCCATTGTGAGGATTTGTTTGCCAATTACCCTGATGAGATGTGATTTGGCGTCTACTGGAGGGGGGGATCAGAATTGAGTAGAGTAATCGGTCTTTCGGTAGGGTGCACATTACGCGAGCTGTTCTGGTCATGTTTTAGGCAGCTGGCGTGATGGGTACAATTGTGGAAGGAGTAACCTGGTCACAATTCGCAAGTGTACGTACTGCCTCCTCGTGGCAATCACTGGTAACTGAGGCCCTTTGGTACTTCTGACCATTTGGCACAGGCTAAAGTACGGGGGTAAAGGAGAAACCCTTAATAAAAAACCCTAATCTAAGGTGGAACAGCATATGCCGATGGACGAATGGCTGGTAGGTTAATCAGTCCAAAGTATGCGGACTCTGGATACCAGGCGCCCTCCAGTTTTATTTAGCCTTCCTGTGGTAAAGCTGGGTGTCCCACAGGCGACTCTCTTTTCCCAGCAACTCGTGGGAACAAAATGTCTAAACAGTGTAAATATAATAAGGATGATGACGCTCCTAAAGCGTCATATACCAGCGATAGTTCCGCGGTGGTGTTGGAGGGCCTCGGTCCTCTTTTCTCTGTGGGACTCTCGATGAGTGGTCTATCGGATGGGGAGCTCCGTTCGGGGATTGAGAAATTAGTTCTCAACTCCGACATGAACACCTCAGGAGATGAGAACTCGGACCCCGTAAGTAGGGGTATCGCCTCTGTGAAAGCGGGGGGAGCATAGTCGTCGGGGAGGACCCGAAAGGAACTGTCAGCAGCACTAACAAACCTTTCGCGGCTCCTCGCGTGAAAATGTGTGGGGCCGCGAAAAAGCGGTACAGGAGGCTTCTTGCTGAGGGAAAACCGCCCGGAAGCGAGACAAGGCTTCTGGCGATGCGGCCACAAAGGGAGTCTTGTGCTGCCGCAGCGGCCCCACCGTCAAAGAGAATCCGCTCGGATGAGGGTACCCCACCGGCACAAAAGAAGGCCAGGGGAGAGGAATCTGTGCCGACGGTCTCATGTTCTGCGGTCCGGTCTGGACTTACCTTCAGGCAGGCTGCAGAGTCGGAGATAGTTGGGATCTTACACACTGGTTTTCCAGAGGTTCTCCTCACTGGATAGCAGCTAAAGGCTGTCCAGGAGGGCATCCTAGATAAGGTGCTAAAGCAGGAGGCCAAGGAGCTTAAACCTAAGTTTCTTGGCAGTCGGGTATACCAAATCAAGTGGGTAAGTTAATTTATCATAACGGAACTCAGAGTCCAAGAGCGGCTGTGTTGGCCAGTTCGCAAAGTAATTTTATTTCTATTTCATAGTTCATCTCCAAGGACTTGGTTGCAGTAATGGTGGAGGTTCTGGGTGAAAGAGGCAAACAGGAGGCTATTATGGCCTCCGCCTACTTTCCTGGAGACTCAGAGTTAATACCTCCACTTGACGTTAGGCGACTCATAGCTCATTGCAAACGCAATGGGCTGGCCTACCTGATAGGATGCGATGCAAACGCGCACCACACGGTGTGGGGTAGCACGGACATCAATAACAGGGGTGAGTACCTTTTTGAATTTCTGATCTTAAATAATGTAGACATTGTCAATAGGGGAAGGAAACCTACTTTTATAAATGCGATTAGGCAAGAGGTCCTAGATCTGACACTTGCTAGTCCGCATTTTAGCGACTTGGTCAAAAACTGGCATGTGTCTGAAGAGGCCTCATTATCGGATCACTTGCACATCAGATTCGATTTGGCGGCTGAGACCATGCAGCGGCAGGATATCAGAATTCCAAAACTGACCGACTGGGACTCTTATAGAGACCCACTCGAATCAGAAATGCACTCGGTTATGGGGAACATAGAGTCTCCAGAGGGTTTGGAGATCTGTTGAAAGCAGCTGCATAATTCTATACACTTGGCTTACGAGAACAGCTGCCCAGTTAAGCGAAGAGAGTCCACAAAGATGGTCCCTTGGTGGAACGGGACGCTGGGTAAACTGAGGAAAAAATCGAGAAGATTATTTGACAAGGCTAAACGCACTGGTGAATGGGGCGAGTATAAGATGGTCTTGACGGAATATAATCTCGAACTAAGGAGATCCAAAAGGGCTTTCTGGAGGAATTTCTGTAAGGGAATCAATGAATTGCTCTCTGCAGCTCGTCTCCAGAAAGTCCTTTCCAGGGATCATTCAAATGGTTTAGGACTTCTCCAGAAGCAAGATGGGGGGTTCACTGAAAACGGAAGGAAACCTTAGAGGTACTGTTAGAGACCCACTTTCCGGATTCAGTAGTGGTAGGAGCCCAAGAGGACTCGTATGATCCTTCAAGTGAGGTGGCCTATGCGCCTCACAGTAGGATCTGGAGTCTCTCTGGGAAAATTTTTACACCCAGCAAGGTGCGATGGGCTATTGGGTCTTCCAAACCTTTCAAATCCGCTGGAGGGGATGTTATCTTTCCAGCTTTACTTCAAAATGGTATTGAGAAAATACTCCCCAGCTTGATCCAGATGTTTCGGGCAAGTTATGCTTTTAATTATATTCCGAAACTGTGGAGGAAAGTAAATGTGGTCTTTATACCAAAGGGCGGGGGTCGTCCAGACACCCAGGCCAGGGCATATCGGCGAATTAGCCTTACATCGTTTCTTTTGAAGACGATGGAAAATATCCTGGACTATCAAATAAGAAGTGAGGTCCTTGGAAAGAATTCGCTGCATCGGGACCAGTTTGCGTATCAAACTGGTAAATCCACGGTTATGGCCCTTAGCGGGCTAGTCACGAGGATTGAAAAAGCAGTGACATATAAAGAAATTTCCCTTTGTGCCTTTGTGGACATTGAGGGGGCGTTTGATAATACTTCCTATGGATCTATAGAGAGGGCAGCAATGGGAAAAAGGGTTTCACTTTCCACAATTAGGTGGATCCGTTCCATGCTGGAACATCGTGAGATTACTGCCAGACTAGGTGGCGAATCAGTAACTATCAAGGCCGTAAAGGGCTGTCCCCAAGGAGGCGTACTATCTCCTCTTTTGTGGTCATTGGTTATTGACAGACTACTGGTCCTTCTGAGTAGCCATGGGTTGGATGTCCAGGGCTATGCGGATGATGTGGCTATCATAATCAGAGGCAAGTTTGATGAGGTCATTTCTGATCGAATGCAAAATGCACTCAATATAATATGGCAGTGGTGTTACCAGGAAGGACTCAGTGTCAATCCAAGCAAAACTGTCATTGTTCCTTTTACGAGGAGGACAGAGCTTGCGCTTACAGCTTCCTCGTTAAACGGTACTACTGTGCCTTTTTCCAGCGAGGTTAAATATCTAGGTGTTATCCTAGATCAAAGACTGAACTGGAACCAACATTTGTTAAAAGTTCAAAATAGAGCCATCAAGGCTCTCTGGGCCTGTCAAAGACTCTATGGGCGTACTTGGGGACTACAACCAAAAATGATCTACCGGTGATTTCTTACAATCATTAGGCCTATGGTCACCTACGCATCGGGTGTATGGTGGCCTAAAACTGAGCAGAAGACAACGCAACCCTTATTGAATAAGGTTCAGCGTGTAGCCTGCATCGGTGTTACGGGCTCAATGAAGTCATGTCCAACCGCGGGGGTGGAGACACTTCTAGGACTGACATCGTTACACCTGCATATTAAAAAGGATGCTGCAAGTATTGCCCTGAAAATGCAAGCGGAAGGAAATATCAAGCTAGGCAATATGGTGGGTCATATGGAAATCCTTAAGGAATTTCAGACAGACCCTACCATAGGAATGCCTTCCGACTGTATGCCAGCTAAACTGGACTTCCACAAACCATTCTGTGTTAGGTTACCTGACCGGGATGTGTGGAGGGCAGGTGGACCATCATTTGAGCTAGGGTCCATGGTATGGTTTACAGATGGATCAAAAACGGAAGATGGGGCGGGGATAGGAATACACGGGAGTGGCACTACCCTCTCAAAGTCCTTGGGTACCAATGCTACCGTTTTTCAAGCAGAAGTACATGCTGTAGAACTATGCGCTAGGATAGGCATAGCAAAAGGCCTAAACGATGCAAAGATATATATTGTATCAGACAGCCAATCAGCCTTAAAAGCTCTTAGGTCTTGTACCGTTGAGTTAAGGCTGGTATGGGACTGTCTGAAGGTTATTAAACATCTGGCAGGCTCAAATAAGGTAACACTTATGTGGGTGCCAGGTCATACTGGAATCGAAGGAAACGAGGCAGCTGTTGGCCTCGCCCGTGAGAGTTCTGCCTCTCCATTTTTTGGACCAGAACCCTTCTGCGGTGTCACTAAGGGACACCTGAGAGCAGCGGTAAAACGCTGGGAGGATGTTCAAAAGTCCTCCTACTGGCGCAGAATTCCAAGAAATTTAACATGTTATTTAACATGTTGTAGCCCACATGGCCCTCCAGTATATAATAATAATAATACCCTGATGAGATGGAATTTCGTAGATTTGATGGCAGCTTCCCATATTCCTCCAAAATGGGGAGCGCTTGGCTGAATAAAATGCCACGTAATTTGAAATCTAGAAGAGTAATCTGGGATATGAATTGAGTTTTTTATTAATTTGTGAAATACTTCCCGAAGGCGATTATTTATTTGAGCCGTTATCAGAGAAGATTTCTCTGGGAATGCCTCGACGTGCGGTGAATCTTTTTAAGGCGCCGAGAAAGGATTCAGTGGTTATATCTCTAACCAATTCCAAATGAATCGCCTTGGTACTCAAACATATGAACAGGCAGATGTACGCCTTATACACTTTTTGGCCTCGTCCCCGAGTCAAGTGAATTGGTATTGGTCCGGCGTAGTCGATGCCGACTTGCAAAAATGGTCTTGTAAGTTGTACTCTACCACTAGGCAAGTTTTCCATTAACTGTTCCTGCAGTTGTGCTTTGAATCGAGAACATATTACACTTTTGCGCACGGTTTCCTTGGCTTTTGATTTTCCGGCTGGTATCGAATATTCTTATCTGGAGGTTTGCAGCAGAAGTGTTGGTCCTGCATGCTTGTTATCGAGATGAACATCTTGGAGTATTAAAGCAGCTATCCTTGATCTTTGGTGAAGGATAATTGGGTGTTTCGTTGAAAATGATGCGACACTGTTTTCCAACCTTCCTCCCACACGTAGAATACCGTAGTCGTCCAAAAATGGGTTTAAGGAAAGTAAAGAACTTTTTTGCGTGACAGGCCGGTTGGCTTGTAGTAATGAGATTTCATTTGAATATTAAGTGAATTGTTCAACCTTACATATTTGACGTTGGGCTTCGAAGAGTTCATTTCTCTTGAGGAAAAGGCCATCGATTCTCGTTCCTTTGGGATTCCGTGCATTGTTGAGAAACCTAGCTATGTAGGCAAATACTCTTTGGCACTTTCGGAATGATGAGTATTTTAAAAATAATTCGTTGAACCAATCGTTATTGAGAGTAATCATTGCGAATAGTTTGTTGGTTTCTTCGTTTACATTCCCATAGTTTGAGTTCTGTTTTGGCCAACATTCCAGTGGCTGGATTAACCAGCTGGGACCATTACACCACAAGACGTTTTTTCTTAATTCGTCTGGCAGTTGTCCCCGAGAAGCGCAATCTGCAGGATTATCTGTTGATGAAACATGATGCCAATGTGTGCGATAAAGAGAGTTGAGAATTTCAGCGGTTCGATTGCACACAAATGTACTCCAGCGCCGAGAATGACTTGAAAGCCAATCAAGGACTATTTTTGAGTCTGTCTAGGCATATGTGTTATCAAACTTTAACTTGGTTGACCGTTTGACGGAAGTGATTAACTTTGTCAAGAGAACGGATGCGCAAATTTCTAGACGAGGTAAAGTCGGTGGCTTGATGGGTGATACCTTGGTCTTTGCGGTGATTAATCTGATGAACACTTCGTTGTTAATATTCGTGATCTTGTAGTAGATTACAGCTGCATATGAGGATTGGCTGGCATCACAGAATCCGTGCATGTCAATGGTAGATGCTTTTCGTGTTTGAATGAATCGAGGGATCGTGATTTGAGTTACATTTTTTAGCTGAGTTCTTATTTGGTTCCATTGGCTAGCTTGGCTCTCGGTGATAGCATCGTCCCAGTCTAAGTTGCTTGTCCAAAGTAACTGCATGAATATTTTTAATGAGATTGTGACGGGGGCTAACCATCCAAGCGGGTCGAAAAGGCGGCTGGCTTCTGAGAGAATGACTCGCTTAGACAACCTTTGAGTCGGTGTTAGATCTGACATGAAAGTGATTTCGTCTGTGGTTGGGTTCCAATTTACTCCTAACACCTTGACAGAAGAAGATGATTGATGAGTGTGACTATCTATCTGTTTTGGTTGTGTATCCTTGTGGTTGTCGGATAGAGAACTAAGCAACGGTTGAGAGTTTGATTTCCATTTCCTGAGTTGTAATCCATGCTTGCTTAGTAAACTGATGACTGAATCCCTCAATTGACAAGCCTCAGCAATGTCATCAGCACCGGTCATGAGATTATCCACATACATATTTTCAATAATGGCTTGAGCAGCAAGAGATGATGTGGCCTGAGAGATTTGAACAGCTATTACCTTTAGTGTTCTTGTCGCTAGAAAAGGTGCTGAAGCTAGTCCATAAGTGACGGTGCGTAGACGGTAATGACGAATCGGTTGTGCAGAATCCTGTCGCCAAACGATCTTTTGGTACTTCATATCTTCATCGGCTATATTGATCTGGCGGTACATTTTTTCCACGCCGGCAGAAAAGGCAATACAATTTTCACGGAAGCGTAGGAGAATTGAGAACAATGTTTCTTGAATTATAGGCCCCACTGCCAAACAGTCATTTAAGGACATACCGGTACTAGTTTTCGCTGATCCATCGAAAACAACTCTGAGTGCGGTGGTCGTGCTACCTTTTCGTAATACACCATGATGTGGCAAATAAAACCCGTCATCCACGATTTCATCTTGAGTAATTTCTTCCATATGATGAAGGTTTTCATATTCCAGCATAAATGCCTTGTACAAAGTTGCGAATTGGGGGTCGCGAGTGAATCGACGTTCCGTGCTGCGAAGTCTGGCGATGGAAATGTTTAGTGATTGACCTAAATTACTCGGCGAACTCTTAAACGGCAAGCTAACAGTGAAACGTCCGTCCTGATTGATTTTTGTAGTGCTGGTAAAATGGTTTTCACTCAAGCTCTCTTCGGGCGTTAAAATGTCTTGTGGTGAACTAATTGATTCCAACTCGCAGAATTTTCTTAGCGTGTGATCAATATCGATGATTTGTGGTGAGTTATTCGCAACTGTCGTTAATACTTTAACAGTGTCATGGTTTGCTTTATTTAGTTTCCCAGCAACTATCCATCCTAGACTTGTTTTCTGTAAAACTGGCTGACTTGGATTCGATTTTATCTGGCCTTCTTCCAGGAGATCAAAAGAAATAATCAGCTCCGATTAAAATGTCGATATTGCCAGGATTATCGAAGCGTGGGTCAGCAAGCTGCATGTTGCGCCAGTGATTCCTGATCGTGTCACTAACCCGCTAGTAATTTTTGGTAACACCAAAGCTTCTATTTCGATTTTTGAGTTCGGTTTAGACGACAAATTGGGCATGATTGTTAATGTCACTATTCTCCTTGTAGTATCAGGTCCTGAGTGACCTACACCGCTGATGGATAATCGAGCATTTCGTCGGTGAAGACGCAACTGTTGAACACAAGCCTCTGTAACGAAGTTAGCCTGAGAACCAGAGTCTAACAATGCTCGATATTTATGAGACCTGCCAGTAGCATCGACGACATTAACCACTGCCGTTGGTAGAATGAAATATTCCTGACCTCCTTGTGAGCATAGAGTAGTTACGGATTCGGGAACATCGTGAGTTGAATTAGCCTCGCTTACTTGCTGAGTGTCTGATCCATGTAGCAGTGTGTGACATCGATATCTCGAAAGACATTTAAAAATTGGATGTTTCATGCTGAGGCAGTTGTGACATCTTTGTTCTAACTTTGCCCAATCCCTGCGTTGATTGGCGTTGAGCTCGTTGAATTTTTTACATTGAAATAACGAATGGCTTTCGTTTTGGCACATCGCACATTTTGATTGAGTTTCGGTGAGCGATGGAGAGGTTGGGGTCCTGACGATATGACCCTTGAGCAGAGGTTTTTGCAGTATTCTTTTTGAGGTAGAAGCTAACGATTCTAGAGTATCAACCCTTTTGGATAGAAACCCCAAAAAGTCAGACAGACGCTGACTTTCTAAATCAGCAGCACTTTGACGCAATACTCCCTTCAAGTACTGAAACTTCTGTACTGGGTTAAAAGATGTTGATTCATGGATGGTCGTGCAAAACAAATCATAGAATGATTGCCATTCTGCGTAGTCACCAGAAAAAGGGGGAATCTGAATTTTTGGTAACTTAACATCGTTTTGTGTAACGTTTTGCGTTGCATTTAATGAAGTGTCTAGAATTGGATTGACGCTAAATGTTCTTGACCGAATTTGAGTATTGAGACCCGCAATGGCATTGTAATAATTCTCTTCGTAAATGTCATCAGCACTCTCGGTCTGGTCGAGAGCAAATATTTTGTTTTCAATGGCTGTGAATTCTTCCATTAATTTCTCCACTCGCAGCAGCCGGGCTCGAAAGTCTTCAACAGGCGTGTTTGGATTTGCTTCGCGGATGAATTTGAAAATATTTGTTAGTTTCGTCTTGTTGACAGACCGTAGCTTTTTCAACGCTGGAAGCTCCATTGGGAATGTACTATGGTCACTTTAGTTCACTTAAACTTGAAATTTATAAGTATTATGCCGATAATAATGTTTGAGATTCGAAACTTGACGATGAATAATTATATCAACGTTTATTCACGTCGAGTTTTAATTGTGACGCTTGTAATTTGCTGAGATTGCGTCCAAATATTTTTAACAAGGAAGGACCAAAATGTTGGATGCAAACGCTTACCGATGATTTCCACAATGAGCAATGTCAATTGGTTCAATTGACTGAATTGTAAATGGTCGCGAATGGTATCCAAGAGATTGCTATTTGAGCGTGGACTTCTCACAATTGCGTTAAAACAAAGAGAATTGTGTTTATAAATTATATTCAATATTTTATTATTTGCAAACGCTTGAGTAGCACTGTCTGTATTTCCACCTTTTTTCTTTTTTTTTTTTTTTTTAGTTACAAATTGTAATTGGATTGGAATATCTTCAGATAAGTAGTAAATGTTAGTAAAAATAATAAATTTGTAATTATAATGTTGTGATGTTTGTCTTGTTTCAGCTCAACTGATGTGATAATGCAGTGAACAGATGATGTTGGACGGTGGACACCATATGTATGCCAATCTTTTTTTTGTAGGTTTTTTTTATTTTCAGGATGAAGTCTTAACATGATTCATGGATCAACTGAAAAGCTGATTTCAGCTTCTTGTTATCATCGTAGCAAGGATTAACTAAATCTGATATTCACAAATATAAGTCTAAATAAACCTGCAAGGGTCAAGGGCATTTCGTTCCAATATAAAGTGAATCAAAGATTTTAAGGTTTAATTTAAAGATTATTCCATTCTCACAGAGTAAAACCCGTTTTAAATGTCTTAATCAATTAATGTATACTATATGTGTGAAATAATTGGTCACAACTGTTAAATTTCTCACACTTTAATTGATTTTACAATTCCAGGTAAGATATAATAAATAATTTGTTAGCTAAATTTTTGATGAAGTAACAATAATGCGCACAAAAACATTATTTGCAAAAGTGAGGAAATCAATGAACATTTTATCACCTGCATATACCGCAATAAATTCCTATAAATACTAAAGCAAAAAGTTCGGCACAATCAAAAGTTTTTCAAACATCTACTTAACATATTCAGTGTATAAAAAGCAGTGAAGATGCCAATTTTAAATATTCAAATTCCCCATATAAGAGTCCTCGACGGTTCAAATGTAGCAGCTAACAAGTATATCATTGATTTATTGAGAACCATTTTCATAACTATTGGAACCAATGTGATAGACCGATTTACATTTACGGCGCAATTGGGTTGCATGCTTTTAATGTCACATGCAATAGTTTTATTCTTTTTGTTTATGCTATTTACGGACGAGTCGTTAGCTGCCAAGTTAGAAGCCTTCTGCATCGCTACTGCTGGATACCAAGTAAGTAAACAACTAAGCAAGTCAAGCATGTGATCGTGCCTTATGATTGATATTTTATTGTTTTATCTTTGTTAAGGGAATCCGTAAATTGTATACCGCCATAATATTCAACAAAGAATTTTACACAATATTTAAACAACAACGGCATTTACATATCAAATATTGTGATGACCCAGATGTTGCACCAACTTTCAAAAAAATAAGTTTATATTGTGCCTACGTATTTGAGGTTTTTGTTCTTGCGTGTATCGGTATATCATTAGCATACAATTTATTACCGATATATTTGTGGATACAACATGGCTTACTGACAACTATACTTCCTATTCATATTCCATTCCTTGATTGGCACACACCCATCGGCTACATAATTAATATCGTCCATCATCTGTATATAATGACGATTGGCGTTACTGGAATATTGGCGGGCGACTGTGCTTTTATGTACCTAGTCATTCAATCAATTGGATATAAGGAAATTTTTAAATGTCGCGTCGATAAATTAAACCAGTTACTAGAAAGGGAATCACGAGATTTGAAAATAATTGAAAAACTTTTTTATGAATGTATTCAAGCTCATCAAGATTATATTAAGTATATTGAAACAGTGGATGGACTTTTTGCAGATATGTGTTTGGCACAGCTGATTACTAATCAATTAGGTTTAATCTTAGCTTTATTATTGACCTTGTGGAAGAAATTGGTTGTAGGTCCATTTTTAGCATTTGGGAGTTTATGCCAGCTTTTACAATATTGTATATTAGGAACAGTGGTAACTGTTCAAGTATGTATTGTTAGAGAAATTGGTGCTGATATGAGACTCTACATAATTTTTTTTAATTTCAGAATGAAAGTGTATCGTACATTATTTATGATATGAGATGGTATTTATTGCCGGTCCGCCTTCAAAAACTCGTAGTACTAATGATATTACGTGCACAACATCCAGCAGAACTAAATGCTGGTAAATTTGCTAAATTAAATGTAGCAACAGCGATGCAGGTACAGTTGATCTTTTAGTTCTTAATAATCTAAACTTGTTTGATTTACTTTTTTACGTTCATATTTTAGTTATTAAAGACAACATATTCATTTGTCATGATGATGTTGGAATTTTTGTCATAGAATGTTGCATCATCTGCGCGATTACGGTTTATTATAATAATTTTTAGTATTGAATAGCACCATATAGGCACAATAATATTTAAAGTCATATTTGCAACAATAATGCAGGAACATTTCTAATTAAAGCAGATTATTTAATAAAGTAGTGACCCTACAATTTGTATCGTAATTTTAAAGATATTTGGGGGGGGGAAGGATTATAATGCTTAAATCAATCACCTCCGATGGGAGAATATGTGGCGTCGTGGATAATGACAACGACTACAATCATGTAACATTAAATTACAAACGTAAAATGACACCTTTTCTGTAGGTTATCAGAAAACTACACCTAGATAGAGATAATAAATCTTTAGCCATATGAGTTTATCGTCATATCGTCAGGTCCCTCAAAATGGCCATCAAAGTTGCAAACTCCGTTGTTAAAAAAAATACCACCAAGTGGTTACATTGCCAAATCAGGTGACATTTAAAACGCGTTGACGAAGTTGTTCTATTTTACTAAAATTGACATAGTTAAAGTAATCTTTATAACCAGAAGCAAGTTAGCACAAAACTATCATAAGGTTTAATCTGGTAATACTGTACTAGAATTATTTTTATTTATAATGAGCCAATTCTTTATGAAAATTTTTGCAAATTTTAATGTTCACAATAAAAAAAAACAAATAAAAATCGTAAATTTATATAATTCAAATTATTTTATATATATATATATATATGTATATATATATATATATATATATATATATATATATATATATATATATAAGTTAAGATTAATAATACATTAATCTTTAAAAAAAATGTTTTTTATTTGGACTATGTCCGTTTTATTCTAAATCATTCTTAAAACTAATTATATCTTTACAATTTTTCAATTACAAAAACTTTTATCTTGCGAAAATGCTGATTAAAGAAGTTTTATGGAAAATTACAGAAATTATATTTATGTGAAAATAAATGAAATTTGAGTGTTAGGAATTTTACTTCTATGCAAAATATACAATGTTGCGATTTTACTAAATATGTTGAATGATGTTAATATTGATGACGATGGTCATTATGTTGTCTTAACTCTTCCCCCTCTAAAAATCCTCGTCCGGCTGGACTGGTTGTATCCCAAGCGGTACAGGATGTTGATTGGTCACTTCGTTGTTCTTGAACAGGGCTATTCCTTTGCGGCTCCTTGATCTTATTACAAATCCTATAATTACTATAACTATGGTAATTATGATGATAGTGTCCGTAACATTATTTATCTGATGGTATGTTGATAACTTCTGGAGTTTCCCTATGTTGTTTACATGTAGGTCATGTAGGTATTCCAGATTAAGTTTCATCCCTTGTTCTGTAATATTTGCTTGCAATACTGGTGGTAGTATTTGAGATGTTCTCATTTCTTTGTTGGTGAAGATCCATCCTTTTATTTCTACTGATTCGTTTTGGTATTGAACTAAATAATTGCCTTCTAGATGTTTGACAGAATTATTATATGTTATTGCGCCATGGAAGTTGTTTAGGAAGATAGTGTTTCCAGTTATGGGTTCTATTAATTCCTTTTCATTAAATGTAAATTCACACCCGGCTTCCAATCCCTTCAGTAATTGGGTAATACAATGGTTTCCTTTCAATTCTTGTAGTTGGCCGAGGTCACAATTAATGGTTTCTCTCCTGGTTTTGCATTTGTCAATAATCCCATATATGTTTTGTTGGTTTATAAGGATTTCGTTGTATTCCAAATAAATTTGTTTGTTATTTTTTATTGTAGATTTTATTTTGATGTGATGGAATTCTTCTTTGCTCGTTTTAGGGATTGATATGACGTATAAAATCGCTGAGTTTTTGATGATCATTGCAGGTTCGGCATATTCGATGGCTTCGATTTCATTAGCGTAGGGTAAGGTTTCGATTTCTGTCACTAGACGTCCAATTTCGTCCTTGTCTAATAAGTTGGAATTGATTATCCCACCTTTAGCAAGTTGCGTAGCTCTTACAATTTCTTTTACTTCTTCTTTAACTATTTGTAGTCGATTGAACATCATTTGTTGAAAAACCTCGTTTGTATGGTCATCCAGATGTAGCAATATTTCGTTATGTTGACCGAGAAGCTTTTGAATCTTGTTCGTTATGGCAGTGTTTATTCTATACTGCTCGTTGTTGTTCTCAATGATCCGGTCCTGGCTTTTAAGGATCTCGTCCCAATCAGTTGCATCTGGAGAGCCGGCGATCCACTTCGAAGCAGAGCCAATCCAGTTGATTGCTCGTTTCGCCCTCGAAGGTTGACCTTGAAGTTCTTCCAGTAGTTTTTCTGTTTCATTGATTTGGTATGTTAGTTGAGATTTCATGATGTTTGTTGAATCGATTCCTTTTAATTCCGATTTGATGTTTGCTAATATTTCCACATAATTCTGCAGGTCAATCTGATGTATGATCTTGAAGTTCCCGCTTATTATATTTCCATTTACTTGTTTTACAGACACTATTGGAGTGTCATACTTGTGTATGCTGAAAGAGGTCGTTATTGTCCATAGACATGAGCTGGAAAGATATATGTAAAGTGATTTAAGTTGGTGAGTTTTTGAAATGAGTTTTATGAATTCTCTTTCCCGAAAGTGTGGTCACGGTGACTCTATTATCCTTCGCCACGATTTCTTTTCGAAATTTAGGTTTAGTTTTTTTCTGAATTTGTTTATTTTTAAAGACGTTTATTGGGGCTTTGCAATGCGGAATCAGTTGTGTGCCATTTTCTTCTGCACTATGTACGGTCTCATCGCTTGATGACGAAAGTGTGTTGACCTCCAACTTCAGTCTTGATAGTGCGTCCGCTACTTTATTTGTAATTCCGGGTTTCCACTCCTTTATTTGTAATCCCGATGCATCCATTTTCTTCTCTATAATCCAAATGGGTGAATTATACGGACTTTTCGATGGTCTTATAATGCCGTCATTGAGTAGTTGTTTTATTTGTTGGTCCACTTCGGCCCTCATGTTGATCGGGTATGGATACGATTTTGTGTAGATCGGGTCATTTGTAGTAGTTTTGATCTCCGCCCTCATGTTCGTTTCAATGGTCGGTTTGTCTCCAATGGCTCCAAAGAGTGGTAGATATTTATTGATCATGGTTTTTAATTTTAGCTTTGTTTCTTCGTCCAAATGGTTGTCTCTCATTTCAATGTTGTTGACTTGGGTTGAAATTTTCTCTTTCAATGGGATGTCGATGCCTGGAGAGATGGTTAAGATATTTTGTCTCCTGTCTATCATCGCCTCTACTTTTTTTAAGGTATCATCCCCAATTATACCGTCGAATGAAGTTAGATTCGGTAATATAAAGAAGTCTATTTGCATATTATTTCCAAATTTTTTGAATATAGGTGCGGTTATTTTCTGTTTTATTTGTATATCACCTCCAGCTGATTTAACGGTGAATGGTTTATTTACGGGCTGAGCACCCTTAGCGAGTTCCTTTTTTATAAAGTTTTTATTTGCGCCCGTGTCTATGAGGAACTTTAATATTTTATTATTGCGGCACTGGTATTCTATGTAGGGTAGGCTAGAGAGGCCTCCTCTATAAAATTTATTTCATCGTTTACATCTGAGACTTCTTCCTCGTTGTCGTCGTAATTACTAATATATTCTTCATACGGGTTTTCGTCGTTTTCCTGTTCCAGGTGAAATACTCTTTGTTGTTTCTGAGCTTTTTCATTGATATCCGATTTTTGTTCTCTCTTGAAGGTTGGGTTCGGATAATTATTTGGTCGGTTCATGTAATCGACCTTCCTGGTTTTTATAGATTCGTCCACCTCCATTGGTGTTGGTGGTTTTGGATATTACGGCCTTGCTGGTGGTGGTACAAGGTTATTTTGTTGTTGATGGTATGGCTGTTGATATTGCTGTTGTTGGTATGGTTGTTGCTGATATGGTTGTTGCTGGTATGGGTGTTGATACTGCTGTTATTGGTATGGTTGTTGCTGATATGGTTGTTGCTGGTATGGTTGTTGATACTGCATACTGTACCCCATATTCCTCTGTTGCAGCGATATTCTTGGTAGCGGTATCGGCTTCGTGTATTGTTGAACTCTATTCGCATTGATTTGGTTTACGGGAATCGTGATTGAATTGTCAAAATTCCTATTGTATATTGGCATACTCCGAAAATTGAGATTTTGTATCTCCAGACATGATGAATACGCCTCTGGGAGATTTGTCGGTCTCTGAATTGTTAGCATTCTTGATATATCCCCAGTTAAACCTCTAACGAAGACATCCAATGCTCGATTCCTGTATGTGTCTATCAGCACTGTCATGGTATCTGCATTGTAGTTTTCTGTTTTAACTTTGTTGATAATGAGGGATAGTTGATGGTTTACCGTTGCGTAAAATTCATCGATACTTTTCTTTCCCTGAGTTAAGCTGCCCAATTGATATTCGAGTGTCCTCACATCTCTTTTGTCGGCATAATGTAGTGATAAACATCCTTTTATCGCACTCCAATTTTCGTCGAAAATGTTATATGATAATAGAGCTGCGTCCGCCGTTCCTCGTATTTTCTGTCTTATACTTTGTAATGTGGCTCTATATACAGGTTTATCCTTTACTATCTCGTAGTCTTTTAGGATACTTTCTACACTGTATATCCATGACACATAATGTGATGGATTTCCGTCAAAAACTTGTAATTCTTTGACGCAGTCTGGTAGTTTGCCGATGTCTTTAAGCTCCTGTTCTGTTCTGGGTGCCACGAGTGTTGTATTATTTGGTGTTTTGTTTTCCACTTGATTTTCTAAATGGCCAATTCTTCTTTCTAATTTTTTATTTAATTCGATTTGGGCGTTGAGTGCCCCCGTCAACTGTCTTATTGTTGTTGAATTTCTTCCATTTTTACAATTTTTACAATTTTGTTTTTAAATAAGTTTTGAATTTCGAATGAATATTTATTATTTTATTATTATTATATGTTTTATTATTATATTATTATTACTTGAATATTATTATTCTTTATAAATTTTCACTTTTTCTGTATTAATTTGTTAATTGATTATTAATTGAATATTATACTCTTTATAAATTTTCACTTTTTTTATTTCTATTAATTATTACGCGTTTTTATTACGATTTTATTACTTGTACTTACAAAACTATTATTTTCATTATTTTTGAGGAATTTCTCCTGGGTAATTCTTGATCTGAGGATTAGTGTTTCCTCAGAGGTATTTTAAGTGCACTTGAGTCAGCTACTTGTGTCCGGATGATCCGTAATTTCCTTTTTAGCTGATAGCGTTTATGCTTGCTGGCGGCCTACTGCGGTACGATATTCACTCACGGTAGTGTGTAATAAAATTGGCTATGTTCTCGTGGGTATAACTGTATTTTATTACGTTCGTAGGCAAAATTCCTAAGTTCTCGTGGGATTAGTTGTCTTTTGCCTGTTATTATGTTCTCACGGCCTACTGCGGTACGATATTCACTCACGGTAGTGTGTAATAAAATTGGCTATGTTCTCGTGGGTATAACTGTATTTTCTTACGTTCGTAGGCAAAATTCCTAAGTTCTCGTGGGATTAGTTGTCTTTTGCCTGTTATTATGTTCTCACGGTAATAATAACTTGAACTTTTACACTATTCACTTTCACTTAACTCACTGTTTCGGCGCCAGTTAAGATTAATAATACATTAATCTTTAAAAAAAATGTTTTTTATTTGGACCATGTCCGTTTTATTCTAAATCATTCTTAAAACTAATTATATCTTTACAATTTTTCAATTACAAAAACTTTTATCTTGCGAAAATGCTGATTAAAGAAGTTTTATGGAAAATTACAGAAATTATATTTATGTGAAAATAAATGAAATTTGAGTGTTAGGAATTTTGCTTCTATGCAAAATATACAATGTTGCGATTTTACTATATATGTTGAATGATGTTAATATTGATGACGATGGTCATTATGTTGTCTTAACTTATATATATATATATATATATATATATATATATATATATATATATATATATATATATATATATATATATATATATATATATATCGCATATTTGACATGTCGGAATTGGCAACACTTCGAAATTAAAGTTGCTTTAAGATAAATTTTCCATTTACCACGTAAAATTTAGCTAGCTAAAAATAGCTAAACACCTAAAATTAAAAATTTCGCTTACGGTTTCGCTGGACTCTACGTGAAAAACTTAAATATAAAGAAAAGAGCGGACAGATAGCGCGGTGTTAACCAACATTTTTTATTATCTACTTACAAATTTATATATATATATATATATATATATATATATATATATATATATATATATATATATATATATATATCTTTTTAATTGATCTTAATTTGTAAAAATAAGAAATTTTGCTAACTCACGTATTAAATAGCTTAAATCGCCTTTCCTCCAAAATCGCTTTATGTTTCTGAAATCGCCTTTTATAGTTCTTGATCACTCGAAAGTCGCAGGAAAAGAGAACGATTTTTCAATATTTCGCAGACTCATTCGCGGAATTTTGGGTTGCCCTTGGTTAACAAAATACAACCACTAAATTAGGCGCGACTTTAACTAAATTCATATTATTTAATTAATGCACTTTACTGAATCGAGCGCATTCTGTCACGTGACACAAAAGCTAACGCGTTAATCTATTACAAAATAATTATTGTTAAAGACAAAGAATTTACAAACAGGCATCATAAATGCTACTGTCATTAAATTGGTAAACAAAAAATATATAATTTTTGATAACCAATAGAAAATTGACAATGTTTTTGCGAAATTACTCTTTTACAAGATAAGTATATGATTTTATATAATTTTAATTTGTTATTACTTAATAATTTTTATTTTTATGTTGACATGTTTGCCACTTTATATTTAAACAAATAGTTTTTTTTGGTATAGGGCTCTTTATTTTTGTAGATTTAAACTTGAGCTTTCAATCCCAATTCGGGATCATTATCAAAAGCATAATGCTATACCAAAAAAAAATAATTTGTTTAAACTGTACTAGACATTTTTTTAAAAATTATTTACAGAAATTAACAATTAAACATTTTAGTTCATTAAATATAAAAAACTATTAATGACGGTTTCACAAGAAAAAACAGTTAATCTCCACTTATATAATATTCCACTCTTTCTTCTTTTATGAAATTGCGATTTGTTTCATAATAAAAATTCAATGCCAGTTGATTATACTTATCTTCAGTCAAATATTAAGCTCTCCAGTTAAACAACACAGACATTTTTGGATGTCATGTTTTAATTTTATGATTTTTATGTTTTGAATTTGTGATTAAAAAAAAAATTTTGTAGAACGTGATTTTTGTTTGTGGTTGTTGCTGTTTAAAATACAGGGTGTCAAATTTTTAGAAAAATGATGAACATCATGTTGTGTTTATGGCTATAAATGGAAAAATAAATATCCGATATTTATGATATTGGGCTCGTTTTAAAGGTAAGTTAATACGGATTAATAAAAAAATATAAAAATGGTAAGTTCTTTAATTTCTTTATTTTCAAATTTCCCACCAAAATTATATTTTTGAATTTTCTCAATCAGCGTCCAATTTTTTTTGTTTTTTTTTTAAATTTTACGTCCTTTAATTCTATTGAACATACTATAAACTTGCGCTAGAAACATTTTTCTTTTTTGTGCAAAATACGTTTAAGTATGACTCTACCTATTTTGAAAATTTCAAAAATTGAATGGTACATTTTTGGTCCTCTTACAAAAACTCGATTTTATATAATTTTTCCAGGTTAATTTTTTCACTCGTTTTTGTGATTCTAAATTAAATTTAAAA
The DNA here is from genome assembly GCA_958295665.1 of Tipula vernalis. Taxonomy (NCBI): domain Eukaryota; kingdom Metazoa; phylum Arthropoda; class Insecta; order Diptera; family Tipulidae; genus Tipula; species Tipula vernalis. The sequence continues at coordinate 379,387,858 of OY282559.1, forward strand.
CAAAAAATATTGACAGTAAAAAAATGTATTACAAAATAATCATAGGAATTTAAAGATATTTATACGGTTAAAATGTACATGTTATATAATCTTCACTATTTGAATATTTTTTAAGGGGAGTCCCTTTTATTGTTTTCAAGTTCTCTAATCTACTGCCTAGATCGATTTGTTTCAATTTATATTCAGTATCTGAACAAAATTCAAAAACCATATCAGTTTTCAACGTTTTAGTCGTTGGTTATGCCACCATTATATTCTTTAGTGAGACTTGCTCTGGATGCCATTCTCTTAACATTACCTCCTACTCCATCGCATGGTCCCTTTCCGTGAGCAGTTGTGTGAAAATGCCACTCACAATCAACTCCAAAATCCTCTTTGTGTTTAGTTATATTCATAAATTTTTTTTTTATAATGTGTTACTGCACCATCTGTGACGTAATAAATTTTAGATAAATTCGGAATTTTTGTTTTCAAAAATTGCAATAATTTTTCTATGAACAAGTGACCTGCTACAGCGTCATGATGCAGACAATCTGATATTATAATGAAGCTGTAGTGCTGCAATATTCCTCCCTCAGTTTTGTAAATTACAAATGGATGAATAGTCGCTTGTTTGTTGTTCCAATGAAAATTCTGTGCTGCATTTTGCATTATAAACGCATAATTTTCTGAAAAATCACAAGAAACAAGTACCCTCTGTTGGCTCCAGAGTTAACTTTTAATTTTTTATGAAATCGGATTGTGTTATTGATATAAAGCAATGAGGAATCAAATTTTTCAGCTTAATTATGAAGTAATCCAGAAATTTGTCTAATGGTTTTGAATATTTTTCTTAGTTGCATCGGTCAGTTGAAACCCACTGACTAAACGATAATTCAGCATCCAGAAATATTCGCGAAAATTATCCAATCCTGGGCAGCAGATAACATGTTGATCTTGGATCTTTACATAATATTAATGAAATGCAGTCCTGGTATCGCGAAATTTTTCCATTGGTGACACTATCCATCCTAGTTCCATGAATAATTAATTTGACATTTTGATGTATTATACAAACGCAAAGGTATTCGTTCCGCTGCTTCCTGGTTGAACACAGTTTTTACGACGTAGCAGAGAAAATTTAGAAAAACCAATTTTTTTTTATTCATCATCCTTAAATATCAACTTGTAGTCCTCATAGCACTCTTTTAATGTGCACATCATTAGACGTTTCTGAACTTTAACTTTATCAATAGTTAAACAATCGTTTTATCGTTATAATATTCTAGCACTGAATGCCTGAGTTCATCACTGATCCGTTTTCCAATTTTGGGTGCTGGAAGGTTCAATGCCCCATTCTTGGACTTCTGGATTTGTTGTATAGTTAGAGATTTCGGCAGGGTAGACAACAGCTGTATTTTATCACAATTTTTCTCCATGAATTCATCATAACAATCACAATCCATGAATTTATCATAAAGACGTGCCTTATAATGATTTTCCTCTGAATGAGTCAAAAGAGGTTCTATTTCAGATACCAAAAATGTTGATAATGTCGGTAATGTGATAGTTGAATTAATAATTTTTTCTGTTAATGATATTGCCTTGATTCCAACTTAATTATATATACAGGGGACATGCCAATGTCTGGTAATATCTTATTAAGGTTTTCACGAACGAGAACACTTTTTATTTGGCATTCCTCACTTTCACTCATACTCGAAATATTCTCGTCATTGACTGTTGATAATGTCTCCGGAGTAACAGGTGAATTTAATGAATTATTAACCGGTGATACCTCGTTTTCAACTTTTTAACATTTATTAGTCACCCGGTAATAACATGATGTACAAATCGATGAATTTTCAGTTACATGAATCGAGCGCGGCAAACGAATTTTAATATAATCATTAACATTTCTTAAACTTTTAGAACATTTCAACTCAGGAAACGGCTTACAACACTTTTTGTACCCAACCATTATTACACTTATTATTTGAAATACTTTTGATGTTATTTAAATAAGCAAATAATTTAAATAGAACTTCACAAGTTAAACTAACTGAAATATTAATTTAAACACTAATTTATACCAAAAAATGTTAACAAAAACCACTGGTTATATTTTATGTTGTTTTACAGGCCTACCTACCCCTTCTTTTATAATTAAATTTTTAAATATGCGTCATTTTGTTTCAAAAGATTACGTTACGGTTTATGTACCTGAACGTAATATTTTGAGACGCATTTTTAGGGCTAGAACAAACAAAATAAATGACTCATACCAAAATTTATTTTTTTACTAATAGCTTTATGGGCTATTCCTAAACTACGTTACGCCTTTGTTTGGGGAAGGAGTATTGATTGTCGTCACGTTTAGGCTGGGGCAGGGAGAATTTCATAAAAGATGACGTCATGTAATTATAAGAAGTTACTGTTATGGGATATTACATATGAGATAATACAATAATTTTCAGGTATATCATTAGAGGCGTATTTCTTTAATAAACCACTCACTTCATGTTCTTAAATGATTACATCATTGCTTACATATTCAGTTTTGTGACGACTTGTGATGAAGGAGTGAGAGAGACGGAGTTAAGAATGGCCCAAAATAATTTGACGTAGTATATGAACGCACTGTTACAAATTTTTTCCTCTTTGTTTTTTAATTTTCTATTAGAAGTAAGAATATACTAAAGATCAACGAAATAATTTTAAACAACTACATTATCAGGTCGAGCGTAAATTGGTTAAAAATTGAAAATAACATATAAGAATTTGATTTTGTATTCCAAAAACGGGTAAATCGTCATACTTAAACGTATTTTGCAAGAAAACGAAAAATTTTGCTAGCGCAAGTTTATAGTAGGTTAGGTTAGGTTGGAGTGGCTGCTTACGCACACTTAGACCGGTGACGGTCCATTGTGATACCACAGGATGTATCCCCTTTTACCCCTATTGGAACCATTTCGAGCTACTAATGTAGCGTAAAACGCCCCGCACTTTAATGTTTTCGAGATCCGAGAAGCAGTCCATCCTGAACTCACCTAAGTGTATGTGCCTTCTGAGAGCCAATGCTGGACACGAGCAAAGGGAGTGGACCAACGTCTCTTCCTCCTCTTCGTCCAAGCAGCTTCTGCAGAAGTCATTAGCCTCCAGACCCAGCCTTCTTGCATGTTCTCCAAACAAGCAGTGTCCCGTGAGAATTCCTACGACCGTTCTTAATTCACGTCTGCGTAAGGATATTAATGCCCTAGTGCGCCCCAAGTCCAGCTTTGGCCAAACTTGTCTTGCAACTATACAGGTGAGGGTGTTAGACCACCTTTCCCCCGCTGAGGATAGCGCCTGCTTCCCAAGTGCTTGTCTCAGCGCTGTGATAGGCCTCCCCAGACTTGCCCTTTCCAGTTGCAGCTGGAGAGTCGTACCATGCCTAGCAAGTTCATCCGCCCTGCAGTTCCCCATGACGCCCGAGTGACCTGGGACCCAGACTACCTGGATATTGAAATGCTCACCCATCTCATTTAGAGATGAGTGACAACTCAACGCCACCCGTGACGCCAAAGACACCGATTCTAACGACCAGATCGCCGCTTGACTGTCCACATAGATTGTGATATCGTCTGAGGATAACACATTATGCTTCAACCACGTCAAGACCTCCTCAGTCGCTACGACTTCAGCTTGGTACACGCTGCAATAATCAGGGAGACGAATAGAAATGTTTACATTTAATTTGTTACAGAATACTCCAGCTCCTACTTTGCCGTCTAGCTTGGAGCCATCTGTGAAGAATTGCAACGCTTCGTTTTCCGATAACGGTCTATCCCTCCAGGATTCCCTTGAAGGGAAGGAGGTCCGAAATCGCTTCTCGAAGCGTAGAGTAGGTTTAATGCAGTCGAGATTCGCCAGCTCATCCTTCAACGATCTGACAATAGTAGAGTGTCCTATACTAAGACACCTCCACTAAGAGACGGCTGCAAGTCGTACAGCCGTATTTGCCGCCATCTGTTTGCCAAAAAATGTCGACCGGAAGAAGGTGCAACATAACCTCTAAGGCACTTGTCGGTGTCGACCTCAATGCCCCGCTAACAAGCATACAGGCCGTTCTTTGCACTCTCTCAATCTTACTTTTGTAAGTTACCTTGTCAAGAGCTGGCCACCAAACACCCACTCCGTACATGAGTACAGGTCTAACTACAGCGGTGTAGAGCCAGTGTACCAGTTCCGGCTTCAGACCCCATCTATGACCAATGGCGTTCCTACAGGAGTACAAAGCAATAGTAGCATTGTTTATTCTCTCCAACATGTTGGGCTTCCAACTAAGCTTACTGTTCAAGATAATGCCCAGATATCTAACTCTATCAGTAAAAGCAAGTCTCGTGCCATTTAAGGTAGGAGGGACAACTACCGGGATTTTGTATTTCTTAGTAAAGATTACCAGCTCTGTCTTGGACGGGTTAATACCAAGTCCACATTTGCCAGTCCATTTCGTAACGATGGTAAGCGCATTCTGCATTACGTCTACAATCGTGCCCAGGAATTTCCCGGTAACAGCTAAAGCTACGTCATCTGCGTACGCGATAACTTCAATACCCTCTCTCTCCAATTCAAGTAGTAACCTGTTTACCACTATGTTCCAGAGAAGAGGGGACAGAACCCCCCTGCGGAGTTCCCCTAGTTACTCTTCTCTTGATGGTGGAGTACCATAACTTCGAGCTAACAATCCTGCTTCCCAGCATATAATTGATTAACCCTATCAGAGGAACGTCCACCTCCAAAAATGACAATCCCTCCTTGATTGCCTACGCTTTCACATTATTAAAGGCGCCTTCTATATCTAGGAAGGCCACCAAACAGAATTCCTTCGAATTAATCGATTTCTCAATCGTACACACCAGGGCGTGCAGAGCAGTGTCCACAGATCTACCCTTTGTGTACGCATGCTGAGACGATGCCCACTTCCGGGCACCTATTTTATCTCTGATGTATACATCCAGCAGCCTTTCCAAGGTTTTCAAAAGAAAGGTTGATAGAGTTATTGGTCTTACACCACATTGACCTCCGTCCAGTACCTAGGAATAAAGCCCAGCTTCAAACACCCTTTGAATATAGCTTCCAGGTAGGGAAGAATAACTACTCCTCCATGATACTCCTTCAGGATTTCCGCAATCCGGCACTTTTGTATCACCAGCAACAATTGCTTCACTTTGTATCCGTGCTTTCCCACAATCGTTTTAAACACCCATTCTCAAGACGGAAGCTATCCCATTGAGCCCAATAAGCCTTGACAATGGAAGTTTTATCCGCGATCTCACTCTAAGTTGGCCGGTGTTCCTTTTCCTTCCTATCCATTATAACCGATAAATCCGTATCTTCCATTTGCACTTTCCTGATAATTTCGTCGGTCCACCCCTCATCAGGCAGCACTTGCGTAAGCCTAACGTCAATGATGCCTTCCTTTGCTTCAACATTGCCACAATGTTTACATTCTACTGGATACGGCCGTCTTGATAATGCGTAGGCATATCCGTGTACATTTCCCTTCCGATGTTCGATTTGGAAATCGTAGCTTTGAAGACGTTGGATCCAGCGTGCTACCTGTCTCTCTGGATTCTTATATTGCAATAGCCACCGTCAAGCGCCGTAATCTGTCCGTAAATGGAATTTTTGGCCATAAGGATACTTATGGAAATGCTTGATACAATCCACTATAGCCAATAATTCTTACCGTGTCACGCAGTAATTACGCTCCGGTTTTGATAATGTTTTGGAGAATTACGCAAAAGCTCGTTCTTGGCCATTAATTTCCTATGATAAAACACCTCCTATACCGTCATTACTTGCATCGGTGTCCAAAATAAATTTCACGTTAGGTATAGAGTACGAGAGGATTGGCGCGACGCATAACCGTCTCCTTTGTTCCACGAATGCTTCTTTCTGGTCATTCTTCCATTCGAATGCCTTGTTCTTCCTGGTCAACTCATGTAAGCTTGTAGCGGCTCACTCATGCGTGCTCCGCCTTTTTAAAAAAAAAAAAAAAAAAAAAAAAGGCGGAGCACGCATGAGTGAGCCGCTACAAGCTCTTGGCGATGTTGGCGAATCCTGGCACGAAGCGTCTATAATAAGTGCACAATCCCAGAAAGCTTCGTAATTCGTGTAAATTTTTAGATCTTGGCCAATCCTTTATCGCTGCGATCTTTTCTTCGTCGGTGTAAATTCCATTAGTCGTTACGAGATGACTAAAATATTTTACTGCAGTTCTAAATGGCTTACACTTCTTTGGGCTTAACTTCAATCCGGCGGCCTGTATCCGATCTAAAGCTTCTGCCAAGTTCTTTAGATGCCCGTCGAAATCCTTTCCCTTGACGATGATATCGTCCAGATATATTAGGGCTCTGTAGATCTAATGTCGAAAATATTTGAGCACCCGATAATGTGTCTAACGTGTCAGCGATCTTTGGCAGTGGGCAGCTATCTGTTTTCGTCACAGCATTAAGTTTTCGGCAATCAACGCCGTCGTTTCCGTCCAGCTTCTCGACCAATATTACCGATGAGCTCCATGGGCTGTTAGATGGTTCGATTACTCCTGCTGCCTGCATATCTGTTACAATTCGATTGACTTCTTCTTGTTTTGCCAAAGGTAGCCTCCTGGGTGGTTGACGAATCGGCATCTCCGCTCCCGTATCAATTCGGTGCTTTACCATTGTGAGGTCCTTCCATTATTATCCGATGTACTGCAGAATTTAGACGTGTACCGTTTGAGTAGTTGATGTGCAGAATCTTTCTATGCGTCGGTAAGATCTTCGGTCCATTTCTGCATGAGTTGTTCTACCATTTCATTTTGTCCTTGCATGTCGGTTTTTTCAATCGGACTTTTCTGTTCACACTTTACTATAGTTGAAACATTTTCCGATGACTATCCCTTTCTTTATGGTTTTCGTCTTATCCGAGAGATTTAGAGTCCTAATTGGTACTCTATGGTCGTTATCTGGTTAACCTAAGGCTTTTCCAATTATAATTTCCTTAACTCCGTTCGCCTCTTCGTTAGCTTCCACAACCCACAACCTGGGTGACCCAAAACCTCCCTCCAATTTTTCCCACACGATCGTCTCTGAGTTCGGTGACAGCTGCTCCTGATGATCAATAACAATTCGCGTGGTAGTTGCTCCTGCACTGCTAGATTGAAGTGGCCACTCGATGTTATCGTAAATTAAAACTCCTAGTCCAACATCCACCACGAGGCCATTTGCTCTCATGAAGTCCATCCCCAAAATGACTTCATCCACAATATCTGCAATCAGCACTTCGTGTTGGAAAAGAGTTCTCCCGATCTTTATTTTTACGATCTTTTTGCCTTTTATAATTGAACTATCTCCAGTTGCTGTTTGTAACTTCAATCCATTAGCTGGTTGTACACCTCCATCGATCATAACTTTACTGTCACAACCTCTTGCTACTTTCGAAACCCAGATGGAGGTTCTGGAACAATCGGTTGTGGGAATCAGCTTCTGCCCCTTTAATCTGATACTTTGTAGTTTAACGGCTCCGTCGTCATTTGGCCTTCTTGCCTGGCCACTGCCTGCCCCCCGCTTAGTCGTCGTTGCATAGGAGATCGTGATGTTCCCCGTTTTCTTCTTATTTCCCAGCAGTCCGAGAGATTTGACCGATTTTATCACATGTCCAACATTTGATTCTGCCGCTTCCGTCTCGTTATCTTGGTGCTCTATGTTTATGCTGGTGTCGATTTCCACACGGCGTATTTTCATTGACAGTTTGGTGATGGCTTGTACAGTTTCATTTATCAATGCACAAGCGATGGTTTCCGCGAAGGTGGCTTTAGGTGACAACTTCACCGCCTTGCGTGTCTCTGGATCTCGAATGCCGGCAATGAATGCGTCAATTTTTAGCCTTTCCATATAATCGGCCGATGTACTAGTATGCGCTAGATGTACTAATCGCTCGATTGCCGATGAAAATTCCTTGTAGTCTGTACTTTCTATCCAGCGCCTCTATAATTTCGAGATAGCTGCTGCGCTCTTGTTCCGGGTTGGTTTGTTAAGCCTCTGCTGCTTCGCCTTTGAGGGCCATTATTAATGTTCGTCATTCCAATGATTTTGATTGGCTGCCGTCTCAAATTGAAATTTGAAAATGACGAAATATGTTGTTCCGTCGAATATTGGTGGTTTTAACTTGATTAATTGAACGGTTTGTACCACTTCTGTTGTTGTTCCACTTGTCTTGATATCAGTTAGCTCTTTGTCAAGGCGTTGAAATTTTTCTTCAACCTGCTGAACCTAGTTTTGACAAGTTGAACTGCCGTTTGCAGTTTTTGGTCAACCTGTTAAATCTCCATTTGCAGCTTCACTACTTTGCCGTGTATGTTAGTAGATAATTCGGGAATTTTCTCGTCCATTCTCTTTTGCCCATCTGCAATTTCCTGGATTGGTTGTTCAATCTTGTCTATTTGTTGTTCCATCTGGCATTTTATATCTTGGTTTGACTGCACTGCTTGTTGCGCCATTTGATTTTTAATTTCTCCTAGCTGTCGTTCGTTTTGTTGTTTCATTAGACTCATCTGTCCCGTCATCTGGTTCATAACAGCGATTAACTGCGACAAATCGAAACTTCCATTATTATCTCCTTCTTTCTGCTCTACGGTTGCCCATTCATTACTTTCTCTCCAAAATCATGTTGTTCCGCGTCTAATTCTTCTTTCTCCATGGCGTCACGTAGTCGTGCTTGTAAAGCTGCTTCACTACCATCAGTAGCCAAAGCCCGTTTCTCAAGTTCCCTCTTTAATTCTGGAACTTTTAATTCGTTGAGAATCATTTTCTTTATCTTATTATTCACAATCCCACCGCTGTCACCAATTGTTACGTTTTTGCCTTGTCAATTAAGGTTCGTATCACTGGATTGTGAAATAAATAAATTCGTTGGTGATAAAGTAAATTGATTTTGTTTTATTCACAATCCAGTGATACAAACCTTAATTAGCAAAGCAAAAACGTAACAATATGCATGTATGTAGCTATGAAACAGAGTGAAAATTCTACAAATGTTCATGATAATTATGAGAATGGATACTAGTGAATCAAATTTGCGATCTGTAGCTCAACAAAACATTTTTTGTGGCTACTCACCTCCATCCCTCTACCTCAGATTTGGATGTCATACGACACATAACAACAAAGGTTAATATAACAGCAGACGACGTATCTTGCCGTTCCTTAATTGCAAAGACAAAAGATAGGAGCCAGCTAATTTATTCATCGGAGATTTGGCCGACAGGTGTTGTAATAAAACCATTTATCAACTATAATCGAAAAAACCACCGCAGGGAGTGTCTCTGCCGAGTTCTCTTTAGTTAACGTGTTACGAAAATTTAATTAATTGTATTGCTTTATTATCTTATCTATTTTGTAATTTGACTTCTAATTTTAGAGTTTCCGCATCACCTGTTTCACCTCCTTCTAGTTCCATTCAACATAAACCATGCAATGATGAATATGAGTTTATTTCTATCACCCATCTAAATGTACGAAGTTTAGTGAAATATATTGATAATGTTATAATATTGATTTTTGATGCAGACTGAAGATTTTTAAATTTTGTGTTTTAGTGAGACTTGGCTTTATCCAAAAATATCATCTTCTAGCCTGGCAATTTCGGGTTATTAAATGCTGGTGAGAAAAAATCAGCAGGTGGAGTGGCCGTGTATTTTAAATCGTCTTTATATATCAAATGTGTTGATCGTCTTGTTTTGGGGAAGGCTGACTTTATTATTTTAGAACTAAACGTTACAAATACTAAGTATGCCGTATTTGTTGGCTATAATCTACTAACAAGAATATTAAATGACATCGACGATATTGTGACGTTGTTTATGGATTAAATAAATAGCTATTCATGCATGTGATAATTCTCGTTAATTTTAATATTAATTTAAATACTACCCCGAATCGATTCCTCGACAATTTAAATATACATAATTTATTTATTGTTCAATTCACCAAAATTTCCCTTCCGTTGGTATATTCCGTTGTACAATAACATTGACGTGGAACTAATGGAAAACACCTTTGTGAAACTGAACTTTGAAATGTTAAATAGCATGTCTAATTTGGACAACATTTGTAATTTATTTCACAATTTTATACATTAAAAAAATTCCCAATTTTAATCCAGCAGCACCCCCTGGCTTAACACTAAAATTATTAAACTAAGCACATTGAGAGATGAAGCGCATCAATTATGGAAAAAGCACCGTGATCTTGTTCACAAAGCTAAGTATTGTAACTATAACGTAACTTATCCGTGAATGTAAACAAAAATATTAAATCAGTTGGCATAACTGATAAAAATTCTAGTAATACTATACCGTTTTTGGCTGATGATATCAATTTACATTTTTCGGTAATTCTTTCTACTAGTGTCGTGTTGCTATTAATGGATTTTAATGATGATTCTGGATGTCTGGATTTCAAAGTTCATCGTTCCAATTTAAATGCGTCACAGACCTTGATGTAGTGAATCTAATTGAAAAAAATTAAATCAAATGCGGCTGGACGTGATGGAAAAAGGCCATAGATATCCCTTTAAATAAAAGTAAAGAAGTTCACAATTTGAATGATCTAAACTCAATTCGTATTACCCCAATTCTATCTAAGGTGCTTGAATTGGCTTTAAAGGATCAAATTTCATTGTATCTTAGTGAGCCACATTTATTAAATCGTTATCAATCTGGATTCCGTAAGTTTCATTCCCCTTATATGGAAAAATTATTCGATTTAACTACAGTGGTACTATCAAGCAGAAAAATAATTGGCGAAAAATTTTGATAAGTTATAATACATTGCCGAATATAGTTACCCAAGCGGCAATTTTTGTATTCAAAACGGCTTCAAAACTAGTTTAAAATTTTGGTATCAAAACTAAAATGTTTCAAAAATTGTTTTAGAACCTTATTAGATACCTCACTAAACCATACATATAACCTTTGTTTGATCGAGTTTGTTGAAACCTTTAAGCTTTACGGTTCCCGTTCTAAACTTATTTTAAACAATTTTAGAAAAAACCGATGTGAATTAATCGAAGCTGTCCGTAAACCTGTGTTAATCCGTTTCAGAAAATCCGAAAAGGGTTTTTGTAACCATTTTGGTAAAGTAAAAATACTTTCACAAGAACAACGTTTCGGTTTTTCTGAAACAGATTAAAACGGTTTGTGAACCGTTTCGGTTAAAATATTTCAGTTTTTTTAAAACTGGTTAAAATACGTGCACGAACAGTTTCCAAAAAACCTTAAAGTTTTGGCAAAACCATAAAATATGTTTGATATTCGTACTACATGAAGGTTGCCCAAAGCGATTGATCCGAGAAGCAATGCGTCAAATGGTGAGAAAGAGCCAAGCTAAAAGCAAATTACTTTCAACACCAGAAAAAGTTTCGGTTTATTTCTGCGCGAAGTCGCATAAAATTGAATTATTTTTTTTTTATATGAAAAAATATTTTTTATAATAAATAAAATATCTAGCACTTGACAATTCAATTCGACTTTCTTTAATAACAAAATCATAACACTCTTGAAGAAGCTAAAAAAATTCTTCTGACTTAGTCATATCATGTTTTCATTTCGTTACACCGAAACCAGATAAATCGAACATCACAAGGGAATTCTACCAACTTTTTGAGGCAAGACACAATAAAAATACTATTTCATTTTAACTAATAAAAGTGTAATTCTATAAAGTACAGAAACTTTAATAAATAAAATAAATTTGTAGTTTAATTTTGAAATTCAATTTAACGTGTGAAAGCAAAACTCTTAAAAAATGTTTAATTAAATCTAACATTTAAAATCTAAATGCATGATTCGAATGTTTTATTCACTTTTATATTTTGAATTTGCCATCGCAGCATGACGACATTTTTTCTGAGGTTCTGTTGTAAAAGGCAAGTTTGAGTAACGAGGCTAAGCGACTGTCCCATGCCTTCGAACAAAATAAACTCACTTCTGGCACTCACATTTTTCAGCTATTTAATTACTTACCATTTGATTTTTAAATTCAGGATTTGATTTTAATTTCCACTCGCAATTCTCCAGTCCTTCAACTGTGCTAATAGGTAATTCTATATTGTCAGGTTTGTCATGTGATAAGCTTCTTGGCTGCACAGCAAGAGTCTTTTGAATTAATATCACGATTGAAGCCTTTAAATCAGCTTGATTCTTTATGATTTGATTTGTTCGTTCTGTGAACATTTTGGCAATGTAGTCTAACTTGTTGTTTAGAGAATAACTTTCAGTGTCTCCAGAGTAAATATAATTTGCTCAAAAAATATTTAAAAATTTAATTAAAATATAAAGAAATAATTCAAATAATATGCATACATGTACTCATATATTGTGTGGATTCATAATGACTATTCCGTGATGGAAAGTTACCATTAGGGTTGCTATTGATTTCCACAAACTGATTTTCTTTTTCATATTCAATGTGTGTTGGATCATCATCTGAAATTATTTATAAACAATTATTACTACAAATTTCACTAAAATGTTTATCTTAATATTTCACGAATAGGTATGTGGTACAGATAAATATGTAAGATAACGGCAATAAAGTCAATAATTAGCTTTATTTCTTTTTCAAATGGAAATTAAATCCATTGACTTTATTTCAATTTCGTTTTAGATTCTCGATTCCATTCAGTTAAACTGAAAATAAAGTCATTTTTTTAAAAAAACTGATTCCGAAATAAATTCAATTTGCATAATTTCCATTTACTATGGGAATAAACTCAATTCGCTAAATTAATATTAACCAGTATTTAAGCTTCAAATTAATTGCTGAGAATGACTCGCCTTTTAAGGAATACATGAAATTCTGGAAAATGGATATTTAATTTTAATCCTGGCAAAGTTTGATCCCATCCTCTAAGGTACGAATTAAATTGAAAAAACTTACTGTTTTTAACATTTGTGCTGCTATCAGAAGAATCGATAAAAGCGATAAAAATTCTTTGATCTGTCTCTACAAGGTTGACGAAGCAATTATTATTAATTCCATTCTAAATAATTTTAATATTGGACCTCCATTTTCCAGAATATTTTAAAATTAAATCTTCCTTTTCCAGAATTTCTTCTCTTCTTCTTTCAGTCACCGACAGCAATTAACTTAAAACTAAAATACTGAACTGTAAATTGGATATAAAGTCTATTGGCTTTACTTCCATTTGAAAAAGAAATAAAACCAATTGACTTTATTTCCATAGTAAATGGAAATAATTAATAAAGTCAATTGATTTACTTAAAAAATGAATTAATGAAATTAATGAAATGAAAAAAATGAAATAATTTCGCCTAGATTTAGTTCAGTTATTAAAAAGTTCGTGTTGCATAATGGATTTAAAATTTAAAGTTAATTAATTACGCTTCGGAGTCACGAAATTAGTTCATTTTTGCGGGCGGAATTATTCAACGGAGCTTATTATTATTTTGAAAATTTACCACTTTATAACTCTTTGTCCTACCAGTACATTGTCGTGATTCCGAAACAACGGTTATGTTCTTGTCGATTAATTTTATTTCCCGGATGGTTGACATTTTTAATTTTCCGCAAGTTTCCACAGCAGCTTCTTTTATGTAAGATAAATACATAGATGGTGAAGTTGAAATAGTCCTGGAAGAGTTGCAACTGATATCGACTAATCTCCCGATTTCTGTTACACATTCAGTATTGATTGGAGCAGATTCCGAGTGATAATGATTATATTGTGGTTGATCAATTTTATTTGTTGTATGGTTAGCCTTTCCAATTTTCCCGGCAGTTTCTAAAGCTTTATTTGTGGAAGATGTATACGTACATGGTGAATAAGAAATGTTCCTGGTAGAGTTGCTACTGATTTCGACTAATCTTTCGATATCAGTTACACATTCAGTATTGGTTGGTGCTCCTTTCGAATAGCAATAATTTTTTTGTCGATTTATTATATTTCCTTTATTATTTGCATTTTCAATTTGTTCACCAGTTTCAACAGCTTTGTTTATGTAAGATGAATACGTAGATGATGATGGTGAAATGTTGGTGAAGGAGCTGCTAGAATCAATGTTATTCGGAATCAGTGTTAATCCTGAAATTATTTGTACTAAATTATTACTGAAGAGTTTACCATAAATTGCTAATTTTTAACAACAATTGTTTTTGCATTTATTTGAAAATCGTTTTTAATTTTTTATTTCTAATGAAACAACGCCCCACCTGCAATCGATTTTTGTTGTAGTGTACTCCTAACGAAATCTGTGTCTTGAACAAACAGTGCACTAACATCCGGTAGTTTTTTCGATCCCTTCTTTATTTTCAATTTCGGTTTCACTACACGTTACCATAGTTGACTCTCGCTCTTGAGCCAATGCATCTTTAAGTGAATCTACAAATAAATCAGTAGTTTTCGATTAATTTATGTGTTTCATGTTTGTATATTACGTTTTAGAATTATTGAACTTGCCTATATTTTCGTGTAAAACTTTACAAGGGATTATTAGCCAATCTGATTGCGGTGCAATACATTTCCTTCGGGCGTTTGAGACCTCCCGATTTTGTAAAGAGTAAAACAGCTGCTGATTTACCACCCAACATCTAGGGACAGCCATACAATTTTTCTCTTCATCCTCAATCGTTTCGACGACGCAATACATTTTTATAATTTGTTTATTTAGCTGAGCACTTAATATTGTTTTTTATGAAATAAACCAATGGCAATTTAAAAATTATTACAATGAATGAGTGGACAGAATCCATATGTGTTTTCAGTTATTTTGATAGAAAATAGTTTACTTTTTATGTTTTCAACTGGCCAAAAAAGAGAAGGAGAATCAAATACTAAATCAGCTTTGTAAATTTCAAGAAAAGAGGATCTTAGAGGCTTATCATAAAAATCAGTTTTATTGTTCAATTTGCTCCCGTATATTTGCATTCCGTTACTGCTGGAAATTACATATTCCATCGCAACAAACTCCTTATCATTGGATAGAAACCATTTATTGGCAAACGTATCGTTTAAAAGAAAGTCCTTTAAAACAATTTCATTATAATTATTGGTATTCGGAATTGTTTTTTCAATGATATGGAAGGTTTAGTCTGATTATTGATGCAACTGGGCATTTCAATTTGTTCAGAAATACGTTTTGCTACATGTTCCATAGGTTTGTAGCCCGATCTTAACAATCTTTTTAAAATTCCCAATTCATTTTCAAAAGTAAAGGCGCTAAAGTTGTCTAGTGGTCCAAACTGTACTACGTCATCGTATATGTGCAATAAATTATGAATATTGTAAGAGACCGAATCTTCTCCATAAATTACCGCGGACTGCTCTACAAAATATTCCAAGAGAATTTTAGCAAGACTAAAATTTTTTGAATATTTCTCATTTAAAAGAAGACTTGTGGCACAATGAAAAGCCAGCATATGTTCGTAAACTGACTCCTTAACAATATTATGAAGAGCAAATGGTACAGCATATAACAGGAAAGTACGAAACTCGGTCGCTTTCCAAAAACTTACATCTTGTAAGGATCTACATTTTCTATTAAATTCGTTTGGTTGTGTGGTTTTATAAATCAACAAACGATCAGATATCATATTTATTTGCG
This sequence comes from Tipula vernalis, assembly GCA_958295665.1. NCBI lineage: Eukaryota > Metazoa > Arthropoda > Insecta > Diptera > Tipulidae > Tipula > Tipula vernalis. The sequence goes on from OY282559.1 coordinate 379,403,486, forward strand.
TAGCGGAAAGTCTAGCACCGAAATTAAATCGATCTTTAATCCAGCTTAAAATCGTTTTTTTACACCACCAAGGCAAATTGCGTGCATTTAATCTTGAGGAAAGCATCGAACCACATCAATTGGCAACTGTTCAAGAAGAAAATAACCAGTATGATGCTCTTCCTGATTTCGATATCTAAAAGAATGATCAGTTCTTAATTTTACAGTTCGAGTTGGATATCACATACGGTGATTTTTATGAGAATAACTACCTTCTACTTCACAATACTCACAATCAAGGCGTTGTGACCCTTGGTAACTGTAATGTAAGCTTTTGCTGGTACGTCACATACAAATGCGGCCAGTTTAGCACCATATTTACCGTTGTTTATTAGCATACCTGTTACCAATAATTCATTCAATTCATTTACAAAATCTTTCAAGAATAAGTGGCAATCTTTTGGTTTCGAAGTACCTTTAAAGATCCCTACTACAAATGGAACCTTACTAATGCTAGGACTTAGACCCAAAATAGGCTAAAATTGGCTTTTTGAGCTGTCACTAATGGAAAGACCATCAATATTAAAAAATAAATTTAGTTCTTTTGGCCAATCGGTAGAATACAGATATTTCAATGCTTTCTCAATCCCGAAATGCCAATAATGGCCAGGATCAAGAAAGCTCAATGATCCAATAATATTCGAGGTCTTTAAAAGGGTGCGAGAGTCCAAAGGCAGTTCTGGGTGTCCATTTATTTTTAATAATTGTAATAAATCATTAAGGGCGCTGTGAGATATTCTGTTTTCAACTGCCCAGTGCTGTAAATTTTCTGCGAAAGGAAATGAGGGCGCATTAGGTACAATATCAGAATCTTCTTCTATATTGCAATATTCAAACCCTACATACTCATTATTTCCGCTAGTATTGCAATCAGCCGAAGATGCAATCAAATGTACTGGATTTTGTAGTTCAGACGAATTCGAAGATTGGCGTATAGATTCTTCTGGACTTGTATTTATGGACAGATCACCGCAAATCGAGTTTCGAACATCGTTCGCTAATCTATTTAAATCATTTGTTGAAGAAGATTCAACAATGACCGATTCGGCAGATTCTTCAATTTGAGTAGTCGTATATTGATTGAAAATTGCCTGAACCCTTCGTCTGTAAGTGGATGGATTTACATGTTTAAAGATTGAACGCTTAGGCATTTTGAAATACTGCTTAAAAGGTATCTTTCTAATAAAATTCAAATGAAAAACTATTAAAAACTAACCGAATCGAGTCGTTACATGATTCTTCTTGACACACTATCAACTAAAGAAGTCACGTTAATCTTGAATATTACCACTAATATTTAATATTTTCGAACAATCAAAGTAACCACAATAAAATATAATTATATGCCCCTAAATGAAAATGAATATAAATATCTAATCTAATAAATTTTCAGAGAAAAACACATTAAACCCGGTAAAAATTAACTGTATAAATCGCGATTCTTATATTGACGGCGGGTTTTGGATTCTTGCCACTGTCAATTAATAATTTTAATTTCCATACCCAACTTGAATGTTATCACTTATATAATTTGTCACTAATTTTACTAACACAAATTTAATTTCTTAAACGTTAAAATTTGTTAATTACTTAACTCAAAAGTCTCGTTGTACAAAATCAGACCGAATTACAATTAAACATTCATTCGATTGATTTTTTTATTTATTTCTTTTCCAATGTGTTAATACAGAGAATTATGTAGAGAGAGTAAAATTCTCTATGGTGTTAATATGAGTATCCTTGGGTGTGCGTATAATATCCTAAATACAAAAATTTCATAAGTTAGCATGCAAAACGCACATTAAACATTTATTATATTTGTATATAAAACTAACCGCAAATCGCGATTCTTACATATATTGATGCTGCGTTTTGCATTAATAAATAGGACACTCTTAATTAATATTTATTTCCCTTACTAGACTTGAATTTATAGCAATGTAAAATTCCTTAAATTATAATTAAAACAATGAAAAAAATGTGAAAATATTTTTTTTTTAATGTCTTAGCTTTGCTGGTGCGTATAATATCCTAAATAGCAGAGATTCATAAAGAAAACGCACATTAAAAATTGATTATCACCAATACTGTGGCGAAAACATTTCAAAAAGAATTTACTGTTACAATATGGTTTTAAATATACGAAATTGACACAGTTGAGGTACCATTCCAAAAAACCCAGTTGTATTGGAACTTTATAAAATTTAAATTTGTTGGAACTTTGAAACCTATTTGAATAAAACGTGGTAGTTATAATATGGTTTTTAAAACCCGTTTATTTATCTTTTAAATCTTCCAAATTAAAAGAATTTAAAATGGCTTCAAGAAAACCAGTTACAACAGCACGTTTATGAAGCCATTTCTACGATTTTTTTGGAACTTTGAAACCATTTCAGTAAAACTTAACAGTTACAATAGAGTTTTGTAACATTCGATTTGAAAAGTTTTAATTATACGATGTTGTAATCATTGCGGAACCGGTTCAAAAATAATAGTTGCATAAAAACTGATCAGAAATCCTTACTTTGGTTGTTTTGGAACTTCAGTTTCAAATTGCTACTTGGGATAGTGATTACGGTCATGAATGAGTTCAAAACTACTCAATATAAGGTGCGAACATCGATACATACGAAGAATTGCGTATCGGGGTATCTATGTACGAAATAGAACCTCGTTTAGCACATTTTTATTATTCTGCTCCCAAGTCAATACAGCTCCCAAACTTATCATCGTAGTAAGGATTAAATAAAATGTACATTCACAAATATAAGTCTTAATAAACCTCGGTAAGGGTCAAGGGCATTTCGTTCCAATATAAAATGAATGAAAGACTTCAATATTTTAATTTTTTAGGTATACAGCTGGGGTATTGCATTTCTAAAGCTTATTCCATTCTCACAGTTAAAAAAAAACGTTTTAAATGTCTTAATCAATTTAGGTATATGTGTGAAATAATCGATCACAACTGTTACATTTCTCGCACTTTAATTGATTTTACAATACCAGGTAAGATATAATAAATAATTTGTTAGCTAAATTTTTGATGAAGTGACAATAACTGTTTTACACTGTTTAACCGTTATTATGTGTACACACAAACATTATTTGCAAAAGTGAGGAAATCAATGAATATTTCATTACCTGCATATACCGGAATAAATTCCTATAAATACTAAAGAAAACGGTTTGGCACAATTAGAAGTTTTTCAAATATCTACTTAACATATTCAGTGTACAAAAAAAAACAGTGAAGATGCCAATTTTAAATTTTCAAATTCCCCATAGAAGAGTCATCGAAGGTTCAAATGTGGCAGCTAACAAGTATTTCATTGATTTATTGAGAACCACTTACAGTCTTAGTGGGGCCAATGTGATAGACCGGTTTAAATTTACGCCGCAATTGGGTTGCATGATCTTGATGTCACATGCAATGGTTTTATTCTTTTTGTTTATGCTATTTACGGATGAGTCGTTAGCTGCCAAGTTAGAAGCAGCCTGCTTAATCGCTGCTGGATACCAAGTAAGTAAAGAACTAAGTAGGGCAAGCATGTGATCGTGCCTTATGAATGATATTTTATTGTTTTAACTTTATTAAGGGAATCCATAAATTGTATACCGCCGTAATACCGAACAAAAAATTTTATACAATATTTACACAACAACGGCATTTACATATCAAATATTGTGATGACCCAGATGTTGCACCGACTCTAAAAAAATTAAGTTTATATTGTGTCTACATATTTGAGGTTCTTGTTCTTGCGGGTATCGGCGTATCAGTGACATACGCTTTATTGCCGATATATTTGTGGATACAACATGGCTTACTGACAACTATATTTCCTATTCATATTCCATTCCTTGATTGGCACACACCCATCGGCTACATAATTAATATCGTTCATCATCTGTATTTGATTACGTTTGGCATTAATGGAATAATATCGGGTGATTCTTTGTTTATGTACTTAGTTATTCAATCAATTGGATATAAGGAAATTTTCAAATGTCGCGTCGATAAATTAAACCAGTTACTAGAAAGGGAATCACGAGATTTGAAAATAATTGAAAAACATTTTTATGAATGTATTCAAGCTCATCAAGATTATATTACGTATATTGAAACAGTGGATGGCCTTCTTGCAGATATGTGTTTGGTACAGCTGATTACTAATCAATTAGGTTTAATCCTAGCTTTATTATTGACCTTGTGGAAGAAATTGGTTGTAGGTCCATTTTTAGCATTTGGGAGTTTATGCCAGCTTTTACAATATTGTATATTAGGAACAGTGGTAACTGTGCAAGTATGTATTGTTAGAGATATTGGTGCTGATATGAGACTCTACATAATTTTTTTTAATTTCAGAATGAAAGTGTATCGTACATCATTTATGATATGAGATGGTATTTATTGCCGGTCCGCCTTCAAAAACTCGTAGTACTAATGATATTACGTGCACAACATCCAGCAGAACTAAATGCTGGTAAATTTGCTAAATTAAATGTAGCAACAGCGATGCAGGTACAGTTGATCTTTTAGTTCTTAATAATCTAAACTTGTTTGATTTACTTTTTACGTTCATATTCTAGTTATTAAAGAGAACATATTCATTTGTCATGATGATGTTGGAATTTTTGTCATAGAATGTTGCATCATTTGCGCGATTACGGTTTATTATAATAATTTTTAGTATTGAATAGCACCATATAGGCACAATAATATTTAAAGTCAAACAATAATGCAGGAACATTTCTAATTAAAGCAGATTATTTAATAAAGTAGTGACCCTACAAATTGTATCGTAATTTTAAAGATACTGGGGGGGGGGGGAGGATTATAATGCTTAAATCAATCACCTCCGATGGGAGAATATGTGGCGTCGTGGATAATGACAACGACTACAATCATGTACCATTAAATTACAAACGTAAAATGACATCTGTTCTGTAGGTTATCAGAAAACTAGACCTAGATGATAAGTCAAGAGACAATAAATCTTTACCCATATGAGTTTATCGACATATCGTCATGTCTTCTGTCAACTTTTAGTTTTTTTAGTAAAAGTAATCTTTATAACCATTAGGTACGAATCTATCATAAAGTTTAATCTGGTAATACTGTCCTGGACCATTTATTAAACATTTTAGTTCATTAAGCATAATAAACTATTAACGCCGGTTTCACAAGAAAAAACGGCTAATCTCCAGTTATTTAATATTCTACTCTATCTTCTTTTATGAAGAAATAGTAGAATATTATATAGCTGGAGGATTACTTATCAGTTAAATCGTTAACTGATCGAAATTGGGCCAGTCAAATATTTAGCTCTCCAGTTAAAATGTGCACGGAAAAACAGAAACAAAATTACCCTGCATTGAATGCACTGTATTAATTATTGTTAAACTGTTTACCATTCAGTTATTTATTCAAGAGTAATAAAAAATGCATTACAAGCAATAGCAATTGAATTTTTATCCAATGGAGCGTTATACTTTAATTACAGAGGTAAGTGAATATGAAAAATGTTGATTTGTTTTTTTCAAATTTTGTTTTGTCAAAACCATGGTTGATGACGTTTAGGTTTAGGAACAATTTATCTTAAACAGGTTATTGTAAAGCAATTGATCGTATCGAATTTGTTTTCGAAATGATCAATTGCCGTGTAAAGTGATAATACTAAGAAGTGACATATGTAAACTGCCTGTCCATCGTTGATGTGCCACCCTCAAGTAGTGCAACACTTTTCCACGTACAAGATTTAAGAACCATGTAAAATCAGGTGTGAACCGAATACTAGAAAATGAGGAGAAAAGTCATAGATGAAAGTCTCACATTTCGTAGCGTAGAAACAATTTCTGAAATATGGAGGTCCTAGTCAGTATGGCTATCAGATGAATATGCCCGAATAGCGGATAGAACGGTACGGTTCACTCGTTCGGACGCGTTACTCTGGGGAGAGTAGAAAGGCGTGCGAATATGAGTAACTCCATATTTCAGTAATAATTCATGGAACAGTTTGGCAGTGAATTGTTTCCCATTATCAGTGACCACTTATTCAGGTACTGAAAAGGTGTTAAATACTTCATTTTCCACGTATTGGCACAATAAAGAAGCTGACGCTTCTCTAAGGAGTTTGAGGAAAACGAATTTCGAAAAATGGTCTATAGTATGATTAGAATACAGGTGTTCCCGCGTTTGGATCGATGATATGGACCGAGGAAATCTATATAAAGTTTTTGGAAAGGTCGATCCGATGCGATTTGTGTTCCCATCTTAGGCTTGGTGCAAAAATTTACAGCCTTAGTCATCTTACATGTCTGACAGTTTTTAATAAAATCTTTTACGTCTTGTGCAATACGTGTCCAGTGAAATTGTCGTTGAATTCGTTAAATTGTTTTCGCCACTCCCATATGAGAAGCCGAAGGTGCTACATGTGCTTGATGAATAATGGTTGGCGTTAGGCTTTAAGAACCCGTGGCGTACTGCAGCTATCGGGGGGGTCACAGGTGGTGGATAGTGGACGACCTATCGATAGGTAGGTTAGCGGTGAATTAAATAAGCCGCCTCCAACCGCAGTCCAGCTATTGGGAGAGTCTCAGGGAACTAGGGAGTGGTTAATCTCAGTTCATTAAATTCTGAGTGCCTATGATGCCCAGCATAGAAAGGCGAACAGATGGCGCCAGAAAACCATCGACCAATAACCTGGGCGTTGCGTCCTCTCTGCACCTCCGGAGTCTCCGCGGGTGATGAGTAGCGGTACCCTATAGACGGGTGACTCGGGAAATGGAATGGATCCCATTGGATTGGGCTCTCCATGTGAATAGGTGAATGGGGGAGAGAATGTGGACGGAGGGAAGGGGGTGCTGTGAGGCCGCGGTGCTAGCTAGCCGAATGGCCTGGATTAAGGTGTTAAGCGACCCAGTCGCTAACGGAGCCCCCTGGATACCTAGCGACCTTCAGTTGTATTAAGCCTTACCTGCGTATACGGATCTCTGCGCAGGTGGACCTTTATTTCTCCGATACTTGTGGGAATCAGATGGAAAGATCGAACAACGAAAAAAACAAAGGGCACCGGCTCTCCTCAAAAGTCGGTATCGGCAAAGGGAGGTACCTCGAACCAGACGGGTGGGCCGCTAAGGTTGCAAAGGTGGTTGGCTCTAGGGCAAAAGTCCCGGGAGTTAGCGGTACCAACGCAGCACAGGGGAGTGGCACGAGAGACATTCCTCCGGCGAAAAGGCGATACAGGAATCGCCGCTCGGCATTCCGAATTCTCGAGAAGTGGGCTGCGACCCCCGAGGGGCAGCTTACGGAAGAGCAAAGAACATCAGTAACTTGGGCAAGGAGCACTGTGGGCTGCGGAGGCTCGGAAAGGGACCATGTGTCGAAAAGAAAGCGGTCCCAAGACGAGGTGGAAGTAGTCAACAGCCAGCGGGCCAAGTTGGTGACTGAAAGGAAGCCGAGCTCCAACTCAGGAACAAAGCTGTTCAGCGATGTCCTGAGGGAGCATGTGTTGATGCTAGCCGTCATTGACGAAAGTCAAGAAGATGGGAGCAACATGGCCGGAAAATGGAGGTTGGTGTATAATGCACTCAACCTCGTCTTTTTAAAGGTCCTGGGTGAAAATCCGGGACCTCCGCCATCCTGCAGAGATGCGGGGTGGTATCAAGGGCGTGTGAAGATGACTGCATGCTTGGACTCTAGATCTGTAGATCTATATAAAAAGGCTATAGCCAAAGTAGGGGCGGTGTGGCCAGGCGCAAAGCTTGCGGCAGTTAGTCGGGAGGAAATTCCCAGCAGGCCGAGGGCACGTGTCTGGCTGCCATCCGAACCGGATAGCCTTGACGAGGCTTTGGAAATCATTCAGGCCAGTTACCCGAGTCTTCCGACCGAAAATTGAAAGATCGTCAAGCAGGAGGAGGCAAAGGGGGCTCGAAATTATCAATTATGGTAATAAATAAGGAGTCCCTTGCCCTCCTGCACAAAACGAAGGGAGTAATTGACTTCGGTTTCGGGTCAATTACTCTCAACGTTTATAAAAAGGATGGGGCGGGAGCGCGTACGGGAGGCCAACCGGAGGATGGTGGCAACCCGCCCAGGCCTGAAGGGGGTACCAGCAGCATGGGGGGAGAAGCTAAGGGTATGAAGGAGAGTGAAGCCGGCGACCTCGGTCGGACAAGGCCTCCCTTGAAGCATAAGGAGGGGCACATAAGCGAAGGAGCTGGTGTACCGATGGAGGAGGCTGTCGGCAGCCAGGGCAGACGGGTCGGCACTGACAAGTCCTCTACAGAAGGTATAAGGAGTGGCGAGACGGGCGGATCCGGCGCACCCCAAAATACCGAGAAATAATATTCCTGCGGTAGCAGGAATATACCATAGAGATAGGTAGAGGTTAAATGGTTATGATTAAGATAACACAAATTAACCTTCACCATTCTAAGGCTGCTTCGGCAGCTCTACTCCTCAGGCTGACTAGTTCGGGTGAGGATGTGATATTAATCCAAGAACCTTGGATTAACAACAACAGGATCTGTGGCCTCAGAACCAAGGGGTATGAAATTATATCCTCTAGTAAGTCTGGGAAGATCAGATCTTGTATTCTTGGGAAAAATAATATTAATCTTTTCCTTCTCTCTCAATACAGCAATGGTGACACTACTGCAGTTAGCCTGGAAGTAGGCACTTGTAGATTCTGGCTAGTTTCAGCCTACATGGACCGGGAGAAGGAGGTTCCTCCGGATAACCTGGAGGAGCTGATCCGTAAAGCGGAACAATCAAAGGTAGGTGTGGTACTGGGAGTTGATGCTAGTGCGCATCACACTATCTGGGGAAGCACAGACATTAATGAAAGAGGTGAGTCGCTTTTTGATTATTTGATGAGTACTAACCTTTCAGTGTGTAATATTGGGCGGGAACCCACATTTATTACTAGTAACAGGCAGGAGGTTCTAGACGTGACCCTTGCCTCAAATAATATTCTTCATATGGTTAAAAATTGGAGGGTGGATAAGGAACACTCCTTTTCTGATCATCGATATTTAACCTATAGCCTCGATATTCACCCTGCTACCCGGGAAGCATTCAGGAACCCTAGAAGGACCAACTGGAGCAAATATGGGGAATTATTGGAGGAAATGTTACCGACGAGGGCTATGGAGCCCCCGACGACCGTTGGGAGCTGGAAGACATGGTGGGTAGCGTTACTAGCGCATGCAACCGATCCTTTCGCGCTGCCTGCCCACAAGCTAAGCCTAGGGTAAGGAAAAACCCGGTATGGTGGTCCAGGGAACTGGGAACCTATCGTAAGGCTTGTAGGACAGACTTTAATAGAGCCAAAAATACAAGGAAGGCTCAGGATTGGGACTCCTATAAGGAGAAACTCGGAATTTATAAGAAAGAATTAAGAAAGGCACAAAGGAGATCTTGGAGAATCTTCTGTGATAATATGGAAGAGGTATCCGAAACCTCCCTCCTTAGGAAGATTCTTTCCAAAATTACATCTAGTCCCAGTTTTATGATAAAACCGGACGGATCTTGGACAGCTTCTAGTGGAGAATCTCTGGAGCTTCTCTTCGAGACACACTTCCCAGGAAGCTTTGAAGACCTGTTGCTATGGGCACTGAGGGGTTTTAAACCATTTAAATCTGCTGGTCCGGATCAAGTTATACCAGCGGAACTTCAAAACAACTCAGTAATTATTCTTCCCTACCTGGAAGCTATATTCAAAGGGTGTTTGAAGCTGGGCTATATTCCTAGGTACTGGACGGAGGTCAATGTGGTGTTCATACCGAAAGCGGGGAAAAGCTCACATGTCTATCCGAAGGACATAAGACCACTAACTCTATCATCCTTTCTTTTGAAAACCTTGGAAAGGCTGCTGGATGTATACATCAGAGATAAAATAGGTGCCAGGAAGTGGGCATCGTCTCAGCATGCGTACACAAAGGGTAGATCTGTGGTCACTGCTCTGCACGCCTTGGTGTCTACGATTGATAAATCGGTTAATTCGAAGGAATTCTCTTTGGTGGCCTTCCTGGATATAGAAGGCGCCTTTAATAATGTGAAAGCGGAGGCAATCAAGGAGGGATTGTCATTTTTGGAGGTGGACGTTCCTCTGATCGGGTTATTCAATTATATGCTGAGAAGCAGGATTGTTAGCTCGAAGTTGGGGGGTTCTGTCCCCTCTTCTCTGGATCATAGTGGTAAACGCGTTACTACTTGAATTGGAGAGATAGGGTATTGAAGTTATTGCGTACGCAGATGACGTAGCTTTAGCTGTTACCGGGAAATTCCTGGGCACGATTGTAGACGTAATGCAGAATGCGCTTACCATCGTTACGAAATGGGCTGGCAAATGTGTACTTGGTATTAAATGTCCAATACAGAGCTGGTACTCTTTACTAAGAAATACAAAATCCCGGTAGTTGTCCCTCCTACCTTAAATGGCACGAGACTTGCTTTTACTGATAGAGCTTGATATCTGGGCATTATCTTGGAGAGTAAGCTTAGTTGGAAGTTCAACATGTTGGAGAGAATAAACAAAGCTACTATTGCTTTGTACTCCTGTAGGAACGCCATTGGTCATAGATGGGGTCTGAAGCCGGAGCTGGTACACTGGCTCTACACCGCTGTAGTGAGACCTGTACTCATGTACGGGGTTGGTGTTTGGTGGCCAGCTCTGGACAAGGTAATTTATAAAAGTAATATTGAGAGAGTGCAAAGAGCGGCCTATATGCTTGTTAGCGGGGCATTGAGGTCGACACCTACAAGTGCCTTAGAGGTTATGTTGCACCTTCTTCCGGTCGACATCTTTGGCAAACAGATGGCGGCAAATACGGCTGTACGACTTGCAGCCGTCTCTCAGTGGAGGTGTCTTAGTATAGGACACTCTACTATCATCAGATCGTTGAAGGATGAGCTGGCGAATCTTGACTACATTAAACCTACTCTACGCTTCGAGAAGCGATTTCGGACCTCCTTCCCTTCAAGGGAATCCTGGAGGGATAGACCGTCATCGGAAACTGAAGCGTTGCAATTCTTCACAGATGGCTCCAAGCTAGACGGCAAAGTAGGAGCTGGAGTATTCTGTAACAAATTAAATGTAAATATTTCTATTCGTCTCCCTGATTACTGCAGCGTGTACCAAGCTGAAGTCGTAGCGATTGAGGAGGTCATGACGTGGTTGAAGCATAATGTGTTATCCTCAGACGATATCACAATCTATGTGGACAGTCAAGCGGCGATCCGGTCGTTAGAATCGGTGTCTTTGGCGTCACGGGTGGCGTTGAGTTGTCACTCATCTCTAAATGAGATGGGTGAGATGGGCATTAATATCCTTACGCAGACGTGAATTAAAAACGATCGTAGGAATACTCACGGGACACTGCCTTTTTGGAGAACATGCAAGAAGGCTGGGTCTGGAGGCTAATGACTTCTGCAGAAGCTGCTTGGACGAAGAGGAGGAAGAGACGTTGGTCCACTTCTTTTGCTCGTGTCCAGCATTGGCTGTCAGAAGGCACAAACACTTAGGTAAGTTCAGGATGGATTGCCTCTCGGATCTCGAAAACATTAAAGTGCGGGACGTCTTACGCTACATAAGTAGCTCGAAATGGTTCCAATAGGGGTAAAAGGAGATACATCCTGTGGTATCACAATGGACCGTCACCGGTCTAAGTGTGCGTAAGCAGCCACTCCAACCTAACCTAACCTAACCTAACCTAACCTAGGTTAGAAACACCTGAGAAATTTGACCGGATTTCCGGAAATTTTAAACATCTAACGACGCATAGTTTGGAAATTGTGTTGTCTTGTGCTAACTAAACTTATCATAAGTTATTAATAAAAGATTTACTGAATTTTAAGTAAAAGTTGTAATCAGGTGCCATAATTTTGAACTATATAACTCAAATCCTGTTAATTTTGATTTTGTTTTCAGAGATTCCCGAGAAATTTGATTCAGCTTCCAAAAATTTGAAATATCCAACGGATGTATAGTTTAGAAATTATGTTGTCTTGAATTTTGTCTTCTTAATTTACTGGCTCTTAAGTTCGGACTTCATATTTAAGGAACAAATAGGCGTCTTATCATTCTGATTTTGGTTACTCGTGGCATTAAAAGTAATTCTTTACATCAAAAATCTATAATAATAGTGGCAGGTTCGCTGAAATGCTTAAGTTGCGAGAGTGACCAGTAAGGCGGAAATCATTTGAATAAGTAGATGATACTAATTATATTTATTATTTTAGGTCGTCTCTGAGCTACTGCTTTATAAGTTTTAAGTCAAATTTAAATTAATTATGAATCCGATTTTCAGAAGTTCCCATCTGACTCAGCAAACGATTTAATGTTACTTTAGAAGGCTGTTTTAGTGTGTTGAAATGTGTTGTTATTGTGTTACTATAACTATTAGCTATACATTGGTATCTGAAAGCAGGTCAATTTCTGTCATTTCTCACTAAATCTATCAAAACCCTCTTTATGTTGTGTATCGGGTGAGGGGTGTTCGGTGAGGTTCGCCTATCTCTAGGAGATCTTTATTAAAGCTTGGTCGAATACTCCAATCAATCAATCAAATATCATTTTTCGTCTGATTTCCTAAGTGACTGTGTAATAATGGGTTGCTTTGAAGTTTCGACTAAAATTTGTCAATTTGTTCAAAAATAAAATCCAAATCGAGGCATCACCGATTTCTGGTTTATCTAAAGTAGTTCACTTAATACCCCGGAATCCACGTCAACACTCCAATCAGTAAGTGCTTCGCGTTGGAGTTAAAGTGAGGAAATCAAGATGATTTCAGTTTCTTATTATCATCGTAGCAAGGATTAAATAAAACTGATATTCACAGATATAAGTCTAAATCAACCTGGGTAAGGGTCAAGGGCATTTCGTTCCAATATAAAGTGAATCAAAGACTTTAAGGTTTTAATTTTATAGGTATTGTATTTCTAAAGCTTATTCCATTCTCACAGGTAAAAAAACGTTTTAAATGTCTTAATTAATTTATATGTGTGAAATAATCGATCACAACTGTTACATTTCTCGCACTTTAATTGATTTTACAATACCAGTTAAGATATAATAAATAATTTGTTAGCAAAATTTTTGATGAAGTGACTAACTGTTTCACACTGTATAAGCGTTATTATATGTACACACAAACATTATTTGCAAAAGTGAGGAAATCAATGAATATTTCATTACCTGCATATACCGGAATAAATTCCTATAAATACTAAAGAAAAAGGTTTGGCACAATTAGACGTTTTTCAAACATCTACTTAACATATTCAGTGTATAAAAAACAGTAAAGATGCCAATTTTAAATATTCAAATTCCCCATATAAGAGTCCTCGACGGTTCAAATGTGGCAGCTAACAAGTATATCATTGATTTATTGAGAACCATTTTCATAACTATAGGGACCAATGTGATAGACCGATTTACATTTACGGCGCAATTGGGTTGCATGATTTTGATATCACATTCATCAGTTTTATTCTTTTTGTTTATGCTATTTACGGACGAGTCGTTAGCTGCCAAGTTAGAAGCCTTCTGCATCGCTACTGCTACATACCAAGTAAGTAAACAACTAAGCAAGGCAAGCATGTGATCGTGCCTTATGATTGATATTTTATTGTTTTATCTTTGTTAAGGGAATCCATAAATTGTATACCGCCGTAATATTGAACAAAGAATTTTACACAATATTTAAACAACAACGGCATTTACATATCAAATATTGTGATGACCCAGATGTTGCACCAACTCTCAAAAAAATAAGTTTATATTGTGCCTACGTATTTGAGGTTTTTGTTCTTGCGTGTATCGGTATATCATTGGCATACAATTTATTACCGATATATTTGTGGATACAACATGGCTTACTGACAACTATACTTCCTATTCATATTCCATTCCTTGATTGGCACACACCCATCGGCTACATAATTAATATCGTCCATCATTTGTATTTGATGACGTTTGGCGTTACTGGAGTATTGGTGGGCGACTGTGCTTTTATGTACCTAGTCATTCAATCAATTGGATATAAGGAAATTTTTAAATGTCGCATAAATAAATTGAACCAGTTACTAGAAAGTGAATCACGAGATTTGAAAAGAATTGAAAAACATTTTTATGAATGTATTCAAGCTCATCAAGATTATATTACGTATATTGAAACAGTGGATGGCATTTTTGCAGATATGTGTTTGGCACAGCTGATTACTAATCAATTAGGTTTAATCTCAGCTTTATTATTAACCTTGTGGAAGAAACTGGTTGTAGGTCCATTTTTAGCATTTGGGAGTATATGCCAGCTTTTACAATATTGTATATTAGGAACAGTGGTAACTGTTCAAGTATGTATTGTTAGAGAAATTGGTGCTGATATGAGACTCTACATAATTTTTTTTAATTTCAGAATGAAAGTGTATCGTACATCATTTATGATATGAGATGGTATTTATTGCCGGTCCGCCTACAAAAACTCGTAGTACTAATGATATTACGTGCACAACATCCAGCAGAACTAAATGCTGGTAAATTTGCTAAATTAAATGTAGCCACAGCTATGAAGGTATAGTTGATATTTTGGTTTTTAATATTCCAAACTTGTTTGATTTACTTGTTTACGTTCATATTCTAGTTTTTAAAGACAACATATTCATTTGTCATGATGATGTTGGAATTTTTGTCATAGAATGATGCATCATCTGCGCGATTACGGTTTATTATAATATTTTTCAGTATTGAATAGCACCATATAGGCACAATAATATTTAAAGTCAAACAATAATGCAGGAACATTTCTAATTAAATCAGATTATTTAATAAAGTAGTGACCCTACAATTTTTATCGTAATTTTAAAGATATTGGGAGAAGGATTATAATGCTTAAATCAATCACCTCCGATGCGACTACAATCATGTACCATTAAATTACAAACGTAAAATGACACCTTTTCTG
This sequence comes from Tipula vernalis, assembly GCA_958295665.1. NCBI lineage: Eukaryota > Metazoa > Arthropoda > Insecta > Diptera > Tipulidae > Tipula > Tipula vernalis. The sequence continues at coordinate 379,418,492 of OY282559.1, forward strand.
TAGGTTATCAGAAAACTACACCTAGATGATAAGTCAAGAGATAATAAATCTTTACCCATATGAGTTTATCGTCATATCGTCAGGTCCCTCAAAATGGCCATCAAAGTTGCAAACTCCGTTGTTAAAAAAAATACCAACAAGAGGTTACATTGCCAAATCAGGTGACATTTAAAACGCGTTGACGAAGTTGTTCTATTTTACTAAAATTGACATAGTTAAAGTAATCTTTATAACCAGAAGGAAGTTAGCACGAAAATTAAATTATTTACAGAAATCAACAATTAAACATTTTAGTTCATTAAATATAAAAAACTATTAATGCCGGTTCCACAACAAAAAACAGCTAATCTCCAGTTATATAATATTCCACTATTTCTTCTCTTACGAAGTTAGGATTTGTTTCATAATAAAAATTCAATGCCAGTTGATTATATTTGTCTTCAGTCAAATATTTAGCTCTCCAGTTAAAATGTGCATGGAAAAAACGAAACAACGAACATACCGCAATTTTATAAAAGAAGACAGAGAAGAAATATTATTTAACTGGAGATTGGATATTTTTTTTTTGTGAAACCGAGCTTAACAAAATCAAAAATTAAATAATAGATTAATCATCAATTTAAAATACAGTTTTTTATAAGTTAGTTATCATTTTTATAAGTTTTTTAAATGTAAAATTTCATGCGACTAATCAATGACGTGGCAATAAGTAGAAAATATGTGCAGATGGTAAATGGAATTGTTACCATGGTATTTTTCGTGCTAATTTCACAGACATATATTTAAACTAATAGCAAGTGAAACATTATTCAATTTTTGTTAAACTATTTTGTGGTAAATAAAGAGGAGACACTATGTTTTATTTAATTACAATTATTACTTCTTGCCGATAATTATATGATCCAATTGTATGCCCTTTTTTCACGAAAACACTGAGCTATACGTCCGATCAAAGTCTAACTATCGACTGACTGTTATTTCTATCTACGTTACTAAAATATTCTACCTATTCCTACCTATCTCTTTCTAACTACACTATTAACACTATTAACCCTGATTATTTCTTTTTGTTATTGTGTTTCGCCAAGTGAACGAGATTTCTCTCGTCATCTTGTACAACTGGATCATTCGACATGATATTTGCGCGATGCCAGTACCAGCAGGGACTTTGCTCACAGGCTACGTGGGTAATATTCATTTCGTGTTCAACAAACTAATTCTAAACCTAACAATTTAGCATTCAGTTATTTATTCAAGACTAATAAAAAATGCATTACAACACTCAAAAAAATAATTTCTGTTTTTTTACAAATTATTTTGCGTAAACCAAAAATTGTAGATCTTACAACATTTTTGTAAAGTTTACAGCTACTTTGTAACATGATCCATTGTAAAGTCAACATCGCATTTGTTAATCGAACAAATTTCAATTCGTAACTACGTATTTCATGTTAATAGAGATTTACAATGTATAGATTTGTAACAATAACCACCGAAAAACTGTAACATTATTATAAAATTGTGATATAAACTATTAACAAAATATTTTGTTAAAGAATCTACAATTAATAATAGTAAAATTTATAAGTTTTGTGTGGCCCATACATGATTTGCTTTATGAACGGGATAAGGATATGCACTGAATTCGCTGTTTGTGTGCATAATTCTTTCATTTATTTTCGAGTTTCCGAACTTACATAAAACTTTCATTATTTAAAGCCATACTTAGAGTTTTGTAATATATGTATACATTTTCTATATACCTACATATACAATGGACTCAGGAATCCAAGCAAATTTAAATAATAGATACAAACCGTCGCTCTACTAATTCTTTACTTATATGTACCTGCGGCTATTATATTCGTGCCTCATTAAAAACATAAATCTTTCAAACGGTATATCATTTATGTTAATAATGAATCGCCTATTTAAAAATTATCATTTTCATCGTTCAGAGTTTTGGAATGAAGTTCGGTAGTAAAATTGTTGTGAAAGTTTTTTTGTGACGCACACGGGTTGTAATACACAGAAACATATACATAAGTAAACAATTTTGCATAACACACCGGCAACTAATCGGTACGCAATGTGTTATTTTTAGATTTTGTCCATATCAAGTAAATTTAATTCCGTATGTGCAATTCACAAATTTAATTTGATACGTTTTGTTTATTGAGGGATGCTTGATCTTGAAACATCGCAAGCATGCTGTTTCAGTGCAAGCGCACTCAGTGTCCAAATTTTTTTATTTTTTGTTTTTGTTTTTGGGTAAACCAGGAAATTTGCAGAAGGAAAAAAATCGAAAATATTTTATTAGTCTTAGAACACTCATAAAAGTTTTTTGTTATTTTTAAACTAAAAAATGATAACAAAATTAAAAATATTTGTATATACTTACATTTCAACAAAACCATAATAGAATATAAAAACATAAAAAATATGGGTAATTAGCAAACAGAAAAATTTCAAAAGAGATATGTGTGCGAGATCTTCGATCTCAAAACAATATGTATCACAAAAATAGGGAAAATCCTTTGATCCTCCCTATATTAAGTATTATAGCCTTAATGGTTAAAGCAATTAAAAGATAAAGTAGAGTAATAAAACAATAAAACAAATTTAGGACAAAATATGGTATTTCTTTTTTTTTTGTTGTTGGTGTACATACAATAAAATAATACTCATAGATATATAAGAAAATTAAAAAAAATAATAATAATCATAGTAAATAGGAAAAAAATGTTAAATAATTTCTGGTGGAAACGATGGAAGAGGGGTATTTTATGAATTGATTGGCTGATCGACAGAAAATAAATATCAGTATTCAGTATTTCCCCTTCGTAAAATTTTATTTTGGAAAATGAAAACCGTTGGAAAGAAAAATGACGAGGATAGATCAGTAATCAGTATCTGATACACCTAATCCACACTGAGTCTCATGAGTCCGGTATCATTATTCGTATTTTCTCCCTTTACCTATAACTTAACCGGTTTTATAGGTAAAGAGGGAAAAAACGAAGAATGATACCGGACTCATAAGAGACCCAGTGATAGGAAGGTGATAGGAAGTCAAAGACTAAAATTTATAAAAGTTTATATAGTTAAGTGGTGTCAGAGATAAGAAAGTTTATATAGTTAAGTAGTGTCAGAGATTCTTATCTCTGGTGGTGTGAACCTAAGAATTGTGTTAATCGTATTGGGAAGCTGTTACGAAACAGTTTTGTCAAATTTTGTTGCACTTAGAGCACATCTGTTTAATTAAATTACTGTTGGATTTGTAAAAAAGTTACAAACCTATACAAAGTTCTCACTCATGCTATTTTAAAGCTGTACTTTACTTACTTACAACCGTATATAACTTTTTAAATGGGTTGACAATCCAATAATATTATTGCTCCATAGAAGGAGGAAACATGCGTGATTGAAATTGTTTAATTCATTAAATATAATATGCAATTTAATCTATACATATTTACAAATTCAATTGTAACGAAAACTGAAGTGATTCGTTAACTTTACAATTGGAAACGTAAATTTAACGGTAATGTTTCGTAAAATTTGGAAATGAGTTCTTCAAATGAGTTCTAGATGACGTTCTGGAATATGGCCAAGTAGGATGGAACTTGTCTATTTCTTGAACGATTTTGATGAAATTCGACTTGTATGATGGAAATGGGACCTTCAAATGCTTTTTAGATGAAGTTCTGGAATATGGCCAAGTAGGCTGGAACTTGGATATTTCTTGAACGATTTTGATGAAATTCGACAAGTGCGATAGAAATGGGATTCTAAAATAATATTTAGAAAAAGTTATGGAATATGGTCAATTAGGAAGGGACTCGGTTATTTCTCAATCGATTATGATAAAATTTTACTTGTGTGTTTACAGAGGAATACAATTTTGTGAACAATTAAAATTGTTGGTTTAGAAATTCGATATGGAGTTTTGCAAGTATGTCAAAGGTGTTAAAGATTTTTTCTATTAGATTGATTATTTACTAGAAGATATTTTTTTGCAATTATTTAAAAAACATTGTTGATTGAAATATAATGTGACTCTAAAGAAATAAAATAAACTTTGTTTGAGGGATTTTACTAACAATTGAGCTAATAAAAAGTAAAATGAGGGGGCATTAGTATAAATATTACCTATCGCACGGTCGCTCAATTAGCAAAGTTGGTTAGAAACACTTTCTATACAATAAGCATTGAGAAGTATAATGGAGATTGGCCGAAAAAATCTCTATTTGAATTGCGGAAAAGTTTTTTTATTTTTAGAATGCTTTTAGTATACAATTTAAAATTAGTTTAGGCAAAGCGAGAAAACGCTAGTAATAAAGCAGAAAGAGTTCTAAATATGACGAAATTAAAAATTCTGTACTACACCTATTCATGCAGTCATGTTTTTCGGCCATAACACAGCTTTTCGAAATTGTTTTTGTAACACTACACAAGCATCATAAATAACATGAGATAGTATTGGGCGCTTCCAGCTCTATCAACTGTTGGCAACATGTTGACTCAAATAACCCTGTTGTTTTCTGAATGCCCCATATTATCGAAAATTTCATGGCAATGTTATGTATAAGCCAACATGTTTGCGGGACCTGAAAGCGCCCAATGGCACCCATTTCCAAGCCGTTGAAAGCTTACTAAAAGCGATTGTGTTGGAGTCATTACTTTAATTTTCGACTTTATTTTTTAAAGCCAACATATCAAAAATTCGTCGATCCCATACTGTTTGAATAATAATTCAAATCGAATAATTTTTTACGTCAAAAACAACGTGATGATAATTATCTTTAGCAAAGATCATGGAACATATCAAACACCTGATAAATAAAAGCACATAAGCAGCACGGTTATTGTACAATTGAAATTGTAATTAAATAAGTATTTTATATAAATACTTAAGCAAATTAATTAATGAAATATATGTATTATTAAGTAAAAATAATATTAAATATAAGTGATAATTATATTAATTATTATAATAAGTGATATATGCAAAATGAGAAGTTTTTGATCGAATAGACCCCTTGTTTGATTCATTAATTTATTTTAGAATTATGTTCATTTTACACTTTACAGGGATAATAACAACAGTTTCGTTAATTAGACTACAATTTAAAATGATCAGTCAATCAAGAAGCTATAGTAATATTTTTTGACGTTTTCTCTAAATAGGGAAATCCATGAAAACTTGCTAACTTTGCTTTAAAATTAGATTAACCTATACCAGGAGGGATGTGCGTGTCATTTTTATTCCAGAAATGGTGGAAAGATCCTGTGAGGATGTTAGGCCTTACAGATCCATTAGCCGCACATTATTTATTCTGAAAACCAAACCTTGCATAAAATACCGGTTCAGTAGATTAGATTCAATGCCTTCACGTCACCTGACATCATAAATTGATGACACACTCCAAAACAAAGGGGTACTATTATGTTCCTTTATTGATATTCCACGGGCTTTTGATAATACCAAATTCAAAGTCCTTCCGGAACAAGGACAATCATGGGGTATAGACTCGGCCTGAGCCTATAAGTAGTTTGCTTCTTTGTAGCATCATGAATAACATGAGATGTTATTAATAATTCATAACAAAATGTTTAATAATAATTATTACTCCTATTATGGTTCTCACCTAACCGAGAAATACTATGCAAATGTGACTAGATTTGTATGAAATTTTTCGGTGAGGTGAGAACCATAATAGGGCTTAGAGATTCTTTTCAGCCAATCTCCATTGTGCTTCTCAATGCTTATTGCATAGAAAGTGTTCTAACCAGCTTTGCTAATTGAGCGACAGTGCGACAGGTAATATTTATTCTTAAGCCCCCTCATTTTACTTTTTATTAGCTCAATTGTTAGTAAAATCCCCCAAACAAAGTTTATTTTATTTCTTTAGAGTCACATTATATTTCAATCAAAAGTGTTTTTTAAATAATTGCGGAAAAATATCTTCTAGTAAATAATCAATCTAATAGAAAAAATCTTTAACACCTTTGACATACTTGCAAAACTTCATATCGAATTTCTAAACCAACAATATTAATTGTTCACAAAATTGTATTCCTCTGTAAACACACAAGTAAAATTTTATCATAATCGATTGAGAAATAACCGAGTTCCTTCCTAATTGACTATATTCCAGAACTTCATCTAAAAATCATTTAAAGATCCCATTTCCGTCGTACAAGTAGAATTTCATCATAATCGGTTGAGAAATAGACAAGTTCCATACTATTTGGCCATATTCCAGAATCTTATCTAAAAATCATTTTAGAAAACCCACATTTAGTCAGTATCGTATTCAAATGTATTTTGCTGGTTGACCACAATAAATAACCCATAACCCAATGAAAACTCATCGTTAATTTGTTAATCAAAAAAAAAAAAACGAACATATATTCCCTTTATTACCGGTCGTGATTCAATTAATACCAGTTTAGCTCTAAATATGTAAACAAACGATCATTTTTTGTTTTATGACGACACTCAATTCTAGTATTAAAGGAGACCTTTAAATTACAACAACAAGTAAAAAGCTAAAAATAAAAACAAACACAAAAATGTTTCATTCGCTTTCTCTCTATTTACAAACACGTGGCAGAATTGTGTGACGTCTCGAACACGTGACTCGAAACATCGAGCTAACCTTGCTTGAATCATGCTCACCGGTGTACCAGCGCATACTAACTAGTTTAACACACGAACATTTTTCTGAATACATATTTTTGACCTCGCTCAAAATAATCTTGCATTAGTTGAAGAGTAAATTAACTCAAAGAGAGAGTTATGTTTTTGTGGTTTTAAGTATATTGCGTAGGGGCTCACTGTATTGTTCGAAATTCAATTTCTACTCCCAAATAGGTATTTTCTACACCCAACTAATTTGAATGTTTATTTATTCGACACGAGACGTCTCTATGAAATCTACTATAGTTTTTGATACAACTTTGTCAAAATTTTGTGTGATTATTTTAATAGTTAATATTTATACGAACCGAAATGGTGACAACTTGTTGTGTGTCAAACTGCAATATTAAATTTACTAGAAATGATTCTTTAAAATTTCATCGGTTTCCTAGCCAACCATCATTAAAAAGAAAATCGATTATTAAATTAAGACTGGGAAAAATACCATCAAAATGGTTCCACGTCTGTTTTTACACCTAATAATCCACCTTTTTGCACATAATAACTTTAATTTTTTGTTAAATCTTGAGTTGACGTTTTGTTGTAAAACCTAAATCCTATAATTAATTTACAACTAACATTATTACATAATTGATAAACTAAGAAGGAAACCATCTTATTATCTTTATTTCGGTGGTTTAGCTCACATAACATTTTTAAGGTTAACACAAATCACAAATTTAAATCGATTTTATTAAAAAGAAACATTTGTTTATCTATTTAAAACAACTAAAGGCCCTAAGAATTCTATTTTACCATTTCTGTTATAAGTGAAATCACTTAAATATATTTTAAAATATGAAAATATTTTCATGTTATTTATTGCGCCATGCATTTCTATACAAAACTTAAATGACAATTGTCATTCTATCATTGACACATGGTACTGCCTTAAAAAAGAGTGGCAAACATTTTAACTATAAGCATGCCCCATTGTCTTTATACATTTTTGGTGATCATCACGCCTCTACAGGTGAACACCTTAACGCAATCAAAAAAACACAAAAACCAAGACAGTTACTGCCATCTACCCAAGAGTTACAGAAAACATAAAACAAAATACACCACAATACAGCACCAGCTGGCGTTGGTGATTTTTTTGTTTTCATTTGTTTCGGTCGGTTTGTTGTGATTGTTGTGAAAGGTGAGATATTTTTTGTTGTGGTTTAAATTAATTGTGAATATTTTAATATCTTTCAGAAATTAATGAAAAACAAAAAAAACAGGAAATTGAATCGAGTGTAAAATTAAAATAGAAAATGAATCAGATAAGTATAAAAAAATTAAATAACAATTGGTTTGTGTAACTTTGTTTATTTCTTTTGTTTTAGGTTAGACATCCAGCTGGATGTATAAAATTGTGTGAGGCCAACCCGTTAATATTTCCCGTGTGCGAATAGATACGTGATGTCACACCAAATCGGATTAATAATTTGGAATAAGATATATTTCATGAGTTTACTTTAATTAGAATGTGTGAAAGAAAAGAACAAGTTATTTAATTACTAAAAGATTACTGTACTAAAATGGAATTTTCCATGCTAAAACTGTTCTAAATTTTTCTAGACTGTTTTTACTGGCAAGATCATAAAATTTCTAGAAGTTTAAATCATTAGTATTGGTAAGCGATAGTGTGAAGATTAAAAAGGAATTATAAAGTGATTTAAAAAGTGTTTTAATGCGATATAAAAATTATAAGTGAACATTAAAATTGTGCGAATATTAAAATAAAGTGATTTTGTCAATTATCGTTAATAAATTGTGTTGTAATAATTTTTGTGTAAAATAAATAAATTCGATCGAGATTAATTGAAGTGGTTGTTTTACTCACAATCCAGTGATTCGAACATTGAGTGACAAGGCAAAAACGTAACAATTGGTGACAGCGGTGAGCTTGTGAATAATAAAACAAAGAAAATAATTCTCTATGAACTAAAAGTTCCAGAATTATAAAAGGAACTTGAGAAACGCAGTTAGTCCACTAACGATAGTAGAGATACTTTACAAGCATGACTACGTGAGGCCGCAGAGAACGAAGGGCTAGATGCGGAGCATCATGATTTTGAAGAGAAAGTAACAGATGTGGCAACCATAGAGCAGAGAGAAGGAGATGAAACAAAAACATGGAAACAACACAAGTACCTTCTGAAACTTTCGATTTGTCACAGTTAATGGCTGCTATTAAGCAGATGATGGCGCAACAGGCAGAAGAGTCAAACCCTTGGTCAAACCAAGAAATTAAACACGAAATGAAACAACAAAACAAGAGATAAATGGAGAAAATTGAACAGTCAAACCAACAAAACGAGCAACGGTTGCAGAAAGTAAACCAGGAAATTAAAGACTAAATTACAGATGGTCAAAAGAGAATGGACGAGAAACTTTTCGAATTATCTGCTAACATACAAGGTGAAATAGATAAGTTGCAAACTGAGATTCAACAGATTAAACAACAACTGGAAACGAACGTGTCGGAGGTCTGTCCAACAAGTTGAAGAAAAGTTTCAACGTCTCGAGAAAGAATTCACTGATATCAAGGCAAGTGGAACGACAACGCAAGTGGTACAGATCGTTCCACCAATCAAGTTAAAGTCACCAAATTTCGACGGAACAACATCTTTCGTGCATGAATAAGTGTCAACCAAGAGAATCGCCAAAAGAAGAGATTATAATATTTAAGCTGAAAACAATTAAATATGGGACTACAGCAGCCACATACCAAGCCACAAAGGATTTATGTCAATTTGCACAAAATGGCAAAGACAAATATCCAGCTCCGTCATCAATTGCTCTAAGCAGACACAATAGTTGACACAGTAGAAACTCAATTCGACCTTATATAACTTTTCAGATCAGGGGGATTTAATCTAAAAAAGTGGTTCCGTAACAACCAACAACGAATAACACGTTTACCAGAAGAAATTCGTGAATACGGATTATGTTCTATACAATTAGACCACACAATTATAACTTTAGGAATCAGCTACAACTCCATATCAGACAAGTTCGAAATAAAGATTTCATCATCTGAGAACAAAGGCGACCCAACAAAATGGAAAATATTGTCAGATAAAGCCAAATTATTTGATCCACTACGAGGGTTTGCACCTTTAATTATCCAAGCAAAATTATTAACGTAAAATCGTTGGATAGCTGGTATCTGATGGAATGAAAAACCAAATGCAGAATTAGAACAACGGTGGATCCAATTTAAGTGCGGTCGAAAACGCATTGAAAAATTTACAAGATCTAGGTGGATTGAACATAAACAAGAAGGGAAATGTGAACTACATGGTTTCAGCAATACCTCAGAAATGACGTTTGCAGCAGTAGTATACTGTAAAACCACCAATATCAAAGGTATACCAGCGGTCTATTTACCACGGTTGGAACTATGCGGGGCTCTACTACTGGCAACACTAATAAATACAGTATAGACTGTAAGACAAGTAGCCGTTTATGCATGGACTGATTCTAAGATAACGCTGGCGTGCACCCCAACAGATATTTAACATTTGTAGCGAACAGTGTAGCTGAAATTCAATCGCTCCGGAACTACATAAAATCCAACTGTAACCCAGCAGACATAGCTTCCCGAGGTATGAGCCCTCTTCAATTAGGAAGTGTACAACTTTGGTGTGAAGGACCAGATTGGTTAAAAAATATGAATTATCCCCTTATTCCTGAACTGGCATCAGCAACAGAGGACAAGGAATTGAAAACAATTTGCTAAATCACCAACATGAAATTTGTTCCAGTATACAGGCACCATTGAGGAACAGTGCTACCGCAAGTGGAAGTATACTTAAACTCTAGACCAATTCTTCCAATGTCAAACGATTTGGATGATTATGAATCTTGGATTCTATTCAAGTCGTTGAAGTTAGCCCGAAATCTCAAACCCAAAAAATGTGGTTCGTTTCTTGTCTAAAGTGTAGTTATCCAGAAAAAGTGTAGGTATTGTATAAAATGTAGGAATATCCCTAATGGGCAGTACACTCGTTCTGCTGTATTGATGAAACTAAAAATCCCTCGGATTGAGGCTATAGGGGTTTGAGACGGCGTACCAATGGCCTACACCTGACAAGAAATATTCGAAATCGTTCCGTGACAACTTGCCGAAAATCGAAAATGGGCTTGGAATACTCTTCGGTTTTAACATTTTATTTCACTCGTTCTGCTGTATTGATCAAACAAACAATCTCTCGGATTAAGGTGTAAGTTGTTGGTACGCCCATCTCAAACCCCTATAGCCTTAATCCGAGATAATTTTGGTTGGGTATGTATAGCAGAACGAGTGAAATCAAATGTTAAAACCAAGACTACTGTAACAAGAATGGGTATATTCCCAAATAACGGCATAATAAGTTTAGACCCTTCCTGTAGTTTAAAGGGGACAACAATAACCATACCGGCTACAAGGTACATTCATCGCTCTTGCGATGCAGCCAAAGCTGCCAAATAAATTTCACGACCTAACAAAAACACAAGATCTTGGAAAGTTATAGCAGGAAATACGGGAGGAACTGAGGAATGATGAAAGAAAATTATCATACCACCACATACACCATTATACATTAACATAATGCTGTAGTGGTGGCCCACCTGGCCGCTGCAGTTGGTACTGCGACAGGGGACAGCGAGATTGTGGAATCACGCACTGAGGGAGAAAGCATCTTCGGGAAAAGTGCGAAAGTAGAGCGATCTCCAACCACTAAACCACTACCATCAACGAGTAAAGCTGTTGCTGTATCGACCATCAGTCGACCCGACAACGCTATCGGGGAATTGGGTGACAAAATTGCAGAGCTCCACGAATTCGCAAAAACCAAACATAACGTGCATCAGAAGATTAAAAGCATGATCTTAAACTTGAAGACACTTTATAGGCATGCCACGGATAGCCTGAAGGAAAAGGGTTTGATAGAGAGTAAGGCAGAAGCGGTAGGGCAGAGCAAGGCGACACAAATGACACAAACATCTCCTAAGGTTAGCAACTGCTACGGCACAAAAGAAGATGAAACTAGCGCTACAGAGCAGGCCCAAGAGGTGGCATCTGTTAAAAGAGGAAGGGAAGATGGAAGCCCGGCGACTCAGACTAGGAAGAGGAATAAACAGGAAGAGTCAAAACAGCTGCTCTAGATTCATTGCGTCCCCACTCTAGTAATCCATTGGACGATGTGCTCGAGGAGACGCTAGAGATAGAAGCTCCCTGGCTCCAGGTAGGAAGGTAAATCCGGAAAAGTAAAGAAAAACCGCCTCGGCCGGATGCAATCCTCATTAGTAAGGGTGATGATATGACCTACGCTGATATCCTTAAGAAGAACAAAGACGACGCTGGCCTCAAGGGGTTTGAAAACAATGTAGCCCGAATAAGAAAAACGGCCAAAGGTGAAATGTTTCTTCAATTAACAGAAAAAACAACGCAAACTGCGGCATTTAAATCTTCACTTGATGCTGTATTGGGCGTAAAGGTTCAGTTCAAGGCGTTGACTCAACCGTGCGAGCAACTCGTTGAGATCAGAGATCTTGATGAGGTCACAATTAAAGAGGAGATCCACTAGGCAATAATTAGTAAATTCGAGGGATTCAATGATCTTGATGTAGGCATAGTGAAATCGCTTAGAGAAGCATATTGCGGTACAAAAACAGCTGTGCTGGCTCTGCCCCTCGCACTGGCTAAGATGGCTATCGCTGCGAATCAAATTCGAATTGGATGGGTAGTTTGCCGATACAGGGAGAAAATGAGACCACCAGTTAGATGCATTCGATGCTTTAACTTTGGACACAGAGCCGGAGAATGTAAGAGCACTGAGAATAAATTCAAGGCTTGCATTAAATGCGGAGAGGAGGGACACTTTGTTAAGGCCTGCATAAACCCAGCAAACTGTTACCTATGTCATGGTAAAGGCAAGTCTAACCACATAGTAGGGTCTAGAGAATGAACAAAACCCTGAACTGTGATTTTGTTACAGTTAAACCTTAACCACTGTGAGGTAGCGCAAGACCTATTAGCCCAGAAAGTGCACAAGCTAGGGGTGGACATTGCCATTATTAGCGAGCAATACAGGAATATGAATAGTGCTAAATGGGCGAGTGATACTACGAACAGAGCGGCTGTTTGGTCTTTTGGTCGTTTCATATTTCAAGAATCGGGGTCAGGTATCGAGGCTGACTTCACCAGAGTGAAAGTTGAAGGAATCCATATTTATAGTTGCTATGCCTCACCAAATATCCCAATTGAGCAGTTCGAAATCTTTCTGGACCGCCTGGTAGCTGATGCTCTAAATCGCAAGCCTGTCATTATTGCCGGAGATTTTAATGCCTGGGCGATCGAATGGGGATGTCAATGCACAAACCGAAGAGCGTAAGTTCTGATGGAGGCATTCTCGATACTGGATGTCGTGCTTTGTAATGTAGGAAAGGTCCTTACGTTTCGCAGGGCCAGAGTCGGATCAGTGGTAGACCTTACCTTTGTCAGTGCAGGTCTTTCATCAAGAGTTAGCTGGGAAGTCAGCGAGCGTTACACTCAAAGCGACCATCAAGCAATCATAATTAAACTTAATACCTGGAAAAGCGAGCCACGAGAACTAGCTAGGAAATTTGCTGGATGGATGGATGCCTTTCGACCAAGAATCTCTTCTACTGATGACTAAGGATATCAAACTGATTAGATCTACATATTAACAATAAGGTAAGCTAATGAATCAATAATGACCAGAAGATTTGTAGGTCGCCGTCTATTCCCAGTTTACTGGTGGACCGAGGAAATAGCCCGGCTTCGCAAAGCCTGCCATAGTGTTCGACGGAAACTTCAGCGGTCAAAGCGTACTTCTAGTTCGGTTGGTCTCCAAAACGAATTTCGTGAAGCTCGTAGGAGGCTTAAAGAGGCCATTTGTCAAAGCAAGCGGCGCTGTTTTGCTGAACTGTGCGGTGAGGTGGATCGCGACATCTAGGGTAGACCCTACAAGCTGATAATGGACAAGCTTAGGCGTCCACAAAATGAAGCCCCGACCTGTGCCAAAACAATGATGGAAATTGTTTCCAGTATTTTTCCGCAACAATTCGGAAAGATCCCAGAAATCGAACGAAGATTGGTAAAAGAAACAGTGCCAAAAATCTCCTTGGAAGAGCTGAATGTGGCTTGTTGTAGGATTGGAGTTAACAAAGCCCCGGGTCCGAGTAAAATACTAAACGTGGCAGTAAAAGCGGTAATTACCGCCAAACCAGGAATATTCCTCGAGGTGTATAATCAATGTCTAATCGAAGGCATATTCCCGAAACAGTGGAAACTACAAACCCTGGTCCTGATTCCTAAAGCTGGTAAGCCACTCGACCAACCGTTAGCTTACCGCCCTATATGTCTGCTCGATACGATGGGGAAGGTGTTTGAGCGTATAATATGCAACAGGCTGTATTCATATATTGGAGAAATTGGTGGTCTCTTGGATAAGCAGTTTGGCTTTAGGAAGGGCCGATCTACCATTGATACGGTGGAACTTGTCAAAAACATTGCTCAAAGTGCGATCGAGGGAAAGAGATGGAAAGGTGGCAAGAAAAAATATTGTGCTGTGATTACGCTCGACGTTAAGAACGCATTTAATACTGCTAATTGGAAAGAAATCCTCTTAGCCTTAAAAAGGATGAATGTCCCACTCTACTTGCAGAGAATTGTTAGGGATTATTTCAGGAATAGAGTACAGAAATATGACACAGACGATGGGCCAATCGACTGTGAGATTCTAGGTGGCGTACCCCAGGGTTCAGTTTTGGGGCCGACGCTGTGGAACATCATGTATGACGGTGTACTCAGATGACATTGCAATAGTCATTGTTGCTAAGGAGATCACTTCTTATCACAAGCAGGAAAACTAAGGAGTCAATATCTCTCCAAATGATGGATCATGAAATTCTGTCGACGTCAACTATCAGATATATGGGAGTGATGATGGATGCCAGACTTTCGTTCAAGGATCACATAGAATTTGTCAGTAACAAGGCAGCAAAGGCTGTTTTTATGCTCTCTAGGCTAATGCCAAATGTAGGTGGTTCAACCTACAAACGCAAAAACTCCCATCGAACGTGATTACCTCTATTATGCTATATGGAGCACCAGGTTGGGCTGAGGCGCTCAATGTACCGAGCTATAGGACCAGATTAAATGCAATATACAGAAGATGCGCCTTAAGAGTTGCCTGTGCATTTCGTACAGTCTCTGACGATGCTGCTTACGTCAAAGCCGGCATGCCGCCTATTGATCTGTTAGCTATGAAAAGGCAAAGGCTATACGCTCAGAGAAACATACCGAACAGGAGTTCACTACGCAACACCGCAAGAGCAGAGTTAATGGAACGGTGGCAGGCTCGGTGGGATACGTCCTCAAAAGGCCGATGGTCGTATCGGCTAATACCGGATTTAGCTGTGTGGGTGAACCGTAATCACGGGTATGTCGATTTTTATCTCACTCAGTTCCTCACAGGTCACGGATGCTTTAGAGCATATTTGTGCAGGTTTAAAATTGAAAACAGCCCGGACTGTCCTAATTGTGTTGGGTTGGCTGAGGACGTTGAGCATGTTTTTTTCCATTGTCCCAAATTCGACGATCAGAGGAAACAGATGGCTGAGAAGCTACGAGTTGAAGTAAGCCCAAGCAACTGTGTTGAGCTTATGCTAGAAACAAAAGGCAGTTGGAGCGCAGTTAGCGACTTCGCCGCCACTGTGATGAGGTACCTACGGGTGCTCGAATCGAACTGTAACAGTAGAGGGTAACAGCGCAAGCTAAATCTTCCCCCTGATGAAAAACCTGACAGTGGTACCAGGGGGGCAAGGGATACAGTGGCGGGGTCTGGGGTATTTTAGTGGGTAGTCAAAAGGAGTCCCATACTCCCTGGATTCAATATCTCTCCAGGGGTTCGTAAATGAATTTTTTCCGCAGATCCTTAAAAAAAAAAAAAAAACATTAACATACGGAATCCGCGGCTTGGTGCTCATATACATTGTTTGTAATAGCAAGGATCAGATCGAAAACCAAGATGACAGCAATTCCACTACTAATGCCACAACTGCAGACGAAGGTCAGGGCCGCGGAGGATTTTATTGCATCTATCAGCATAAGAGACTATCTTTTGAGTAGAGCTTCAGTCTTCTCAAGCTAGAGTTCTCCGACCCACGGTAAGTTCTTTAGATTTCAACAAGAACAATTTATAATAATTCTCGTTGGACGAAACACCCGCGTTTCACAAACAAACTGCTATTCTCCGGTTAAATAATAATTCCACTCTTTCTTTTTCACTTCAGAAAAATGGTCCGACCTCTTTCTTTGGAAATTAAAACCAACAATTCAGATACCGTGATCTGGAGTTTTCCACTATTAATAAATAGTTTAACGAAATAAAGAGACGTTAAACATGATAACGATTTGTCGACAAAATTATGACAGCCATTATATACGCCATTATTACGTATAACACATCCTTTCATAAGCTTATTAAATTTAATTCCTATATACTTAACCTAATACATTCATTTTCGTTAGAATATAATGGCTCGATTGAATTACCATTATACTAAAACCCCCTCATTATGTTCAATCCATACATTTTATATATTTATGTATATTATAAAGACGTTACATAACACCACACAGACATACATTCATGTTATATAGATCAGAATCGCTTACAAAGACATCAAACATTCTTAATATTATCTCTCTAATTTTTTTCATTAAAAATGTGTTCTGTGTCACGAATAATATTAACACCCTAACACCCTTCATGGCTTCCACACGAACAAAAAAAAAAAAAAAAAAAAAAATGAAAAAAACGAGTCAAGGAAAAAAAAATGAAAATGAGAAATAAATAAAGAAAAATTCGAAAAGATCCTGTGAAAATTTATTAAACACTTTTGCGTTCTGCATTACAAATAGGATGGTATTTTCTTTAATACATAATTTTTTTTGTTTTGCTTGTGCTCCCCCTCCCCCCCCCCCTTGCCGGCTTTAGTGGGAAAAAATGTTGGAGGTAGTATATGGCGAAACGAATATCATACCACAAAATGCTGTGATGTTACTCAATAGTGATAAACATAATAATAATACCAGCAACACTGTTTGGAATTCGTTTTTCTTATATTTCGTGGAAACCATTACACCAGCCCGTGCTGGCAAACATTTTTTTTTTTTGGTATATTTTCATTGTGCACAGCAACTAAAATTCGTAACAAATTGGAAAATTCATCAATCATTAAGGATTTGTCGTCCGCCCTTACTTCTTATTTAGTTTTACATATTACTATTATTATTGTTATTATTCGAATTCGAATATATTCTGTAATATTAACGTCTTCCGATGTTAGAAGCAAAACAATAAAAACGTGTATTCATCCTTCGCCCTTTTTTTTAGAAATAAAATATTTTCTTTATACCGTAAACGTATGTTATTTTATTTAAATTTTTTTTTTTTTTTAAGGTTATGTCACATATTTTATGACCCGTTTTTGTGAATAGAAAATTAAAATTTTCAAATAAAAACGTTTTGAGCTTAATTTTGCCATTCTAAATTATTAGTTTTTATATATTTCAATATAAGTAGCGTTTAAATTCGGGACACTATTGATAATAAAAAATTCGAAGTGACACATAGAAGGTTTATGTAATTAAGTTTAAACCTGAATCTATACTATGTATAACGTATTTATTTGTGTCACCCTAATTAAAAATCATCGTAAAAATATTATGTGTCTTTTGTATATATATTATATGAAAAATTCACTTAATTAATTTATAATTTGATCTCGTTTTGGGGGGGGGGGGGGGTGTATGTGGGTGTGTGTGTGTGTGTGCGTTTGTGCCTAAGTACGTTTTTCTGCTGCACGTTTTTTTTATTTAGGTTGGTAATTAATTATCATTTTAAGATAAATTTGAAATTGTTTTTGTCTTTTTTTAAAGGAAACATCTGGAATTTGAATATCTATGTATGTACAGTGCTGGTAAAAAAAAATTGGGCAAACAAATTTATTGCAAATTGAAGTCTTTTTTTGCTAAAATTACAAAACTTTTGAAAGCAATTGGTTTATTGTTTCATTTTAAATACATGTATGACGTAATTTTTTGAAAAAAAATGACCTGCAATTTAGGGGCAAAACACCGAAAATGCCAAAATATTCAAAATACGTTTGATTGGTGTTAAAGTAATGTAATAAATTAAACATTTATATTTTATTTTTTTTGTTTGTTTTTTATTGATTTAAAGAAGTTCAGTCTTTCATATTAATATTTTGTTGGACCACCTTTTGCTTTTATTACACCGGTACGCAACTGATGTGCAAAAAAATTATGCAAGCAATTATTTTTTTTTTACGCCTACCGTTCTTGGCCGTCATTAGGGTGCAGATGTTTTATTGCCTGTAATTTATTTTTTGAGTATAAATAGTGCATATTTTGTAAGATTAAGTTATTCTGTATGTGATCCTAGACAAATAAAGAATAAAGTGCAATTTTAGTTAAAAAAATGGGAAAAGTTAGTAACCAGTGTAAAAGCAATATGTTGATTTTGGCGCGAGAAAATTTAACCACGCGTGAAATAGGTGAAAGATTAAACATTCCTAAAAGTACTGTCGCGTGGAATATTAAAAAAAATCGAGAGATGGGCGGTACACAAAGAAAGAAAGGCTCTGGAACGCCTAGAAAGACAACGCCAGTGGAAGATCGTTTTATACTATTACAAAGTCGTCGGAACCGTTTTAAAACTTCATCGGACGTAAGACAGGATCTTGAGCGAGCAACGGGAAAAAAAATTTCAGCCGGCTTAGTGAGAAAAAGACTTGTTAAAGCTGGTTTGAGAGCACTTAAACCAGTCCAGAAGCCTGAGTTCACATTACTAGTGAAAAAACGATTGCTATGGGCCCAGGAGCATGTTAATTGGACTCCAGAGATGTGGAATGATGTGATTTTCTCCGATGAATCAAAATTCAAGCTGCATGTTGGAGATGGAAGAATTCTCGTAAGGAGAAAACCTGGCGAGAGACTTAGCAACGAATGTCTTTTAAGACTTCCACCGAAAAAAAAAGGAGTTATGGTCTGAGAATGCTTTTCTGGAAATGAAACTGGTCGATTGTGCTTCCTTAGTTCCAGCATTACAGCAGCTGTTTATCTCCATGTCCTTCAGAACGAATTTGAGCCTTCTGCGTTAAAGCTTTTTGGCGAGACTTGCAAATTTATTTTTCAACAGAACAACGCTCCGTGCCATACCGCCAAAATTGTGAGTTATTAATTTTGAATTGTAGATAGACAAATTGGCTTTCAGATAAACATAAATAATTTGTTAAAAACTTGTTTTTTTTTCTTATCTCTTCATTTAAAGGTAAAAAAGTACTTCGAAGAAAAAGTATCGATGTGTTGAGCTGGCCCCCGTATAGTCCAGACTTAAATCCAATTGAAAATATTTGGTCTATAATGAAGCTAGAAGTAGCAAGGAAGCGCCCAGAATCAATTGAAGCTTTAAAAAGTTTGTTGATGATGATTTGGGAATCCATATCTCCAGCGACTTTGAAAAATTTATCAAATTCAATGAATCGGAGGTGTATCGCTGTAATCAAAGCAAAAGGCGGTCCAACAAAATATTAATATTAAAGATTGAACTTCTATAAATCAATAAAAAACAAAAACAAATAAAAAATAAGTGTTTAATTTATTACATAACTTTAACTCCAATCAAACGTATTTTGAATATTTTGGCATTTTTCGGTGTTTTGCCCCTAAATTGCAGGTCAATTTTTTTTTTCAAAAAATTACGTCATACATGTATTTAAAATGAAACAATAAACCAATTGCTTTCAAAAGTTTTGTAATTTTAGCAAAAAAAGACTCCAATTTGCAATAAATTTGTTTGCCCAATTTTTTTTTACCAGCACTGTATATCTATGTGCGGATGGAAAATTTTATTGAATAAACATAAATAATTAGGAGTTTTTCATAAATTCTGACGATATTCGGCTTTGTTACAAGTTTATTAATCTTTTGAAAGAAGTAGCAATTTATTAAAATAAAATCCTGTGGAATAAGCTTGCAGTTGATTCATATACGAGTAAGCAGTGATGTGCAAGTAAATTACGTTATGTAATTAACATGTTAAACTAAACAAATATGATTTTAATACATAAAACAGCTATTCCAAAAATTCCATACATAGGAAAGAAAATTACTTGCTAAACCTGACACTAGATAACCTTTATTTTTATTTAATATTAACACTTTAATACTAAAACTTTGTTCACTTAATTTCACTCAACTGCACAGATTTTGCATCTTTATGTTCAAAAATTAAATGTACAACAAAATACATTCAGTTCGACATTCGAAAATTAAATTTAAGAATGCAGATATAATGCAGTTTAGAACTGACTCCTGACAGCAGCAATGACTGCAATAACTGCGCAGTTACTAAATGCAGCCTAATAACCATTTATCGGCATGTTTCTCGGATCGATCTGATAACTTTTATTTTTTATTATATCCTAATAATCATGGATTACACTTTTTTCATCTGAAATTGATTTAAACTATAAAAAATGAATTTATTTACTTGTTTAAACAAATCCACACGACTTGACCGATTAGAACCAAACTTTACACAAATATTGTTTAAAACTTAAGAAAGGTCACTGTTAATATCTCAAACCACAAATTGAATTTTTTACGTTTCAAATTCAACCGACCAATTAGGATGAAACTTATCTATTTCTTATCTGATTTTAGTGAAATTTGACTGCCGCGATGGAAATGGGATTCTAAAATGAGTTTTGGATGAAACTCTGGAATATGGCCAAGTATGATGGAACTTGCCTATTTCTCAACCGATTATGGTGAAATTTGATATGTGCGTTGGAAATGGGATTCTAAAATGATATTTGGATGAAGTTCTGGAATTTGGCCAAGTATGATGAAACTTGTATATTTCTCAACTAATTGCGATTCTAAAATGATTTTTGGATGAAATTCTGGAATATGGCCAAGTATGATGGAACCTGCCTATTTCTCAACCGATTATGGTGAAATTTGACATGTGCGTTGGAAATGGGATTCTAAAATGATTTTTGAAGGAATTTCTGGAATATGGCCAAGTATAATGGAACTTGTCATGGGGTAGTAAAATGATTTTTGGATATAGTTCTGGAATATGGCTAAGTATGATGGAATTCACTATTTATCAACCGAATATGATTAAATTTAACATATATGGAAGTTACCTATTTCTCAAACAATTATTATAAAATTTGGCTTGTTTGAATTGGCCCCTAACTAAACTCCAACTCAACCCCAAACTTAATACCAAAAAATCTAAATACACAACACAATATTCAAACCAGCTGGTGATGGTGATGGTGATGGTGATGGTGATGGTGATGGTGATGGTGATGGTGATGGTGATGGTGATGGTGATGGTGATGGTGATGGTGATGGTGATGGTGATGGTGATGGTGATGGTGATGGTGATGGTGATGGTGATGGTGATGGTGATGGTGATGGTGATGGTGATGGTGATGGTGATGGTGATGGGTGATGATGGTGATGGTGATGGTGATGGTGATGGTGATGGTGATGGGTGATGATGGTGATGGTGATGGTGATGGTGATGGGTGATGATGGTGATGGTGATGGTGATGGTGATGGTGATGGTGATGGTGATGGTGATGGTGATGGTGATGGTGATGGTGATGGTGATGGTGATGGTGATGGTGATGGTGATGGTGATGGTGATGGTGATGGTGATGGTGATGGTGATGGTGATGGTGATGGTGATGGTGATGGTGATGGTGATGGTGATGGTGATGGTGATGGTGATGGTGATGGTGATGGTGATGGTGATGGTGATGGTGATGGTGATGGTGATGGTGATGGTGATGGTGATGGTGATGGTGATGGTGATGGTGATGGTGATGGTGATGGTGATGGTGATGGTGATGGTGATGGGTGATGATGGTGATGGTGATGGTGATGGTGATGGTGATGGTGATGGGTGATGATGGTGATGGTGATGGTGATGGTGATGGGTGATGATGGTGATGGTGATGGTGATGGTGATGGTGATGGTGATGGTGATGGTGATGGTGATGGTGATGGTGATGGTGATGGTGATGGTGATGGTGATGGTGATGGTGATGGTGATGGTGATGGTGATGGTGATGGTGATGGTGATGGTGATGGTGATGGTGATGGTGATGGTGATGGTGATGGTGATGGTGATGGTGATGGTGATGGTGATGGTGATGGTGATGGTGATGGTGATGGTGATGGTGATGGTGATGGTGATGGTGATGGTGATGGTGATGGTGATGGTGATGGTGATGGTGATGGTGATGGTGATGGTGATGGTGATGGTGATGGTGATGGTGATGGTGATGGTGATGGTGATGGTGATGGTGATGGTGATGGTGATGGTGATGGTGATGGTGATGGTGATGGTGATGGTGATGGTGATGGTGATGGTGATGGTGATGGTGATGGTGATGGTGATGGTGATGGTGATGGTGATGGTGATGGTGATGGTGATGGTGATGGTGATGGTGATGGTGATGGTGATGGTGATGGTGATGGTGATGGTGATGGTGATGGTGATGGTGATGGTGATGGTGATGGTGATGGTGATGGTGATGGTGATGGTGATGGTGATGGTGATGGTGATGGTGATGGTGATGGTGATGGTGATGGTGATGGTGATGGTGATGGTGATGGTGATGGTGATGGTGATGGTGATGGTGATGGTGATGGTGATGGTGATGGTGATGGTGATGGTGATGGTGATGGTGATGGTGATGGTGATGGTGATGGTGATGGTGATGGTGATGGTGATGGTGATGGTGATGGTGATGGTGATGGTGATGGTGATGGTGATGGTGATGGTGATGGTGATGGTGATGGTGATGGTGATGGTGATGGTGATGGTGATGGTGATGGTGATGGTGATGGTGATGGTGATGGTGTGGTGATGGTGATGGTGATGGTGATGGTGATGGTGATGGTGATGGTGATGGTGATGGTGATGGTGATGGTGATGGTGATGGTGATGGTGATGGTGATGGTGATGGTGATGGTGATGGTGATGGTGATGGTGATGGTGATGGTGATGGTGATGGTGATGGTGATGGTGATGGTGATGGTGATGGTGATGGTGATGGTGATGGTGATGGTGATGGTGATGGTGATGGTGATGGTGATGGTGATGGTGATGGTGATGGTGATGGTGATGGTGATGGTGATGGTGATGGTGATGGTGATGGTGATGGTGATGGTGATGGTGATGGTGATGGTGATGGTGATGGTGATGGTGATGGTGATGGTGATGGTGATGGTGATGGTGATGGTGATGGTGATGGTGATGGTGATGGTGATGGTGATGGTGATGGTGATGGTGATGGTGATGGTGATGGTGATGGTGATGGTGATGGTGATGGTGATGGTGATGGTGATGGTGATGGTGATGGTGATGGTGATGGTGATGGTGATGGTGATGGTGATGGTGATGGTGATGGTGATGGTGATGGTGATGGTGATGGTGATGGTGATGGTGATGGTGATGGTGATGGTGATGGTGATGGTGATGGTGATGGTGATGGTGATGGTGATGGTGATGGTGATGGTGATGGTGATGGTGATGGTGATGGTGATGGTGATGGTGATGGTGATGGTGATGGTGATGGTGATGGTGATGGTGATGGTGATGGTGATGGTGATGGTGATGGTGATGGTGATGGTGATGGTGATGGTGATGGTGATGGTGATGGTGATGGTGATGGTGATGGTGATGGTGATGGTGATGGTGATGGTGATGGTGATGGTGATGGTGATGGTGATGGTGATGGTGATGGTGATGGTGATGGTGATGGTGATGGTGATGGTGATGGTGATGGTGATGGTGATGGTGATGGTGATGGTGATGGTGATGGTGATGGTGATGGTGATGGTGATGGTGATGGTGATGGTGATGGTGATGGTGATGGTGATGGTGATGGTGATGGTGATGGTGATGGTGATGGTGATGGTGATGGTGATGGTGATGGTGATGGTGATGGTGATGGTGATGGTGATGGTGATGGTGATGGTGATGGTGATGGTGATGGTGATGGTGATGGTGATGGTGATGGTGATGGTGATGGTGATGGTGATGGTGATGGTGATGGTGATGGTGATGGTGATGGTGATGGTGATGGTGATGGTGATGGTGATGGTGATGGTGATGGTGATGGTGATGGTGATGGTGATGGTGATGGTGATGGTGATGGTGATGGTGATGGTGATGGTGATGGTGATGGTGATGGTGATGGTGATGGTGATGGTGATGGTGATGGTGATGGTGATGGTGATGGTGATGGTGATGGTGATGGTGATGGTGATGGTGATGGTGATGGTGATGGTGATGGTGATGGTGATGGTGATGGTGATGGTGATGGTGATGGTGATGGTGATGGTGATGGTGATGGTGATGGTGATGGTGATGGTGATGGTGATGGTGATGGTGATGGTGATGGTGATGGTGATGGTGATGGTGATGGTGATGGTGATGGTGATGGTGATGGTGATGGTGATGGTGATGGTGATGGTGATGGTGATGGTGATGGTGATGGTGATGGTGATGGTGATGGTGATGGTGATGGTGATGGTGATGGTGATGGTGATGGTGATGGTGATGGTGATGGTGATGGTGATGGTGATGGTGATGGTGATGGTGATGGTGATGGTGATGGTGATGGTGATGGTGATGGTGATGGTGATGGTGATGGTGATGGTGATGGTGATGGTGATGGTGATGGTGATGGTGATGGTGATGGTGATGGTGATGGTGATGGTGATGGTGATGGTGATGGTGATGGTGATGGTGATGGTGATGGTGATGGTGATGGTGATGGTGATGGTGATGGTGATGGTGATGGTGATGGTGATGGTGATGGTGATGGTGATGGTGATGGTGATGGTGATGGTGATGGTGATGGTGATGGTGATGGTGATGGTGATGGTGATGGTGATGGTGATGGTGATGGTGATGGTGATGGTGATGGTGATGGTGATGGTGATGGTGATGGTGATGGTGATGGTGATGGTGATGGTGATGGTGATGGTGATGGTGATGGTGATGGTGATGGTGATGGTGATGGTGATGGTGATGGTGATGGTGATGGTGATGGTGATGGTGATGGTGATGGTGATGGTGATGGTGATGGTGATGGTGATGGTGATGGTGATGGTGATGGTGATGGTGATGGTGATGGTGATGGTGATGGTGATGGTGATGGTGATGGTGATGGTGATGGTGATGGTGATGGTGATGGTGATGGTGATGGTGATGGTGATGGTGATGGTGATGGTGATGGTGATGGTGATGGTGATGGTGATGGTGATGGTGATGGTGATGGTGATGGTGATGGTGATGGTGATGGTGATGGTGATGGTGATGGTGATGGTGATGGTGATGGTGATGGTGATGGTGATGGTGATGGTGATGGTGATGGTGATGGTGATGGTGATGGCGTAATAACACGCGTCATCGGGACAGCTTACGCCAACTTCTTATACTACGTAAAAGAAGAAGGAAAATAAAATTAAGAATTTTTCCTCTATTAGGTCAATAAAAATTCTCAGAACTATAAATAAAGCGAAATTTATTGAAAAGGCAGGGATAGGAACGACAACAACCGTAGGCGTCATTACAAAGTTGGAGCTGGGGGAAATTGGAGGTAGGAGACTGAATGAGGGAAATATAATTAGGGTTAAGTTGAGGAGTAAGTTTGGGGTTAACTTGGAGATTGTGTTGAGTTTTGAATTGAAAGTTGATTTGGGGTTGAATTGGTAGCTAAGTTGAGGTTAAGGCTAGGAGTTATTTTTGTGCTTTCGTTGGAGATTACGCTGGGATTAATGTGGAGGTTGGATATTGAGGTTAGATTGTAAAGGTATGTTTTATTTTTCTGTCATTTCTAGGTATTTATTCTGGATTTTTTTCAGGTGAATGTTGTGATCCCTTTATAAATTTTAATTTTAACTTGGGCCGCACAAATGAAGCACCAATACTGCAAGAATTTGAAAAGGTGTATTATCTTGTTGTAGCTCGAATAAACTCGTGTAACTGAAACAAGTAACACCATAATTGGTAACGGAAGTGCGGCTACAACAGGTGTCAAGCTAGTCAAACTACAAATACCCCCATTTTCAGACGATATCACCGATTGGTAGATTTTCTTTGACTTGTATTCAGCAACCATTTATGAAAGAACCATTCATGAAAATCTTTGAACTGTCGAAAAATTTCAATACCTCAAAAATTTACTGTGACTGACGCAAATTATATTTAGGAATTGCAAAAATTTAAAGCTCGATATGATAAAAAGCGACACACTATAAATGCGTTCATCAAAAATTATTGTGATCAAAAACCCGTTAAGATTTCAAATGTTGCGCACGTTTGGAATTACTGGATGTATTGGATAAATCCATCATTGGTTTAAAGGTATTAGGTGAAAATGTTGATGATAGGGATCCTTGGCTAATATATATTCTTATTAACAAACTTGATGATGAGACGAAAAACCAATGGGCTCAACAGACAACAGAGAATCAATTTCCATCCATTCAAGAGTATTTCAATTTTTTGGCAAGAAGAACTTATGCTCTAGAATCGGTTAAATCCAGTACACAGTCAAATACAATGTCAAAATCGAGCACTAAACTTAACCGCAACATCACAATTTGGTTATTGCAAGAAGATAGACCATCAGAGACTCTCCGAATGTGATTGTTTTAAACCATTGAACGTAGATGAACGCCGAAACTATATAGCTACCAACCATCCCTGCTTCAATTGCCTAAACTTAAATCATGGACTTGCATGGCGTGTACAAATCTCCAAACATTAACTATAAATTCGTCCCCGTCCACGAACCTAAATCCAGTAGCGCTACCTACAGCTTTAATCGTTATAGAAGATCAGCAAGAGAAACCATGAACATGTCGCGCACTGATCGATACGGGATCTCAGGCTTCCTTTTGTAACAGAGCAAAAAGCGCAACAATTGGGCCTAAAGAAAAATCATTGTAGAGTACTAGTATCAGGTATAGGGCAGTTATGGTGAATTTCAGAAAAAGTGGGAAATCGAATCAACCATTTTTAGTTAAGGCGGTAGTTATTCCAAAAATTTCATCATCATTGCCGGATATTGACTTCAGGCTAGCTAACTTAAACCACGCTATGGATTTCGAATTGGCAGACCCTCAATTTTTTAATTCAGGACGAATTGATGAATTATTAGGGGCTGACATTGTCTTTGATTCAAGGGAGAGAAAAGAGAAATAATAGGTACCAAATTGATCGCTCAAAATACAGAATTAGGTTGGATCGTGCTGATTCTTTCAAATCAAGAGCAAGAGTGCGAGAAGTTTTTTAAGCAAACCACTAAACAAGACATAAAGGGAAGATTCGTGACTAAGTTACCTTTAAAGTAATCAGCACCACAGTTAAGGTCAACTTATCAAATAGTTAGGTCCAGATTAAGAGCTATGAAACAGAAATTCAATCGAGATCATCAATTTGGCATCCTGTACAAAGAATTTATGCGCCAGTACGAATCATTAAGACACATGCAAAAGATTCCAGTCCACGGTCCATCCGGATTGTATATATTGCCGCATCATAGTGTTTTAAAATCAAGTAGCAATACTACCAAACTTAGGGTGGTTTCGAAGCCAAATGAAATGTTGTTAGTAGGGCCTGAGCAGCCTTGTTAAAATAATGCTACGGTTTAGACAACATCCATTCAAGTTAACAGGTGACACTGAAAAGATGTTCAGGCAGGTTCTCCTACAAAAGGATGATTGTAAGTAACAACTAATACTATGGCGTGATGCAGGCGATCTACTTTGATTATATCAGCTGAACACAGTAACGTATGGTACCGCATTAGCAGCTTTTGTATCCACAAAATGTACCAAGGAATTAGCACAAAAAACGTAGAGAGCGAACCGCATGTAGCAACGATGATAGCAGAAGACGTATACGTAAACGA
This sequence comes from Tipula vernalis, assembly GCA_958295665.1. NCBI lineage: Eukaryota > Metazoa > Arthropoda > Insecta > Diptera > Tipulidae > Tipula > Tipula vernalis. The sequence continues at coordinate 379,446,246 of OY282559.1, forward strand.
TTTGATGACTGGCACAAGGGACATTCAGAGTCTCCTACAAAGCAAGGAAAAAGTTGTAAATATACTTAAGAGTACCGGGTTTAATCTTAGAAAGCTGTCCTCAAACAATGAAGAAATAAGAAATCATCGTGGGCGTTAAGTGGGATCCAATACACGACTCGTTCGTCAAATCTAAGTCCTGTAAAATCTTATACAAACAACAAACCGAACATTATTATCAGAGGCTAGCAAAGTTTTTGATCCGCTGGGTTGGCTGTCAACTATCACGATTCAAATAAAAATACGGTTCCAAAGTCTAGGCTAGATAATATCGGTTGGGACATGAAGCGCTTTCTCCAAATGTGATGTCAAAATTGTACAATTACAGAGATGATTTAGCAGCGGCACTAGGCTTTAAGCTTCCAAGATGGCTGAAAACGGTTGAAAGGGCTTATTGGACTCCAAATCGAATCAGTAATGCTATGGACAGATTATACCATAGTGCTTAGTTGGTTATCAGGAGAAACTGTGGTGATATGTCCCTATGGAAGTGTTCAATTTTTGGTGGGTTGGGCCCGATTGGTTGCTTTTAGATGAAAGCTATTTTGCAGAGCACGCAAAAATTATCTGTTGCAACGAAGAGATTAAAAGTTCGCCTCAAAGCAGAAACAAAGCACGAGCACGTCTATCAACAAATAATGCTAAAATACAATAATTACAATAAAATCTTACGAATTACCTCATTTGTAATTAGATTCATAAACAATTATTTAAAGAATTCAAACAATGGGGTGTTAGCTACATTAGGAATAAACAATGCAGAACAAAAATATGTCGTTTTGTCCAGAGAACCATGTTTAAAGACGATTACGAGCAACTATCTTCAGGAGAAAGCATATCCAACAAAAGTTAACTAAATTCATTAATAATGTGGGTCGGTGGCAGAATACAAAAGACGTTGATTGAATGTAGTGCCAGACATCCTATCATATTGCCGAAAAATCATCCAATATCCGAAGTAATAATTAGCACAGTCTGTGCGCATATTGGGCACGAAAAATATTGAATAGTCGCAGCTAATCAACTCACAAAAAAAGTTGCACAGAAATTGTGTTCACTGCTTTCGTTAAAATCCACGGCCGCTGCAACAAATCATGCGGGTCAACTTCCTGAAGAAAGGGTCAGACTGAATTACGCATTTGAATCTGTTGGCATCGATTTCTGTGGGCCATTTAGAATTCATTTAACAAGGCGAAGAGGATGAATCCTAGGTGTCTTTGTTTGTATGGCTACAAAGGCGGTTCAGTTAGAGTGTTGTATGGAACTGAGCACGGTAAGTTTCCTCAATGCTTTCACGATGAAGATTCACAAGTCGGCGAAGTGTGGCCTGCACTATCTATTCGGACAATGGGACAAATTTTGTTGGGGCATCTAACTACCTCAATGAGAGGTATGGAGATCTAATTTTCTTCTAGAAGACAGAATATGATAGAAGTTTATTCCACCCGGCTCTCCTCATATGGGTAGTTTATGGGAAGCGGCCGTTAAATCGACCAAGACGCATTTGAGTAGAACGATTGGAGATCATTCTATCACATTAAAAGAATTTATAAGTTCTCTGTATAATATAACGCGCGTATAATGGGGTGTTACCCACTGTAACGGTGTTCGGGGCGTATAAATGCCGCCGTATTTTACTATCCAGTGTTTCTACACTTTGCGTCAATTAAATCAAAAACCAAAAAAATTAAATTTATCAGCCACACAATAGTGTAAACGTATGTGACCGAGTTGTATTAATCACAAAAAAACTTGATTACAAATTTGGGGAAAATCCACCACCACCGACTACTATTATGATTATTTTTAAAAAAACAATTATTATTTACGCGATTTGACAATTGATACCCCGATGTGCTCCACATCGAGATAGGAACGACAGTGTATAAAAAAGGTGTGTCTGTGGTTGAGACTAAGCAAAAATTGCTGATTGGTTCTGAATGACTACAATAGATGGTGATGAAACTGTTTTGGTGTTGTACTAAGGTGTCCAAGATATTATTTAGTACAAAGTAGTGAATACACAATCAAAGCCTTTTAGAATATACAAGCCATACCACTGCAAGCAAAAATTATTTTTCTTTGCTTTCCTCGACATAGCACTGATGGCAATTAAAGTTCGAAAAATGAAAGGGTAGAAAGAAACATAGAATAAAACAAAAAAAGATATTAATAAGAGTTGTCTCTCAATGAGAAATTACTAATAGATCTAACTGTTCAACCAATATTGTGGGCAGTTCTCTTACGATTCAGAAGGTTTCCCGTAGCATTATGTGCCGAAATCGAAAAGATGTACAGACAGGTCCTGATTGAATCTATGGAGAAAGATAAGCCAATTGATCATTTCGAGCTCAAAACTGTTACGTATGGCACATCAGCAGCATCGTTTTTATCTACGAGAACATCGCTATTAGTGGCTGAAGAAAATGAAGCAGAATTTCCTGAGGTGGCCAAGATAATTAAAAAAAATTTTTACGTTGACGACCTTCTTGCTGGTGCCAACGAAGAAAGGTAAGCCGCACAATTGAAAGCCGATTTGTTATTCATATTAAGTAAATATGGATTCCCATTAAGAAAATGGAAATCGAATTGTCAACAGTTGGGAGACCATACTCAATCCATTTCATTTTCTGAAGATTCAAATATCACTCAAATATTGGGACTGTTATGGGATCATGTCAATGATATTTTTCATTTTAATGTTAACGTTCCAACGGAAAAGGGCTGCACCAAAAGAACTATCCTGTCAATCATTTCCAGTAACATCTAACAATAAGGTGACATCAAATCTGGTAACCAGCAAAAGTGAAGTCGCATTAATTCAATCCGTAAGCCTTCCCCGATTGGAGCTGTGTGGAACAAATTTGTTAGCAAAGCTTGTAACCAACGTCTGTAAATCATTCGAGCTCACAACAATTCCTATATACCTATGGACTCTACAGTGTTTTCTCCTAAAAAGTGAAAGGTCTACGTTGCAAACCGCACAGCGTAAATACATAAATTGATCCCGAATGCAGTCTGGAGGCATGTGAGCAGCGGAGACAACCCTTCAAATTTAGCTTCAAGAGGTGCTAAGCCAAGTAAATTACTGTCGAACGAGCTTTGCTGGAAGGGACAAAATGGTTATATACGGGTGATGTACCCTGGCATAATTTGATGGAAGTTAAGGAGACAATTGAAGAGCGACGTTTCAATGTTATCGGGTTGCAGTTGATTCCACACCAAAATTTTAGTATAATCGACGATATAGTAGAAAAGATTTCAAAATGAACTAAGCTGGTAAGAATATTTTCTATCATCCTAAGAAATAAGTTTAACTACAGAAGAACTGAACGAAGCCGAAATCGCAATAATAAGACGAGCACAACAAGTTGAGTTAGCTTCCGAAATAAGCAGTTTAACAACCAATAAGCAGCTATCTCTGTTCTTTGATCCGAAATAGCTGTTAAGAGTTGGGGGCCGTTTAGAAAATGCAGGTTGTTCTTAATGGGAAACTTACCATATCAACGAGTTATTCCGTCTCGGCCATTTTCCAAAACTGGAGTTGACACATGACAGCGAAATTCATGGGTGCTCTGAGGAGGTTCACGTCACGAAGGGGAGTACCTAATGAAATTTTATCCAATAATGGATCCAATTTTCTCGGAGCTAACCATTTATTATCTGATATATACAGAATATTACACACAAACGAATACAAGAATGCAGTCCACCACACCAGTACGCAACAGACAATTAAATAAAGTGGTCATTCATTCCACCGATGGCACCAAATTTTGGCGGCATTTGGGAACGTGCAGTTCGGTCAATTAAGGCACATCTGGTGAAAGTTGTTGGTAATTCACATTTAACATTCGAGAAAATGTCTACGGTATTGGCGCAAATTGAATATATACTGAACTCCCGACCACTGTGCCACATAAACAACAAAGATCCATTAAACATAGATGCCCTGACTCCCGCACATATTTTTAACCATGGGACAAGCTCGCTGATACCTGATACCAATTATACGGATGTACCAATTTCCAGATTGACACGATGGAATCATGTTCAACAATTGGTTCAGTCATATTGGAGGCAATACTCAAGAGATTATTTGCACACGTTACAACAGAGGACAACCGCCAATTTTAGAAAGCGCAATATTCGAATCAATGGGTCAAAGATGATAACAATCCACCCGGTTGTTGCCCACTGTTCTAATTCGACTCATTTTTTTCTTCTATTAAAACAAAAGGATTTAATACGTTGTGTGCTTCCGATTACTTTGACGTAGAATCACTTACACCAACACATATAATGATATTCACCTAGCTTACGCTGGACATTGTTGAAGCAGATTTTGCAATAATTTCTGGCACCAGGAATATTTGACGGGTTTGCAGTCCGCAACATAATTTAGCAGTTGGGGATGTTGTTATAATAAGAGGTTCCAGTAAATTGCCAAAAGGTACATGGCCATTAGGAAGGGTAACTTCAGTATTGGTTGGGCCAGATGGAAATACCCGGATATAGTTGGGTTGAAAACCCGATCTGGAACAATGAGGCATTCTATATATAAGCTTTGTGTATTGCCGGAGTATCAAGCAAAATTGCAGCCAGATCAACATAGTAAATTTGACCGTTAAATATAATTGAACCGAGGCAAAATGTTCAAGGAATTTGTACACAATATTTTACACCCAAAATTTCATAGATTCTAGCGTTCTTTTGCGGCTCCACTTAGGCCTAGATATCAAATGGCACCTGAAATCGGCAATTGTTGTTATGGAGATTAGAACTAATTTCTAGTGTAAAATTCATAACATATTCACCCTATTCAAAATGAATTCCATCAGTATAGAACCCAATACGCCAATAATGTTATTAACACCAAAATCAACAAATAACCAAACCCTTTTTTATATTGTGTATTTATATTTAATTCCAATTATTTAATACACAACAAATCATTTTATCTATACCTCTTTCTCCTAATTTGTTTTGTTTGTTGTCTAAATGTAAAATAAGCTTACATCACCACACCTCAAAATTTCCAATTTCGTTCAACACAACTTCCCTTCCGAAATTTCCACTTGAATGTCATAAATTAACCGAAAGTTGGGAAAATTGTATTATACAATTATTATTGATAGGATGAAAATATCAGCGGCATTTGATTACAATAAGAAGTGGGGGCATACAACTAAATCTTTCCAATTCCCATTGGTACATCAATTTAATTACGCGTACCAAAAATTAAGAAAAGTCTCAAAAACAAAAAAAAAATCTTGTCGCATATTAAATTAACGACTTCGAGAAGAATATGCGAAGAAGATGAAGAAATGAGAAAAAAACATTTCGGATATTGCGGCAAGCGCATATTATTTAATATAAGGTTAAATTATAAATTTTCCAATTTTCCACAAATGTTACACACAGTAAAAAAAAAAAAACAAAAAAAATCTTCCAAATAGTTTAGAAGAAAACATTTAATTTCAAATATCTTTTGCCTGGTTGTCTTAAGATATAAGATATTTTTTTAATGACAACACTTAATGAGATCTATAGTCAAAAACGGAAGCCACTATGTACGAAACCATCATCAATAATTCATAAAAAAAAAAAAAAAAAATGAAAAACCATTTTATCAGGGTGGAAAATGATTTTAAAATCCTTTTCGTTGTTGTTGGTGCGTTGGTTCGTTTGGTGGTGACACAAAACAAAAATGTAAATATTTTGTTGAGGGTGCGGGTGAACTTATTTATTAAACTCGTAAAAGGGTGAAAAAAAAAATTGTTGGTTTTGTTTATATGTGCCGAATGCCATTCCAGCCATCTGGTCGAGTATATACTACTGCGGTTTGGTTTATAATACCGCAACGTTGTCAATATTTTGTTATGTAAATGGTCCATCATTGTAATTCATTAGTTTGTTGCATACGTATACCCACTAACAAAACACTCAGTGCCAGGATACTCTTGGTGATATTTTCCCATTTATTTATTTTTTTTTTTTTTTGGTTTCGTTTTATACGAAAAGTTTTTCCAAGAGAATTTTTTCCCAACTTGTAAAATGATCATTAAACATGACTTTATTAAAGAACAAGTAGATGGGGAAAAAAAATAACAAAAATGCAAAACAAAAAATAAATAAAAGGAAGAAGACAAGATTTTTCCTAATGTTTTCATTTGTTTTTCTTCTCATCGTCGTCGTTGTCGTGTGTACATATAGTGTTTTTGCCTTTATGGTGCTGCTGATGTTGTATTTGTATAAAATCTACACAGAAAGTTCAAATGTATGGTGTAATATAGAAGTGAAAAGACAAAGTTATTTGTCGTACATATTTTTACTTTTATGTTATTTGAAAATATTGGAAAATACGGAAAATCGTTTTTCTCGACATCTTCTTCTTCTTCTTAGTTGTCGTGTTTTGTGCTAAGTTACCGAGAAAAAGAAAAGTGTAATAAATTTAACCTTCTTTTTAATAATAAAAATAATAAGTTTTTGAGCTGAACAAAAAAAAAACGCAGGTATCTAATGTAAATGGAAGTAAGTTCAGTTAACTACACGGGTTTTGCTTTATTAAGTGGATCTATTTAATTTATAAAAGGTACAGTTGAGGGTCAGATTTTATTGCCGTATATATTTAACTTAGGTCTGAATTGAATGAAAATGATTTAAATTAAGCAGTTTTGAAAGCGTAATAATATTTGTGATGGTTTGTAAATAAAATTTTGAATTTAATTTGATTGAACGTCAAATTGAAGCGGAAAAATAAAAGAAGCTCTGACAAGAAAAAGATTTTTATTCGTCTAGTATTAAATGATATTAACTGTTTGTGGACTATAACCCATTGGTTAGCTCCAACTTGGTTATTTCATTAATTTAGCCGTTCTAGTTCGTGGAAGCCTGATTAGTATTCAACGCAAATCAGCATTTGGATGTTGGTTAAGGCGCTGTACGTGTTTCCTTCAGGAGACGACAACCTAAAATGGGAACGAACAATTCGTTTCAAATTGTCCGATTACGATGGTTGATACCTCTAGCAATAGGTTTCGGGACCTGTAATTGCTGTGACAATTTTCATTTTGATTGCTCGATTATTTCTAAACATTTCTTAGAAAATTAAATTTTATTGAAAATCAACTGTGCTATAGCCCACAAGTTTTTGGGCGTCAAACATCTAAAATGCTCCGATTACGATGGTTGATACCTCTATCAATAGGTTTCGGGACCTGTATATGCTGTGACAATTTTCATTTTGATTCCTCGATTATTTCTAAACATTTCTTAGAAAATTCAATTTTATAGAAAATCAACTGTGCTATAGCCCACAAGTTTTTGGGCGGCAAAAATCTAAAATGGTCCGATTACGATAGTTGATACCTCTGTCAATAGGTTTCGGGACCTGTAATTGCTGTGACAATTTTCATTTCGATTGCTCGATTATTTCTAAACATTTCTTAGAAAATTCAATTTTATTGAGAATTAACTTTGCTATAGCCCACAAGTTTTTGGGCGGCAAAAATCTAAAATGGTCCAATTACGGTGGTTGATACCTCTATCAATAGGTTTCGGGACCTGTAATTGCTGGGACAATTTTCATTTTGATTGCTCGATTATTTCTAAACATTTTTTATAAAATTCAATTTTATTGAAAATCAACTGTGCTATAGCCCACAAGTTGTTGGCGGCAAAAATTTAAAATGGTCCGATTACGATGGTTGATACCTCTGTCAATAGGTTTCGGGACCTGTAATTGCTGTGTCAATTTTCAGTTTGATTGCTCGATTATTTCTAAACATTTCTTAGAAAATTCAATTTTATTGAGAATTAACTTTGCTATAGCCCACAAGTTTTTGGGCGGCAAAAATCTAAAATGGTCCAATTACGATAGTTGATACCTCTATCAATAGGTTTCGGGACCTGTAATTGCTGGGACAATTTTCATTTTGATTGCTCGATTATTTCTAAACATTTCTTAGAAAACTTAATTTTATTGAAAAGTAACTGTGCTATAGCCCACAAGTTTTTGGGCGGCAAAAATTTAAAATGGTCCGATTACGATGGTTGATACCTCTATCAATAGGTTTCGGGACCTGTAATTGCTGTGACAATTATCATTTTGATTGCTCGATTATTAAATTTTATAGAAAATCAACTGTGCTATAGCCCACAAGTTTTTGGGCGGCAAAAATCTAAAATGGTCCGATTACGATAGTTGATACCTCTGTCAATAGGTTTCGGGACCTGTAATTGCTGTGACAATTTTCATTTCGATTGCTCGATTATTTCTAAACATTTCTTAGAAAATTCAATTTTATTGAGAATTAACTTTGCTATAGCCCACAAGTTTTTGGGCGGCAAAAATCTAAAATGGTCCAATTACGGTGGTTGATACCTCTATCAATAGGTTTCGGGACCTGTAATTGCTGGGACAATTTTCATTTTGATTGCTCGATTATTTCTAAACATTTTTTATAAAATTCAATTTTATTGAAAATCAACTGTGTTATAGCCCACAAGTTTTTGGGCGGCAAAAATTTAAAATGGTCCGATTACGATGGTTGATACCTCTATCAATAGGTTTCGGGACCTGTAATTGCTGTGACAATTTTCATTTTGATTGCTCGATTATTAAATTTTATTGAAAATTAACTGTGCTACAGCCCACAAGTTTTTGGGCGGCAAAAATCTAAAATGGTCCGATTACGATAGTTGATACCTCTGTCAATAGGTTTCGGGACCTGTAATTGCTGTGACAATTTTTATTTTGATTGCTCAATTATTTCTAAACATTTCTTAGAAAATTCAATTTTATTGAGAATTAACTTTGCTATAGCCCACAAGTTTTTGGGCGGCAAACATCTAAAATGGTCCAATTACGATAGTTCATACCTATATCAATAGTTTTCGGGACTTGTAATTGCTGGGACCATTTTAGTTTTGATTGCTCGATTATTTCTAAACATTTTTTATACAATTCAATTTTATTGAAAATCAACTGTGCTATAGCCCACAAGTTTTTGGGCGGCAAAAATCTAAAATGGTCCTATTACGATGGTTGATACCTCTGTCAATAGGTTTCGGGACCTGGGGGCCTATTCTCGAATTCCACATCCATTTTCCACATGTGGACATCTGTCAAAACTCATAAAAATTTAATTTTTTCGGTACTAAGGGAATATTTCCGAATGGGTATAAGCATGTGGAAAAATTCCCCATATAGGAAAATGTCAATGCCGCATGTGTTTTATATACGAATTACAATTTTCGAACCATTTTTTGACAACTTTGACAGATGTCCACATGTTGAAAATGGATGTGAAATTCGAGAATAGGCCCCCTGTAATTGCTGTGACAATTTTCATTTTGATTGCTCGATTATTTCTAAACATTTCTTAGAAAATTCAATTTTATTGAAAATTAACTTTGCTATAGCCCACAAGTTTTTGGGCGGCAAACATCTAAAATGGTCCAATTACGATAGTTGATACCTCTATCAATAGTTTTCGGGACTTGTAATTGCTGGGACCATTTTGGTTTTGATTGCTCGATTATTTCTAAACATTTTTTATACAATTCAATTTTATTGAAAATCAACTGTGTTATAGCCCACAAGTTTTTGGGCGGCAAAAATTTAAAATGGTCCGATTACGATGGTTGATACCTCTGTCAATAGGTTTCGGGACCTGTAATTGCTGTGACAATTTTCATTTTGATTGCTCGATTATTTCTAAACATTTCTTAGAAAACTTAATTTTATTGAAAATCAACTATGCTATAGCCCACAAGTTTTTGGGCGGCAAAAATCTAAAATGGTTCAATTACGATAGTTGATACCTCTATCAATAGGTTTCGGGACCTGTAATTGCTGAGACAATTTTCATTTTGATTGCTCGATTATTTCTAAACATTTTTTATAAAATTCAATTTTATTGAAAATTAACTGTGCTATAGCCCAAAAATTTTTGGGCGGCAAAAATCTAAAATGGTCCGATTACGATGGTTGATACCTCTATCAATAGGTTTCGGGACCTGTAATTGCTGTGAGAATTTTCATTTTGATTGCTCGATTATTTCTAAACATTTCTTAGAAAATTCAATTTTATTGAAAATCAACTGTGCTATAGCCCACAAGTTTTTGGGCGGCAAATATTTAAAATGGTCTGATTACGATGGTTGATACCTCTGTCAATAGGTTTCGGGACCTGTAATTGCTGTGACAATTTTCATTTTGATTGCTCAATTATTTCTAAACATTTCTTAGAAAACTTAATTTTATTGAAAATTAACTGTGCTATAGCCCACAAGTTTTTGGGCGGCAAAAATCTAAAATGGTCCAATTACGATGGTTGATACCTTTATCAATAGGTTTCGGGACCTGTAATTGCTGGGACAATTTTCAGTTTGATTGCTCAATTATTTCTAAACATTTTTTAGAAAATTCAATTTTATTGAAAATCAACTTTGCTATAGCCCACAAGTTTTTGGGCGGCAAAAATTTAAAATGGTCCGATTACGATGGTTGATACCTTTATCAATAGGTTTCGGGACCTGTAATTGCTGTGACAATTTTCATTTTGATTGCTCGATTATTTCTAAACATTTCTTAGAAAACTAAATTTTATTGAAAATCAACTGTGCTATAGCCCACAAGTTTTAGGGCGGCAAAAATCTAAAATGGTCCGATTACGATGGCTGATACCTCTATCAATAGGTTTCGGAACCTGTAATTGCTGTGACAATTTTCATTTTGATTGCTCGATTATTTCTAAACATTTCTTAGAAAACTTAATTTTATTGAAAATCAACTGTGCTATAGCCCACAAGTTTTTGGGCGGCAAAAATCTAAAATGGTCCAATTACGATGGTTGATACCTCTATCAATAGGTTTCGGGACCTGTAATTGCTCTGACAATTTTCATTTTGATTGCTCGATTATTAAATTTAAATGAAAATTATCTTTGCTATAGCCCACAAGTTTTTGGGCGGCAAAAATCTAAAATGGTCCAATAACGATAGTTGATACCTCTATCAATAGGTTTCGGGACCTGTAATTGCTGTGCCAATTTTCATTTTGTTTGCACGATTATTTCTAACCCTTTTTTAGAAAATTCAATTTTATTGAAAATCAACTGAGCTATAGCCCACAAGTTTTTGGGCAGCAAAAATTTAAAATGGTCCGATTACGATGGTTGATACCTCTGTCAATAGGTTTCGGGACCTGTCATTGCTATGACATTTTTCATTTTGATTGCTCGATTATTTCTAAACATTTCTTAGAAAACTTAATTTTATTGAAAATCAACTGTGCTATAGCCCACAAGTTTTAGGGCGGCAAAAATCTAAAATGGTCCAATTACGATGGTTGATACCTCTATCAATAGGTTTCGGGACCTGTAATTGCTGTGCCAATTTTCATTTTGATTGCACGATTATTTCTAAACATTTTTTAGAAAATTCAATTTTATTGAAAATCAACTGAGCTATAGCCCACAAGTTTTTGGGCAGCTAAAATTTAAAATGGTCCGATTACGATGGTTGATACCTCTGTCAATAGGTTTCGGGACCTGTCATTGCTATGACAATTTTCATTTTGATTGCTCGATTATTTCTAAACATTTCTTTGAAAACTTAATTTTATTGAAAATCAACTGTGCTATAGCCCACAAGTTTTTGGGCGGCAAAAATCTAAAATGGTCCGATTACGATGGTTGATACCTCTATCAATAGGTTTCGGGACCTGTAATTGCTATGACAATTTTCATTTTGATTGCTCGATTATTTCTAAACATTTCTTAGAAAATTCAATTTTATTGAAAATCAACTGTGCTATAGCCCAAAAGTTTTTGGGCGACAAAAATCTAAAATGGTCCGATAACGATGGTTGATATCTCTATCAATAGGTTTCGGGACCTGTAATTGCTGTGACAATTTTCATTTTGATTGCTCGATTATTTCTAAACATTTCTTAGAAAATTCCATTTTATTGAAAATCAACTGTGCTATAGCCCACAAGTTTTAGGGCGGCAAAATTCTAAAATGCTTCTATTACAATGGTTGATACCTCTATCAATAGGTTTCGGGACCTGTAATTGCTGTGACAATTTTCATTTTGATTGCTCGATTATTTCTTAAACTTTCTTAGAAAACTCAGTTTTATTGAAAATTAACTGTGCTATAGCCCACAAGTTTTTGGGCGACAAAAATCTAAAATGGTCCGATAACGATGGTTGATATCTCTATCAATAGGTTTCGGGACCTGTAATTGCAGTGACAATTTTGATTTTGATTGCTCGATTATTTCTAAACATTTCTTAGAAAATTCAATTTTATTGAAAATCAACTGTGCTATGGCCCAAAATTTGTTGGGCGGCAAATATCAAAAATGGTCCGATTACGATGGTTGATACCTTCATCAATAGGTTTCGGGACCTGTAATTGCTGTGACAATTTTCATTTTGATTGCTCGATTATTTCTAAACATTTCTTAGAAAATTCAATTTTATTGAAAATCAACTGTGCTATAGCCCACAAGTTTTAGGGTGGCAAAAGTCTAAAATGGTCCGATTACGAAGGCTGATACCTCTATCAATAGGTTTCGGGACCTGTAATTGCTGTGACAATTTTTATTTTGATTGCTCGATTATTTTTAAACATTTCTTAGGAAATTCAATTTTATTAAAAATTAACTGTGCTATAAGCCCACAAGTTTCTGGGCGGCAAAAATATAAAATGGTCCGATTTCGATGGTTGATACCTTTATTAATAGGTTTCGGGACCTGTTATTGCTGTGACAATTTTCATTTTGATTGCTCGATTATTTCTAAACATTTCTTAGAAAATTCAATTTTATTAAAAATTAACTGTGCTATAGCCCACAAGTTTTTGGGCGGCAAAAATCTAAAATGGTCTGATTACGATGGTTAATACATCTATAAATAGGTTTCGGGACCTGTTATTGCTGTGACAATTTTCATTTTGATTGCTCGATTATTTCTAAACATTTCTTAGAAAATTCAATTTTATTGAAAATCAACTATTAAATTCTAAAATGGTCAGATTATGATGGTTGATACCTTAATCAATAGGTTTCGGGACCTGTTATTGCTGTGACAATTTTTTTTGATTGCTCGATTATTTCTAAAACTTTCTTAGAAAATTCAATTTTATTGAAAATTAACTGTGCTATAGCCGACAAGTTTTTGGGCGGCAAAAATCTAAAATTGTCCGATTACGTTGGTTGTAATTGCTATGACAATTTTAATTTTGATTGCTCGATTATTTCTAAACATTTCTTAGAAAATTCAATTTTATTAAAAATTAACTGTGCTATAGCCCACAAGTTTTTGGGCGGCAAAAATCTAAAATGGTCCGATTACGATGGTTGATACCTCTATCAATAGGTTTCGGGACCTGTAATTGCTATGACAATTTTCATTTTGATTGCTCGATTATTTCTAAACATTTCTTAGAAAATTCAATTTTATTGAAAATCAACTGTGCTATAGCCCAAAAGTTTTTGGGCGACAAAAATCTAAAATGGTCCGATAACGATGGTTGATATCTCCATCAATAGGTTTCGGGACCTGTAATTGCTGTGACAATTTTCATTTTGATTGCTCGATTATTTCTAAACATTTCTTAGAAAATTCAATTTTATTGAAAATCAACTGTGCTATAGCCCACAAGTTTTAGGGCGGCAAAATTCTAAAATGCTTCGATTACGATGGTTGATACCTCTATCAATAGGTTTCGGGACCTGTAATTGCTGTGACAATTTTCATTTTGATTGCTCGATTATTTCTAAACATTTCTTAGGGTATTCAATTTTATTGAAAATCAACTGTGCTATAGCCCACAAGTTTTTGGGCGGCAAAAATCTAAAATGGTCCGATTACGAAGGATGATACCTCTATCAATAGGTTTCGGGACCTGTAATTGCTGTGACAATTTTTATTTTGATTGCTCGATTATTTCTATAAATTTCTTAGAAAATTCAATTTTATTAAAAATCAACTGTGGTATAACCCACAATTTTTAGGGCGGCAAAAATCTAAAATGGTCCGATTACGATGGTTGATACCTATATCAATAGGTTTCGGGACCTGCAATTGCTGTGACAATTTTTAGTTTGATTGCTCGATTATTTCTATACATTTCTTAGGAAACTTAATTTTATTAAAAATCAACTGTGGTATAACCCACAAGTTTTTGGGCGGCAAAAATCTAAAATGGTCCGATTACGATGGTTGATACCTCTATCAATAGGTTTCGGGAACTGTAATTGCTATGACAATTTTCATTTTGATTGCTCGATTATTCCTAAATATTTTTTAGAAAAATCAGGTTTATTGAAAATCAACTGTGCTATAGCCCACAAGTTTTTGGGCGGCAAAAATCTGAAATGGTCCGATTACGATGGTTGATACCTCTGTCAATAGATTTCGGGACCTGTAATTGCTGTGACAATTTTCATTTTGATTGCTCGATTATTTCTAAACATTTCTTAGAAAATTCAATTTTATTGAAAATCAACTGTGCTATAGCCCAAATGTTTTTGAGCGGCGAAAATCTAAAATGGTCCGATTACGATGGCTGATACCTCTATCAATAGGTTTCGGGACCTGTAATTGCTGTGACAATGTTCAGTTTGATTGCTCGATTATTTCTATACATTTCTTAGTAAATTCAATTTTATTGAAAATCAACTGTACTATAGCCCACAAGTTTTTGGGCGACAAAAATCTAAAATGGTCCGATTACGATGGTTGAAACCTCTATCAATAGGTTTCGGGGCCTGTAATTGCTGTGACAATTTTTATTTTGATTGCTCGATTATTTCTAAACATTTCTTAGAAAATTCAATTTTATTGAAAATCAACTTTGCTATAGCCCACAAGTTTTTGGGCGGCAAAAACCCAAAATGGTCCGATTACGATGGTTGATACCTCTATCAATAGGTTTCGGGACCTAAAATTGCTATGACAATTTTCATTTTGATTGCTCGATTATTTCTAAACATTTTTTAGAAAATTCAATTTTATTGATAATCAACTGTGCTATAGCCCACAAGTTTTTGGGCGGCAAAAATCTAAAATGGTCCGATTACGATGGTTGATACCTCTATCAATAGGTTTCGGGACCTGTAATTGCTGTGACAATTTTCATTTTGATTGCTCGATTATTTCTAAACATTTCTTAGAAAATTCAATTTTATTGAAAATCAACTGTGCTAAAGCCCACAAGTTTTTGGGCGGCAAAAATCTAAAATGGTCCGATTACGATGGTTGATACCTCTATCAATAGGTTTCGGGACCTGTAATTGCTGTGACAATTTTCATTTTGATTGCTCGATTATTTCTAAACATTTCTTAGAAAATTCAATTTTATTGAAAATCAACTGTGCTATAGCCCACAAGTTTTTGGGCGGCAAAAATCTAAAATGGTCCGATTACGATGGTTGAAACCTCTATCAATAGGTTTCGGGACCTGTAATTGCTGTGACAATTTTTATTTTGATTGCTTAATTATTTCTAAACATTTCTTAGAAAATTCAATTTTATTGAAAATCAACTGTGCTAAAGCCCACAAGTTTTTGGGCGGCGAAAATCTAAAATGGTCCGATTACGATGGTTGATACCTCAATCAATAGGTTTCGGGACCTGTAATTGCTGTGACAATTTTCAGTTTGATTGCTCGATTATTTCTAAACATTTCTAAGAAATTTCAATTTTATTGAAAATCAACTTTGCTATAGCCCACAAGTTTTAGGGCGGCAAAAATCTAAAATGGTCCGATTACGATGGTTGATACCTCTATCAATAAGTTTCGGGACCTGTAATTGCTATGACAATTTTCATTTTGAATGCTCGATTATTTTAAACATTTTTTAAAAAATTCAATTTTATTGAAAATCAACTGTGCTATAGCCCACAAGTTTTCGGGCGGCAAAAATCTAAAATGGTCCGATTACAATGGCTGATATCTCTATCAATAGGTTTCGGGGCCTGCAATTGCTGTGACAATTTTCATTTTGATTGCTCGATTATTTCTAAACATTTCTTAGAAAACTTAATTTTATTGAAAATTTACTGTGCTATAGCGCACAAGTTTTAGGGCGGCAAAAATTTAAAATGGTCCGATTACGATGGTTGATACCTCTATCAATAGGTTTCGGGACCTGTTATTGCTGTGACAATTTTCATTTTGATTGCTCGATTATTAAATTTTATTGAAAATTAACATTGCTATAGCCCACAAGTTTTTGGGCGGCAAAAATCTAAAATGGTCCGATTACCATGGTTGATACCTCTATCAATAGGTTTCGGGACCTGTAATTGCTGTGACAATTTTCATTTTGATTGCTCGATTATTTCTAAACATTTCTTAGAAAACTAAATTTTATTGAAAATCAACTGTGCTATATATAGCCAACAAGTTTTAGGGCGGCAAAAATCTAAAATGGTCCGATTACGATTGTTGATACCTCTATCAATAGGTTTCGGGACCTGTAATTGCTGTGACAATTTTCATTTTGATTGCTCGATTATTTCTAAACATTTCTTAGAAAATTAAATTTTATTGAAAATCAACTGTGCTATAGCCCACAAGTTGAAGGGCGGCAAAAATCTAAAATGCTTCGATTACGATGGCTGATACCTCTATCAATAGGTTTCGGGACCTGTAATTGCTGTGACAGTTTTCATTTTGATTGCTCGATTATTTCTAAACATTTCTTAGAAAATTAAATTTGATTGAAAATCAACTGTGCTATAGCCCACAAGTTGTAGAGCAGCAAAAATCTAAAATGGTCCGATTACGATGGCTGATACCTCTATCAATAGGTTTCGGGACCTGTAATTGCTGTGACAATTTTCATTTTGATTGCTCGATTATTTCTAAACATTTCTTAGAAAATTTAATTTTATTGAAAATCAACTGTGCTATAGCCCACAAGTTGTAGGGCGGCAAAAATCTAAAATGCTCCGATTACGATGGTTGATACCTCTATCAATAGGTTTCGGGACCTGTAATTGCTGTGACAATTTTCATTTTGATTGCTCGATTATTTCTAAACATTTATTAGAAAATTCAATTTTATTGAAAATTAACTGTGCTATAGCCCACAAGTTTTAGGGCGGCAAAAATCTAAAATGGTCCGATTACGATAGTTGATACCTCTATCAATAGGTTTCGGGACCTGTAATTGCTGTGACAATTTTTATTTTGATTGCTCGATTATTTCTAAACATTTCTTAGAAAATTCAATTTTATTGAAAATCAACTGTGGTTATAGCCAACAAGTTTTTGGGCGGCAAAAATCTAAAATGGTCCGATTACGATGGTTGATACCTCTATCAATAGATTTCGGGACCTGTTATTGCTGTGACAATTTTCATTTTGATTGCTCGATTATTTCTAAACATTTCTTAGAAAATTCAATTTTATTGAAAATCAACGGTGCTATAGACCACAAGTTTTTGGGCGGCAAAACCTAAAATGGTCCGATTACGATGTTTGATACTTCTATCAATAGGTTTCGGGACCTGTAATTGCTGTGACAATTTTCATTTTGATTGCTCGATTATTTCTAAACATTTCTTAGAAAATTCAATTTTATTGAAAATCAACTGTGCTATAGCCCACAAGTTTTTGGGCGGAAAAAATCTAAAATGGTCCGATTACGCTAGCTGATACCTCAATCAATAGGTTTCGGGACCTGTAATTGCTTTGACAATTTTCAGTTTGATTGCTCGATTATTTCTAACATTTCTAAGAAATTTCAGTTTTATTGAAAATCAACTTTGCTATAGCCCACAAGTTTTAGGGCGGCAAAAATCTAAAATGGTCCGATTACGATGGTTGATACCTCTATCAATAAGTTTCGGGACCTGTAATTGCTATGACAATTTTCATTTTGAATGCTCGATTATTTCAAACATTTTTTAAAAAATTCAATTTTATTGAAAATCAACTGTGCTATAGCCCAAAAGTTTTCGGGCGGCAAAAATCTAAAATGGTCCGATTTCGATGGCTGATACCTCTATCAATAGGTTTCGGGGCCTGCAATTGCTGTGACAATTTTCATTTTGATTGCTCGATTATTTCTAAACATTTCTTAAAAAACTAAATTTTATTGAAAATTAACTGTGCTATAGCGCACAAGTTTTTGGGCGGCAAAAATTTAAAATGGTCCGATTACGATGGTTGATACCTCTATCAATAGGTTTCGGGACCTGTTATTGCTGTGACAATTTTCATTTTGATTGCTCGATTATTAAATTTTATTGAAAATTAACATTGCTATAGCCCACAAGTTTTTGGGCGGCAAAAATCTAAAATGGTCCAATTACGAAGGTGGATACCTCTATCAATAGGTTTCGGGACCTGTAATTGCTGTGACAATTTTCATTTTGATTGCTCGATTATTTCTAAACATTTCTTAGAAAATTCAATTTTATTGAAAATCAACTGTGCTATAGCCCACAAGTTTTTGGGCGGCATAAAATTTAAAATGGTCCGATTACGATGGTTGATACCTCTGTCAATAAGTTTCGGGACCTGTAATTGCTGTGATAATTTTCATTTTGATTGCTCGATTATTTCTAAACATTTCTTAGAAAATTCAATTTTATTGAAAATTAACTGTGCTATAGCCCACAAGTTTTTGGGCGGCAAAAATCTAAAATGGTCCAATTACGATGGTTGATACCTTTATCAATAAGTTTCGGGACCTGTAATTGCTGGGACAATTTTCATTTTGATTGCTCAATTATTTCTAAACATTGTGTAGAAAATTCAATTTTATTGAAAATCAACTGTGCTATAGCCCACAAGTTTTTGAGAGGCAAAAATTTATAATGGTCCGATTACGATGGTTGATACCTTTATCAATAGGTTTCGGGACCTGTAATTGCTGTGACAATTTTCATTTTGATTGCTCGATTATTTCTAAACATTTCTTAGAAAACTAAATTTTATTGAAAATCAACTGTGGTATAGCCCACAAGTTTTAGGGCGGCAAAAATCTAAAATGGTCCGATTACGATGGCTGATACCTCTATCAATAGGTTTCGGGACTTGTAATTGCTGTGACAATTTTCATTTTGATTGCTCGATTATTAAATTTTATTGAAAATTAACATTGCTATAGCCCACAAGTTTTTGGGCGGCAAAAATCTAAAATGGTCCAATTACGATAGTTGATACCTGTATCAATAGGTTTTGGGACCTGTAATTGCTGGGACAATTTTCATTTTGATTGCTTGATTATTTCTAAACATTTTTTACAAAATTCAATTTTATTGAAAATCAACTGTGCTATAGCCCACAAGTTTTTGGGGCGGCATAAAATTTAAAATGGTCCGATTACGATGGTTGGTACCTCTGTCAATAGGTTTCGGGACCTGTAATTGCTGTGACAATTTTCATTTTGATTGCTCGATTATTTCTAAACATTTCTTAGAAAACTTAATTTTATTGAAAATTTACTGTGCTATAGCCCACAAGTTTTTGTTCGGCAAAAATCTAAAATGGTCCATTTACGATGGTTGATACCTTTATCAATAGGTTTCGGGACCTGTAATTGCTGTGACAATTTTCATTTTGATTGCTCGATTATTTCTAAACATTTCTTAGAAAACTAAATTTTATTGAAAATCAACTGTGCTATAGCCCACAAGTTTTAGGGCGGCATAAAATTTAAAATGGTCCGATTACGATGGTTGGTACCTCTGTCAATAGGTTTCGGGACCTGTAATTGCTGTGACAATTTTCATTTTGATTGCTCGATTATTTCTAAACATTTCTTAGAAAACTTAATTTTATTGAAAATTTACTGTGCTATAGCCCACAAGTTTTAGGGCGGCAAAAATCTAAAATGGTCCAATTACGATGGTTGATACCTCTATCAATAGGTTTCGGGACCTGTAATTGCTATGCCAATTTTCATTTCGATTGCTCGATTATTTTTAAACATTTTTTATTATATTCAATTTTATTGAAAATCAACTGTGCTATAGCCCACAAGTTTTTGGGCGGCAAAAATCTAAAATGGTCCGATTACGATGGTTAATACCTCTATCAATAGGTTTCGGGACCTGTAATTGCTGTGACAATTTTCATTTCGATTGCTCAATTATTTCTAAACATTTTTTATAAAATTCAATTTTATTGAAAATCAACTGTGCTATAGCCCACAAGTTTTTGGGCGGCATATAATTTAAAATGGTCCGATTACGATGGTTGGTACCTCTGTCAATAGGTTTCGGGACCTGTAATTGCTGTGACAATTTTCATTTTGATTGCTCGATTATTTCTAAACATTTCTTAGAAAACTAAATTTTATTGAAAATGAACTGTGCAACCCACAAGTTTTAGGGCGGCAAAAATCTAAAATGGTCCGATTACAATGGCTGATATCTCTATCAATAGGTTTCGACACTGTAATTGCTGTGACAATTTTCATTTTGATTGCTCGATTATTTCTAAACATTTCTTAGAAAACTAAATTTTATTGAAAATCAACTGTGTTATAGCTCACAAGTTTTTGGGCGGCAAACATTTAAAATGGTCCGATTACGATGGTTGATACCTCTATTAATAGGTTTCGGGACCTGTAATTGCTGTGACAATTTTCATTTTGATTGCTTGATTATTAAATTTTATTAAAAATTATCTTTGCTATAGCCCATAAGTTTTTGGGCGGCAAAAATCTAAAATGGTCCAATTACGATGGTTGATACCTCTATCAATAGGTTTCGGGACCTGTAATTGCTGGGACAATTTTCATTTTGATTGCTCGATTATATCTAAACATTTTTTATAAAATTCAATTTTATTGAAAATCAACTGTGCTATAGCCCACAAGTTTTTGGGCGGCAAAAATTTAAAATGGTCCGATAACGATGGTTGATACCTCCATCAATAGGTTTCGGGACCTGTAATTGCTGTGACAATTTTCATTTTGATTGCTCGATTATTTCTAAACATTTCTTAGAAAATTCAATTTTATTGAAAATTAACTTTGCTATAGCCCACAAGTTTTTGGGCGGCAAAAATCTAAAATTGTCCGATTACGATGGTTGTTAATTCTATCAATAGGTTTCGGGACATGTAATTGCTGTGACAATTTTTATTTTGATTGCTCGATTATTTCTAAACATTTCTTAGAAAATTCAATTTGATTGAAAATTAACTTTGCTATAGCCCACAAGTTTTTGGGCGGCAAAAATCTAAAATGGTCCAATTACGATGGTTGATACGTCTATCAATAGGTTTCGGGACCTGTAATTGGTGTGACAATTTTCATTTTGATTGCTCGATTATTTCTAAACATTTTTTAGAAAATTCAATTTTATTGAAAATCAACTGTGCTATATATAGCCCACAAGTTTTTGGGCGGCAAAAATTTAAAATGGTCCGATTACGATGGTTGATACCTCTGTCAATAGGTTTCAGGACCTGTAATTGCTGTGACAATTTTTATTTTGATTGCTTGATTATTTTTAAACATTTCTTAGAAAACTAAATTTTATTGAAAATCAACTGTGCTATAGCCCACAAATTTTTGGGCGGCAAAAATTTAAAATGGTCCGATTACGATGGTTGATACCTATATCAATAGTTTTCAGAACTTGTAATTGCTGTGACAGTTTTCATTTTGATTCCTCGATTATTTCTAAACATTTCTTAGAAAACTAGATTTTATTGAAAATCAACTGTGCTATAGCCCACAAGTTTTAGGGAGGCAAAAATCTAAAATGGTCCAATTACGATGGTTGATACCTTTATCAATTGGTTTCGGGACCTGTAATTGCTGGGACAATTTTCATTTCGATTGCTCGATTATTTCTAAACATTTCTTAGAAAACTTAATTTTATTGAAAATCAACTGTGCTATAGCCCACAAGTTTTTGGGGCTGCAAACATCTAAAATGGTCCGATTACGATGGCTGATACCTCTATCAATAGGTTTCGGGACCTGTAATTGCTGTGACAATTTTCATTTTGATTGCTCGATTATTTCTAAACATTTCTTAGAAAACTTAATTTTATTGAAAATTAACTGTGCTATAGCCCACAAGTTTTTGGGCGGCAAAAATCTAAAATGGTCCGATTACGATGGTTGATACCTCTATCAATAGGTTTCGGGACCTGTAATTGCTCTGACAATTTTGATTTTGATTGCTCGATTATTTCTAAACATTTCTTAGAAAATTCAATTTTATTGAAAATTAACTTTGATATAGCCCACAAGTTTTTGGGCGGCAAAAATCTAAAATGGTCCAATTACGATAGTTGATACCTCTATCAATAGGTTTCGGGACCTGTAATTGCTGTGACAATTTTCATTTTGATTGCTCGATTATTTCTAAACAATTTTTAGAAAATTCATTTTTATTGAAAATCAACTGTGCTATAGCCCACAAGTTTTTGGGCAGCAAAAATTTAAAATGGTCCGATTACGATGGTTGATACCTCTGTCAATAGGTTTCGGGACCTGTAATTGCTGTAACAATTTTCATTTTGATTGCTCGATTATTTCTATTCATTTTTTAGAAAACTTAATTTTATTGAAAATGAACTGTGCAACCCACAAGTTTTAGTGCGGCAAAAATCTAAAATGGTCCGATTACAATGGCTGATATCTCTATCAATAGGTTTCGGGACCTGTAATTGCTGTGACAATTTTCATTTTGATTGCTCGATTATTTCTAAACATTTCTTAGAGAATTTAATTTTATTGAAAATTAACTTTGCTATAGCCCACAAGTTTTTGGGCGGCAAAAATCTAAAATGGTCCAATTACGATGGTTCATACCTCTATCAATAAGTTTCGGGACCTGTAATTGCTGTGACAATTTTCATTTTGATTGCTCGATTATTTCTAAACATTTTTTAGAAAATTCAATTTTATTGAAAATCAACTGTGCTATAGCCCACAAGTTTTTGGGCGGCAAAAATCTAAAATGGTCCAATTACGATGGTTGATACCTTTATCAATAGGTTTCGGGACCTGTAATTGCTGGGACAATTTTCATTTTGATTGCTCGATTATTTCTAAACATTTTTTATAAAATTCAATTTTATTGATAATCAACTGTGCTATAGCCCACAAGTTTTTGGGCGGCATAAAATTTAAAATGGTCCGATTACGATGGTTGATACCTCTGTCAATAGGTTTCGGGACCTGTAATTGCTGTGACAATTTTCATTTTGATTGCTCGATTATTTCTAAACATTTCTTAGAAAACTAAATTTTATTGAAAATGAACTGTGCAACCCACAAGTTTTAGTGCGGCAAAAATCTAAAATGGTCCGATTACAATGGCTGATATCTCTATCAATAGGTTT
The DNA here is from genome assembly GCA_958295665.1 of Tipula vernalis. Classification (NCBI taxonomy): domain Eukaryota; kingdom Metazoa; phylum Arthropoda; class Insecta; order Diptera; family Tipulidae; genus Tipula; species Tipula vernalis. Next base: position 379,469,631 of record OY282559.1, read on the forward strand.
CGGGACCTGTAATTGCTGGGACAATTTTCATTTTGATTGCTCGATTATTTCTAAACATTTCTTAGAAAATTCAATTTTATTGAAAATCAACTGTGCTATAGCCCACAAGTTTTTGGGCGGCAAAAATTTTAAATGGTCCGATAACGATGGTTGATACCTCTATCAATAGGTTTCGGGACCTGTAATTGCTGTGACAATTTTCATTGTGATTGCTCGATTACTTCTAAACATTTCTTAGATAATTCAATTTTATTGAAAAATAACTGTGCTATAGCCCACAAGTTTTTGGGCGGCAAAAATCTAAAATGGTCCGATTGCGATGGTTGATACTGCTATCAATATGTTACGGGACCTGTAATTGCTGTGACAATTTTCATTTTGATTGCTGGATTATTTCTAAACATTTCTTAGAAAATTCAGTTTTATTGAAAATTAACTTTGATATAGCCCACAAGTTTTTGGGCGGCAAAAATCTAAAATGGTCCAATTAAGATAGTTGATACCTCTATCAATAGGTTTCGGGACCTGTAATTGCTGTGCCAATTTTCATTTTGATTGCACGATTATTTCTAAACATTTTTTAGAAAATTCAATTTTATTGAAAATCAACTGAGCTATAGCCCACAAGTTTTTGGGCAGCAAAAATTTAAAATGGTCCGATTACGATGGTTGATACCTCTGTCAATAGGTTTCGGGACCTGTCATTGCTATGACAATTTTCATTTTGATTGCTCGATTATTTCTAAACATTTCTTAGAAAATTCAATTTTATTGAAAATTAACTTTGCTATAGCCCACAAGTTTTTGGGCGGCAAAAATTTAAATGGTCCAATTACGATGGTTCATACCTCTATCAATAGGTTTCGGGACCTGTAATTGCTGTGACAATTTTCATTTTGATTGCTCGATTATTTCTAAACATTTTTTAGAAAATTCAATTTTATTGAAAATCAACTGTGCTATAGCCCACAAGTTTTTGGGCGGCAAAAATTTAAAATGGTCCGATTACGATGGTTGATACCTCTATCAATAGGTTTCGGGACCTGTAATTGCTGTGACAATTTTCATTTTGATTGCTCGATTATTTCTAAACATTTCTTAGAAAACTTAATTTAATTGAAAATCAACTGTGCTATAGCCCACAAGTTTTAGGGCGGCAAAAATCTAAAATGGTCCAATTACGATGGTTGATACCTCTATCAATAGGTTTCGGAACCTCTAATTGCTGTGACAATTTTCATTTTGATTGCTCGATTATTTCTAAACATTTTTTAGAAAATTCAATTTTATTGAAAATCAACTGTGCTATAGCCCACAAGTTTTAGGGCGGCAAAAATCTAAAATGGTCCGATTACAATGGCTGATACCTCTATCAATAGGTTTCGGGACCTGTAATTGCTGTGACAATTTTCATTTTGATTGCTCGATTATTTCTAAACATTTCTTAGAAAATTCAATTTTATTGAAAATTAATGTGCTAGAGCCCACAAGTTTTAGGGTGGCAAAAATCTAAAATGGTCCGATTACAAAGGCTGATACCTCTGTCAATAGGTTTCGGGACCTGTAATTGCTGTGACAATTTTCATTTTGATTCCTCGATTATTTCTAAACATTTCTTAGAAAATTCAATTTTATTGAAAATTAATGTGCTAGAGCCCACAAGTTTTAGGGCGGCAAAAATCTAAAATGGTCCGATTACGATGGTTGATACTGCTATCAATAAGTTACGGGACCTGTGATTGCTGTGACAATTTTCATTTTGATTGCTCGATTATTTCTAAACATTTTTTAGAAAATTCAATTTTATTGAAAATCAACTGTGCTATAGCCCACAAGTTTTAGGGCGGCAAAAATCTAAAATGGTCCGATTACAATGGCTGATACCTCTATCAATAGGTTTCGGGACCTGTAATTGCTGTGACAATTTTCATTTTGATTGCTCGATTATTTCTAAACATTTCTTAGAAAATTCAATTTTATTTAAAATTAATGTGCTAGAGCCCACAAGTTTTAGGGTGGCAAAAATCTAAAATGGTCCGATTACAAAGGCTGATACCTCTGTCAATAGGTTTCGGGACCTGTAATTGCTGTGACAATTTTCATTTTGATTGCTCGATTATTTCTAAACATTTCTTAGAAAATTCAATTTTATTGAAAATTAATGTGCTAGAGCCCACAAGTTTTTGGGCGGCAAAAATCTAAAATGGTCCGATTACGATGGTTGATACTGCTATCAATAAGTTACGGGACCTGTAATTGCTGTGACAATTTTCATTTTGATTGCTGGATTATTTCTAAACATTTCTTAGAAAATTCAATTTTATTGAAAATTAACTTTGATATAGCCCACAAGTTTTTGGGCGGCAAAAATCTAAAATGGTCCAATTAAGATAGTTGATACCTCTATCAATAGGTTTCGGGACCTGTAATTGCTGTGCCAATTTTCATTTTGATTGCACGATTATTTCTAAACATTTCTTAGAAAATTCAATTTTATTGAAAATCAACTGTTTAATAGCCCACAAGTTTTTGGGAGGCAAAAATCTCAAATGGTCCGATTACGATGGCTGATACCTCTATCAATAGATTTCGGGACCTGTAATTACTGTGACAATTTTCATTTTGATTGCTCGATTATTTCTAAACATTTTTTAGAAAATTCAATTTTATTGAAAATCAACTGTGCTATAGCCCACAAGTTTTTGGGCGGCAAAAATTTAAAATGGTCCGATTACGATGGTTGATACCTCTGTCAATAGGTTTCGGGACCTGTAAATGCTGTGACAATTTTCATTTTGATTGCTCGATTATTTCTAAACATTTCTTAGAAAATTCAATTTTATTGAAAATTAACTTTGCTATAGCCCACAAGTTTTTGGGCGGCAAAAATCTAAAATGGTCCAATTAAGATAGTTGATACCTCTATCAATAGGTTTCGGGACCTGTAATTGCTGTGCCAATTTTCATTTTGATTGCACGATTATTTCTAAACATTTTTTAGAAAATTCAATTTTATTGAAAATCAACTGAGCTATAGCCCACAAGTTTTTGGGCAGCAAAAATTTAAAATGGTCCGATTACGATGGTTGATACCTCTGTCAATAGGTTTCGGGACCTGTCATTGCTATGACAATTTTCATTTTGATTGCTCGATTATTTCTAAACATTTCTTAGAAAATTCAATTTTATTGAAAATTAACTTTGCTATAGCCCACAAGTTTTTGGGCGGCAAAAATTTAAATGGTCCAATTACGATGGTTCATACCTCTATCAATAGGTTTCGGGACCTGTAATTGCTGTGACAATTTTCATTTTGATTGCTCAATTATTTCTAAACATTTTTTAGAAAATTCAATTTTATTGAAAATCAACTGTGCTATAGCCCACAAGTTTTTGGGCGGCAAAAATTTAAAATGGTCCGATTACGATGGTTGATACCTCTATCAATAGGTTTCGGGACCTGTAATTGCTGTGACAATTTTCATTTTGATTGCTCGATTATTTCTAAACATTTCTTAGAAAACTTAATTTAATTGAAAATCAACTGTGCTATAGCCCACAAGTTTTAGGGCGGCAAAAATCTAAAATGGTCCAATTACGATGGTTGATACCTCTATCAATAGGTTTCGGAACCTCTAATTGCTGTGACAATTTTCATTTTGATTGCTCGATTATTTCTAAACATTTTTTAGAAAATTCAATTTTATTGAAAATCAACTGTGCTATAGCCCACAAGTTTTAGGGCGGCAAAAATCTAAAATGGTCCGATTACAATGGCTGATACCTCTATCAATAGGTTTCGGGACCTGTAATTGCTGTGACAATTTTCATTTTGATTGCTCGATTATTTCTAAACATTTCTTAGAAAATTCAATTTTATTGAAAATTAATGTGCTAGAGCCCACAAGTTTTAGGGTGGCAAAAATCTAAAATGGTCCGATTACAAAGGCTGATACCTCTGTCAATAGGTTTCGGGACCTGTAATTGCTGTGACAATTTTCATTTTGATTGCTCGATTATTTCTAAACATTTCTTAGAAAATTCAATTTTATTGAAAATTAATGTGCTAGAGCCCACAAGTTTTAGGGCGGCAAAAATCTAAAATGGTCCGATTACGATGGTTGATACTGCTATCAATAAGTTACGGGACCTGTAATTGCTGTGACAATTTTCATTTTGATTGCTGAATTATTTCTAAACATTTCTTAGAAAATTCAATTTTATTGAAAATTAACTTTGATATAGCCCACAAGTTTTTGGGCGGCAAAAATCTAAAATGGTCCAATTAAGATAGTTAATACCTCTATCAATAGGTTTCGGGACCTGTAATTGCTGTGCCAATTTTCATTTTGATTGCACGATTATTTCTAAACATTTCTTAGAAAATTCAATTTTATTGAAAATCAACTGTTTAATAGCCCACAAGTTTTTGGGAGGCAAAAATCTCAAATGGTCCGATTACGATGGCTGATACCTCTATCAATAGATTTCGGGACCTGTAATTACTGTGACAATTTTCATTTTGATTGCTCGATTATTTCTAAACATTTTTTAGAAAATTCAATTTTATTGAAAATCAACTGTGCTATAGCCCACAAGTTTTTGGGCGGCAAAAATTTAAAATGGTCCGATTACGATGGTTGATACCTCTGTCAATAGGTTTCGGGACCTGTAAATGCTGTGACAATTTTCATTTTGATTGCTCGATTATTTCTAAACATTTCTTAGAAAATTCAATTTTATTGAAAATTAATGTGCTAGAGCCCACAAGTTTTAGGGTGGCAGAAATCTAAAATGGTCCGATTACGAAGGCTGATTCCTCTGTCAAAAGGTGTCGGGACCTGTAATTGCTGTGACAATTTTCATTTTGATAGCTCGATTATTTCTAAAATTTCGTAGAAAATTAATTTTATTGAAAATTAACTTTGCTATAGCCCACAAGTTTTTGGGCGGCAAAAATCTAAAATGGTCCGATTACGATGGTTGATACCTCTATCAATAAGTTACGGGACCTGTAATTGCTGTGACAATTTTCATTTTGATTGCTCGATTATTTCTAAACATTTCTTAATAAACTTAATTTTATTGAAAATCAACTGTGCTATAGCCCACAAGTTTTTGGGCGGCAAAAATTTAAAATGGTCCGATTACGATGGTTGATACCTCTGTCAATAGGTTTCGGGACCTGTAATTGCTGTGACAATTTTCATTTTGATTGCTCGATTATTTCTAAACATTTCTGAGAAAATTCAATTTTATTGAAAATCAAATGTACTATAGCCCACAAATTTTTGGGCGGCAAAAATCTAAAATGGTCCAATTACGATGGCTCATACCTATATAAATAGGTTTCGGGACCTGTAATTGCTGTGACAATTTTCATTTTGATTGCTCGATTATTTCTAAACATTTTTTAAAAAATTCAATTTTATTGAAAATCAACTGTTCTATAGCCCACAAGTTTTTGGGCGGCAAAAATCTAAAATGGTCCGATTACGATGGTTGATACCTCTATCAATAGGTTTCGGGACCTGTAATCGCTGTGACAATTTTCATTTTGATTGCTCGATTATTTCTAAACATTTCTTAGAAAACTAAATTTTATTGAAAATTAACTGTGCTATAGCCCACAAGTTTTAGGGTGGCAAAAATCTAAAATGGTCCGATTACCATGGCTGATACCTCTATCAATAGGTTTCGGGACCTGTAATTGCTGTGACAATTTTCATTTTGATTGCTCGATTATTTCTAAACATTTCTTAGAAAATTCAATTTTATTGAAAATCAACTGTGCTATAGCCCACAAATTTTTGGGCGGCAAAAATCTAAAATGGTCCAATTACGATGGTTCATACCTATATAAATAGGTTTCGGGACCTGTAATTGCTGTGACAATTTTCATTTTGATTGCTCGATTATTTCTAAACATTTTTTAAAAAATTCAATTTTATTGAAAATCAACTGTGCTATAGCCCACAAGTTTTTGGGCGGCAAAAATCTAAAATGGTCCGATTACGATGGTTGATACCTCTATCAATAGGTTTCGGGACCTGTAATCGCTGTGACAATTTTCATTTTGATTGCTCGATTATTTCTAAACATTTCTTAGAAAACTAAATTTTATTGAAAATTAACTGTGCTATAGCCCACAAGTTTTAGGGTGGCAAAAATCTAAAATGGTCCGATTACCATGGCTGATACCTCTATCAATAGGTTTCGGGACCTGTAATTGCTGTGACAATTTTCATTTTGATTGCTCGATTATTTCTAAACATTTTTTAGAAAATTCAATTTTATTGAAAATCAACTGTGCTATAGCCCACAAGTTTTTGGGCGGCAAAAATTTAAAATGGTCCGATTACGATGGTTGATACCTCTATCAATAGGTTTCGGGACCTGTAATTGCTGTGACAATTTTCATTTTGATTGCTCGATTATTTCTAAACATTTCTTAGAAAACTTAATTTTATTGAAAATCAACTGTGCTATAGCCCACAAGTTTTAGGGCGGCAAAAATCTAAAATTGTCCGATTACCATGGCTGATACCTCTATCAATAGGTTTCGGGACCTGTAATTGCTGTGAAAATTTTAATTTTGATTGCTCGATTATTTCTAAACATTTCTTAGAAAATTCAATTTTATTGAAAATCAACTGTGCTATAGCCCACAAATTTTTGGGCGGCAAAAATCTAAAATGGTTCAATTACGATGGTTCATACCTATATAAATAGGTTTCGGGACCTGTAATTGCTGTAACAATTTTAATTTTGATTGCTCGATTATTTCTAAACATTTTTTAGAAAATTCAATTTTATTGAAAATCAACTGTGCTATATATAGCCCACAAGTTTTTGGGCGGCAAAAATTTAAAATGGTCCGATTACGATGGCTGATACCTCTATCAATAGGTTTCGGGACCTGTAATTGCTGTGACAATTTTCATTTTGATTGCTCGATTATTTCTAAACATTTCTTAGAAATTTCAATTTTATTGAAAATCAACTCTGCTATAGCCCACACATTTTTGGGCGGCAAAAATCTAAAATGGTCCAATTACGATGGTTCATACCTATATAAATAGGTTTCGGGACCTGTAATTGCTGTGACAATTTTCATTTTGATTGCTCGATTATTTCTAAACATTTTTTAAAAAATTCAATTTTATTGAAAATCAACTGTGCTATAGCCCACAAGTTTTTGGGCGGCAAAAATCTAAAATGGTTTGATTACCATGGCTGATACCTCTATCAATAGGTTTCGGGACCTGTAATTGCTGTGACAATTTTCAGTTTGATTGCTCGATTATTTCTAAACATTTCTTAGAAAACTTAATTTTATTGAAAATCAACTTTGCTATAGCCCACAAGTTTTAGGGCGGCAAAAATCTAAAATGGTTTGATTACCATGGCTGATACCTCTATCAATAGGTTTCGGGACCTGTAATTGCTGTGACAATTTTCAGTTTGATTGCTCGATTATTTCTAAACATTTCTTAGAAAACTTAATTTTATTGAAAATCAACTTTGCTATAGCCCACAAGTTTTAGGGCGGCAAAAATCTAAAATGGTTTGATTACCATGGCTGATACCTCTATCAATAGGTTTCGGGACCTGTAATTGCTGTGACAATTTTCATTTTGATTGCTCGATTATTTCTAAACATTTCTTAGAAAATTCAATTTTATTGAAAATCAACTGTGCTATAGCCCACACATTTTTGGGCGGCAAAAATCTAAAATGGTCCAATTACGATGGTTCATACCTATATAAATAGGTTTCGGGACCTGTAATCGCTGTGACAATTTTCATTTTGATTGCTCGATTATTTCTAAACATTTCTTAGAAAACTAAATTTTATTGAAAATTAACTGTGCTATAGCCCACAAGTTTTAGGGTGGCTAAAATCTAAAATGGTCCGATTACCATGGCTGATACCACTATCAATAGGTTTCGGGACCTGTAATTGCTGTGACAATTTTCATTTTGATTGCTCGATTATTTCTAAACATTTCTTAGAAAATTCAATTTTATTGAAAATCAACTGTGCTATAGCCCACAAATTTTTGGGCGGCAAAAATCTAAAATGGTCCAATTACGATGGTTCATACCTATATAAATAGGTTTCGGGACCTATAATCGCTGTGACAATTTCATTTTGATTTCTCGATTATTTCTAAACATTTTTTAGAAAATTCAATTTTATTGAAAATCTACTGTAGTATAGCCCACAAGTTTTTGGGCGGCAAAAATTTAAAATGGTCCGATTACGATGGTTGATACCTCTATCAATAGGTTTCGGGACCTGTAATTGCTGTGACTATTTTCATTTTGATTGCTCGATTATTTCTAAACATTTCTTAGAATACTTAATTTTATTGAAAATCAACTGTGCTATAGCCCACAAGTTTTAGGGCGGCAAAAATCTAAAATGGTCCGATTACCATGGCTGATACCTCTATCAATAGGTTTCGGGACCTGTAATTGCTGTGACAATTTTCATTTTGATTGCTCGATTATTTCTAAACATTTGTTAGAAAATTCAATTTTATTGAAAATCAACTGTGCTATAGCCCACAAATTTTTGGGCGGCAAAAATCTAAAATGGTCCAATTACGATGGTTCATACCTATATAAATAGGTTTCGGGACCTGTAATTGCTGTGACAATTTTCATTTTGATTGCTCGATTATTTCTAAACATTTTTTAAAAATTCAATTTTATTGAAAATCAACTGTGCTAATAAAGCCCACAAGTTTTTGGGCGGCAAAAATTTAAAATGGTCCGATTACGATGGTTGATACCTCTATCAATAGGTTTCGGGACCTGTAATTGCTGTGACAATTTTCATTTTGATTGCTCGATTATTTCTAAACATTTCTTAGAAAATTCAATTTAATTGAAAATTAACTTTGCTATAGCCCACAAATTTTTGGGCGGCAAAAATCTAAAATGGTCCAATTACGATGGTTCATACCTATATAAATAGGTTTCGGGACCTGTAATTGCTGTGACAATTTTCATTTTGATTGCTCGATTATTTCTAAACATTTTTTAGAAAATTCAATTTTATTGAAAATCAACTGTGCTATAGCCCACAAGTTTTTGGGCGGCAAAAATTTAAAATGGTCCGATTACGATGGTTGTTACCTCTATCAATAGGTTTCGGGACCTGTAATTGCTGTGACAATTTTCATTTTGATTGCTCGATTATTTCTAAACATTTCTTAGAAAATTCAATTTTATTGAAAATCAACTGTGCTATAGCCCACAAATTTTTGGGCGGCAAAAATCTAAAATGGTCCAATTACGATGGTTCATACCTATATAAATAGGTTTCGGGACCTGTAATTGCTGTGACAATTTTCATTTTGATTGCTCGATTATTTCTAAACATTTTTTAGAAAATTCAATTTTATTGAAAATCAACTGTGCTATAGCCCACAAGTTTTTGGGCGGCAAAAACTTAAAATGGTCCGATTACGATGGTTGATACCTCTATCAATAGGTTTCGGGACCTGTAATTGCTGTGACAATTTTCATTTTGATTGCTCGATTATTTCTAAATATTTCTTAGAAAATTCAATTTTATTGAAAATCAACTGTGCTATAGCCCACAAGTTTTAGGGCGGCAAAAATCTAAAATGGTCCGATTACCATGGCTGATACCTCTATCAATAGGTTTCGGGACCTGTAATTGCTGTGACAATTTTCATTTTGATTGCTCGATTATTTCTAAACATTTCTTAGAAAATTCAATATTATTTAAAATCAACTGTGCTATAGCCCACACATTTTTGGGCGGCAAAAATCTAAAATGGTCCAATTACGATGGTTCATACCTATATAAATAGGTTTCGGGACCTGTAATTGCTGTGACAATTTTCATTTTGATTGCTCGATTATTTCAAAACATTTTTTAAAAAATTCAATTTTATTGAAAATCAACTGTGCTATAGCCCACAAGTTTTTGGGCGGCAAAAATTTAAAATGGTCCGATTACGATGGTTGATACCTCTATCAATAGGTTTCGGGACCTGTAATTGCTGTGACAAATTTTATTTTGATTGCTCGATTATTTCTAAACATTTCTTAGAAAATTCAATTTTATTGAAAATCAACTGTGCTATAGCCCACAAGTTCTAGGGCGGCAAAAATCTAAAATGGTCCGATTACGATGGTTGATACCTCTATCAATAGGTTTCGGGACCTGTAATCGCTGTGACAATTTTCATTTTGATTGCTCGATTATTTCTAAACATTTCTTAGAAAACTAAATTTTATTGAAAATTAACTGTGCTATAGCCCACAAGTTTTAGGGTGGCAAAAATCTAAAATGGTCCGATTACCATGGCTGATACCTCTATCAATAGGTTTCGGGACCTGTAATTGCTGTGACAATTTTCATTTTGATTGCTCGATTATTTCTAAACATTTCTTAGAAAATTCAATTTTATTGAAAATCAACTGTGCTATAGCCCACAAATTTTTGGGCGGCAAAAATCTAAAATGGTCCAATTACGATGGTTCATACCTATATAAATAGGTTTCGGGACCTGTAATTGCTGTGACAATTTTCATTTTGATTGTTAGATTATTTCTAAACATTTTTTAGAAAATTCAATTTTATTGAAAATCAACTGTGCCCACATGTTTTTTTGCGGCAAAAATTTAAAATGGTCCGATTACGATGGTTGATACCTCTATCAATAGGTTTCGGGACCTGTAATTGCTGTGACAATTTTCATTTTGATTGCTCGATTATTTCTAAACATTTCTTAGAAAACTTAATTTTATTGAAAATCAACTGTGCTATAGCCCACAAGTTTTTGGGCGGCAAAAATTTAAAATGGTCCGATTACGATGGTTGATACCTCTATCAATAGGTTTCGGGACCTGTAATTGCTGTGACAATTTTCATTTTGATTGCTCGATTATTTCTAAACATTTCTTAGAAAATTCAATTTTATTGAAAATCAACTGTGCTATAGCCCACAAATTTTTGGGCGGCAAAAATCTAAAATGGTCCAATTACGATGGTTCATACCTATATAAATAGGTTTCGGGACCTGTAATTGCTGTGACAATTTTCATTTTGATTGTTAGATTATTTCTAAACATTTTTTAGAAAATTCAATTTTATTGAAAATCAACTGTGCCCACATGTTTTTGGGCGGCAAAAATTTAAAATGGTCCGATTACGATGGTTGATACCTCTATCAATAGGTTTCGGGACCTGTAATTGCTGTGACAATTTTCATTTTGATTGCTCGATTATTTCTAAACATTTCTTAGAAAATTCAATTTTATTGAAAATCAACTGTGCTATAGCCCACAAATTTTTGGGCGGCAAAAATCTAAAATGGTTCAATTACGATGGTTCATACCTATATAAATAGGTTTCGGGACCTGTAATTGCTGTAACAATTTTAATTTTGATTGCTCGATTATTTCTAAACATTTTTTAGAAAATTCAATTTTATTGAAAATCAACTGTGCTATATATAGCCCACAAGTTTTTGGGCGGCAAAAATTTAAAATGGTCCGATTACGATAACTGATACCTCTATCAATAGGTTTCGGGACCTGTAATTGCTGTGACAATTTTCATTTTGATTGCTCGATTATTTCTAAACATTTCTTAGAAATTTCAATTTTATTGAAAATCAACTCTGCTATAGCCCACACATTTTTGGGCGGCAAAAATCTAAAATGGTCCAATTACGATGGTTCATACCTATATAAATAGGTTTCGGGACCTGTAATTGCTGTGACAATTTTCATTTTGATTGCTCGATTATTTCTAAACATTTTTTAAAAAATTCAATTTTATTGAAAATCAACTGTGTTATAGCCCACAAGTTTTTGGGCGGCAAAAATTTAAAATGGTCCGATTACGATGGTTGATACCTCTATCAATAGGTTTCGGGACCTGTAATTGCTGTGACAATTTTCAGTTTGATTGCTCGATTATTTCTAAACATTTCTTAGAAAACTTAATTTTATTGAAAATCAACTGTGCTATAGCCCACAAGTTTTAGGGCGGCAAAAATCTAAAATGGTCCGATTACCATGGCTGATACCTCTATCAATAGGTTTCGGGACCTGTAATTGCTGTGACAATTTTCATTTTGATTGCTCGATTATTTCTAAACATTTCTTAGAAAATTCAATTTTATTGAAAATCAACTGTGCTATAGCCCACACATTTTTGGGCGGCAAAAATCTAAAATGGTCCAATTACGATGGTTCATACCTATATAAATAGGTTTCGGGACCTGTAATCGCTGTGACAATTTTCATTTTGATTGCTCGATTATTTCTAAACATTTCTTAGAAAACTAAATTTTATTGAAAATTAACTGTGCTATAGCCCACAAGTTTTAGGGTGGCTAAAATCTAAAATGGTCCGATTACCATGGCTGATACCACTATCAATAGGTTTCGGGACCTGTAATTGCTGTGACAATTTTCATTTTGATTGCTCGATTATTTCTAAACATTTCTTAGAAAATTCAATTTTATTGAAAATCAACTGTGCTATAGCCCACAAATTTTTGGGCGGCAAAAATCTAAAATGGTCCAATTACGATGGTTCATACCTATATAAATAGGTTTCGGGACCTATAATCGCTGTGACAATTTCATTTTGATTTCTCGATTATTTCTAAACATTTTTTAGAAAATTCAATTTTATTGAAAATCTACTGTAGTATAGCCCACAAGTTTTTGGGCGGCAAAAATTTAAAATGGTCCGATTACGATGGTTGATACCTCTATCAATAGGTTTCGGGACCTGTAATTGCTGTGACTATTTTCATTTTGATTGCTCGATTATTTCTAAACATTTCTTAGAATACTTAATTTTATTGAAAATCAACTGTGCTATAGCCCACAAGTTTTAGGGCGGCAAAAATCTAAAATGGTCCGATTACCATGGCTGATACCTCTATCAATAGGTTTCGGGACCTGTAATTGCTGTGACAATTTTCATTTTGATTGCTCGATTATTTCTAAACATTTGTTAGAAAATTCAATTTTATTGAAAATCAACTGTGCTATAGCCCACAAATTTTTGGGCGGCAAAAATCTAAAATGGTCCAATTACGATGGTTCATACCTATATAAATAGGTTTCGGGACCTGTAATTGCTGTGACAATTTTCATTTTGATTGCTTGATTATTTCTAAACATTTTTTAAAAATTCAATTTTATTGAAAATCAACTGTGCTAATAAAGCCCACAAGTTTTTGGGCGGCAAAAATTTAAAATGGTCCGATTACGATGGTTGATACCTCTATCAATAGGTTTCGGGACCTGTAATTGCTGTGACAATTTTCATTTTGATTGCTCGATTATTTCTAAACATTTCTTAGAAAATTCAATTTAATTGAAAATTAACTTTGCTATAGCCCACAAATTTTTGGGCGGCAAAAATCTAAAATGGTCCAATTACGATGGTTCATACCTATATAAATAGGTTTCGGGACCTGTAATTGCTGTGACAATTTTCATTTTGATTGCTCGATTATTTCTAAACATTTTTTAGAAAATTCAATTTTATTGAAAATCAACTGTGCTATAGCCCACAAGTTTTTGGGCGGCAAAAATTTAAAATGGTCCGATTACGATGGTTGTTACCTCTATCAATAGGTTTCGGGACCTGTAATTGCTGTGACAATTTTCATTTTGATTGCTCGATTATTTCTAAACATTTCTTAGAAAATTCAATTTTATTGAAAATCAACTGTGCTATAGCCCACAAATTTTTGGGCGGCAAAAATCTAAAATGGTCCAATTACGATGGTTCATACCTATATAAATAGGTTTCGGGACCTGTAATTGCTGTGACAATTTTCATTTTGATTGCTCGATTATTTCTAAACATTTTTTAGAAAATTCAATTTTATTGAAAATCAACTGTGCTATAGCCCACAAGTTTTTGGGCGGCAAAAACTTAAAATGGTCCGATTACGATGGTTGATACCTCTATCAATAGGTTTCGGGACCTGTAATTGCTGTGACAATTTTCATTTTGATTGCTCGATTATTTCTAAATATTTCTTAGAAAATTCAATTTTATTGAAAATCAACTGTGCTATAGCCCACAAGTTTTAGGGCGGCAAAAATCTAAAATGGTCCGATTACCATGGCTGATACCTCTATCAATAGGTTTCGGGACCTGTAATTGCTGTGACAATTTTCATTTTGATTGCTCGATTAATTCTAAACATTTCTTAGAAAATTCAATATTATTTAAAATCAACTGTGCTATAGCCCACACATTTTTGGGCGGCAAAAATCTAAAATGGTCCAATTACGATGGTTCATACCTATATAAATAGGTTTCGGGACCTGTAATTGCTGTGACAATTTTCATTTTGATTGCTCGATTATTTCAAAACATTTTTTAAAAAATTCAATTTTATTGAAAATCAACTGTGCTATAGCCCACAAGTTTTTGGGCGGCAAAAATTTAAAATGGTCCGATTACGATGGTTGATACCTCTATCAATAGGTTTCGGGACCTGTAATTGCTGTGACAAATTTCATTTTGATTGCTCGATTATTTCTAAACATTTCTTAGAAAATTCAATTTTATTGAAAATCAACTGTGCTATAGCCCACAAGTTTTAGGGCGGCAAAAATCTAAAATGGTCCGATTACGATGGTTGATACCTCTATCAATAGGTTTCGGGACCTGTAATCGCTGTGACAATTTTCATTTTGATTGCTCGATTATTTCTAAACATTTCTTAGAAAACTAAATTTTATTGAAAATTAACTGTGCTATAGCCCACAAGTTTTAGGGTGGCAAAAATCTAAAATGGTCCGATTACCATGGCTGATACCTCTATCAATAGGTTTCGGGACCTGTAATTGCTGTGACAATTTTCATTTTGATTGCTCGATTATTTCTAAACATTTCTTAGAAAATTCAATTTTATTGAAAATCAACTGTGCTATAGCCCACAAATTTTTGGGCGGCAAAAATCTAAAATGGTCCAATTACGATGGTTCATACCTATATAAATAGGTTTCGGGACCTGTAATTGCTGTGACAATTTTCATTTTGATTGTTAGATTATTTCTAAACATTTTTTAGAAAATTCAATTTTATTGAAAATCAACTGTGCCCACATGTTTTTGGGCGGCAAAAATTTAAAATGGTCCGATTACGATGGTTGATACCTCTATCAATAGGTTTCGGGACCTGTAATTGCTGTGACAATTTTCATTTTGATTGCTCGATTATTTCTAAACATTTCTTAGAAAACTTAATTTTATTGAAAATCAACTGTGCTATAGCCCACAAGTTTTTGGGCGGCAAAAATTTAAAATGGTCCAATTACGATGGTTGATACCTCTATCAATAGGTTTCGGGACCTGTAATTGCTGTGACAATTTTCATTTTGATTGCTCGATTATTTCTAAACATTTCTTAGAAAATTCAATTTTATTGAAAATCAACTGTGCTATAGCCCACAAATTTTTGGGCGGCAAAAATCTAAAATGGTCCAATTACGATGGTTCATACCTATATAAATAGGTTTCGGGACCTGTAATTGCTGTGACAATTTTCATTTTGATTGTTAGATTATTTCTAAACATTTTTTAGAAAATTCAATTTTATTGAAAATCAACTGTGCCCACATGTTTTTGGGCGGCAAAAATTTAAAATGGTCCGATTACGATGGTTGATACCTCTATCAATAGGTTTCGGGACCTGTAATTGCTGTGACAATTTTCATTTTGATTGCTCGATTATTTCTAAACATTTCTTAGAAAATTCAATTTTATTGAAAATCAACTGTGCTATAGCCCACAAATTTTTGGGCGGCAAAAATCTAAAATGGTCCAATTTCGATGGTTCATACCTATATAAATAGGTTTCGGGACCTGTAATTGCTGTGACAATTTTCATTTTGATTGTTAGATTATTTCTAAACATTTTTTAGAAAATTCAATTTTATTGAAAATCAACTGTGCCCACATGTTTTTGGGCGGCAAAAATTTAAAATGGTCCGATTACGATGGTTGATACCTCTATCAATAGGTTTCGGGACCTGTAATTGCTGTGACAATTTTCATTTTGATTGCTCGATTATTTCTAAACATTTCTTAGAAAACTTAATTTTATTGAAAATCAACTGTGCTATAGCCCACAAGTTTTTGGGCGGCAAAAATTTAAAATGGTCCGATTAAGATGGTTGATACCTCTATCAATAGGTTTCGGGACCTGTAATTGCTGTGACAATTTTCATTTTGATTGCTCGATTATTTCTAAACATTTCTTAGTCAATTCAATTTTATTGAAAATTAACTGTGCTAGAGCCCACAAGTTTTTTGGCGGAAAAAATTTAAAATGCTCGGATTACGATGGTTGATACTGCTATCAATAGGTTTCGGGACCTGTAATTGCTGTGACAATTTTCATTTTGATTGCTCGATTATTTCTAAACATTTGTTAGAAAAATTAATTTTATTGAAAATTAACTGTGCTATAGCCCACAAGTTTTTGGGCGGCAAAAATCTAAAACGGTCCGATTACGATGGTTGATACTGCTATCAATAAGTTACGGGACCTGTAATTGCTGTGACAATTTTCATTTTGATTGCTCGATTATTTCTAAACATTTCTTAGAAAATTCAGTTTTATTGAAAATTAACTGTGCTATAGCCCACAAGTTTTTGGGAGGCAAAAATTTAAAATGGTCCGATTACGATGGTTGATACCTCTATCAATAGGTTTCGGGACCTGTAATTGCTGTGACAATTTTCATTTTGATTGCTCGATTATTTCTAAACATTTGTTAGAAAAATTAATTTTATTGAAAATTAACTGTGCTATAGCCCACAAGTTTTTGGGCGGCAAAAATCTAAAATGGTCCGATTACGATGGTTGATACTGCTATCAATAGGTTATGGGACCTGTAATTGCTGTGACAATTTTTATTTTGATTGCTCGATTATTTCTAAACATTTTTTAGAAAATTCAATTTTATTGAAAATCAACTGTGCTATAGCCCACAAGTTTTTGGGCGGCAAAAATCTAAAATGGTCCGATTACGATGGTTGATACTGCTATCAATAAGTTACGGGACCTGTAATTGCTGTGACAATTTTCATTTTGATTGCTCGATTATTTCTAAACATTTCATAGAAAATTCAGTTTTATTGAAAATTAACTGTGCTATAGCCCACAAGTTTTTGGGAGGCAAAAATCTAAAATGGTCCAATTACGATGGCTGATACCTCTATCAATAGGTTTCGGGACCTGTAATTACTGTGACAATTTTCATTTTGATTGCTCGATTATTTCTAAACATTTTTTAGAAAATTCAATTTGATTGAAATTCAACTGTGCTATAGCCCACAAGTTTTTGGGCGGCAAAAATCTAAAATGGTCCGATTACGATGGTTGATACCTCTGTCAATAGGTTTCGGGACCTGTAATTGCTGTGACAATTTTCATTTTGATTGCTCGATTATTTCTAAACATTTGTTAGAAAAATTAATTTTATTGAAAATCAACTGTGCTATAGCCCACAAGTTTTAGGGCGGCAAAAATTTAAAATGCTCCGATTACGATGGTTGATACTGCTATCAATAGGTTTCGGGACCTGTAATTGCTGTGACAATTTTCATTTTGATTGCTCGATTATTTCTAAACATTTGTTAGAAAAATTAATTTTATTGAAAATTAACTGTGTATAGCCCACAAGTTTTTGGGCGGCAAAAATTTAAAATGGTCCGATTACGATGGTTGATACTGCTATCAATAGGTTACGGGACCTGTAATTGCTGTGACAATTTTCATTTTGATTGCTCGATTATTTCTAAACATTTTTTAGAAAATTCAATTTTATTGAAAATCAACTGTGCTATAGCCCACAAGTTTTGGGCGGCAAAAATCTAAAATGGTCCGATTACGATGGTTGATACTGCTATCAATAGGTTACGGGACCTGTAATTGCTGTGACAATTTTCATTTTGATTGCTCGATTATTTCTAAACATTTTTTAGAAAATTCAATTTTATTGAAAATCAACTGTGCTATAGCCCACAAGTTTTTGAGAGGCAAACATCTAAAATGGTCCGATTACGAAGGCTGATACCTCTATCAATAGGTTTCGGGACCTGTAATTGCTGTGACAATTTTCATTTTGATTGCTCGATTATTTCTTAAATTTCTTAGAAAATTAATTTTATTGAAAATTAACTGTGCTAGAGCCCACAAGTTTTTGGGCGGAAAAAATTTAAAATGCTCCGATTACGATGGTTGATACTGCTATCAATAGGTTTCGGGACCTGTAATTGCTATGACAATTTTCATTTTGATTGCTCGATTATTTCTAAACATTTCTTAGAAAATTCAATTTTATTGAAAATTAACTTTGCTATAGCCCACAAGTTTTTGGGCGGCAAAAATTTAAATGGTCCAATTACGATGGTTCATACCTCTATCAATAGGTTTCGGGACCTGTAATTGCTGTGACAATTTTCATTTTGATTGCTCGATTATTTCTAAACATTTTTTAGAAAATTCAATTTTATTGAAAATCAACTGTGCTATAGCCCACAAGTTTTTGGGCGGCAAAAATTTAAAATGATCCGATTACGATGGTTGATACCTCTATCAATAGGTTTCGGGACCTGTAATTGCTGTGACAATTTTCATTTTGATTGCTCGATTATTTCTAAACATTTGTTAGAAAAATTAATTTTATTGAAAATTAACTGTGCTATAGCCCACAAGTTTTTGGGCGGCAAAAATCTAAAATGGTCCGATTACGATGGTTGATACTGCTATCAATAGGTTATGGGACCTGTAATTGCTGTGACAATTTTTATTTTGATTGCTCGATTATTTCTAAACATTTTTTAGAAAATTCAATTTTATTGAAAATCAACTGTGCTATAGCCCACAAGTTTTTGGGCGGCAAAAATCTAAAATGGTCCGATTACGATGGTTGATACTGCTATCAATAAGTTACTAGACCTGTAATTGCTGTGACAATTTTCATTTTGATTGCTCGATTATTTCTAAACATTTCTTAGAAAATTCAGTTTTATTGAAAATTAACTGTGCTATAGCCCACAAGTTTTTGGGAGGCAAAAATCTAAAATGGTCCAATTACGATGGCTGATACCTCTATCAATAGGTTTCGGGACCTGTAATTACTGTGACAATTTTCATTTTGATTGCTCGATTATTTCTAAACATTTTTTAGAAAATTAAATTTGATTGAAATTCAACTGTGCTATAGCCCACAAAATTTTTTGGGCGGCAAAAATTTAAAATGGTCCGATTACGATGGTTGATACCTCTGTCAATAGGTTTCGGGACCTGTAATTGCTGTGACAATTTTCATTTTGATTGCTCGATTATTTCTAAACATTTGTTAGAAAAATTAATTTTATTGAAAATCAACTGTGCTATAGCCCACAAGTTTTAGGGCGGCAAAAATTTAAAATGCTCCGATTACGATGGTTGATACTGCTATCAATAGGTTTCGGGACCTGTAATTGCTGTGACAATTTTTATTTTGATTGCTCGATTATTTCTAAACATTTGTTAGAAAAATTAATTTTATTGAAAATTAACTGTGCTATAGCCCACAAGTTTTTGGGCGGCAAAAATCTAAAATGGTCCGATTACGATGGTTGATACTGCTATCAATAGGTTACGGGACCTGTAATTGCTGTGACAATTTTCATTTTGATTGCTCGATTATTTCTAAACATTTTTTAGAAAATTCAATTTTATTGAAAATGAACTGTGCTATAGCCCACAAGTTTTTGAGATGCAAACATCTAAAATGGTCCGATTACGATTGCTGATACCTCTATCAATAGGTTTCGGGACCTGTAATTGCTGTGACAATTTTCATTTTGATTGCTCGATTATTTCTAAACATTTCTCAGAAAAATTAATTTTATTGAAAATTAACTGTGCTATAGCCCACAAGTTTTTGGGCGGCAAAAATCTAAAATGGTCCGATTACGATGGTTGATACCTCTGTCAATAGGTTTCGGGACCTGTAATTGCTGTGACAATTTTCATTTTGATTGCTCGATTATTTCTAAACATTTCTTAGAATATTCAGTTTTATTGAAAATTAACTGTGCTATAGCCCACAAGTTTTTGAGAGGCAAACATCTAAAATGGTCCGATTACGATTGCTGATACCTCTATCAATAGGTTTCGGGACCTGTAATTGCTGTGACAATTTTCATTTTGATTGCTCGATTATTTCTAAACATTTCTCAGAAAAAATAATTTTATTGAAAATTAACTGTGCTATAGCCCACAAGTTTTTGGGCGGCAAAAATCTAAAATGGTCCGATTACGATGGTTGATACCTCTGTCAATAGGTTTCGGGACCTGTAATTGCTGTGACAATTTTCATTTTGATTGCTCGATTATTTCTAAACATTTCTTAGAAAATTCAGTTTTATTGAAAATTAACTGTGTATAGCCCACAAGTTTTTGGGCGGCAAAAATTTAAAATGGTCCGATTACGATGGTTGATACTGCTATCAATAGGTTACGGGACCTGTAATTGCTGTGACAATTTTCATTTTGATTGCTCGATTATTTCTAAACATTTTTTAGAAAATTCAATTTTATTGAAAATCAACTGTGCTATAGCCCACAAGTTTTGGGCGGCAAAAATCTAAAATGGTCCGATTACGATGGTTGATACTGCTATCAATAGGTTACGGGACCTGTAATTGCTGTGACAATTTTCATTTTGATTGCTCGATTATTTCTAAACATTTTTTAGAAAATTCAATTTTATTGAAAATCAACTGTGCTATAGCCCACAAGTTTTTGAGAGGCAAACATCTAAAATGGTCCGATTACGAAGGCTGATACCTCTATCAATAGGTTTCGGGACCTGTAATTGCTGTGACAATTTTCATTTTGATTGCTCGATTATTTCTTAAATTTCTTAGAAAATTAATTTTATTGAAAATTAACTGTGCTAGAGCCCACAAGTTTTTGGGCGGAAAAAATTTAAAATGCTCCGATTACGATGGTTGATACTGCTATCAATAGGTTTCGGGACCTGTAATTGCTATGACAATTTTCATTTTGATTGCTCGATTATTTCTAAACATTTCTTAGAAAATTCAATTTTATTGAAAATTAACTTTGCTATAGCCCACAAGTTTTTGGGCGGCAAAAATTTAAATGGTCCAATTACGATGGTTCATACCTCTATCAATAGGTTTCGGGACCTGTAATTGCTGTGACAATTTTCATTTTGATTGCTCGATTATTTCTAAACATTTTTTAGAAAATTCAATTTTATTGAAAATCAACTGTGCTATAGCCCACAAGTTTTTGGGCGGCAAAAATTTAAAATGGTCCGATTACGATGGTTGATACCTCTATCAATAGGTTTCGGGACCTGTAATTGCTGTGCCAATTTTCATTTTGATTGCTCGATTATTTCTAAACATTTGTTAGAAAAATTAATTTTATTGAAAATTAACTGTGCTATAGCCCACAAGTTTTTGGGCGGCAAAAATCTAAAATGGTCCGATTACGATGGTTGATACTGCTATCAATAGGTTATGGGACCTGTAATTGCTGTGACAATTTTTATTTTGATTGCTCGATTATTTCTAAACATTTTTTAGAAAATTCAATTTTATTGAAAATCAACTGTGCTATAGCCCACAAGTTTTTGGGCGGCAAAAATCTAAAATGGTCCGATTACGATGGTTGATACTGCTATCAATAAGTTACTAGACCTGTAATTGCTGTGACAATTTTCATTTTGATTGCTCGATTATTTCTAAACATTTCTTAGAAAATTCAGTTTTATTGAAAATTAACTGTGCTATAGCCCACAAGTTTTTGGGAGGCAAAAATCTAAAATGGTCCAATTACGATGGCTGATACCTCTATCAATAGGTTTCGGGACCTGTAATTACTGTGACAATTTTCATTTTGATTGCTCGATTATTTCTAAACATTTTTTAGAAAATTAAATTTGATTGAAATTCAACTGTGCTATAGCCCACAAAATTTTTTGGGCGGCAAAAATTTAAAATGGTCCGATTACGATGGTTGATACCTCTGTCAATAGGTTTCGGGACCTGTAATTGCTGTGACAATTTTCATTTTGATTGCTCGATTATTTCTAAACATTTGTTAGAAAAATTAATTTTATTGAAAATCAACTGTGCTATAGCCCACAAGTTTTAGGGCGGCAAAAATTTAAAATGCTCCGATTACGATGGTTGATACTGCTATCAATAGGTTTCGGGACCTGTAATTGCTGTGACAATTTTTATTTTGATTGCTCGATTATTTCTAAACATTTGTTAGAAAAATTAATTTTATTGAAAATTAACTGTGCTATAGCCCACAAGTTTTTGGGCGGCAAAAATCTAAAATGGTCCGATTACGATGGTTGATACTGCTATCAATAGGTTACGGGACCTGTAATTGCTGTGACAATTTTCATTTTGATTGCTCGATTATTTCTAAACATTTTTTAGAAAATTCAATTTTATTGAAAATGAACTGTGCTATAGCCCACAAGTTTTTGAGATGCAAACATCTAAAATGGTCCGATTACGATTGCTGATACCTCTATCAATAGGTTTCGGGACCTGTAATTGCTGTGACAATTTTCATTTTGATTGCTCGATTATTTCTAAACATTTCTCAGAAAAATTAATTTTATTGAAAATTAACTGTGCTATAGCCCACAAGTTTTTGGGCGGCAAAAATCTAAAATGGTCCGATTACGATGGTTGATACCTCTGTCAATAGGTTTCGGGACCTGTAATTGCTGTGACAATTTTCATTTTGATTGCTCGATTATTTCTAAACATTTCTTAGAATATTCAGTTTTATTGAAAATTAACTGTGCTATAGCCCACAAGTTTTTGGGAGGCAAAAATCTAAAATGGTCCAATTACGATGGCTGATACCTCTGTCAATAGGTTTCGGGACCTGTAATTGCTGTGACAATTTTCATTTTGATTGCTCGATTATTTCTAAACATTTTTTAGAAAACTTAATTTTATTGAAAATCAACTGTGCTATAGCCCACAAGTTTTAGGGCGGCAAAAATTTAAAATGCTCCGATTACGATGGTTGATACTGCTATCAATAGGTTTCGGGACCTGTAATTGCTGTGACAATTTTCATTTTGATTGCTCGATTATTTCTAAACATTTGTTAGAAAAATTAATTTTATTGAAAATTAACTGTGCTATAGCCCACAAGTTTTTGGGCGGCTAAAATCTAAAATGGTCCAATTACGATGGCTGATACCTCTATCAATAGGTTTCGGGACCTGTAATTGCTGTGACAATTTTCATTTTGATTGCTCGATTATTTCTTAAATTTCTTAGAAAATTAATTTTATTGAAAATTAACTGTGCTAGAGCCCACAAGTTTTTGGGCGGCAAAAATTTAAAATGCTCCGATTACGATGGTTGATACTGCTATCAATAGGTTTCGGGACCTGTAATTGCTATGACAATTTTCATTTTGATTGCTCGATTATTTCTAAACATTTCTTAGAAAATTCAATTTTATTGAAAATTAACTTTGCTATAGCCCACAAATTTTTGGGTGGCAAAAATCTAAAATGGTCCAATTACGATGGTTCATACCTATATAAATAGGTTTCGGGACCTGTAATTGCTGTGACAATTTTCATTTTGATTGCTCGATTATTTCTAAACATTTTTTAGAAAATTCAATTTTATTGAAAATCAACTGTGCTATAGCCCACACATTTTTGGGCGGCAAAAATTTAAAATGGTCCGATTACGATGGTTGATACATCTATCAATAGGTTTCGGGACCTGTAATTGCTGTGACAATTTTCATTTTGATTGCTCGATTATTTCTAAACATTTGTTAGAAAAATTAATTTTATTGAAAATTAACTGTGCTATAGCCCACAAGTTTTTGGGCGGCAAAAATCTAAAATGGTCCGATTACGATGATTAATACTGCTATCAATAGGTTATGGGACCTGTAATTGCTGTGACAATTTTCATTTTGATTGCTCGATTATTTCTAAACATTTTTTAGATAATTCAATTTTATTGAAAATCAACTGTGCTATAGCCCACAAGTTTTTGGGAGGCAAAAATCTAAAATGGTCCGATTACCATGGCTGATACCTCTATCAATAGGTTTCGGGACCTGTAATTGCTGTGACAATTTTCATTTTGATTGCTCGATTATTTCTAAACATTTGTTAGAAAAATTAATTTTATTGAAAATTAACTGTGCTAGAGCCCACAAGTTTTTGGGAGGAAAAAATTTAAAATGGTCTGATTACGATGGTTGATACTGCTATCAATAGGTTTCGGGACCTGTAATTGCTGTGACAATTTTCATTTTGATTGCTCGATTATTTCTAAACATTTCTTAGAAAATTCAATTTTATTGAAAATCAACTGTGCTATAGCCCACAAGTTTTTGGGCGGCAAAAATTTAAAATGGTCCGATTACGATGGTTGATACCTCTATCAATAGGTTTCGGGACCTGTAATTGCTGTGACAATTTTCATTTTGATTGCTCAATTATTTCTAAACATTTTTTAGAAAAATTAATTTTATTGAAAATCAACTGTGCTATAGCCCACAAGTTTTTGGGCGGCAAAAATTTAAAATGGTCCGATTACGATGGTTGATACCTCTATCAATAGGTTTCGGGACCTGTAATTGCTGTGACAATTTTCATTTTGATTGCTCGATTATTTCTAAACATTTGTTAGAAAAATTAATTTTATTGAAAATTAACTGTGCTATAGCCCACAAGTTTTTGGGCGGCAAAAATCTAAAATGATCCGATTACGATGGTTGATACTGCTATCAATAGGTTATGGGACCTGTAATTGCTGTGACAATTTTTATTTTGATTGCTCGATTATTTCTAAACATTTGTTAGAAAAATTAATTTTATTGAAAATTAACTGTGCTATAGCCCACAAGTTTTTGGGCGGCAAAAATCTAAAATGGTCCGATTACGATGGTTGATACTGCTATCAATAGGTTACGGGACCTGTAATTGCTGTGACAATTTTCATTTTGATTGCTCGATTATTTCTAAACATTTTTTATAAAATTCAATTTTATTGAAAATCTACTGTGCTATAGCCCACAAGTTTTTGGGAGGCAAAAATCTAAAATGGTCCGATTACGATGGCTGATACCTCTATCAATAGGTTTCGGGACCTGTAATTACTGTGACAATTTTCATTTTGATTGCTCAATTATTTCTAAACATTTTTTAGAAAATTCAATTTTATTGAAATTCAACTGTGCTATAGCCCACAAGTTTTTGGGCGGCAAAAATTTAAAATGGTCCGATTACGATGGTTGATACCTCTGTCAATAGGTTTCGGGACCTGTAATTGCTGTGACAATTTTCATTTTGATTGCTCGATTATTTCTAAACATTTGTTAGAAAAATTAAATTTATTGAAAATTAACTGTGCTAGAGCCCACAAGTTTTTGGGCGGAAAAAATTTAAAATGCTCCGATTACGATGGTTGATACTGCTATCAATAGGTTTCGGGACCTGTAATTGCTGTGACAATTTTCATTTTAATTGCTCGATTATTTCTAAACATTTGTTAGAAAAATTAATTTTATTGAAAATTAACTGTGCTATAGCCCACAAGTTTTTGGGCGGCAAAAATTTAAAATGGTCCGATTACGATGGTTGATACCTCTATCAATAGGTTTCGGGACCTGTAATTACTGTGACAATTTTCATTTTGATTGCTCAATTATTTCTAAACATTTTTTAGAAAATTCAATTTTATTGAAATTCAACTGTGCTATAGCCCACAAGTTTTAGGGCGGCAAAAATCTAAAATGGTCCGATTACCATGGCTGATACCTCTATCAATAGGTTTCGGGACCTGTAATTGCTGTGACAATTTTCATTTTGATTGCTCGATTATTTCTAAACATTTGTTAGAAAAATTAATTTTATTGAAAATTAACTGTGCTAGAGCCCACAAGTTTTTGGGAGGAAAAAATTTAAAATGGTCTGATTACGATGGTTGATACTGCTATCAATAGGTTTCGGGACCTGTAATTGCTGTGACAATTTTCATTTTGATTGCTCGATTATTTCTAAACATTTCTTAGAAAATTCAATTTTATTGAAAATCAACTGTGCTATAGCCCACAAGTTTTTGGGCGGCAAAAATTTAAAATGGTCCGATTACGATGGTTGATACCTCTATCAATAGGTTTCGGGACCTGTAATTGCTGTGACAATTTTCATTTTGATTGCTCGATTATTTCTAAACATTTGTTAGAAAAATTAATTTTATTGAAAATTAACTGTGCTATAGCCCACAAGTTTTTGGGCGGCAAAAATCTAAAATGATCCGATTACGATGGTTGATACTGCTATCAATAGGTTATGGGACCTGTAATTGCTGTGACAATTTTTATTTTGATTGCTCGATTATTTCTAAACATTTGTTAGAAAAATTAATTTTATTGAAAATTAACTGTGCTATAGCCCACAAGTTTTTGGGCGGCAAAAATCTAAAATGGTCCGATTACGATGGTTGATACTGCTATCAATAGGTTACGGGACCTGTAATTGCTGTGACAATTTTCATTTTGATTGCTCGATTATTTCTAAACATTTTTTAGAAAATTCAATTTTATTGAAAATCAACTGTGCTATAGCGCACAAGTTTTTGAGAGGCAAACATCTAAAATGGTCCGATTACGAAGGCTGATACCTCTATCAATAGGTTTCGGGACCTGTAATTGCTGTGACAATTTTCATTTTGATTGCTCGATTATTTCTTAAATTTCTTAGAAAATTAATTTTATTGAAAATTAACTGTGCTAGAGCCCACAAGTTTTTGGGCGGAAAAAATTTAAAATGCTCCGATTACGATGGTTGATACTGCTATCAATAGGTTTCGGGACCTGTAATTGCTATGACAATTTTCATTTTGATTGCTCGATTATTTCTAAACATTTCTTAGAAAATTCAATTTTATTGAAAATTAACTTTGCTATAGCCCACAAATTTTTGGGTGGCAAAAATCTAAAATGGTCCAATTACGATGGTTCATACCTATATAAATAGGTTTCGGGACCTGTAATTGCTGTGACAATTTTCATTTTGATTGCTCGATTATTTCTAAACATTTTTTAGAAAATTCAATTTTATTGAAAATCAACTGTGCTATAGCCCACAAGTTTTAGGGTGGCAAAAATCTAAAATGGTCCGATTACCATGGCTGATACCTCTATCAATAGGTTTCGGGACCTGTAATTGCTGTGACAATTTTCATTTTGATTGCTCGATTATTTCTAAACATTTGTTAGAAAAATTAATTTTATTGAAAATTAACTGTGCTATAGCCCACAAGTTTTTGGGCGGCAAAAATTTAAAATGGTCCGATTACGATGGTTGATACCTCTATCAATAGGTTTCGGGACCTGTAATTGCTGTGACAATTTTCATTTTGATTGCTCGATTATTTCTAAACATTTGTTAGAAAAATTAATTTTATTGAAAATTAACTGTGCTATAGCCCACAAGTTTTTGGGCGGCAAAAATCTAAAATGGTCCGATTACGATGGTTAATACTGCTATCAATAGGTTATGGGACCTGTAATTGCTGTGACAATTTTCATTTTGATTGCTCGATTATTTCTAAATATTTTTTAGATAATTCAATTTTATTGAAAATCAACTGTGCTATAGCCCACAAGTTTTTGGGCGGCAAAAATCTAAAATAGTCCGATTACGATGGTTGATACTGCTATCAATAAGTTACGGGACCTGTAATTGCTGTGACAATTTTCATTTTGATTGCTCGATTATTTCTAAACATTTCTTAGAAAATTCAGTTTTATTGAAAATTAACTGTGCTATAGCCCACAAGTTTTTGGGAGGCAAAAATCTAAAATGGTCCGATTACGATGGCTGATACCTCTATCAATAGGTTTCGGGACCTGTAATTACTGTGACAATTTTTATTTTGATTGCTCGATTATTTCTAAACATTTTTTAGAAAATTCAATTTTATTGAAATTCAACTGTGCTATAGCCCACAAGTTTTTGGGCGGCAAAAATTTAAAATGGTCCGATTACGATGGTTGATACCTCTGTCAATAGGTTTCGGGACCTGTAATTGCTGTGACAATTTTCATTTTGATTGCTCGATTATTTCTAAACATTTGTTAGAAAAATTAATTTTATTGAAAATTAACTGTGCTAGAGCCCACAAGTTTTTGGGCGGAAAAAATTTAAAATGCTCCGATTACGATGGTTGATACTGCTATCAATAGGTTTCGGGACCTGTAATTGCTGTGACAATTTTCATTTTGATTGCTCGATTATTTCTAAACATTTGTTAGAAAAATTAATTTTATTGAAAATTAACTGTGCTATAGCCCACAAGTTTTAGGGTGGCAAAAATCTAAAATGGTCCGATTACCATGGCTGATACTGCTATCAATAGGTTTCGGGACCTGTAATTGCTGTGACAATTTTCATTTTGATTGCTCGATTATTTCTAAACATTTCTTAGAAAATTCAATTTTATTGAAAATTAACTGTGCTAGAGCCTACAAGTTTTTGGGCGGAAAAAATTTAAAATGCTCCGATTACGATGGTTGATATGGCTATCAATAGGTTTCGGGACCTGTAATTGCTGTGACAATTTTCATTTTGATTGCTCGATTATTTCTAAACATTTGTTAGAAAAATTAATTTTATTGAAAATTAACTGTGCTAGAGCCCACAAGTTTTTGGGCGGAAAAAATTTAAAATGCTCCGATTACGATGGTTGATACTGCTATCAATAGGTTTCGGGACCTGTAATTGCTGTGACAATTTTCATTTTGATTGCTCGATTATTTCTAAACATTTCTTAGAAAATTCAATTTTATTGAAAATCAACTGTGCTATAGCCCACAAGTTTTTGGGCGGCAAAAATTTAAAATGGTCCGATTACGATGGTTGATACCTCTATCAATAGGTTTCGGGACCTGTAATTGCTGTGACAATTTTCATTTTGATTGCTCGATTATTTCTAAACATTTGTTAGAAAAATTAATTTTATTGAAAATTAACTGTGCTATAGCCCACAAGTTTTTGGGCGGCAAAAATCTAAAATGGTCCGATTACGATGGTTAATACTGCTATCAATAGGTTATGGGACCTGTAATTGCTGTGACAATTTTCATTTTGATTGCTCGATTATTTCTAAACATTTTTTAGATAATTCAATTTTATTGAAAATCAACTGTGCTATAGCCCACAAGTTTTTGGGCGGCAAAAATCTAAAATGGTCCGATTACGATGGTTGATACTGCTATCAATAAGTTACGGGACCTGTAATTGCTGTGACAATTTTCATTTTGATTGCTCGATTATTTCTAAACATTTCTTAGAAAATTCAGTTTTATTGAAAATTAACTGTGCTATAGCCCACAAGTTTTTGGGAGGCAAAAATCTAAAATAGTCCGATTACGATGGCTGATACCTCTATCAATAGGTTTCGGGACCTGTAATTACTGTGACAATTTTCATTTTGATTGCTCGATTATTTCTAAACATTTTTTAGAAAATTCAATTTTATTGAAATTCAACTGTGCTATAGCCCACAAGTTTTTGGGCGGCAAAAATTTAAAATGGTCCGATTACGATGGTTGATACCTCTGTCAATAGGTTTCGGGACCTGTAATTGCTGTGACAATTTTCATTTTGATTGCTCGATTATTTCTAAACATTTGTTAGAAAAATTAATTTTATTGAAAATTAACTGTGCTAGAGCCCACAAGTTTTTGGGTGGAAAAAATTTAAAATGCTCCGATTACGATGGTTGATACTGCTATCAATAGGTTTCGGGACCTGTAATTGCTGTGACAATTTTCATTTTGATTGCTCGATTATTTCTAAACATTTGTTAGAAAAATTAATTTTATTGAAAATTAACTGTGCTATAGCCCACAAGTTTTAGGGTGGCAAAAATCTAAAATGGTCCGATTACCATGGCTGATACCTCTATCAATAGGTTTCGGGACCTGTAATTGCTGTGACAATTTTCATTTTGATTGCTCGATTATTTCTAAACATTTCTTAGAAAATTCAATTTTATTGAAAATTAACTGTGCTAGAGCCCACAAGTTTTTGGGCGGAAAAAATTTAAAATGCTCCGATTACGATGGTTGATATGGCTATCAATAGGTTTCGGGACCTGTAATTGCTGTGACAATTTTCATTTTGATTGCTCGATTATTTCTAAACATTTGTTAGAAAAATTAATTTTATTGAAAATTAACTGTGCTAGAGCCCACAAGTTTTTGGGCGGAAAAAATTTAAAATGCTCCGAATACTATGGTTGATACTGCTATCAATAGGTTTCGGGACCTGTAATTGCTGTGACAATTTTCATTTTGATTGCTCGATTATTTCTAAACATTTCTTAGAAAATTCAATTTTATTGAAAATCAACTGTGCTATAGCCCACAAGTTTTTGGGCGGCAAAAATTTAAAATGGTCCGATTACGATGGTTGATACCTCTATCAATAGGTTTCGGGACCTGTAATTGCTGTGACAATTTTCATTTTGATTGCTCGATTATTTCTAAACATTTGTTAGAAAAATTAATTTTATTGAAAATTAACTGTGCTATAGCCCACAAGTTTTTGGGCGGCAAAAATCTAAAATGGTCCGATTACGATGGTTGATACTGCTATCAATAGGTTATGGGACCTGTAATTGCTGTGACAATTTTTATTTTGATTGCTCGATTATTTCTAAACATTTTTTAGAAAATTCAATTTTATTGAAAATCAACTGTGCTATAGCCCACAAGTTTTTGGGCGGCAAAAATCTAAAATGGTCCGATTACGATGGTTGATACTGCTATCAATAAGTTACGGGACCTGTAATTGCTGTGAAAATTTTTATTTTGATTGCTCGATTATTTCTAAACATTTCTTAGAAAATTCAGTTTTATTGAAAATTAACTGTGCTATAGCCCACAAGTTTTTGGGAGGCAAAAATCTAAAATGGTCCGATTACGATGGCTGATACCTCTATCAATAGGTTTCGGGACCTGTAATTACTGTGACAATTTTCATTTTGATTGCTCGATTATTTCTAAACATTTTTTAGAAAATTCAATTTGATTGAAATTCAACTGTGCTATAGCCCACAAGTTTTTGGGCGGCAAAAATTTAAAATGGTCCGATTACGATGGTTGATACCTCTGTCAATAGGTTTCGGGACCTGTAATTGCTGTGAAAATTTTCATTTTGATTGCTCGATTATTTCTAAACATTTGTTAGAAAAATTAATTTTATTGAAAATCAACGGTGCTATAGCCCACAAGTTTTAGGGCGGCAAAAATTTAAAATGCTCCGATTACGATGGTTGATACTGCTATCAATAGGTTTCGGGACCTGTAATTGCTGTGACAATTTTCATTTTGATTGCTCGATTATTTCTAAACATTTGTTAGAAAATTTAATTTTATTGAAAATTAACTGTGCTATAGCCCACAAGTTTTTGGGCGGCAAAAATCTAAAATGGTCCGATTACGATGGTTGATACTGCTATCAATAGGTTACGGGACCTGTAATTGCTGTGACAATTTTCATTTTGATTGCTCGATTATTTCTAAACATTTTTTAGAAAATTCAATTTTATTGAAAATCAACTGTGCTATAGCCCACAAGTTTTTGAGAGGCAAACATCTAAAATGGTCCGATTACGATTGCTGATACCTCTATCAATAGGTTTCGGGACCTGTAATTGCTGTGACAATTTTCATTTTGATTGCTCGATTATTTCTAAACATTTCTCAGAAAAATTAATTTTATTGAAAATTAACTGTGCTATAGCCCACAAGTTTTTGGGCGGCAAAAATCTAAAATGGTCCGATTACGATGGTTGATACCTCTGTCAATAGGTTTCGGGACCTGTAATTGCTGTGACAATTTTCATTTTGATTGCTCGATTATTTCTAAACATTTCTTAGAAAATTCAGTTTTATTGAAAATTAACTGTGCTATAGCCCACAAGTTTTTGGGAGGCAAAAATCTAAAATGGTCCGATTACGATGGCTGATACCTCTATCAATAGGTTTCGGGACCTGTAATTACTGTGACAATTTTCATTTTGATTGCTCGATTATTTCTAAACATTTTTTAGAAAATTCAATTTTATTGAAATTCAACTGTGCTATAGCCCACAAGTTTTTGGGCGGCAAAAATTTAAAATGGTCCGATTACGATGGTTGATACCTCTGTCAATAGGTTTCGGGACCTGTAATTGCTGTGACAATTTTCATTTTGATTGCTCGATTATTTCTAAACATTTGTTAGAAAAATTAATTTTATTGAAAATTAACTGTGCTAGAGCCCACAAGTTTTTGGGCGGAAAAAATTTAAAATGCTCCGATTACGATGGTTGATACTGCTATCAATAGGTTTCGGGACCTGTAATTGCTGTGACAATTTTCATTTTGATTGCTCGATTATTTCTAAACATTTGTTAGAAAAATTAATTTTATTGAAAATTAACTGTGCTATAGCCCACAAGTTTTAGGGTGGCAAAAATCTAAAATGGTCCGATTACCATGGCTGATACCTCTATCAATAGGTTTCGGGACCTGTAATTGCTGTGACAATTTTCATTTTGATTGCTCGATTATTTCTAAACATTTCTTAGAAAATTCAATTTTATTGAAAATTAACTGTGCTAGAGCCCACAAGTTTTTGGGCGGAAAAAATTTAAAATGCTCCGATTACGATGGTTGATATGGCTATCAATAGGTTTCGGGACCTGTAATTGCTGTGACAATTTTCATTTTGATTGCTCGATTATTTCTAAACATTTGTTAGAAAAATTAATTTTATTAAAAATTAACTGTGCTAGAACCCACAAGTTTTTGGGCGGAAAAAATTTAAAATGCTACGATTACGATGGTTGATACTGCTATCAATAGGTTTCGGGACCTGTAATTGCTGTGACAATTTTCATTTTGATTGCTCGGTTATTTCTAAACATTTGTTAGAAAAATTAATTTTATTGAAAATTAACTGTGCTATAGCCCACAAGTTTTTGGGTGGCAAAAATCTAAAATGGTCCGATTACCATGGCTGGTACCTCTATCAATAGGTTTCGGGACCTGTAATTGCTGTGACAATTTTCATTTTGATTGCTCGATTATTTCTAAACATTTCTTAGAAAATTCAATTTTATTGAAAATTAACTGTGCTAGAGCCCACAAGTTTTTGGGCGGAAAAAATTTAAAATGCTCCGATTACGATGGTTGATACTGCTATCAATAGGTTACGGGACATGTAATTGCTGTGACAATTTTCATTTTGATTGCTCGATTATTTCTAAACATTTTTTAGAAAATTCAATTTTATTGAAAATCAACTGTGCTATAGCCCACAAGTTTTTGAGAGGCAAACATCTAAAATGGTCCGATTACGATTGCTGATACCTCTATCAATAGGTTTCGGGACCTGTAATTGCTGTGACAATTTTCATTTTGATTGCTCGATTATTTCTAAACATTTCTTAGAAAACTAAATTTTATTGAAAATTAACTGTGCTATAGCCCACAAGTTTTAGGGTGGCAAAAGTCTAAAATGGTCCGATTACGAAGGCTGATACCTCTATCAATAGGTTTCGGGACCTGTAATTGCTGTGACAATTTTCATTTTGATTGCTCGATTATTTCTAAAATTTCTTAGAAAATTAATTTTATTGAAAATTAACTGTGCTAGAGCCCACAAGTTTTTGGGCGGAAAAAATTTAAAATGCTCCGATTACGATGGTTGATACTGCTATCAATAGGTTTCGGGACCTGTAATTGCTATGACAATTTTCAATTTGATTGCTCGATTATTTCTAAACATTTCTTAGAAAATTCAATTTTATTGAAAATTAACTTTGCTATAGCCCACAAATTTTTGGGTGGCAAAAATCTAAAATGGTCCAATTACGATGGTTCATACCTATATAAATAGGTTTCGGGACCTGTAATTGCTGTGACAATTTTCATTTTGATTGCTCGATTATTTCTAAACATTTTTTAGAAAATTCAATTTTATTGAAAATCAACTGTGCTATAGCCCACAAGTTTTTGGGCGGCAAAAATTTAAAATGGTCCGATTATGATGGTTGATACCTCTATCAATAGGTTTCGGGACCTGTAATTGCTGTGACAATTTTCATTTTGATTGCTCGATTATTTCTAAACATTTGTTAGAAAAATTAATTTTATTGAAAATTAACTGTGTTATAGCCCACAAGTTTTTGGGCGGCAAAAATCTAAAATGGTCCGATTACGATGGTTGATACTGCTATCAATAGGTTATGGGACCTGTAATTGCTGTGACAATTTTCATTTTGATTGCTCGATTATTTCTAAACATTTCTTAGAAAATTCAGTTTTATTGAAAATTAACTGTGCTATAGCCCACAAGTTTTTGGGAGGCAAAAATCTAAAATGGTCCGATTACGATGGCTGATACCTCTATCAATAGGTTTCGGGACCTGTAATTACTGTGACAATTTTCATTTTGATTGCTCGATTATTTCTAAACATTTTTTAGAAAATTCAATTTTATTGAAAATCAACTGTGCTATAGCCCACAAGTTTTTGGGCGGCAAAAGTCTAAAATGGTCCGATTACGATGGTTGATACCTCTGTCAATAGGTTTCGGGACCTGTAATGGCTGTGACAATTTTCATTTTGATTGCTCGATTATTTCTAAACATTTTTTAGAAAACTTAATTTTATTGAAAATCAACTGTGCTATAGCCCACAAGTTTTAGGGCGGCAAAAATCTAAAATGGTCCGATTACCATGGCTGATACCTCTATCAATAGGTTTCGGGACCTGTAATTGCTGTGACAATTTTCATTTTGATTGCTCGATTATTTCTAAATATTTGTTAGAAAATTCAATTTTATTGAAAATTAACTGTGCTAGAGCCCACAAGTTTTTGGGCGGAAAAAATTTAAAATGCTCCGATTACGATGGTTGATACTGCTATCAATAGGTTTCGGGACCTGTAATTGCTATGACAATTTTCCTTTTGATTGCTCGATTATTTCTAAACATTTGTTAGAAAAATTAATTTTATTGAAAATTAACTGTGCTATAGCCCACAAGTTTTTGGGCGGCAAAAATCTAAAATGGTCCGATTACAATGGTTGATACTGCTATCAATAGGTTACGGGACCTGTAATTGCTGTGACAATTTTCATTTTGATTGCTCGATTATTTCTAAACATTTTTTAGAAAATTCAATTTTATTGAAAATCAACTGTGCTATAGCCCACAAGTTTTAGGGTGGCAAAAGTCTAATATGGTCCGATTACGAAGGCTGATACCTCTATCAATAGGTTTCGGGACCTGTAATTGCTGTGACAATTTTCATTTTGATTGCTCGATTATTTCTAAAATTTCTTAGAAAATTAATTTTATTGAAAATTAACTGTGCTATAGCCCACAAGTTTTTGGGCGGCAAAAATCTAAAATGGTCCGATTACGATGGTTGATACTGCTATCAATAGGTTTCGGGACCTGTAATTGCTGTGACAATTTTCATTTTGATTGCTCGATTATTTCTAAACATTTCTTAGAAAATTCAATTTTATTGAAAATCAACTGTGCTATAGCCCACAAGTTTTTGGGAGGCAAAAATCTCAAATGGTCCGATTACGATGGCTGATACCTCTATCAATAGGTTTCGGGACCTGTAATTACTGTGACAATTGTCATTTTGATTGCTCGATTATTTCTAAACATTTTTTAGAAAATTCAATTTTATTGAAAATCAACTGTGCTATAGCCCACAAGTTTTTGGGCGGCAAAAATCTAAAATGGTCCGATTACGATGGTTGATACGTCTGTCAATAGGTTTCGGGACCTGTAATTGCTGTGACAATTTTCATTTTGATTGCTCGATTATTTCTAAACATTTCTTAGAAAATTCAATTTTATTGAAAATTAACTTTGCTATAGCCCACAAATTTTTGGGCGGCAACAATCTAAAATGGTCCAATTACGATGGTTCATACCTATATAAATAGGTTTCGTGACCTGTAATTGCTGTGACAATTTTCATTTTGATTGCTCGATTATTTCTAAACATTTTTTAGAAAATTCAATTTTATTGAAAATCAACTGTGCTATAGCCCACAAGTTTTTGGGCGGCAAAAATTTAAAATGGTCCGATTACGATGGTTGATACCTCTATCAATAGGTTTCGGGACCTGTAATTGCTGTGACAATTTTCATTTTGATTGCTCGATTATTTCTAAACATTTTTTAGAAAATTCAATTTTATTGAAAATCAACTGTGCTATAGCCCACAAGTTTTAGGGCGGCAAAAATCTAAAATGGTCCGATTACCATGGCTGATACCTCTATCAATAGGTTACGGGACCTGTAATTGCTGTGACAATTTTCATTTTGATTGCTCGATTATTTCTAAACATTTCTTAGAAAATTCAATTTTATTGAAAATCCACTGTGCTATAGCCCACAAATTTTTGGGCGGCAAAAATCTAAAATGGTCCAATCACGATGGTTCATACCTATATAAATAGTTTTCGGGACCTGTAATTGCTGGGACAATTTTCATTTTGATTGCTCGATTATTTCTAAACATTTCTTAGAAAATTAAATTTTATTGAAAATTAACTTTGCTATAGCCCACAAATTTTTGGGTGGCAAAAATCTAAAATGGTCCAATTACGATGGTTCATACCTATATAAATAGGTTTCGGGACCTGTAATTGCTGTGACAATTTTCATTTTGATTGCTCGATTATTTCTAAACATTTTTTAGAAAATTCAATTTTATTGAAAATCAACTGTGCTATAGCCCACAAGTTTTTGGGCGGCAAAAATTTAAAATGGTCCGATTACGATGGTTGATACCTCTATCAATAGGTTTCGGGACCTGTAATTGCTATGACAATTTTCATTTTGATTGCTCGATTATTTCTAAACATTTCTTAGAAAATTCAATTTTATTGAAAATTAACTTTGCTATAGCCCACAAGTTTTTGGGTGGCAAAAATCTAAAATGGTCCAATTACGATGGTTCATACCTATATAAATAGGTTTCGGGACCTGTAATTGCTGTGACAATTTTCATTTTGATTGCTCGATTATTTCTAAACATTTTTTAGAAAATTCAATTTTATTGAAAATCAACTGTGCTATAGCCCACAAGTTTTTGGGCGGCAAAAATTTAAAATGGTCCGATTACGATGGTTGATACCTCTATCAATAGGTTTCGGGACCTGTAATTGCTGTGACAATTTTCATTTTGATTGCTCGATTATTTCTAAACATTTGTTAGAAAAATTAATTTTATTGAAAATTAACTGTGCTATAGCCCACAAGTTTTTGGGCGGCAAAAATCTAAAATGGTCCGATTACGATGGTTAATACTGCTATCAATAGGTTATGGGACCTGTAATTGCTGTGACAATTTTCATTTTGATTGCTCGATTATTTCTAAACATTTTTTAGAAAATTCAATTTTATTGAAAATCAACTGTGCTATAGCCCACAAGTTTTTGGGCGGCAAAAATCTAAAATGGTCCGATTACGATGGTTGATACTGCTATCAATAAGTTACGGGACCTGTAATTGCTGTGACAATTTTCATTTTGATTGCTCGATTATTTCTAATCATTTCTTAGAAAATTCAGTTTTATTGAAAATTAACTGTGCTATAGCCCACAAGTTTTTGGGCGGCAAAAATCTAAAATGGTCCGATTACGATGGCTGATACCTCTATCAATAGGTTTCGGGACCTGTAATTACTGTGACAATTTTCATTTTGATTGCTCGATTATTTCTAAACATTTTTTAGAAAATTCAATTTTATTGAAATTCAACTGTGCTATAGCCCACAAGTTTTTGGGCGGCAAAAATTTAAAATGGTCCGATTACGATGGTTGATACCTCTGTCAATAGGTTTCGGGACCTGTAATTGCTGTGACAATTTTCATTTTGATTGCTCGATTATTTCTAAACATTTGTTAGAAAAATTAATTTTATTGAAAATCAACTGTGCTAGAGCCCACAAGTTTTTGGGCGGAAAAAATTTAAAATGCTCCGATTACGATGGTTGATACTGCTATCAATAGGTTTCGGGACCTGTAATTGCTGTGACAATTTTTATTTTGATTGCTCGATTATTTCTAAATATTTGTTAGAAAAATTAATTTTATTGAAAATTAACTGTGCTATAGCCCACAAATTTTAGGGTGGCAAAAATCTAAAATGGTCCGATTACCATGGCTGATACCTCTATCAATAGGTTTCGGGACCTGTAATTGCTGTGACAATTTTTATTTTGATTGCTCGATTATTTCTAAACATTTCTTAGAAAATTCAATTTTATTGAAAATTAACTGTGCTAGAGCCCCAAGTTTTTGGGCGGAAAAAATTTAAAATGCTCCGATTACGATGGTTGATACTGCTATCAATAGGTTTCGGGACCTGTAATTGCTGTGACAATTTTCATTTTGATTGCTCGATTATTTCTAAACATTTGTTAGAAAAATTAATTTTATTGAAAATTAACTGTGCTAGAGCCCACAAGTTTTTGGGCGGAAAAAATCTAAAATGCTCCGATTACGATGGTTGATACTGCTATCAATAGGTTACGGGACCTGTAATTGCTGTGACAATTTTCATTTTGATTGCTCGATTATTTCTAAACATTTTTTAGAAAATTCAATTTTATTGAAAACCAACTGTGCTATAGCCCACAAGTTTTTGAGAGGCAAACATCTAAAATGGTCCGATTACGATTGCTGATACCTCTATCAATAGGTTTCGGGACCTGTAATTGCTGTGACAATTTTCATTTTGATTGCTCGATTATTTCTAAACATTTCTTAGAAAACTAAATTTTATTGAAAATTAACTGTGCTATAGCCCACAAGTTTTAGGGTGGCAAAAGTCTAAAATGGTCCGATTACGAAGGCTGATACCTCTATCAATAGGTTTCGGGACCTGTAATTGCTGTGACAATTTTCATTTTGATTGCTCGATTATTTCTAAAATTTCTTAGAAAATTAATTTTATTGAAAATTAACTGTGCTAGAGCCCACAAGTTTTTGGGCGGAAAAAATTTAAAATGCTCCGATTACGATGGTTGATACTGCTATCAATAGGTTTCGGGACCTGTAATTGCTATGACAATTTCCAATTTGATTGCTCGATTATTTCTAAACATTTGTTAGAAAAATTAATTTTATTGAAAATTAACTGTGCTATAGCCCACAAGTTTTTGGGCGGCAAAAATCTAAAATGGTCCGATTACGATGGCTAATACTGCTATCAATAGGTTATGGGACCTGTAATTGCTGTGACAATTTTCATTTTGATTGCTCGATTATTTCTAAACATTTTTTAGAAAATTCAATTTTATTGAAAATCAACTGTGCTATAGCCCACAAGTTTTTGGGCGGCAAAAATCTAAAATGGTCCGATTACGATGGTTGATACTGCTATCAATATGTTACGGGACCTGTAATTGCTGTGACAATTTTCATTTTGATTGCTCGATTATTTCTAATCATTTCTTAGAAAATTCAGTTTTATTGAAAATTAACTGTGCTATAGCCCACAAGTTTTTGGGAGGCAAAAATCTAAAATGGTCCGATTACGATGGCTGATACCTCTATCAATAGGTTTCGGGACCTGTAATTACTGTGACAATTTTCATTTTGATTGCTCGATTATT
Source organism: Tipula vernalis (assembly GCA_958295665.1). Taxonomy (NCBI): domain Eukaryota; kingdom Metazoa; phylum Arthropoda; class Insecta; order Diptera; family Tipulidae; genus Tipula; species Tipula vernalis. The sequence continues at coordinate 379,509,422 of OY282559.1, forward strand.
TCTAAACATTTTTTAGAAAATTCAATTTTATTGAAATTCAACTGTGCTATAGCCCACAAGTTTTTGGGCGGCAAAAATTTAAAATGGTCCGATTACGATGGTTGATACCTCTGTCAATAGGTTTCGGGACCTGTAATTGCTGTGACAATTTTCATTTTGATTGCTCGATTATTTCTAAACATTTGTTAGAAAAATTAATTTTATTGAAAATTAACTGTGCTAGAGCCCACAAGTTTTTGGGCGGAAAAAATTTAAAATGCTCCGATTACGATGGTTGATACTGCTATCAATAGGTTTCGGGACCTGTAATTGCTGTGACAATTTTCATTTTGATTGCTCGATTATTTCTAAACATTTTTTAGAAAATTCAATTTTATTGAAAACCAACTGTGCTATAGCCCACAAGTTTTTGAGAGGCAAACATCTAAAATGGTCCGATTACGATTGCTGATACCTCTATCAATAGGTTTCGGGACCTGTAATTGCTGTGACAATTTTCATTTTGATTGCTCGATTATTTCTAAACATTTCTTAGAAAACTAAATTTTATTGAAAATTAACTGTGCTATAGCCCACAAGTTTTAGGGTGGCAAAAGTCTAAAATGGTCCGATTACGAAGGCTGATACCTCTATCAATAGGTTTCGGGACCTGTAATTGCTGTGACAATTTTCATTTTGATTGCTCGATTATTTCTAAAATTTCTTAGAAAATTAATTTTATTGAAAATTAACTGTGGTAGGGCCCACAAGTTTTTGGGCGGAAAAAATTTAAAATGGTCCGATTACGATGGTTGATACTGCTATCAATAGGTTTCGGGACCTGTAATTGCTATGACAATTTTCAATTTGATTGCTCGATTATTTCTAAACATTTCTTAGAAAATTCAATTTTATTGAAAATTAACTTTGCTATAGCCCACAAATTTTTGGGTGGCAAAAATCTAAAATGGTCCAATTACGATGGTTCATACCTATATAAATAGGTTTCGGGACCTGTAATTGCTGTGACAATTTTCATTTTGATTGCTCGATTATTTCTAAACATTTTTTAGAAAATTCAATTTTATTGAAAATCAACTGTGCTATAGTCCACAAGTTTTTGGGCGGCAAAAATTTAAAATGGTCCGATTACGATGGTTGATACCTCTATCAAAAGTTTTCGGGACCTGTAATTGCTGTGACAATTTTCGTTTTGATTGCTCGATTATTTCTAAACATTTGTTAGAAAAATTAATTTTATTGAAAATTAACTGTGTTATAGCCCACAAGTTTTTGGGCGGCAAAAATCTAAAATGGTCCGATTACGATGGTTGATACTGCTATCAATAGGTTATGGGACCTGTAATTGCTGTGACAATTTTCATTTTGATTGCTCGATTATTTCTAAACATTTCTTAGAAAATTCAGTTTTATTGAAAATTAACTGTGCTATAGCCCACAATTATTTGGGAGGCAAAAATCTAAAATGGTCCGATTACGATGGCTGATACCTCTATCAATAGGTTTCGGGACCTGTAATTACTGTGACAATTTTCATTTTGATTGCCCGATTATTTCTAAACATTTTTTAGAAAATTCAATTTTATTGAAATTCAACTGTGCTATAGCCCACAAGTTTTTGGGCGGCAAAAGTCTAAAATGGTCCGATTACGATGGTTGATACCTCTGTCAATAGGTTTCGGGACCTGTAATTGCTGTGACAATTTTCATTTTGATTGCTCGATTATTTCTAAACATTTTTTAGAAAAATTAATTTTATTGAAAATTAACTGTGCTATAGCCCACAAGTTTTTGGGCGGCAAAAATCTAAAATGGTCCGATTACGATGGTTGATACTGCTATCAATAGGTTACGGGACCTGTAATTGCTGTGACAATTTTCATTTTGATTGCTCGATTATTTCTAAACATTTTTTAGAAAATTCAATTTTATTGAAAATCAACTGTGCTATAGCCCACAAGTTTTAGGGTGGCAAAAGTCTAAAATGGTCCGATTACGAAGGCTGATACCTCTATCAATAGGTTTCGGGACCTGTAATTGCTGTGACAATTTTCATTTTGATTGCTCGATTATTTCTAAAATTTCTTAGAAAATTAATTTTATTGAAAATTAACTGTGCTATAGCCCACAAGTTTTTGGGCGGCAAAAATCTAAAATGGTCCGATTACGATGGTTGATACTGCTATCAATAGGTTTCGGGACCTGTAATTGCTGTGACAATTTTCATTTTGATTGCTCGATTATTTCTAAACATTTCTTAGAAAATTCAATTTTATTGAAAATCAACTGTGCTATAGCCCACAAGTTTTTGGGAGGCAAAAATCTCAAATGGTCCGATTACGATGGCTGATACCTCTATCATTAGGTTTCGGGACCTGTAATTACTGTGACAATTGTCATTTTGATTGCTCGATTATTTCTAAACATTTTTTAGAAAATTCATTTTTATTGAAAATCAACTGTGCTATAGCCCACAAGTTTTTGGGCGGCAAAAATCTAAAATGGTCCGATTACGATGGTTGATACCTCTGTCAATAGGTTTCGGGACCTGTAATTGCTGTGACAATTTTCATTTTGATTGCTCGATTATTTCTAAACATTTCTTAGAAAATTCAATTTTATTGAAAATTAACTTTGCTATAGCCCACAAATTTTTGGGCGGCAAAAATCTAAAATGGTCCAATTACGATGGTTCATACCTATATAAATAGGTTTCGGGACCTGTAATTGCTGTGACAATTTTCATTTTGATTGCTCGATTATTTCTAAACATTTTTTAGAAAATTCAATTTTATTGAAAATCAACTGTGCTATAGCCCACAAGTTTTTGGGCGGCAAAAATTTAAAATGGTCCGATTACGATGGTTGATACCTCTATCAATAGGTTTCGGGACCTGTAATTGCTGTGACAATTTTCATTTTGATTGCTCGATTATTTCTAAACATTTTTTAGAAAATTCAATTTTATTGAAAATCAACTGTGCTATAGCCCACAAGTTTTAGGGCGGCAAAAATCTAAAATGGTCCGATTACCATGGCTGATACCTCTATCAATAGGTTACGGGACCTGTAATTGCTGTGACAATTTTCATTTTGATTGCTCGATTATTTCTAAACATTTCTTAGAAAATTCAATTTTATTGAAAATCAACTGTGCTATAGCCCACAAATTTTTGGGCGGCAAAAATCTAAAATGGTCCAATCACGATGGTTCATACCTATATAAATAGTTTTCGGGACCTGTAATTGCTGTGACAATTTTCATTTTGATTGCTCGATTATTTCTAAACCTTTTTTTAGAAAATTCAATTTTATTGAAAATCAACTGTGCTATAGCCCACAAGTTTTTGGGCGGCAAAATTCTAAAATGGTCCGATTACGATGGTTGATACCTCTATCAATAGGTTTCGGGACCTGTAATCGCTGTGACAATTTTCATTTTGATTGCTCGATTATTTCAAAACATTTGTTAGAAAATTCAATTTTATGGAAAATTAACTGTGCTATAGCCCACAAGTTTTAGGGTGGCAAAAATCTAAAATGGTCCGATTACCATGGCTGATACCTCTATCAATAGGTTTTGGGACCTGTAATTGCTGTGACAATTTTCATTTTGATTGCTCGATTATTTCTAAACATTTCTTAGAAAATTCAATTTTATTGAAAATCAACTGTGCTATAGCCCACAAATTTTTGGGCGGCAAAAATCTAAAATGGTCCAATTACGATGGTTCATACCTATATAAATAGGTTTCGGGACCTGTAATTGCTGTGACAATTTTCATTTTGATTGCTCGATTATTTCTAAACATTTTTTAGAAAATTCAATTTTATTGAAAATCAACTGTGCTATAGCCCACAAGTTTTTGGGCTGCAAAAATTTAAAATGGTCCGATTACGATGGTTGATACCTCTATCAATAGGTTTCGGGACCTGTAATTGCTGTGACAATTTTCATTTTGATTGCTCGATTATTTCTAAACATTTCTTAGAAAACTTAATTTTATTGAAAATCAACTGTGCTATAGCCCACAAGTTTTAGGGCGGCAAAAATCTAAAATGGTCCGATTACGATTGCTGATACCTCTATCAATAGGTTTCGGGACCTGTAATTGCTGTGACAATTTTCATTTTGATTGCTCGATTATTTCTAAACATTTCTTAGAAAATTCAATTTTATTGAAAATCAACTGTGCTATAGCCCACAAATTTTTGGGCGGCAAAAATCTAAAATGGTCCTATTACGATGGTTCATACCTATATAAATAGGTTTCGGGACCTGTAATTGCTGTGACAATTTTCATTTTGATTGCTCGATTATTTCTAAACATTTTTTATAAAATTCAATTTTATTGAAAATCAACTGTGCTATAGCCCACAAGTTTTTGGGCGGCAAAAATTTAAAATGTTCCGATTACCATGGCTGATACCTCTATCAATAGGTTTCGGGACCTGTAATTGCTGTGACAATTTTCATTTTGATTGTTCGATTATTTCTAAACATTTCTTAGAAAATTCAATTTTATTGAAAATCAACTGTGCTATAGCCCACAAATTTTTGGGCGGCAAAAATCTAAAATGGTCCAATTACGATGGTTCATACCTATATAAATAGGTTTCGGGACCTGTAATTGCTGTGACAATTTTCATTTTGATAGCTCGATTATTTCTAAACATTTTTTAGAAAATTCACTTTTATTGAAAATCAACTGTGCTATAGCCCACAAGTTTTTGGGCGGCAAAAATCTAAAATGGTCCGATTACGATGGTTGATACCTCTATCAATAGGTTTCGGAACCTGTAATTGCTGTGACAATTTTCATTTTGATTGCTCGATTATTTCTAAACATTTCTTAAAAAACTTAGCCCACAAGTTTTAGGGCGGCAAAAATCTAAAATAGTCCGATTACCATGGCTGATACCTCTATCAATAGGTTTCGGGACCTGTAATTGCTGTGACAATTTTCATTTTGATTGCTCGATTATTTCTAAACATTTTTTAGAAAATTCAATTTTATTGAAAATCAACTGTGCTATAGCCCACAAGTTTTTGGGCTGCAAAAATTTAAAATGGTCCGATTACGATGGTTGATACCTCTATCAATAGGTTTCGGGACCTGTAATTGCTGTGACAATTTTCATTTTGATTGCTCGATTATTTCTAAACATTTCTTAGAAAACTTAATTTTATTGAAAATCAACTGTGCTATAGCCCACAAGTTTTAGGGCGGCAAAAATCTAAAATGGTCCGATTACGATGGCTGATACCTCTATCAATAGGTTTCGGGACCTGTAATTGCTGTGACAATTTTCATTTTGATTGCTCGATTATTTCTAAACATTTCTTAGAAAATTCAATTTTATTGAAAATCAACTGTGCTATAGCCCACAAATTTTTGGGCGGCAAAAATCTAAAATGGTCCTATTACGATGGTTCATACCTATATAAATAGGTTTCGGGACCTGTAATTGCTGTGACAATTTTCATTTTGATTGCTCGATTATTTCTAAACATTTTTTATAAAATTCAATTTTATTGAAAATCAACTGTGCTATAGCCCACAAGTTTTTGGGCGGCAAAAATTTAAAATGTTCCGATTACCATGGCTGATACCTCTATCAATAGGTTTCGGGACCTGTAATTGCTGTGACAATTTTCATTTTGATTGTTCGATTATTTCTAAACATTTCTTAGAAAATTCAATTTTATTGAAAATCAACTGTGCTATAGCCCACAAATTTTTGGGCGGCAAAAATCTAAAATGGTCCAATTACGATGGTTCATACCTATATAAATAGGTTTCGGGACCTGTAATTGCTGTGACAATTTTCATTTTGATAGCTCGATTATTTCTAAACATTTTTTAGAAAATTCACTTTTATTGAAAATCAACTGTGCTATAGCCCACAAGTTTTTGGGCGGCAAAAATCTAAAATGGTCCGATTACGATGGTTGATACCTCTATCAATAGGTTTCGGAACCTGTAATTGCTGTGACAATTTTCATTTTGATTGCTCGATTATTTCTAAACATTTCTTAGAAAACTTAGCCCACAAGTTTTAGGGCGGCAAAAATCTAAAATAGTCCGATTACCATGGCTGATACCTCTATCAATAGGTTTCGGGACCTGTAATTGCTGTGACAATTTTCATTTTGATTGCTCGATTATTTCTAAACATTTCTTAGAAAATTCAATTTTATTGAAAATCAACTGTGCTATAGCCCACAAGTTTTTGGGCGGCAAAAATCTAAGATGCTCCGATTACGATAGCTGATACCTCTATCAATAGGTTTCGGGACCTGTAATTGCTGTGACAATTTTCATTTTCATTGCTCGATTATTTCTAAACATTTGTTAGGAAAATTAATTTTATTGAAAATTAACTGTGCTATAGCCCACAAGTTTTTGGGCGGCAAAAATCTAAAATGGTCCGATTACGATGGTTGATACTGCTATCAATAGGTTACGGGACCTGTAATTGCTGTGACAATTTTCATTTTGATTGCTCGATTATTTCTAAACATTTTTTAGAAAATTCAATTTTATTGAAAATCAACTGTGGTATAGCCCACAAGATTTAGGGCGGCAAAAATCTAAAATGGTCCGATTACGATGGCTGATACCTCTATCGATAGTTTCCGGGACCTGTAATTGCTGTAACAATTTTCATTTTGATTGCTCGATTATTTCTAAACATTTTTTAGAAAATTCAATTTTATTGAAAATTAACTTTGCTATAGCCCACAAGTTTTAGGGCGGCAAAAATCTAAAATTTTCCAAATCTTTTCATATCTAATCGCTCAAACAACTATTTGGCAGGGATTTTCAAAGACTGCAAGGCTTGTGAACTTCTTTGAACTCTTCGTTTTTTAGATTTGTAAGTTTAAAGGGCTCGAGGAAGGTGGTATGATCACTTCAAAAATAAAATAATAACAAAATTTCCTGAAACAAAAACCTAAATTTTTGAACTCTGGCATCTTGTTAGTATATCTTTTCAGTTTTTGAGTTATTGTTAAAAAAGGAAATTTTTTCAAAAATTTCAAAAATTATTATTCGCGTGAAGTTTGTCCTATATAAATTTGTCCTAAAATTACAAAAACAAAATTAAGAACAAACTTCACACGACTGTACAAATGTGTGAAGTTTGTCCTAAAATTAAACATTTGTCCTAAAAATTGATTTTCCTGTGAATGTATTAGTAAGAATAATAAATCTCCCGTTATTATGAATTTGTACGTAGACAATTATTTTATTTATCTAATTTAAATTTACAAAAAAACTTCTAAATAAACTTAAGTCTTAATTTTAATTGTCTAAAAAAACAATTTAAAAATCAAAGTTCATTAGAAAAGTGATATATAAAAAATACTCAATCTGGTCCAAAAGATCGTAACTAAAGTGGACACAAGTCTTATAGACAGTCGGAGAACCCCTCTGTCCTAAAACAATGATAAAGACGTCATTCAGGATAGTAAACGATGTCCCTACGTTAAAAAAAAAACATTCAAAAATCTAGAAGATAAATAACATAGGCAGACGTTTTGCTTCTCTATATGTAAATTCATATAAAGAAATTAAGTAGTATGTATATTAGCATAAAGTTGGATATTAAAAAATTCCTCCGTCTGGCCCAAATATCGTACCCAAATGGACATATGCGCTTAAGTTTAGGCAGCGGTCTCCTCAAAAAGATAAGTGACTTAGGACAGACCTGTTGCGTTCCTATATGTAAGTTCGTATAAGGTTGGATATTAAAAAAAATTCTTCAATTTTATATCGTACCCAAGTGGACATTCGTCGTGTCCAAATAAGAGTATTACATCTGCAAATCATTAATTTTTTTGAACGGCGTGTAAAGTTTTTAATGTTAAATTAGGCTTAGTTCTTTATAAATAAAATTCTTACCACACTTTCTGAGAAGAACTTAATCTAAAAAAAAATTAGGCCAAAATTAGCAATAACAACTTTAAGGCCTCTTAAAAAAAATAGCGATTTGTAGATGTAATACTCTTATTTGGACACTACCATATATAAATAAGGGTAGAGGGCAATCCCCTCTATCATAGAAATGAACGCAAACGTCTGTCCTTAGTCACTTATCTTCTAGATTTTTAAAAGTTGTGACATTTCTAAGATAGAGAGGATTGCCCTTTACCCTTATTGATATATGTATACTTGGGTACGATCTTGGAGCCAAATTGAGAATTTTTAAATATCCAAATGTATACAAACTTACATATAGCAACGCAACACGTCTGTCCTAAGTCACTTATCTTCTAGATTTTTGAAAGTTGTAACATTTCTAAGATAGAGGGGATGGCCCTTTACACTTATTGAAATATGTCCATTCAAATACGATCTTGGGGCAAGATTATGATTTTTTTTAATATTCAACTTTATACAAACTTACATATAGGGACGCAACACGTCTGCCCCAAGTCACTCATCTTCTTTAACTCTTATTGATATATGTCGACTTGGGTACGATCTTCTGGCCAGATTGAGAATTTTTTTAATATTCAACTTTATACAAACTTACATATAGGGACGCAACACGTCTGTCCTATGTCACTTATCTTCTAGATTTTTGAAAATTGTAACAATTCTATTATAAAGGGGATTACCCTTCACTCTTATTGATATTATGTTCACTTGATTACGATCTTGGGGCCAAATTGAGAATTTTTTGAATATCCAACTTTATACAAACTTACATATAGGAACGCAACACGTCTGTCCCAAGGTCACTTATCTTCTAGATTTTTGAAAGTTGTAACATTTCTAAGATAAAGGGGATTACCTTTTGCCCTTATTGATATCTGTAAACTTGAGTACGATCTTGGGGGCAGATTGAGAGTTGTTTTAATATCCAACTTTATACAGACTTACATATAGGAACGCAACACGTCTGTCCTAAGTCACTTTTCTTCTAGATTTTTGAAATTTGTAACATTTATAAGCTAGAGGGGATTGCCCTTTACCCTTATTTTTGTATGTCCACTTGGCTACGATCTTGGCGACTGAATGAGAATTTTTTTAATTTCCAACTTACATATAGGAACGCTACACGTCTGTCCTAAGTCACTTATCTTCTAGATTTTTGAAAGTTGTAACATTTCTAAGATAGAGGGGATTGCTCTCTACCCCTTGTTGATATATGTCCGCTTAGGTACGGTTTTGGGGCCAGATTGAGAATTTTATTAATATTTAACTTTATACAAGCTTACATATATTAACATAACACGTCTGTCCTAAGTCACTTATCTTCTAGATTTTTGAAAGTTGTAACATTTCAAAGATAGAGGGGATTACCTTTACCCTAATTGATGTATGTCGACTTGGGTACGATCTTGGGGCCAGATTAAGAATTTTTTTAATATTCAACTTTATACAAACTTACATATAGGAACGCAACACGTCTGTCCCAAGTCACTTATCTTCTATATTTTAGAAAGTTGTAACATTTCTAAGATAGAGGGGATTACCTTTTACCCTTATTGATATATGTCCACTTGGGTACGATCTTGGGGCCAGATTGAGAATTTTTTTAATATCCAACTTACATATAGGAACGAAACACGTCTGTCCCAAGTCACTTATCTTCTAGATTTTTGAAAGTTGTAACATTTTTAAGATAGAGGGATTACCTTTTACCCTTATTAATATATGTCGACTAGGGTACGATCTTGGGGCCATATTGAGAATTTTTTTAATATTCAACTTTATACAAACTTACATATAAGGACGCAACACGTCTGTCCTAAGTCACTTATCTTCTAGATTTTTGAAAGTTGGAGATATTGCCCTTTACCCTTATTAATATTTGTCTACTTGGGTACGATCTTGGGGCCAGATTGAGAATTGTTTTTTATATCCAACTTTATACAAACTTACATATAGGAACGCAACACGTCTGTCCCAAGTCACTTATCTAGATTTTTGAAAGTTGTAACATTTCTAAGATAAAGGGGATTATTCTTTACCCTTATTAATGTATGTGCACTTGGGTACGATCTTGGGGACAGATTGAGAATTTTTTTAATATCCAACTTACATATAGGAACGCAACACGCCTGTCCTAAGTCAATTATCTCCTAGATTTTTGAAAGTTGTAACATTTCTAAGATAGAGGGGATTACCCTTTACCCTTATTGATATATGTCGACTTGGGTACGATCTTGGGGTCAGATTGAGAATTTTTTTAATATTCAACTTTATACAAACTTACTTATAGGAACGCAACACGTCTGTCCTTAGTCAGTTATCTTATTGAGGAGACCGCCGCCTAAATTTAAACCCATATGTCCATTTGGGTACGATATTTGGGCCAGACGGAAATATTTTTTAATATCCAACTTTATGCTAATGTACTTACTACTTTATTTCTTTATATGAATTTACATATAGGAAAGCAAAACGTCTGCCTATGTTATTTATCTTCTAGATTTTTGAATTTTTTTTTTAAGGTAGGGACATCGTAAACTATCCTGAATGACGTCTTTGTCATTGTTTTAGGATAGAGAGGTTTGTTGTTGTTGTTTGTTCTTGATTTATATTTTACCGTCATACTTTACGCCTGGAGTAGCCAAATTGAGGACGGGCGGGTACAGATCCGTCTTTGAAAACCACCTGCACATTGCATTGCTTTATGCCAACTTGTAGTGCTAACATGAAAGGTGGATGGATTCTTCACTCTCAACAGGGGGTCATAGATGTGTTCATCTTCATCACCGATCGTAATCAGATGATAAAAAATCCCTTTTGCATCCCGCCCCTATAGGGATTCGAACCTCCCGATCCAACCACTTCACCTTTAACCACCGCGCCGTTTGCTCGGTGATAGAGGGGTTCTCCGACTGTTTGTAAATGTTGTGTCAACTAAGTTACGATCTCTTGGACCAGATTGAATAATTTTTATATATCACTTTTCTACTGAACTTTTATTTTTTTAATTGTTTTTTTTTTGGACAATTTAAATTAAGACTTAAGTTTATTTAGAAGTTTTTTTTTAAATTTAAATTAGATAAGTAAAATAATAGTTGACGTACAAATTCATAATAACGAGAGATTTATTATTCTTACTAATACATTCACAGGAAAATTAATTTTAGGACAAACTTCAAATCCGTAAATTATTTCAAAATTGAATCAAAGTTTTTTCAAATTTGGGCATTCTAAGCCATTCAAACTTCTAGAATATATTGTTAGTACCTAAATAAAGTGCATTGTAAATGGTTTACGTCTAATTTCAATTCTTGCGGTTAGGCTATTGGTTTCATGGCCGATTTTGTGTCCGAAAAAACGGGACAACCATTTTATTTTTATCTTAACTCCGTAAGTTTTTATGCTAACTCAAGTACTGAAAATATCGTGGTTTTTCCATTATTTTCCGTTAAAATGTTCGAATTTAGTTTTCGGCGAACAAACAGTCACCTTCAACGAGACACAACTCGGATCGTATTGCATCTACAGATGGTTTTCGAATTATTCGTGAAATGTCGCTCTAAAAGATGAAATTTTGTCCAAATTTCACGTGAATCGGTTTTTTTGAGTAAGAATTCTGACCGAAAAACCGCCAAACACTGGACTAAATGGAAATCTAAAAAGCCGAACTACATAATTATTTAATATTTTATTACTTTACTATTTGTTTGTACTGCCTCATCACAGCAAAACTTAATAATGAAGGGAAGGTTGTAACTCCATTAATTTGCTTGGCACAGACCAACCAATTGTGATTCGCTTAAAAAAATACTCGTTTAGGTAACATCACAAGCATATATGTAACTTAACCCCAATTATTTTATAATGTACTCATTTCTATAAATACAACGAGAATATAAAATGGTATTGAAAAATAATAAATTTTGCACCTGTTATCTAACCTTTTGATTTATTTCCCATTCTAAACAACCAAGTCATAAGTATTCGTCTGTAATCCAAAAAAAAAAATACAAAACCCTCCCCTCAAAATTATTAATAATCCACCCCCAAATTTTACTATGACATACATACAAATAATATACCTTACACAGTAAACAGTATCTCTCTCTCAAACAATGTAATTAATCAAGTACAACAACAACAAATAGCATAAAAAAAAGAAAAAATTGGAAAATGAAAATTGAATAAAATTATCTTAATTGATAAATAATGATGACACTCTGTTGTTGTTATTGGTGCTTTCTTGTTTGCTTGCTTCCGAACCCTTTTTTTTTTTGTATTTATCTATATCGTTGTCGTAATGTGACACTCAATTATTAACATTGTTATGAATTTTAACAAAATCTTATCTTTATCTCATAACTTCATAATAATATGTATTAAGTACCCGATTACCGGGTTAATTCATCATAATTAAGAATTATAATCCGTTTGAAAAATTAATAGTGCTGTCAATTTAGTTCATTAGCTCATCAGTTTATTATTAAGTAGTAGATGTTATGTGTGTGTGTGTAACCTTATTACGGATAATTCGTGTTCTGTATTAATGCATCGGCATTAATTACGATTCGTTTCAAGAACCAAGGAGTGTTTTTCCTTAGTCCGTTATACTGGAAGTTCAAGTCCGTCAAACCGGTCTTCTGAATTTTTGTAGATACAAATGAATATAAAAAATGTTTAAAGATTCTTCCACTCAGGATTATGGTCTGCCATATAAATAACAAGCAATTTTTACACCAAATGTTGTACGCTTTCCCGGAGAATTTGTTTAATAAAATTCAAAGTCGTATGCATTTTTTGAAAAAAATATTCAATAGCCGGTCTCTGGCCGGCCTTTTAAAAAACAAGCAATATTTACACGAAATGTTGTACGATCTTTCGCCAGATCAAGGATTACTATTAGCAACATGACATTACCAAATGCAACAGTGGTGATTCATTCAAATGCATTAAATGTGTCAAAGCAAATGAAATACTGAAAGCAACGTTTAAGGTGAATCATCCAACAAATGATAGAAACTGTGCTGTTTTTAAGAAAAATGTGGAACAAATGGTTATAAGGTTAAATGATAATGTGTAGCAACCATTGAGTAAAGCTACTTACTGTAAGTAACAAATTTTATACCTAAACCAAGGACAACGTATTTATCGTAGATCTCCCATGTTACTAAAAACACGAAAAAAATAAAGTTCCTGATATTTCCAATGTTATCGTTGTATTGGTGCATTTTATATGGCAATAATTTTTAAATGCGTTGTGCATACAATACGTATACGCAATACAACGATAAAATTGGAAATATCAGGAACCTTCTTTTTTTCGTGTTTTTAGTAAAACGAGAAATCTATCAAGTTTGTGATAGAAGAATACAAGCCCGAAATATTATTACTGTCGGAAACCTGTGTGACAGTATAAATGTTTAAGATGTAGTTCTCATTCGAGGCATAGATTCATTCGGAAATAATTTTTAACAGATACATGAAAGTGGAAATTGGTGCTTAGCTTTAAATTTCAAAAAAGGATTAAAACCCGCAATATATGCCGAACTTTAAATATTTTGGAAAGATGGTTTGGTTTGATCAATTTATTAAAAGTAAGCGAAATATTATAAATACAGCACCTAAGACCGGTCAGTTTTCTGAGGCATGGGAACAAAGCATCATTGTTAGTAGTAGTAGTAGTTAGATTCATTGGAAAAAACATCGTAGTAAATCTTCCTTAAATTTAATGTTGCTAGATTGGGAAAATCAAATTGAGCAAGGAAACGTTGTAGTAGCAGTATTTCAAAAAGCATTTGAGACCATAGACAGAAAATTACTAATTAAAAAGTTATTAAGCTTAGGAATTCGTGATGAAGAATTAGATTGGTTTTAAGTAATATTTGGAAAATAGAACTCAAAAGGTGAGGTATAATAAAACCGAATCAACGGTATTAATAAATCATTTAGCGGTTATACAAAGCTCAGTTTTCGGACCAATACTTTTACAAATCACTTTATTTCTGAAACTGCAAAATGACCTTAACAGATTACTGGTGTCGTTAAAAATGAACAAATTAAAATTAAACAAAAATAAAACTTATTGGATGACAGTATCTAGTCAGCAATTACCAAAAGCAGCTAAATTATTAATAGAAAATGTTGAAATTTCTATATCTTGGAGTAACGATCGACAATAAATTAAAATTTGTAAAATATTTTAAAATAGTGGAGAAGAAATTCGAAAAGAAAGTGATATTTTTAAGTAGAGTAAATTACCAGATTTGCCTGCTACATGTTCATCTATATCATTTCTTGGAAGCAAAGGAGCCATTAAAAGATTGCAGCTGATAATGAACAGTGGCGTAATTTAAAATGTCGGGCCCCAAAAAACGATTCTTGTCATAAACAAGTAAAGCTTTTAGTGAAAAACTTTTTTCTTCCTATTGTTTAGTCTCGTAAAGCTCTGAATATTTTTAAATATAACGATAAAGCATCACAAATTTCGAATATAATTTGAAAAATCTCAAGAATTTCAAGCAGCATAAACAAGTTTTGGTCTTTACTTAACTTTTACCGTTGAACCTTTTTCATGCTTTTAAGTTTTTGCTAAAATATGTTTTTTACTTATAAAAAATCAAGAATATGTTTTACCCAAACCATTTTACTCAGAAATATGATTTTACAAAGGGCGACGAAATTTTGGCTAAAATTTAGAATATTTGTTTAAAGCGTTTAGTTTTCAGAGGTTTTCAAACCAAACCATTATAATACGAAACTTGATAATATAAAGGAAAGCGGTATTTTCATATTTATTAACAATGAGCTTTATGCTTGATAATTAATTTTTACTTTTTCGGTATGATCTTAACAATTGTGAGCCTTTTAATATATTTAAGGTTTTTGTTAAATTATAGAACTTTTAGTTTTAGGAGCTTTCACGTATCGAAGCTTTTTAACTCAAATCATTGGGTTTTAACTCAAATCACTTTTTATTCTGAAATTTTATAGCTTAAAGGTTGGTGGGATTTTGGAATAAATTTAGAATATTTTATTTAAATATATATCAATAAGCTTTAAGCTTGATAATTAATTCATACTTTTTGGGATTGAACTTAACATTTGTGAGCCTTTTCATAATTTGAGGTTTTTGTTAAATTGTCGAACTTTTACTTTTAGGAGCTTTCACGTATCGAAGCTTTTTAACTCAAATCATTGGGTTTTAACCCAAATCACTTTTTATTCTGAAATTTTATAGTTTCAAGGAAGGTGGGATTTTGGAATAAATTTAGAATATTTGTTTTCAATACATATCAATAAGCTTTAAGCTTTACAAATAATTCATACTTTTTGGGATTGAACTTAACATTTGTGAGCCTTTTCATAATTTAAGGTTTTTGTTAAATTGTCGAAGTCTTACTCTTTGGAGCTTTCACGTATCGAAGCTTTTTAACTCAAATCATTGGGTTTTAACCCAAATCACTTTTTATTCTGAAATTTTATAGTTTTTATGGAAGGTGGGATTTTGGAATAAATTTAGAATATTTGTTTTCAATATACCAATATCAATAAGCTTTAAGCTTGACAATTAATTCATACTTTTTGTGATTGAACTTAACCTTTTTGAGCTTTTCAATAATTTCAGGTTTTTAATAAAATGTTTTATGAGAATAAATTAGGTATTTTAAAAAATTGTCAAGAGCTTTAGTTTAAAGAGCTTTCACATATAAAATATTTTCAAAGCTTTTTAAAGCTTTTTAAACAAACCATTTTTATAAGGGATGACGGAATTTTGGATAGGATTAGGAACATTTGTGCTCAACGTAAATTATTAAGAGCTTTTAGTTTTTAATGCTTTTCAAACCTAACCATTTGACTTTAAAAATTGATTTGTAAATAAAGGTGATATTTTGGGATAAATTTAGAATAATTGTTTTTAATGAGCTTTGATTATATGATATGATTATTTTATACCTTTTGGGTTTGAACTAAACATTTTGATAATTTTCATAATTTACAGTTTTTCTTAAAATATTTTATGTGTATAAATTATGTATTTGCAACAAATGTCGAGCTTCTAGTTTTAAGAGATTTCACATATCATACGAGCTTTTAGTTTTAAGAGATTTCACATATCATTCTAAACCAAATCATTTCAATCAGAAATTTGATACATTTGTTAACAATGAGCTTTACGCTTGATAGTTTATTTGTACTATGTAATTGGGGGTTTAACTGGGTTTATACAATGTATTTGGGTTTGTTAATAATTTCAGGTTTTTGGTACAATGTGCAAAAAATATGTATCTGCAAACAGTTTTAAGAGCTTTCACTGATGACACTTTTTAAACAATTTACGCCAAAATCTTTAACCCTTTGTAGCGGAATTTTGGGATAAATTTAGAATATGTGTTTCCCATGAGCTGATTGATAGCGTTTAGCGTTTAGTTTTCAGAGGTTTTCAAACCAAACCAACGATTAACGTTTCGAATAGTACGAAACTTGATATTATAAAGGAAAGTAGTACTCTCATATTTGTTAATAATGAGCTTTACGCTTGATAAGAAATTTATACTTTTTCGGATTGAACTTAACATTTGTGAGCCTTTTCATAATTTGAGGTTTTTGTTAAATTGTCGTACTTTTGGTTATAGGAGCTTTCACGTATCAAAGCTTTTTAATTCAAATCATTGGGTTTTAACTCAAATCACTTTTTATTCAGAAATTTGATAGTTTAAAGGAAGGTGGGATGGGTCCTTTTGCGTTTGAACTGAACATTTTTGAGCTTTTTAATACTTTGATGATTTTGATAAAATGTTTTGTAAGCATAAATTAGGTAATTAAAGAAACTTGTCAAAAGCTTTAGTTTTATGATATTTCACATTTCAAAGCTTTTTAAATAAACTATTTTACTTCGAAATTTGATCCCTTGTTATTACAAGGGATGACGGAATTTTGGGCTTTTCAAACCAAACCATTTGACTTTCAAATTTGATTTATAAATGTAAGTGGTATTTTGTGATAAATTTAGAATATTGGTTTTCAATGAGCTTTGATTATATGATATTGTTACGTTTTTGGCTTGTCACTAAAGGTTCGTATCACTATGGATTGTGAATAATACAAAATCAATTTAATTTATCTCCAACGAATTTATTTATTTCACAAAAGTTATTAATACAGTTTATCAATAAAAATTCACAAAATCACTTTATAAAAATTATTTTCAAATTTTACTGATCACTTTTACTTTTTATTTCGCACTACAACACTTTTTAATTCCTTTTAATCTTTATGCTATCGCTTACCAAATATTACTAATAATCTTAAAAGTTTACTCTATCGCGTTTCAAATACTAATAATCCAATTCGACTTCGTTCGCCTTTTTATATACACAAACCAAACTTCTAGAAAGCTTATGTTTTTTCTAGTTAGAATAGTGTAGAACAATTTTATCATGGTAAATTTCATTTTAGTACAGTTAAACATTAAACTATTCATTTAACTTCTTCTATTACACACTAGGTGTCACCGTCACAATAAGATTATTGTATACGAACTAAACATGTTGATAATTTTCATAATTTAAGGTTTTTCCTAAAATGTTTTATGTGCATAAATTATGTATTTGCAAAAAATGTCGAGCTTTTAGTTTTAAGAGATTCCACATATCATACATAGCTTTTTAAACCAAATCATTTCACTCAGAAATTTGATAGTACAAAGGATGACGGAATTTTGGGATAAATTTTGGAATATTTGTTAACAATGAGCTTTACGTTTGATATTTAATTTATAGTATGTATTTGGGTTTAAACTTAACATTTCTGAGCCTTCTAATAATTTCAGGTTTTTGGTACAATGTTTAAGAGCTTTCACTGATCGACACTTTTTAAACAATTTATGCCCAAATCTGTAACCCTTTGCAGCGGAATTTTGATAAAAATTTAGTATATGTTTTACCCATGAGCTTTAAAATTGATAATTAGTTAATACTTTTTGGGTTTGAACTTAACATTTTGGAGCTTTTTAATAATTTCAGGTTTTTAATAAAATGTTTTGTGAACATAAATTAGGTATTTAAAAAAATGGTCAAGAGCTTTAGTTTTATGAGCTTTCACTTATCAAAGCTTTTTAAATAAACTATTTTACTTCGAAATTTGATATTTTTATAAGGGATGACGGAAATTTGGGTATGATGTAGAATATTTGTTCTTAATTTAAATTATATAGATCTTTTAGTTTTAAGAGCTTTTCAAACCAAACCATTTGATTTTTAAATTTGATTTATAAATGAAGGTGGTATTTTGGGATCAATTTAGAGTATTTGTTTTCAATGAGCTTTAATCTTGATATTTTATTTATACTGTCTCGGTAATTTTTGTCCCTTTCCATAAATTCTGTCTTTCGTTATAATATTTTATGAGCATAAATCATGTTTTTGGAAGAAGAAATGTTAAGAATTTTAAGTTTTAAGAGCTTTCACGTATCGGAGCTTTTGAACTCAAATCATTTCACTTAGAAATTTGGTATTACAAAGAGTATTGTTTGGAAAAAAATCGGAATATTTGTTCTCAAAACGTGTTTTAATTTTCTAGCGTTCCATGGGTAAGAAAACCAATTGGTTTACTCAGATTTAATTTTGTAGACATATTCCGGCCATTGTTCAAGTAGATGAAACAGAACGAAATTCAGCAGATGAAACAGAAAGTAATTCTGAACGTAATTCATAATAGCATTCTATGCTATGACGAATTCTAAAATAAATACTAGTATATCGATAAAGCATCATAAATTTCGAACAAAATTTGAAAAATATTAAGAATTTCGAAATAATCTCAAAAATGTCGAATTTTCAAAGTATCTTGATTATTCTTGAAAATTCTCAGATATCAAATTATCCGTAAGTATGTAAAACCAAAGCAAATCCTAATCATCGCCATGTACAACGTAAATAACCTGGACATTCTTGAATAATTTCGAATAAACTATCGAAATTTTGCCATAATCTCATAAAATCATTTTAATATCACCATTTAAACTTATATGTGTAACTCTGCAAGTTCTTATAACTCAAAATTAAGCGCAAAACATTGCCTTACAAAATTCCAATAAATTTGAAAATCTTTGAAAATCTCGAATATTCCTAGGAATGTCGAAAAACTTAAGAAATCCAGAATAAACCGCGAAGTAATATCGATTACCCCACCGTGAGCATCGCTTGATCTCGAACAATTTCAATGATACCGAAAAATCTGGTTATGAATAATATTGGAAAGACTGTAAAAATCTAGAAAACCCAAGAAAATTTTGGAAAAATTCCGAAAATTCGTGTAAATTTGGAATTACTTATCACGTAATTAATGTTTATAGTATTAAGTTAATACTACTAAACAAGTTAAGGCTAAGCTCAACAAAACGATATGCAATTAGAATAGAACCCTCCGATCTTATCGGGTAATTTTTTAAATATCGAATTATCATATTCTTCGAATAGGCTCTAAAATTCTCAAATAATATCGAACTATCAAATACACCCTACTACAATCTCAAACATACTCGAATAATCTCGAAACCTCGAATAACCTGACTGTTTCCTAACCCTGAATCACCAATTAAGTCTCAAGCATCATGCATATACATAGTTTCCATGATAAACTCCAAAAATCACGAAAAATTTTAAAAAGTGATCAAATGATGAAACTTCAAACAAGCACCCCAAGACGAAAACCCCAAACCAAAAAAAACACCATCACTAATTGCAAAATTAAGTTAGCATTTGCTTTTTCCTTACTATTTAAAATAGTTTTTTAAAATAAACCTGTAAATCTTATTTTTATTTAACATTTACTGGTAATTAAAAGATCCGCTAAATGAGAAACTATAAGTTGAACGAACGCTTATTGATTATAGAGACTGACTGGTTTGGCTCAAGTGAGGGAAATAAGAATTTATTTACTGTCGCGGTTACATTAACAATACAATGATACATCGCAAGCTACTAACACCAGCAGATTACTATAACCTTCCTTTTTCAAATCAAATTTAACCTTTTCTAATCAAAACTTGATTTAAAAAAGTTGAATTTTAAATGCCAAAGGAGTAAACTAGGAGTTACGCCAAACGTATAAAGCAAATAAATGAATTCAGCAAACACTAAAATCGTTGTCGTTTGATGTCAAACATTTTTATTTCAAACGAGTTGATCTAATTATCTTCTAAATCTAAATATCGGTTAGAACCTAAAGGGATTTTTATTTCTATGGAGTTAGAACCGAGAAAAAATGGTTGAGCCTGGCTTAAGAAAATATTTAATAGTAACAGGAACGATATCTTCTTTTTCTAAAAATTTGACCACCCATTTTTCTTAAAAACTTCCTAGAAATGTACTGTTCTGCAAATTTGCACTTTAAGCTTAATCTGAGCTATTTAATCTTAATTTGATCTAATAGAGGAAATCGCACGCGGCTGCGGGTGCTGCGAGTACCTAGTTATGCCACTGTTCCTGTCCCATTCGAGGAACATCTTGTTTGGTTTCTTTTTCAAACAGAAATCTTCATTGAAATGTATTATAATCAATTGGGTATTGCTTTCTTTTTCCACATTCAGGCGTATAATTTGTATTACCACTACATATAAATACGTATACGTATACGAGAAATTTGTTATTTTTTTTTTCAATGTTTTTCACAGGCATATTTATTGATGTACCAAACGGTTTCAGAATTGGCCCCGAGATAGCCACTGGAACCCTCTTCTATATTATCATGGCCAATTTTTATGGCCACCAGAATCATGACAATACAAATTTTAATAAATGAAAATCCTGGGATAAGTTTTTACGCCCTTGTAAAAATTTTAGGGTGGATTTTAAAGCTCGTACATTTTAAATGGTTTAGTAGAAAAGCTGTGATGGGTGCTCGTGTTATCGGAGGCAATTTGAAATTGTCCTGGGATGAACTTCAAAGTATTTAATTTACCAGTTCTTGTTTCCCTCATCCATCTGATACGTAATGTTCACTCGAATCTAATAGCAAATGGTTTGAATATTAAAATTTAATTTAAGAATACGCGGAGTACTTTATGATTGTAGGTGTAAAATTTGCAATTGGTATTCACAGCTTAAGACCATTCCTTTTATATAAAAAATTGTTGCTAAATTATTTTAAACTCTCTCGAGCATATTAGGCTAAAATGCAGGGCACACCATTTAATTTCATTAAACGGGAAACCTGCACCTGAGCACATTTATTTTTTCGCATCTACGAGTACATCTATGTACATACCCTCAGTACAAGAAAAAATATAAAATTAACTTTTTGCCCAAACTTCATAATTTCCATCCACCTTATTCACCCATATGCTATATACTACATACTTAAATGATATGTAAAAACGGGTTGTATGTAATATTTATAATACGGATGCGATATGAGCTGAAATGAAAATACCTAAACCCATCTAAATAGCATAACAAAACAAACAATAAAGAAAACTAAAAGGAAATATCGGAAAAACGATATAAACAACAGCAACAACAAATAAACTCAAAAAAACTACTTTAAGTTTTTCTTTCCAAAATGATTTTTGTGCTCACTCTCTGTACAGCTCGTTATGCACTGGAAAGTTATGTGTCTACCTTTTTACTTTAAATGTATACTGGTTCTAGTAATACATAATAATGAAAATGAATTAAGTATTTTACATATTACTGTAAATGTATTATACGTAGATGCACTAGCTGAAGGCTTAAAAAATTTGTAAATTACGATAACACTTGTATCACTCACTGTACACATAATTTATGTTTATCATTTTAAAATTTTTGTATGTTTTACAATCTACACACAACTCTGCCGTATGGCAGTGTGTGTGTGTGTCTGTGTGTGTATACACTTTTCCTTAATTTCTTCTTTTTTTTCTGTTTTTGTAATCTTTCCAATTTTCTTCTACATTTTTCATCCTCTCACAGTTTTCCTGAATCCATATGTTGTAAATATGGAGTTTCTCCATTTTTATTTATTTGGCTTTATATATAAAGCTCTCGGTATATACTCACATATGTAGATATGTTTATAATACTGTACATAGCTATGTTTGATTGAGACAGGAAAAATTGATCTTAGGTTTGTTATGTTGTTTGGTTTATTTATCCTGTTGTTGTTGTTGCTGTTGTTTCTGGATAATATGTAAATTATGGATTAAATTCATTTTGATATCAAAAAACAATTTAAGAAGGATTTTTTTGTTGTGCTTCTTTTTAATTTGATTTGGATTCATTTCCATGTTTATTCAAATTATTTTTTCGATTTATAAAGAAGTCATGATATGGGGTTAATGAAAATGATAAATGATGCCAGTTAAAATCTTTTTTTGTTGTGTTGTTGCGAATTTTAGATTATTCAAATTATTAGTGAAAAATATTGAACTACTAATTTACATACACAACACTACTCGCGTGTTTAAAAACAATATAACTTTAAAAATACTCTATAGTACAGTCTTACAGTATTACATTAGGCAAGAAATTAATGTTATTTCAACTCGCTAATTTTATTTTAAGTCATTTACGAAGTTTTAAAGTCTTTTTGGAAAACCATTGTTTCGTCTATACATTTTTTCCATTCACCATCGGAAACCCTGTTAAAATTTCAGCCGAAAATAAACCATTTGGTAGTTGACATCTAAAAGTAAATACGATACATGGATTGCAATTAAAGCTTTTGTAAATAGTCTTACGTGGAAAACTTTGTTTAACTTAGTTGTGGAAAATATCGAAAAATCAGAAGAATCCACAAAATTAGAATAAAATCAGCCTCTAGAGTGTTATGTCTGGAAATGGATTGCATTGATGTAACTTGTCAATAGATATCGCAGAAAAAAATTCAGTTCAAGTTTCCCGTGAAAAATCTCGGGAAATTCGATTTTCCAAAAATCATTAGAAAATTTATATAATATCAGCCTCTAGAATGCTATATCTGGAGATGAATTGCATTGATGTGACTTATCAATAGCTATCGCAGGAAAAAAATTTAGTTCATCTTTTCACTGGGAAATCGTGAAAAATTCGATTTTCCAAAAATCATTGGAAAACTTATATAAAATCAGCCTCTGAAATTTTCCCTGTGATAACTATTGACAAGTCACATCAATGCCATCTTTCTCCAGACATAACACTCTAGAGGCTGATTTTATTCATATATCCTTTGTTATTTTCGGCTCGAAACTTTTTTGAATTTTCCGAGATTTCCCACGGGAAACTTGAACTGAATCTTTTCCAGCGATGACTATTGACAAGGCACATCAATGCAATCAATCTCCAGACATTTTATACAAATTTTCTAATGATTTTTGGAAAATCGAATTTTCCGAGATTTCCCACAGGAAACTAAAATTTAATTTTTTTGCGATAGCTATTGACAAGTCACATCAATGCAATCCATCTACAGACATAACACTCTAGAGGCTGATTTTATACAAATTTTCTAATGATTTTTGGAAAATCGAATTTTCCGAGATTTCCTACAACTAACTTGAACAGAATTTTTTCCTGCGATAGCTATTGACAAGTTACATCAATGCAATCCATTTCCAGACATAACACTCTAGAGGCTGATTTTATACAAATTTTCCAATGATTTTTGGAAAATCGAATTTTCCGAAATTTCTCACAGGAAACTTGAACAGAATTTTTTTTCTGCCAGAGCTATTGACAAGTCAAATCAATGCAATACATCCCAGACATAACACTCTATAGGCTGATTTTATACAAATTTTGTAATAATTTTTGGAAAATCGAATTTTCCGAGAATTCCGACAGGAACTGAATTTTTTTCCTGCGACAGCTATAACACTCCAGACATAACGCTCAAGAGGCTAATTTCATACAAATTTTCTAATGATTTTAGGAAAATCGAATTTTCCGAGATTTCCCACGGGAAACTTAAACTGCATTTTTTCTACGATAGCTATTGACAAGTCACATTTATGCAATCCATCTCCAGATATAACATTCTAGAGGCAGATTTTATACAAATTTTCTAATGATTTTTGGAAAGTCGAATTTACCGAAATTTCCCACGGGAAACTTGAACTGAATTTATTTCCTGCGATAGCTATTGACAGGTCACATCAATGCAATTCATCTCCAGAAATTTGATTTTATACAAATTTTCTAATAAGTTTTGGAAAATCCAATTTTCCGAATTTTCCCAAAGGAAACTGAAACTGAATTTTTTTCCTGCGATGGCTATTGACAAGTCAAATCAATGTAATTCATCTCCAGACATAACACTATAGAGGCTGATTTTATACAAATTTTCTAATGATTTTTGGAAAATCGAATTTTCCGAGATTTCCCACGGGAAACTTAAACGGAATTTTTTTCCTGCAATAAAGATCCATCTCCAGACATAACACTATAGAGACTGATTTTATACCAATTTTCTAATGATTTTTGGAAAATCGAATTTTCCGGGATTTCCCACGAGAGACTTAAACTGAATTTTTTTTCCTGCGATAGCTATTGACAAGTCACATCAATCCAATCCATCTCCAAACATAACACTCTTGAGGCTCATTTGATACAAATTTTGTAATAATTTTTGGAAAATCGAATTTTCCGAGATTTCCCACGGGAAACTTGAACAGAATTTTTGTTGAATACATAATTTGCTTTGTTTATAACGGTAACAATCCACTGTTGATAGCTTATCGGCACTGATAATGGGATTAAACTCATTATTCATAGCCCTCACATTGCCAGATCAAAATGCTCCATCATTCCGATTATCGCGATATTTTCGAGCGAGTAGCTAGAATATGAGATGTAAATCTCGACCAATTCTCTGGGTTGCGTCTACCCTAGAATCCACAGAACCAACAACACATCAACACGCCCTATCTTATTTCAAGTACCTAACCGGAAATTCTCGCATTCAACACTTTTTTATTTTTTCATAGCACAGTCGGTCACTAGTTTAAAATTGAGACCCAGTACTTCCACCGCATAGCTACTGTAGCGTTTATCGTTTGATGACTTTTCTTATACTGAGGACAAAATTGTCCATTTGATTTAGGCCGCTGCAACAAAATGGCACTCAATTCAATTTTGCATGCGTCGGTATACAATTCTATTTCTGACACTATATCGTATAACTGCAAAACAAACTTCTTTCGCCTTTCGATAAACTTTCATAAATTCATAATGCCCGAACGACGTCACAAAATCCGTATATTTTATCGAGTCGTGAAATATTTCGCACCTGGCCATTGGTCGATTTGGTCGTCAACGAACAGGAGTTTTTACCTATTTCTTCAAAGTTTTTTCGATCAATCGTTTTTGTTCGATAACACAATAGGACTTGCAAAATTTGATACTCTCGGAATAATAATTCCGTCATTTATCCATTCACCTATCTGCTGCCGGAAAATGCGATGGTCATTTTTATTATGCTCGACGATTCTGATTCTTACCGTGAATAATTAAGAACCAGCTTTCTGATCTCATTGGCAATATGTGCACCATTCGCATGAATTAACTCTAGCATATCGTCTCTTTCGACGATAAAGAGATTCAGAATTGTAACCGTTTAGTTGATTAACTCTTTCCCAAAGAGTATCAGTACGAAAAGAAGTCTTACATCTACAATATGAAAAAAAGTGGTATAATGGCCTCCGTCTATACTCCCTTTTGGCTTTCGTCATCAATCCGTTCGAACCAACCCCATTAAATACAGTAACCTGATTTTCAAAATTTTCTACTTCTAATTCTTTAAATTTCGACTGAGATATTAAATTAAATGATTTCATTATTAACCTCTATCGAAATATATTATTTTGAACTGTGGCACCATCTTTGCTAGCAAAATATGTTCGAACTCTGTCCAGCTATAACACTTTCTAGTTTTCCCCTTGGTCGCATTCGGTGTGTCCACTATCTCCACATTTGTAACATAAGATGAATTTCGGCCTTCTATTATTTCTACCAACAGATTGAGGGTTTGCACATTGGAACTGATTTTTGGTCTACTCTTGTGTAAGTCCTTTTCCTTTTTGAATTCTTCTATACTTAAAGCACCGTATAAAATTTGTTTGTTAACTTGTTGATCCGGTAACATTGGTAGGCTCTCTTATTAGGCTCTCCAATGTCTTTAATTCACTGCCAATTAAATAATTATCGTGTCCACTAAATATGCTTATCGATTCTTTAACATCGTTGAATGTATATCTTGGCGATAAAGTTGGATGCGCGTCAGGTTCGTTTATCGTTGCTACGAAAGTTGTCGTTTTCATTCTTCAGCAAAGCTACCTATCTCTTAGTCCTCCAATGCCATTTACTGTACTTATGTAGCGCATCTGATGAGAGGTGATGAATTCTAATCAGAAAATATCATCACATCGATACTTTTGTTAAATATATCGATCATTCTTTGGTAGAAATCTTCATTAGGAACCGATTCTCCTAGTGGCGTCTCTACTTTTCGACTTTTTTTCCAATTTTATTGATTATAAATTACAACCGATGGAAATTTAGGAAAAACGATCAACACAATGTTAATTGTAAAATTATTCATCACACCACATTGTAATTTCACGGCTAAGAGCCGTTCCTACTGTATCCAAATAATTTAACCACATCAACTTCTAATTTTATGTTCTGTTCGAAATGCGTAAATTGCGTTACACAGTTTTCTGATTGATGTCGGGTTTTTTATTTTACTTCGGTCTAAAAAGACCAAAGTATTGAAATCCTGTCAAAAATGATCAAAAATTTGGTTGGTCCAAAACCACTTTTTTCGACTAAAAAAGCAAAAAAAAAAAAAAAATGTCCGTCTGTCTATCTGGACGTCTGGATGTCTGGATGTCTGGATGTCTGGATGTCTTGATGTCTTGATGTCTGGATGTCTGGATGTCTGGATGTCTGGATGTCTGGATGTCTGGATGTCTGGATGTCTGGATGTCTGGATGTCTGGATGTCTGGATGTCTGGATGCCTGTCTTGCCAATCTGTTTCTAGGGTCAAGGCCAAAATTTGGAAAGCAAATTTTCGGGTCGAGTTCAAGTTGAGTTGGAGTTTAGTTGGAGTTGAGTTGGAGTTGAGTTGGAGTTGAGTTCGGGTTGAGTTGGGGTTGAGTTGGGGACCATTTACGGGTTGAATTGAGGTTGAGATGGTGTTAGACCAGTGTTTGGTGAACAGTTGAGCAATCTGTAAAATAAAGTGAGTGTTTATCTATATGTACAGCAAATGTGTATGGTATTTAAACCAATCCACACGACTTGACCGATTTGAACCAAACCTTACACAAATATTGTTTAAGACTTAAGAAAGGTCACTGTCAATATCTCATAATTCACATTGAACCTTTTAGATTTCAAATTAAACTTTTAGTAAATTAAATGAATGGCCAATGAGGGTGGAACTTATCTATTTCTTAACTAGAGTAAAGATTGAAGAGTTTTAGATGAAATTCCGGAATATGGCCAAATTTGATGGAACTTGCCTATTTCTCAACCGATTATTGTGAAATTTGATACGTGCGTTGGAAATAAGATTCTAAAATAATATTTGAATGAAGTTCTGGAATATGGCCAAGTAGGATAGAACTTACCTATTTCGCAAACTATTATGATGAAATTCGGCTTGTGCATTGGAAACGGGATTCTAAAATGATTTTTGGATGAAGTTCTGGAATATGGCCAAGTATAATGGAACTTGCCTATTTCTTACGTTGAGGAATTGATTGATTCGGGAGTTAGTTTCAGTTGACTATATTTAATCTCACGAACGCACGTAATACAGGCCGAAGTTTTGATCACCTCGAAACGTTTCAGCCCTTTATATTTTACTGTCTTGTCCTTCTGCTTATTTGCACTTTTGAACGTTGTGACTCTCATTCACAAACTTTTAACACACACACACACACACACACACACACACACACACACACACACACACACACACACACACACACACACACACACACACACACACACACACACACACACACACACACACACACACACACACACACACACACACACACACACACACACACACACACACACACACACACACACACACACACACACACACACACACACACACACACACACACACACACACACACACACACACACACACACACACACACACACACACACACACACACACACACACACACACACACACACACACACACACACACACACACACACACACACACACACACACACACACACACACACACACACACACACACACACACACACACACACACAGACACCCACACACACACACACACACACACACACACACACACACACACACACACACACACACACACACACACACTCACACTCACACACACACACACAGAAGCGCAGCAGTGAAGGAGACATCAGGAGTATGGGAACCAGACTGCACTCACATGAATACAAGAAGATGGGTACCTTAATACGGAAACTGACGGACTTCGTTGCACCAAAAATGAACGTCCACAAGGAGATCAAAAAGATGGCAGCAGAGATGCAGTGTATCTACGATAGACTTGGTGTTGAAATAGAGCTGGTCTCAAACGAAACGCAGACCACCCCAACTATACAGTAGTATCGGCAACCGCCCTTGCAGCGAACCCCATCGCCTGCCGGAGCGGGATCTAATGGACCCAAAACGAAGAAGAGGAAGGTTCCCTCAAGCAAGTTGGGGAAAAGTAGAAAAGATTCGGCGTACAACAGCTGGCAATCTGCTGATCTTGTTCTGTAAAACGAATGGGACTGACATGGAAAGCTACCGCGCGAGCATTAAGGCCTCACTCAAGGACGATGCGACGGTAGCGACGAGAATCCCAGAATCCGAAATAGAAATTAAGGACCTGGATGAATGGGCGTCTAAAAAGGACGTGGTTGACCTCCTCAACACTCACGTCCCGGACCTGGAAGATCTTACCATAGATGCGGTAAAATCTCTTAGGAAAAGCTGGGCTTCGACGCAGATAGCCGTGGTCTGCCTGCTGGCGGTCCAGGCTGGGGCACAGTCTGCATTCGGGAAAAAGTAGCCCCAAGCAGATGCTTCAAGTGCTGGCATTTTGCCCACAAAGTTTTTGATTGCAAGAATAGAGAAGACCGCAGCAAGACCTGCTTCAGATGCGGACAAGAAGGGCACAATGCAACAACGTGCAAGGAGCCTGCCAACTGCATTCTTTGCAGGAAGAAGGATCCAAAGAGCGACTGTAACCATACAGCAGGGGGATGGAAATGTCCCATCTACCAGAATGCCAGAAGAGCTGTCCTGAGTGCGGAAAATGAGAGTACTCCAACTTAATCTCAACCACTGCAGTGCAGCACAGGACTTGCTGACACAGTGAGTAAGAGAACTGGGCGTCGACGTGGCTATACTGTGCGAGCAGTACGGCAACCTTGAAACCCAACCATGGGTCTCAGACAGTACCAAAAATGCAGCAATACGGGCATGTGGTAGACTGCCCTTTAAACAGCTACCGACTAACCCCACCCCTTGGTTCGTTAGGGCCAAGATAGGAGGGGTACACCTATATAGCTGCTACGCTCCACCGAGTGCTCCGATTGAAGTGTTCGAAAATTTCTTGGATACTCTTGCCGAGGACGTGAGAAGACACGACCTGGTCGTAATCGCCGGAGACTTTAACGCCTGGTCCATAAAATGGGGCAACCGTGAGACGGACGGAAAAGGCGAAGCCGTGCCAGAAGCTTTCTCATCATTAAACCTCATACTCATGAACGAGGGAACTGCGAGTACCTATCGCAAAGGCGACGCAAACTCCATCGACCTGACGTTCATTAGCAGCGCTCTCGCAAAAGGGGGCTGCGAATGGAAGGTAGATGAGGAGTTCACAAATAGCGACCATCAAGCTATAATCTAGGAAATCAACACCAACCCCATTAGCGGGCGGCGTAAGGCAACCATAAGGAGGCAGCCACCGGGCTGGAATAGCAAATGCTTCGATGCAGAGACAGACCTTCAGGGTGATGATGAGGGGAGCTCCAGCGCCTCAAACAACAACTGCTGAAGGCATCACAGAAGAGGTAGAAGCGATACTGGAGGCAGCCAGCGACGCATCGATGCCAAGGAGTCGCTTGAACAACGGCCGAGCACAAGTCCACTGGTGGAACTCGACCAACGCCCAACGCCCAACATCGGCGAGCATGCCTTAAGGCAAGAAGGAAGCACCAGCGTGCCCGTAAGCGAGACAGGGCCTCGACAGAGGAACTGAGACTCGATTATGAAGAGAAAAGGCGTCTTCTAAGAAGTAAAAGAGAATGCTGGAAGGAACTCTGCGCGGAAGTGGACCGGAACCCGTGGGGCAGACCGTATAAAACGGTCATGCATATGATTAAAAGCCTACCCGCAACAACACCAACTTGTCCCGACATGCTGCACAGAATAGTAGTATACCTGCTCCCGGACAAACCAGAACTCCCCGACTACCACCCAGAGGATGGAGAAGTGGAAATGCCCGGAGTAACCATGGAAGAGCTCACGAAGGCGTGCACTAGATTTCAGAACGGCAAGGCACCAGGACCAGCCGGCACACCCAACATCGCACTCAAGAGTGCAATTGCCGCGAGACCAGACATGTTTATAAGCATGTACGATGCCTGCCTACGACAAGGAGTATTTCCGACTTGATGGAAGCAGCAAAGGTTGTTTCTTCTCCCAAAAGGGAAGAAACCACCGGACGACCCAGCATCTTTTCGTCCACTTTGCATGCTGGATTCGGAGGGAAAGAACCTGGAGTGGATAGTGGCCGACAGAATGGAGCAATACATTGATCCTCAACTCTCTGAATTCTAATTCGGATTTAGGAAGGGGAGATCGACCATCGACGCACTGGAACTCGTCACGAACTTCGCAAAGGGAGCCATCTCAGGAAAGAGGTGGAAAGGCGGTTCCAAAAAGTATTGCCTCATCGTTACTATAGACATCAAGAACGCGTTCA
Source organism: Tipula vernalis (assembly GCA_958295665.1). NCBI lineage: Eukaryota > Metazoa > Arthropoda > Insecta > Diptera > Tipulidae > Tipula > Tipula vernalis. The sequence continues at coordinate 379,540,323 of OY282559.1, forward strand.
ACTCGGCCCGTTAAGAACGAGTCTTGGAGGCACTTGAGAACATGGGTGTGCCCTATTACCTACGAAGGATTGTCAGATCATACTTCAGCGATCGACTTTTGCACTATGAGACGGAGCAGGGACCAGCGGTGCATAGGGTCACGGGAGTAGTACCTCAGGGCTCTGTCCTGGGGTCACTCTTGTGAAACGTTTTGTACGACGGTCTACTCGACCATTGAATTACCGGCGAACACAACACTCGTGGCTTTCGCGGGCGACGTGGCGGTTGTCCTTGTGGCGAAACACCTGGAGGAGCTGGAAGCCGCATTCTCCACCACCATCAAGAGGATAAGAGAGTGGATGCGTACGGCAGACCTGTCTTTGGCGGATCATAAGACCGAAGCACTCCTTGTGAGTAGCCGGAAGAAAATGGAGACCATCATCATCAGGGTAGGCGACCACGACATCCAGTCGCAACCCCACATCCGGTATCTAGGAGTGGTCTTGGATGCGAGGCTCAACTACAAGAAGCATATCTCCAGCGTGAGCAGGAAGGCAGCAGTAGTTCAGGGCGCGCTATCACGGATAATGCCCAACATCTGAGGTCCCAGGCAAATCCGGAGACGACTACTGGCAACTGTAGTCACCTCCGTCCTGCTTTACGCAGCACCAGTGTGGGCCACATCGCTAGAACTAACAACTTACCGCAAGACAATGTCATCAGTCCAGCGGCTCTCAGCGATCAGAGTGGCGTCAGCATATCGAACGGTATCACACGATGCTGTCAATGTCGTTGCATCATGCCCGCCCATCGACATCTTGGCAGGAGAACGCCAACGTCAACACCGTAGGAAGAAAGAAGAGCAGCGAAGGGTCCTCTGTGAAGAGGAGAGACCTGAAATTGTTCGTCTCTGGCCAGAGAGATGGGACAGCACGACGAAAGGTCGGTGGACACATCGGCTGATCCCAGATGTCACCAAATGGGTCAATCGCCTGCACGTGGAAGTCGGGTACTACATCACCCAACTCTTGACTGGACATGGATGCTTTCGGGCATACCTGCACAGTGACTGGCTAAATTGTCATCATTGCCGCGATGCGACCGAGGATGTGGAACACGTGTTCTTCCAATGCCCCTTCTACGAAGGGACACGGGCGGAACTAGAGAGGAATCTGGACCATTACATCAGTTCAGAAAACATAGTGGGGTGCATGCTGATGAACCAATCGGCATGGAACAAAATTGCAGAGTACGCGGAATCCATCATCAAGGATCTTCGCACCACGCACGAGGATTAGTTGTAACAACATCAGCAACATCGGACAGAAGTAACATCAAATAAGAACGCCCCGGCGAAGTAGTATTTACAAAGAGTGCCGCCGGGGAACCATAGTTCCAGGAGCAGGGTAAGAGGTGCAGGTTAGGGTTTAGTGCGGTAAAAAATCCCACATAACTCGTCTGGCAGGTAGAAGGTTTTCCCAGGCGAGTACGTGGCGAGTGTGTGGATTACGAACACCGAAACTGACTTACCGCGAGTTGCATTTCTCGGGAGAACCAATTTTCGCAATATTTACATATTTTTTGCAGTACATAACAATCGATTAAACATAAATAATTTGACATTAACCCAAGTTACGAATACTTATAGGACGATTGTCCGCTAAATTTTTACTATTTGCTATTCATCAACAAATCTAAAATATCGCTTGATAGAGTTTCGACTATGTGACCCAATATATATATAACGTAGATTGGACTGGTGGTATGACTGCGGGGCAATATCCATTCATATAAACGATTATTATTTGTCTGGCACGTCAGTTTTTTGTGATAATTTTTCTTTCGTCTGACAATTAATGATAATTAAAAAATTATTAGGTCCAATAATATTGTAGACTATTTTGGTAAGTTTGATGGGGGCTCGAATACTCGATATATCTTTTCCATACGTTAGTTCCATACCATAAATAATCGTTTGAGCTTTACTATCGAGCTAAAATATTGTTGTTAGTTTGCTCTCCTTCGACTTTCATGGATCTCCTTCGACTACATTGATTCTGTCCAGCAGCCAAACTAAAACAAAAACCAATACCAACAGGGTTTTGTATCACCAGAAAAAAACAATTTTAAGACTGTTAGGCGGTTATTTTGTTATTAGAAAATAATTTCATTTTCCATATGGTAACACTTTTGTTTGTGTATTAATTCTAACTGTGTGCACCAAGTGTGAGAGACAAATCAGAGTGAACCAAATTAAAAGCAAAACAGCAAAGTAGAAAATTTCCACAATTTTGTAAGGTGGAACTATATTATGAGAACGTATAAAGAACACGAATAAAGAATTATTGATGAAAGAAAAATGAAAATAAATTTATTAAAGATGCCAGATGTTACCAACCAAAAGATGACTCTGTTTTTTTTTTTTGTTTTGTGTTCGTTCGTTGCTTATTTTTATGTTTTGTAATTTTTGGCTGTGTGTGCGGAATTGGAGCACACATAAAGTTTTGTTTGTTATTGTAGGCAAAATGTACAGTATACATATGCTAAGAAGATGAAGATATTTTCATTTCCATTGATGTATCTGTTCTAATAAAAAAAATACACAAAAAAAAAAAAAAATCTTCCCGTTCGCCAATTTTCTTCTTCGTATGTATACATACGTTTTCAGCTTATTCCAATTTTGTTTGTTTTATGCTGTTGTTGTTAAACTTAATTTTGTTTATATACGACTGACTATATACATACCATATACATAATATGGTATAAAAGCAAGAAGAAAATTTTCTTCGCCTTTAAATTCTCTTCCTTTTTCTGTATGAAAAACATTTTCCATATGAAAAATGAATTTTTGTTAGAATAAAAATTTAAATTTAATGTCGTTCGTTCACAATAACAACAACAGCAACACAACATCGAAAAGTTCAAATATAGAATGAAATTGAATTATTTATTGATATTCTGGTACATACTATGCTGCATGAATTTCATGTAAATGGGATATGGTATGGGGTCCCAATGAGTTCAAGAAAGTTAGAAGATTGCGATGTACAAGTAGTAAGGTTATGTTGGACTGGTTGGTATAAATGCAATTTTTATTTCTTTTATTTATCTATGTACTTTATGTACATGCATTATGTATGCTTTAACAAAATAAAATAACAACAAAAAAAAACTAAAATTGTGAACTCCAATACATATTTGAATATTTCAAATATCATATTTATGGTTATCTACTGTAGTAAAGCGCGATAAGATGCCGAGGGGGATTGTTACTTTGACTTAATTTAATAGCCTTGAAATATAGTTTTACCATACTATCAGTTATATTATTATTTACCTTTATACCTACCGGCTACAAAAATATGTTAACATTACTTTCAAGCAAATTTCAAAACTAAAAGAGTGAATTTAATCTTATCAACGATTATTGATACAAATATTTCCCGTTTCATTCATTTCAATACTAAATTACGCTATTCACCGTTAGGCGGTCAATAAAAATTCTCCTCCAGCTTTATCCTCTTGTTTTAACTCAGTCGCTCAGTTACACTACAGATTATTCCTAGCAAAAATCCATGTTATGTTTGTTGCGGCCAGCTGCAACGATTTGGCTTTAATTAGCACGTCTTCCAGGCCCGCTCCTTGTCTTGTTTCGACTCATTATGATTTAAAACACAATAGTGAATCTTCAAAGGCAGATAACTTTTAAGACTTGCATTTATTTTAATTACACCAGTCCCTTCGATTAAGACAGTAATACTATCCACGAAATTTGAAAGGTTTTTCTCATTACACTGCAATAAATTGCTAAGCTTTATGTAAAAATTTGAAAAGTGAAAAGTTAAAATCTTAAAGTGAAAAGATAAATTTGATAATTCCAAATTATGAAAAATTTATGTTGTGGAACTGATTTAATTTGCACTTTGCAATAAACTAAAAGTGATAAGTGCAAAGTGAGAAGTTGATAAAATTATTTTATGTAATAGTGTCCTTTTATGACATTTTTCCTTTAAATTTTGTTTTTGTGTAAATAAATAGTTATTTCTGCAACAAGAACGCAAAGTACCACAGTTGGGAAGATGTTCGGCGTTATTTTTCTTAGAATTACTTAAAAAGTTTACACAAAATGTGTGTATATCGAAAGTTTTGAAGCTAACAGCTAAATAGTACGTGTAATGATAATAATAAACAGGAAAATAAAATGCTTTAGTGTGCCTTCGATTTTATGTGCTTTGTCTGCTGTAAGGGATTCAGAAATAAACTCATTAAGCTGTGCCCGATCATTTGCAGTGATTTTGTTGCTATGTATGGTGCTGATGCAGTTCCGTACGTAACTGTGGTAAAACGGTAATGTGTCGGCGGTTTCGGTGACAATCCCTATCATCATGGTGGATGTTTATTTGGCGAAACATTTGCACAACGTCCGCTGTAAAACGATTTTGTTTAAGCGGAAACGCATCAAAATTGAGATGAGTGGTTCATAAACGGTAGGTTTGACCATCAGTGTATCGTTGAGTTAATTTCCCGTTGGATGACTTAAACGATGCGTCGTACACCACACAAAATTTTGTTGTTGAACTGGACTCTTTCCTCACGCCGTGATGAGGAAGGTAGTATTATTATTATTATTGATGGGCCTTGTGGGCGATAAGCCACCTCGCACTGCGACCTAAAAGATCTATTTTGCTGGACCCTACTTAATTATAAGTCCAGTTAATATTCAGGTTCTTAATGAACTTGATAATACTGCCGGCCTGTACGAGAGACATTCTATCTGGGTTTATTGCTCTCCCTCCTAGATGTTTACTACAGCACGTAGTTCCGCTAGAAAAACGATAGCATTGGAACCCAAGGACTTCGAGAGGGCTGTCCCACTCCCGTATATTCCTACCCCTTGCCTCGTCTTCCGTTTGATTTTACTTTTACGAGTTGCGGGCAATTGCATTAGCCTGTAGGTCACCTAGCGTTACTACATACAGGAAGGCTAAATAAAACTGAAGGGTGCCTGGTATCCAGAGTCCGCATACTTTGGACTGATTAACCTATCAGCCATTCATCCATCGGCATATGCTGTTCCACCTTAGATTAGGGTTTTTTGTCAAGGTTTTCTCCTTTAGCGCCGACCTTTAGCCTGTACCAAATGGCCAAAAATGTGCCAAATAGCCTTAGTTACCAGTAATTTCCACGAGGAGGCGGCACGTACACTTGCAAATTGTGAACAGGTTACCCCTTACACAATTGTACTCATCACGCAGCTGCCTAATACATGACCAGAACAGCTCACGTGATGCGCACCCTACTGGAAGGTTACGGAGCTGGTAGATTATCCATTCCTGTAATAGACGCCAAACTACCGCTGGAGGAAGTAAATTGCGTCGTGTCCAACTCTCACAACTTGTGTAATAGTTGATCAAGGTTTACCTCACAATAGTGACTGGTGAGATTTGATGAGGACTGATGGTTTGCGTATGATGTGCCGGCAATAACCCATCCGAACATGGTATTTTGTGCCATAAATTGACCGGTATCTATTTTCAAAGCTCTAGGTCCCAGCAAACTGATAAATTGATCGATCTCCAGGAGTATATCGATTTTATTTGGTTGGTCAAACGAAGGATTGACCAATGGTAGGTTTTGGAGATTGAACAAATTTGGCTTTAGGTTACCTTTGATATAATCAGACATTCAATCTGCCAATTATTGTCTTCAATCCGGGAGGAAACTGAAATGGTTACCTTGCATTTGGTGATTCCGGCGGTTGATTGTCCAATTCCCTTAATACTGATGTGGATTGGTTCGTTTTAATTGCAATCGTTGCACCAGGTCTTCACTCACGAAAGATGTTTGCGAGCCAGGGTCTAACAGCGCATGACATAACGCTGTTGGTAGCAATGATTGATTGATGAAACTTTGTTTTTGCTTTAGATTCGCGTTGTGGCTGGTGATATCGTCTCCTTGACGGTGATTATTATTTGGGTTTGAGGTAGTGGCTGGCTGTGACTGCAAGGTCGATGATGATTCTTCAATTTCTGGTTGATGTAAACTAGTGGTTTGCTGATGTTTTGTATGTGGGAACTTTGTCACTCGCTGTAAGCAACATATGTAGGAGCGAATGATGCTTTTTGTTGCAAACAAAAACATAGACTCCATGATTATCGTATAAGCAATAAAAGAACATCCATTTGTCTTGTTAAGATCTCTACAGGCTAGTATATTCATACACTTAAATTTGGAACATTGAAAAGCTGGTGGTTATTAGTTTGGCAAACGGGGCACACAACAGCTGGGTTTGAAAACCCTTAATAGAGGCAACTGATCTGGATGATTGGTATTTATTTATGGCTCGCCAGGAAATCATAAAAGGTTTGTATGTGTATTCATAATGATGCATTGTATGTGTATCCATAATTGTTTCGATTCGTCGTCTAACTTATTAAACAGGATGTAAAGCAACCACGGATCTTTCCCCTCAGCTTCGCCTATCAGTGCTTTCAAGCCGCGTGTGGCCTGCCTCATCAGACGTATCAAGAAGCTTTCTCATTGAAAATGAATTTGCGTAACAAATGGTTACCTGCTTCATAAAAAGCTTTATGAATGAATTGGCGGTCAAGCATTTCTTATCATATATTTTACAAAGTTTTTGGAAAGCTTTGATACAGTTTGCTTCCGTCACTGCCAAATGATTTAAGAAATTGCTTGCTTCGCCTTTCAACAGTTCCTTTAGGTACTGAAATTTTTGTGCTGCTGAAAGCACTATTTTGTTGAATAAGTCGAAGAAACTTTGCCACTCCCGATAATCGCCCGAGAAGCTAGGTATATTACTCTAGGAAGCTTAAAGTCATTATTGGCCGTTTGTGATAAATTAATTAATAATGCTTTCGTTTAACTGACATTAGGCTGCAAACGAATAAAAACATAACTACTTGTTGAGCTTAGCCACAACCCGGTAATACTGCTCTTCGAACTTCTTTCCTTCCGACTTCTCGTCTGGCTTCTCCCTGAAAATCGGTTCCTCAATGTCACTAAATTGTTGTAATAGCTTCTTCGCGCGTCGTACTCGTTCCTTTAATTTTTTTCCACATGAATTGTTGACTAACGTGGCAGAATATTTTCTATCAGAGTTAATAGGGCCAAGAATACCAGGGAAGCTCGGCATTGGGACTCATATAAGGAGGACCTGAGGAATAATAAAATAGAGTTGAGGAAGGCACAAAGGGGGTCCTGGAAAATCTTCTGTGGTAAAATGGAAGACGTATCTGAGACTTCCCGCCTTAGGAAAATTCTTTTTACCAACCCAACCAGTCCTAGTTATTTAATTAGGCCGGATGGGTCATGGACAGCTTCTAGTATGGAATATCTGTAGCCTCGATGACTCGACGGAGCCGGGGGCTCATCTAAAAATACCTTCAATAGAAATGGAGGGCATCGTGAATAGGGAACGGATCGCGTGGGCAATGTATGGGTTTAAGCCTTATAAATCGGCTGGCCCAGATAGGATTATACCTGCGGAGATCCAGAGGAACTTGGCATTTATCCTTCCCTGGCTGGAGGTGATCTTCAGAGGAAGTATGAAATTTTCTATATTTCTAGAAAATGGACGGAGGTCAAGGTGGTCCTCATTCCGAAAGCAGGGAAAAGCTCGCATGCTTATCCGAAGAACCTGAGGCCTATAACTCTATCATCTTATCTGCTGAAAACATTGGAAAGGATGATGGATGTATTTATACAATCAAAAATTGAACCCAGCAATTGGGCAATGTCACAGCATTCGTACTGTAAAGGGAGGTCGGTGGACCCAGCCTTGTACGCTTGGGTACGCGGACGATGTAGCGATAGAGGTATCAGGTAAATATTTGGACACGATTAGAGATGTTATGCAGAATGCACTATTGATCGTTACCAAATGGGCCAGCAAATGTGGATTAGGGATCAACCCGTCCAAGACAGAGCTGGTACTTTTTACCAGAAAGTATAAAATTCCGGTAGCTTGCCCGCCTACGATAAACGGCACTAGACTGCCTTTTTCTAATAGAGCGAGATTCTTGGGCATTATCTTGGACAGTAAACTCAGCCGGATGCCTAACACGTTAGAGAGGGTGAATAAACCCACTGTAGCTATTTACTCGTGCAGGAACGCCATAGGTAAGAGATGGGTTTTTGAAACTGGAGCTGGTACACTGGCTGTAAACTGCCGTAATGAGATCTGTACCTATGTACGGAGTGGGCGTGTGGTGGCCAGGTCTGGCAAGATAACATACCGGAGTGGAATGGAAAGGGTGCAAAAACGGCCTGCATGCTTATAAGCGGGGCGCTTAGGACAACACCTACGAGCGCTTTGGAGGTTATGTTCCACCTTATTCCAGTAGAGGTTTTTGTTAAGCAGAAGGCAGCCGAGGTGGCTATGCGACTTACGGCTGTCTCTCAATGGAAGTGTCTGCAGGTGCGGCACTCGACGATAGTTGGATCACTAAGGGATGAACTGGTAAATCTAGATTATGTTATACCAACCTTGTGCTTCGATAAAGGGTTCCGGACCGTCTGTCCTTCAAGGGAATCCTGGAGGGACGAATCAATACTGGAAAACGAGGCAGTGCAGGCAGTACGGACGGCTCTAAGCTAGATGGTAAGGTAGGAGCCGGAGTCTTCTGTGAGAAGCTTAATGTTAATATTTCTGCAGCGTGTACCAGGCTGAAGTGGAGGCGATCGGGGAAGTTGTGACATGGTTGAAGCATAATGTGGTATCAGAGACTATAGATCACTTCCTATGCTCGTGCCCGGCACTATCATACAAAAGACATAAATACTTGGGTGTGTACGGTATGGACAGCCTTTTGGAACTCACGAACTGTAGAGTACGAGATATTTTATACTATATATGTAGCACTGAATGGTTTCAGGGGTAAATGGGAGATAAGATCCTGTGGTATCACAATGGGCCACTATTGGCCTAAGTGTGCGATAGCAGCCACTCTAACCTAACCTACCCTAATCTTAATATCGGAGTTAAAACATGGCGACCTGAAACGAGGATGATAAAAAAAAATCGATTTCTATTGCTGCTAAAAACCGTATATGTAAATTACATACAACGATATCCTTCTCAAAATATTTGTGTTAATTACTAATTTGTTCCCGGTGTAGTGAATCCATAGCTTTATATAACATTGTTAAAATCTGCAAAAATCTACTTATAATATAGATCTTATATATTGAAGACATTGTACATATGTACTTATGAAAATTTATAAACTCGTTTGTCAAAATTTGAAATATATTTGCCAACCATAAAAAACAAAATACTGCAAAAATTCTATCACCTTGTTTATCTGAAAATTTATATATGTAGTGCTGTTTGAAAATATAATAACGGTAATAAATTAACCTCTATATATACTCCCTCATTAACCCACTCAAAATGGATCAACATTTATTATATATAGGTGTAACATGACCGACTGTTAATATCGGCCAGTTAACAGAAATTATTTTATTCCCGGAGAGGCTTTGAACGGTCATATGTAGCCGGCTAGAGCTCAGTGGATTGGGGTGGGATTTTCAAAGCATCAGGGAATCTTGTAAGACCGTGAGGACAAAGAAAAAAAAAAGGAATACTGAATGAGACAAAAAAAAAACTAGAAAGGAAACAAGACAGGATCAACTCACCATATGGCTGCGAATACACTTACCAATTCATCTTAATACGCTCGGTTAGCGTCTCATGCTGAAAAGCAACACTTTACGAAAAGAACGAGAATGAACCGAAAAACCATCAAAGAAATAAAAAAAAAATAGGAAACTCATAAAAAAAAAATTTGAAAAAGAGGAGAAAGATAATTTTCTTTTAACTAATTTATTGCATTACAAAAAAAAACAAAGAAAGCAATAAAATCATGAATGAATAAACTTTAGAGAAATTAACTTAACCTAATGACGTCATGTGTAATACAAAGATGAGAGGAAAATAGCAAATATAAACTAAAAAGGTATTGACAAAAAAAAATGAATTGCTATAAATTTAACTATTTACCCTCATCATAGTAAATCTAAGAAAATGTATGTACTTAAAAATATTAATAATAATAATAATATGTATAATATAATAAAACATAAAAAGGTATTATAAAAATCTTATCTTAATTTGATACGAGCTTGCTGCCAATAATCCAGTAGGCTCAATGTCTTTTGTATTTAATCATAGAGTTTTATCACTACAAAGTTTATACATAAAACTATGATCTGAGTTATTTTTATTTAAATTCACTTATTGTTTGTTAATTTATTTTTCACTAAATCTACTTTGAATTTTCACTAAATTAAGTACATGTGATTTTAGTTTTATCACTACAAAGTCTATATCAAACTATAATCTAATTTATTTTTATTGAATTTCACTTAGTGTTTGTTAATTTATGTACCACTAAATATACTTTGGATTTTCACTAAGTTAAGTACATATGATTTTATTACAACACACTTTTCCAAAAAAAAAAAAATTTTGTTTATGATTTTTATAGCGGTTGTTTTCACTTATTTACACAGTAATAAAATCAGGTGATCCCATATATTGGTTTATTTTCTGATGAGACCGTTTTACTGGTTTGATGCACTTTATAGTTTTAAATTATATATAGTTTAATATTTTTATTAAAGTGTATTTTACGTTTAGGTATTTAAATTTGAACTAATAATATAACATTTCATTTAGATAAGATAGATTTAGGAAACTTTTTGTTGTTTCAGATGTGGACAAATTCCGACATTTTAATTTATTTTCGAATGTACATATTATTTTACACCCAAAGAAAATCACTTAACTTAACTACTTATTATTAAACATGAATTAGATATTAGTTTTTATATAAATTATTTATATTCGTTATTGAATTCATTCACTTTTTTATTGTTTTTGAATAGTTTTACAATCCAAAATTATAGATATTAAATTACAACGGATACATAACACAGTTATCGCCCGATGATAGAGTTTCAAACATTTTGGTTTTTCTCATCATGGTCTCAAGTCCAACCATATTTTTAATTATTTTTAGAAAATTAAACTACCACAATATACGGAAACTTTGCCGTATAAGCCACAAACTTAGAGAAAAAAAAAACTTAATTAAAGCTAAACAAACTGATTTGATTTTTATTATTTTTTTCTTTAATAATCAACCGATCAATCTGGTAGCAAAACCAAAAAAAAATTAATTTTAAATCTTTTAATTTTATAACTTATTGTTGGATTATTATCCTCTTCGATAAGGTCATCCAAAAATTTTTAAACCGACTAAAAACAAAATTAAAATGTTCATCTTTTTTATACCCATCAATAAAATTTGATAACAATACTTAGCCTCCCCATTACAAAAATGATTCTTAATTTTTTTTTTCTACAATTTTTGAACGGGACCATCCAGTTGGTTTTCCCCTTTACAATAACTTGTTTTTTTTTTTTTTCTTAACTGGCCACAATTCTATTCCCACAGGGGTCTTAAACCCTTGAAACGTCAAGCGATGCTGGCCGTTACAAATCGTGGGGACGACTCACACCCAGGAGATGTCTCATAGCCGGGCAAATATTGGATAAATATAGATGAGCGACATGACTTGCATCGCTAAATTTTCAAGTCTTTAAAATGATAAATTCCCAAGACATTACCCTCTACATCGGCAACCTCACAAGCCACATTACCCACAAGTCGAGTAACCATACATTTTATGAATTTAGGGGCGAGCTTTGCTGCATATTTATCTACTGCTTTACTTTGCTTAAAATTTCTAACAAAGGCTATTTGTCCAATATTAATTTTGGGATGTCGAGTTCTTAAATCATATCTAATTTTATTTCGAGCAGCCGCTTTAGTAAGATTATTTTGGACATCTTCATAAACTTTATAGAGATATTCGGGTTTTTCTATGCTATGAACATGGTTACCACCAAATTGAGAAGCATGTCGCAACAGTTCATACACGGAACCATGCGAAACGGCATGCTGACCAAAAACAATAAAGTGAGGAGAATACTGGGAAGAATCGTGAATTACATTGCGGAGAGCATGAGTTATGGCGAACAGATTTGAATCCCAGACCCGTTGGTCAGTCTTAATATACGCCCGCAAAGAAGCTAACAAAGTACGATTAACGCGCTCTGAGGCATTCCCTTGCGGTGAGTGTTTTGCGGTAAAGACATGCCTGACCCCATACTTCTTGCACAGATTCTGAACGAGTAAGGATTCAAACTGCCTACCGTTATCAGTAAAAATAACCTCCGGTACTCCGAACATTAAAAATATTTGAGTTTCAAGAAATTTACATACTTCAATAGCAGTTGCCTGACGAACGGGTTTGGTGATCACGAATTTGGAAAAGTGGTCTAAGGCAATAAGGATTCCGGTATTGCCATTCTTAGTGCGGGGATAGGGCCCCAAGAAGTCAAGATACACTCTCTGAAAGGGTCTAAACGTCATGGGAAGAGAGCCGAGAGGGGGTTTGCATATTTGGTTCGAAGGCTTATTCGCTTTACAATCCTCACAGGAATTTATAAATTGTGTTACATCTGAATTTATAGTGGGCCAGTAATAATAACGTCGAATGAGCTCAGAGGTTTTACTGATACCCAGATGAGCACCAGTAGGAAGACAATGAGCGGCAATCAGCAAGCTGCGTCGAAGTGATTCAGGAATAAGCAGTTTATATTGTGGAATATCCGGTAGATAAGCTTGATTGGAAGATAGATTAATATAAACTAAATGTTGTACTGTAACTAGGTTTATTTTCTTATTAGATTGTTGGAGTGAATGTGCTAATTGTTCATAATCAGAATCACGAAAAGCTGGCAAAGACGTGTCGACATGAAGTGGAGAATTTAGTGAAGGGAGCTGAACATCGAGAGATTCAATTTCAATCCGTGATAATGCGTCAGGAACTGCATTTTGGGATCCTTTCCTAAATTCGATCTCAAAATTAAACCCTTGAAGCTTTAAGCTCCACCGTGCCAGTCGACCAGTAACATCCTTAAGGGACATAAGCCATTTCAGGCTTGCGTGGTCGGTTATGACTGTGAACGGTAGACCCTCCACATACAATCGAAACTTCTTAATCGCTTCTACAGCGGCTAAACACTCTTGCTCCGTTACAGAATAGTTACGTTGAGCACCATTCAATTTTTTGGACATAAAGGCTATAGGCCTATCGTTTCCTTCCTCATCCCTTTGGAATAACACTGCCCCAATACCCGTGGAACTGGCATCACACTGGATGTAGAACCGAGAATTAAAATTTGGAGTGACAAGAACTGGTGCTGAAGCGAGTGCGTGCTTCAATGTCTCAAATGCCGATTCAGCTTCTTCGGACCACACAAACTTCCGGTTCTTTTTGAGAAGAGCAGAAAGAGGAGCAGATATAGTAGAGTACCCGTTTATAAATCGGCGATACCATCCCGTGACACCAAGAAACCGTCTCATTTGTCGAATGTTCTTCGGTCTAGGGAATTTGAGAATGGCCTCGACCTTGCCCGAATTAGGTTCCAATCCTCGCTCACCAACAACATAACCCAGGTATTCGATCTCTTTCAGAAGAAACTTGCTTTTCTGCACATTTATCGTCAGACCAGCTTTTGTCAGCCTTTCGGCGACATCCTGAAGCAACGATAAATGCTCATCAAAATCAGCAGTAGTTACAAGCAAGTCATCCAGATAAACGAATACCCGGTCATGCAGTTGATGAGGAATCACACTGGACATCAATCTACACAAGGTCTGAGGCGCATTACAAAGACCGAAGGGCATGACTTTAAACTGATATAATGGTCGCCCCGGGATGGTAAACGCTGTCTTTTCCTTCGAGTCTGAATCCAGAGGTATTTGCCAGAAGGCATCCTTTAAATCCAGACTCGAAATAAACCGGGTACGATCCAACCTGCTTAGCAAACCGTCAATCAGAGGCAAGGGGAATGCATCCTTCTTAGTTAAGCTGTTTAGCCGTCGAGCGTCAAGACATAGTCGAACACCACCATCCTTCCGCGCCACGGTCGCCATTGGGGAGCTCCAAGCACTATGGCTCTCCTCGATGACATCCAAACTTATCATTCGATCTATTTCTTGATAGATTTGTTGTTGTCTGGCAGGGGATACAGCATAATGTCGCTGCTTAACGGGTTGAGCATCGCCAACGTCGATCTTATGATTCAGCAGGTGGGTTCGCCCCAGCCCTAATCGTTCCGAACTAGGAAACATCTCCACTACAGCTTGTAGCCTTTGACGCTGAATTACCGAGAGCATATGTTGGTTATTGTCAGGGGAAGTAGGTTTTTCACTAGATGAATCAGGCAAAGACGCTGTAACTGATGAAATTAGCGAGGGCTCTATTCCAAATTTACGCCAGAAATCGCAGCCTAAATAAAGGGGTTGCTGTAACTCCGGAACAATGAATAGCTTCATTTCAAGAGTTTTATTATTATATGAAATATTAGCATTTACAAATCCGTGAATTTTAAGCGGAGAACCATTAGCAATTTGAACAAATGCTGGGATCGAATGAAGAGGTAAATTTTGGTCCTCAATGAATTGAAGTGAGTTCCTTCCTAAAGCAGAGATGTTAGCTCCACTGTCTAACAAACCGTAAACTTCAGTGTCATTAATGGACACCTTTGCATAGGGACGATTGTCTTCAAGGAATGTAATGGAACTGCAAAATTTGGTTTTAGAGATATTACGATACATTTGTTGTCGTATTTTGAAATAATTAATAGAGCGACAAATCCGGGAATTACTAGAAAGTTTTTCGATTTTGTGAGAATCTTTAAGTTTTGGTATTACTTCGATTGCTGATTTGGGGATCGCTGAAGGATTTGTATGGGAGAACGACCCGACCCTCCGATAGTAGTCTCCCTTACTGGGTTTAACGACGAAACTTTCCGATTACAAAAATTACAGTGTGGCTTTAAAACATTCGGCGTACCACAACCATAACAAAATATTTGGTTACGAATAAGGTCACAATCCATATACGGATGTCCAACTCGTCTACAATTCCAGCAAGTGGGAACTGAGGGAGAGAGTGATTGATTTTGCGATATTTTTGTAGGGTTAGCTAGAGTTGAATGAACAGCCTCTACATTAAACGAATTTACGATTGGACACTCGGATGCTTTTGGAGCTATAAATGGTTGATGACCATGAGAAGCGGAAGGTTCAACAACTAAAGGTTGTGTTGAAGTCTGGGCATAAATATTAGAGCCTTTAATATCACACATTTCCATTTCATTTATTCGCCCCACCTGAGAAGATCTTTGCACTACCTGTTCGGGAACCAGTCCGACACTTCTCCAAATATCTTCAGTAGCTACGCAAATACTGACTAGATCTGAAACTGATAATATTTGCCGCCCTGCAAGGTGAACTTGTAATCCAGTTCGCATATTTTTCTTAAGAATCTCCAATATCTGCAGTTCAGAGAACGGGACTTTTAAAGGAATTGCTAAGTTTAAGATATCATAATAAAATTCAGTGAATGGTTCTCTGGGACGTTGTTTTCGAGCATCTATGAGACGTAAAATATCTACATCAGTCCGTCGGTCCTGAAACCGATGAGTGAAAGCCGTTTTAAATTGATTCCAGTCACAACCCGGCTGTCTTTCAAGCACTAGCCAATAATGTTCACCAGCAGCACCCTTCAACAGAGACGGCATATCATTGATTAGCTGGTGCAATGGTACATTATTGGTTTTGGCCATATGCTCCGCACGATATAAAAATCGTTCTACTGCTAATCCTGTTGCAGACCCATCGAATGAGATTCCCCATTTATGAACAGGTGTCGCATGAGACAAATATTCTTGAGATGTTCGGGACGGTTGTGGTCTACTATCAGTTGGCTTCACTACTTCTGTTGAGGTAGCAACATTTTGGTGAATTGAAGTACTTGGTCTAATAGAATTTTGTTGCAACTGATTCTCTCCAGGAGGTTGACTATTTAGAATAAAAGTACCCAAATTTGGAGGACAAGTAGCAGGGTAAGTTGCGGTTGGTGCTAAAGGCGGTTGAGGTGGAAGAATGTATGATTGTTGAGCCAATGCGTACGGGTTTAACGGTAAATACGGATAATTGTAAGAAAAAGGAAATAATGACGGTTGGTTTTGAAAATTGTGAAAAGTAGGGATATTTGGATGAGACGGTGATGAATGCTGTAACACGGGTGGTTCTATCACGGCTGGTGGTATCTGCTGCCTAACCTCATCGATATTAATAGAGGTTCCGTCATCCTTACCAGTCTGACTTATAGTATTTCCATTTGGAGTAGGCAATTGGGATTTAGACTGAATATTAAGCTGAATCGCATTATTTCCTACCGAAAAATCAGCATTTTCAGGATTAAAATTTGATTCTTCGTGCGGCACTGGGTGTGGTGCACTTACCATTAATTCCAACAGGTCGTCTGGGTCTATTTGAGTGGTACTAAGGTCAAGAAGAGCCTCCTGTAAAGTTTGCTCATTTAAAGAAAATCGCCGACAAATTTCTAAAAGGGATGTACACACCTGTACTAGTTTGGTAGCGGGAATTTTGATGACTTCAAAAGTCAGAATACGTTCACCTCTGGCTTTTAGATGGCATAATTTTGAAATTAATGCAGAATATTCATTCGTGTCCAAATTGGGGTTTTGAATACAATTCAATAACTTGATTTGAAGATGTTGTAGCTTAAAAACACATATGGAAACTTCATTGTGAGGATGTACTAACGCTTGTCTATGTGGCTGAGTTGGTTTACCCGTGATAGAAGCTTCTTCTTTGCAAAAAGCTTCATTGAGATTTGCCTTTTGGATCTCCCCATCACCTTCAAGGTGCCGGATTTCAAATTCAATAGCTAATTCCTCACTAGATAAATCCTGGGAACGTATCCTAAAGGTAGCCATGTTTTGATTTGGGGAAAAAAAAAATTCAAAATACTTAATATAAAAATAATTATGTAATTAATTAATAATTTAATTAATAAAAAAAAAATTAATAAAATTCAAATTGTTTAACTACTACTACTTTGTTACAAACTTTATTGATATTATGCTAACTTCTAACTAATTTCAATACTCGGACAGAGAATTGATTACTAATAATTTTAAAAATCAGAATACCCAATTACTAAAAAAAATGAACAAATTTGGTTTCACTTAAATCACTATACTTTATTAAGTTAATCTTGATTGTTAAAGAAAATATCAAATGCAAAAAAAAATAATAAACAATTCAATTATATCATAAAAAAAAGATGAAGTTGGTAAGGTTTCCTCCACAGCACTTTCGGTAAATTTTCATAACGTGAGTTGATTTCTGCCTTGGGGAAAGAAAGGAACAATAATAAAGAATCAATCTGGAGAACTGACAAATGAATCGACATTATTAGTAAAAATAACAGATGCACCTGCGCCAGATTAGGAATAAGAAATTAACCAAAAATAGCTCACCATAGAACCGACCAATGAATCAACGAACCAAAAAAAAAATATTTCATCCGGATGCATTAGCGATGGTAAGATAATCTTGATAAAAATTGAAATGTAATAACTGCGATGAACAATAAAACCACAACACAAACATTAAAATCAACATTCCAAAGAATGGAAGAAGTGCGATTGTGATTCCATTGGATCATCACAGATTAAGGGGACAGGAATTGACTAGCATAACCGATTAAACCCCAAAGCAAACATCAAAATCAATATTCCTAACGAAGAATAGAATTGATGCGAACAGGATTCCATCGGATTATTCCAGCATAAAAATGACATAGAAAATTAGACAATACTGAAAAATTAGTTTAGACAAGCAAACAAAAGAATTCACGAATGATTCTAACAACTGAATCAACAAGCCAATGCTTGGATGCAGCTACGAATTCGGGAAAATTAAAAAAACAATGTCGATCTGAATGCGGAATTAAAAAAAACCAAATTAATTAAAATTGTAAAAGATTTTAAATGAACTATAACTGTAAAAAAATTGATTACTGAAATGTTATAAATAAAATTTAAAATTTAATTTATCTAAAATAAGATTCAGTTAATTACTCGAGCACCACTGTAAGAACAGTAAAGCATAGTTTACAATAAAGAAGAAGGGATAGTGAAAGGAAAGCCATTGAAGAAGTTTGGGCGCCACTGTAACATGACCGACTGTTAATATCGGCCAGTTAACAGAAATTATTTTATTCCCGGAGAGGCTTTGAACGGTCATATGTAGCCGGCTAGAGCTCAGTGGATTGGGGTGGGATTTTCAAAGCATCAGGGAATCTTGTAAGACCGTGAGGACAAAGAAAAAAAAAGGAATACTGAATGAGACAAAAAAAAAACTAGAAAGGAAACAAGACAGGATCAACTCACCATATGGCTGCGAATACACTTACCAATTCATCTTAATACGCTCGGTTAGCGTCTCATGCTGAAAAGCAACACTTTACGAAAAGAACGAGAATGAACCGAAAAACCATCAAAGAAATAAAAAAAAAATAGGAAACTCATAAAAAAAAAATTTGAAAAAGAGGAGAAAGATAATTTTCTTTTAACTAATTTATTGCATTACAAAAAAAAACAAAGAAAGCAATAAAATCATGAATGAATAAACTTTAGAGAAATTAACTTAACCTAATGACGTCATGTGTAATACAAAGATGAGAGGAAAATAGCAAATATAAACTAAAAAGGTATTGACAAAAAAAAATGAATTGCTATAAATTTAACTATTTACCCTCATCATAGTAAATCTAAGAAAATGTATGTACTTAAAAATATTAATAATAATAATAATATGTATAATATAATAAAACATAAAAAGGTATTATAAAAATCTTATCTTAATTTGATACGAGCTTGCTGCCAATAATCCAGTAGGCTCAATGTCTTTTGTATTTAATCATAGAGTTTTATCACTACAAAGTTTATACATAAAACTATGATCTGAGTTATTTTTATTTAAATTCACTTATTGTTTGTTAATTTATTTTTCACTAAATCTACTTTGAATTTTCACTAAATTAAGTACATGTGATTTTAGTTTTATCACTACAAAGTCTATATCAAACTATAATCTAATTTATTTTTATTGAATTTCACTTAGTGTTTGTTAATTTATGTACCACTAAATATACTTTGGATTTTCACTAAGTTAAGTACATATGATTTTATTACAACACACTTTTCCAAAAAAAAAAAAATTTTGTTTTTGATTTTTATAGCGGTTGTTTTCACTTATTTACACAGTAATAAAATCAGGTGATCCCATATATTGGTTTATTTTCTGATGAGACCGTTTTACTGGTTTGATGCACTTTATAGTTTTAAATTATATATAGTTTAATATTTTTATTAAAGTGTATTTTACGTTTAGGTATTTAAATTTGAACTAATAATATAACATTTCATTTAGATAAGATAGATTTAGGAAACTTTTTGTTGTTTCAGATGTGGACAAATTCCGACATTTTAATTTATTTTCGAATGTACATATTATTTTACACCCAAAGAAAATCACTTAACTTAACTACTTATTATTAAACATGAATTAGATATTAGTTTTTATATAAATTATTTATATTCGTTATTGAATTCATTCACTTTTTTATTGTTTTTGAATAGTTTTACAATCCAAAATTATAGATATTAAATTACAACGGATACATAACACAGTTATCGCCCGATGATAGAGTTTCAAACATTTTGGTTTTTCTCATCATGGTCTCAAGTCCAACCATATTTTTAATTATTTTTAGAAAATTAAACTACCACAATATACGGAAACTTTGCCGTATAAGCCACAAACTTAGAGAAAAAAAAAACTTAATTAAAGCTAAACAAACTGATTTGATTTTTATTATTTTTTTCTTTAATAATCAACCGATCAATCTGGTAGCAAAACCAAAAAAAAATTAATTTTAAATCTTTTAATTTTATAACTTATTGTTGGATTATTATCCTCTTCGATAAGGTCATCCAAAAATTTTTAAACCGACTAAAAACAAAATTAAAATGTTCATCTTTTTTATACCCATCAATAAAATTTGATAACAATACTTAGCCTCCCCATTACAAAAATGATTCTTAATTTTTTTTTTCTACAATTTTTGAACGGGACCATCCAGTTGGTTTTCCCCTTTACAATAACTTGTTTTTTTTTTTTTTCTTAACTGGCCACAATTCTATTCCCACAGGGGTCTTAAACCCTTGAAACGTCAAGCGATGCTGGCCGTTACATAGGTGGAGAGTAATAACGGGAAGACGACTACATGACGATAAACTGGTATATATGAACGAGAAAATTTAATCATCATAAAAATAATGGTCGTCAACTGGAAAATACACAAAATATTTCCATCACCAAACCACCTAAAATGGAATACAAACAACAAAAATAAATAAAATCGAAAAAAACATTTTTGCTAACCAACCATATTATCAATATAGACAAGTATATAAGTTATTGGTGTGCAGATGAAGGAATCATTCCTCTCAATTCTATAAAATGACATAAATTTTTAGAATAGGAGCTGTATCATCTTAAGAAAATGATGTGTTGACTGTGTGAGACGAATTAATATTTTGAAAGACTACCCGAGAAAAATAACTCAATCACAATTGGCGATATGGGAGGGCGAATGGGCCTACCTCAATTTTTTTTAAACTATATGCAAGAAATCAAACTACAATAGAAAAAAAAAACTAACTTGGAAATCTCATATAATCGTATACCAGTTAAATATTTTACTAGTTTAAAAGGGTTAAAATCTGAAACCGAAATACCTCAAGTGTCATTTGCAATAATTCAAAAGTTGTTTGATTAAGCTAGTTCAAAACTTAAAAGCTCATAAAGTTTTGTGTAAATTAGTTATAGGTAAGTAGTATTTTGTTACAGGTTTCCACAGCCTTGTATTTTATGCCTTTGAAATAATTTACGAATATAAAAGCTCGAACTAAGGAAAGCTCCTTAGAGTTGGACAGCTTTCTAGTTCTAAACTATGTAAGTGATATCTTAAATGGGGTAAAGCTTGGCCAAACATGGGTACGAGAATGAAGCTCAACCCCGAAAATCACAAGTATTTGGGATTTTAATAGATTTGACAACAATAACGTCTCATGTAGATTTTGACAACAACAACATTTGCCATACTGGGTTATTTAAAAATTTGTTGTAAAATGGCTAAAGGTGGCTTGCAATAATTTAACAGTTGTTTGTTTTTAGATTTGTGCCTACATAAACAGTTTTGTATTTTATGCTTGTAAACTAGCATAGTAGTATAAAAGCTCTAACTATAGAAATTTTTTTTATTTTTTTATTAGGCTTGGCTCCTACATGAAATAGAGCCATTTTACCAATAAATCCAAATTTATACATTTCTTTTTACATATTTTTACTTCATAATATAATTTTACTGATAAAATTTTTAATAGAATTTTACTCCCTACACATATTCCCACATCTTGATAAATTCATACATTGTTATCCCACATCTTAATAAATTCATCCATTTCCTTATAAGCCAAAGTGCCCTCATTAATTAAATCACTTAGATTTCTTGCATTCCGAAGGATGTTCAACTTAGACCTGTATTGATTGTATTTACGACAAGCCAATATCAGATGTTCAACATCCTCCACACTTTCACACAATTCACAATCTTTGTCTTCACTCAACTGACATTTCTACAAGCATTCCTTCCAGTTTCCATGGTTCAGCCTGATCCCATTAACCGTTCGCAACATTCGCGTATCTTATTTGAGCTCCTTAAAGAAGGGATTTCTCAAAGGAGTACCACGGAGCGCTCTTTACTTCATTCCTTTCGTTAGACTTTTCTCGTTAAACTCATTCTTCCTCAGTACGTCTATTGTATCCTTCCTTCCGTACTGCTAAACCACGTCATTCAATGTACTTTCAGCTAATATATTGGCTCTTTCATTCCCTTCGATCTGTCTTGACAGTCTCGAACGCATTCAAAAATCAAATCAACATACATATTGCATTCCATACCACCTCAACATTTTAGCAAACATAAACCACTCTGTGAATCGGAAAATATTACTATTTTCCTTTCCCCTTCATTCACAGTCTGTTTAATTCCTTCAAACATTCCGCAATCAGTTCAGCGTTCAGGTAGTTATCATTCTCACTTGTAATCTAGAGGTGAATCACCCATTTCATAACACTCTTGCACATGCATTTTCTACTTTCAATAATTGGCTAAAAGCCCCCTTCGAATCAATTCCATGCACACTAATAACAAGTTCAATTTTTGAGGATATAAGGGCCTTCCTTAACATATCAGTCACACTCGGATAAGCACCCCACTTAGGTTTGCTCACCCGTTTAACCACATTTAAGCGTTCCTTGCAGTTATTTGCCAACATTTTCATGTGCTTCCCAAAATTCATACGTTTATCAATCCAAATACCCAAATACCTGTACGCATTTATTTGTTCAATTCTGTGACTATCAACAATTATATTAACATTTGCAACATTTGTTCTGAAACTCATATAATCACACTTGTCGGGATTCACTCTCAGATTCAACATTTCAAGTTTTTGTATTAAACCCCATTAAACTCCTTTTGCGCACTTTGAGCCGCCACATCAATGCTTCTGCCTTTTCCATTTACTACAAAATCGTCTGCAAATTGCAGAACGTTTTGATTGTCTGCATTGATGTAGTGTATCTCACTGGTATATAGGTTAAACAGAGCTGAAGATATTTTACTTCCCTGCGGAAGTCCAACAATGGCAACTCCCTCCAACCTAAAACCACTTCCATTCAGAACCATTTTTTTCTCAGTCATAAAATCTTTTATCCACAAACATACTTTCCGTGAAAATCCAAAATTCGAAAGAATTGGTTGTAATATCCACGGAACCATATAATCATAAGCTCTTTCAATGTCCAAGAATACCGCAACAGCTTTCATATTATCCTTTCTTACTTCCCAAACAAACTTTTCCACACACTCGATTGCAGAGTGGTTCTTTCGAAATCCAAATGTTGTCGATGGCAAGAAATGTTCTTTCATCATTCCATTTAAAAATTTTATAAAAACATTTATCATACATATGCCTCGATAATTTGTTGTCACATTCGGATCTCTATCCCGTTTAGGGATGGAAACTCGGTATTTTTGAACCCATCCACACTTTGTTGAGTATCTCAAGCAAATTATGTTTTGCTGAGTTACTCAACCACCGAATCATTTTAAAACTTACTCGGTTCGTCCCTGGAGTGGTAGATTTTGATCTATCTAACACTCTCAGGAACTTTCCCAATTCATACTTACAATCCATTCTTTTATTTCTATTCATTCTGTAATCTTCATTTATTCTGTCAAATCATTGCTTACATTCAATACCATTCTTATAAATTTTTCACCTTTTTCTCTATTCTCATATACCACGTTCCTCACATTAAAATGTTTACCATTCACTGCGGGCAATCTTGTTTTTTACGTGATCCATTTCCGCATTTATAACACTTCTCGTTAGTCCTGCATTCACCACGAATCTCATAATTTCCATATCGCTTGGCTTAGGGTCTGTCTACTGGATCTGTATCCTTGCTGTTGGGATAATAAATAAAAAAACCAACATGAATTATGTAATCCCAACTGCACCCTAAATAATTTTTCTTTATTGTGTATTGCATTGTATAATATTTTATTACACACACATTTTTTACTAAGGTGTGGTTTTACATAATGGTAAAAAAGAAAAATGGAGTCTGATTTGCTGCGTGTAACAAAATTAGGACATAGTCATTGGATATTATAGGAATTTCAAGTAAAAAAAGATATTGCTAAAAGATTATAGTAACAACGATCGGTAGACAGCCAACGCTTCACATACACAGCATCTACAAACATAAGTCGAGTACCGGTGAACAGTAACTACAGCAGCAGTTTTATAGTTTGAATGAAGACCCGGGCGATGATATGGCATCACACATCGCTAAACTCGAGAGTATTGTTCAACAACTAAGAGATATGGGTGAGAACATTTCTGATTCAATGGTCTCTACGAAAATGTTCATGACATTGCCAAATGAATACGATCATTTTCATAGTGCTTGGGAATCGACAAGCAAAGCAGAACAAACTTTGACCAATTTAATGTCTAGGCTTATGGTGGAAGAGTCCCGTTTGCAGAAAAAGGATACGAACGAAACCAGTGAGGCACTGATGGCGAAACGTGACAGAAATGGAAAAATATCAAACTCAAACCCCAAAAGTCAAGTACCAGGGAAGTTTTTCAAATGTAATCAAGTAGGACATTGGAAGAAGGACTGTCCTTGATTGAAAACTCAGAGTAAACCATTCAATCGGAAGGCGAACAATTCCGACGCCTTAATGTGTCAAACGGAAGAACTGGCTATTTGGATTCAGATGCCAGCGATCACATGAATAATAATAAACAATTGTTGTGTAACTATGTTCAGTTGAGTGTGCCGAAAGCTGTAAAAATTGGTAATGGCGATTCAATAATGGCTTTTGGTATCGGTGATGTAAATATTTTGGCATACAACAACAAAACTTGTGAACCTGAACATTTGAAAAAAGTTCTTTTTGTTCCTGATCTTAAATTGAATTTATTTTCCCAACGAAAAGTGCTAGACAAGGGTTATGTTTTTCGGTCTAACAAAGACACCTGCGAGTTTTTAAAACGAGATTGTATTGTTGCAGTGGGAGTGCGAAAACAAAAACTTTTTAAAATGTTATTTAAAGTTTTACCTTATAATTGCCGTCGCCCCCGGGTCCACGCTCATTGAGTGGGTGTTAATAAGTGACCAAGGTATAAGGCGGGTCACGCTAAATGATGGCAAAAGGGCCGGATTAAGGTGTAAAGCGACCCGTGCTGGCGGCCAGGCTAAAAGCCTATTTAACAAAGCCCAGTCGTGAACGGAGCCCTCTGGATAACTGATGACCTCCAATTGTAATTAGCCTTACCTGCGTATACGGATCTCTGCGCAGGCGGACCTTTATTTCTCCGATACTCATGGGAATCACAATGGACAGATCTAACTATAAGAAAATCAAGGGTACTAACTCTCCCTTAAAGCTGGTATCAGCGAAGGAAGGTACCTTGAACCAGACGGGTGGGGCCTCTAAGTATGTAGAGGTGGTTGACTCTAGGGAACCAGTCAGCGGTAGCAAAGCAGTACAGGATAGTGGGACGAGAGAAATTCCTCCGGCGTAAAGGCGGTACAAAAATCGCCGCTTGGCATTTCGAATTCTCGAGAAGTTTGCTGCGACCCTCGAGGGGCAACTCACGGAAGAACAGAAAACATCAATAGCTTGGGCAAATAGCACTGTGGGCTGCGGAAGCTCGAAAGCTGAGCTCCAACTCAGGGACAAAGCTGTTCAGCGATGTCCTGAGGGAGCATGTGTTGATGCTAGCCGTAATTAACGAAAGTCAAGAAGACGGGGGCATCACGGCGGAAAAATGGAAGTTGGTGTATAATGCACTCAACTTCGTCTTTTAAAGTTCCTAAGAGAAAATCCGGGACCACCCCCATCCTGCAGAGATGCGGGATGGTATCAATGGCGTGTGAAGATGACTGCATGCTTGGACTCTAGATCTGTGGATCTTTATAAAAAGGGTATAGCCAAAGTAGGCGAGGTGTGACCAGGCGCAAAGCTAGCGGAAGTTAGCCGGGAAGAAATTCCCAGCAGGCCGAGGGCACGTGTCTAGCTGCCATCTGAACCGGCTAGCCCTGACGAGGCTTTAAAAATTATTCAGGCCAGTAACCCAAATCTTCCGATTGGTCAAGCAGGAGGAGAAGAAGGGGGGCTTGAAATTATCAATCATGGTAATAAGTAAGGAGTCCCTTACCCTCCTGTACAAAACGAAGCGAGTAATTGACTTGGATTCAGGTCGATTACTCTCAGGGTTTATAAAAAGGATGGGGCGGAAGCGCGTACGGGAGACCATCCGGAGGATTGTGACAACCCGCCCAGGCCTGAAGGAGGTACCAGCAGCATGGGGGGAGAAGCTGAGGGTAGGGGGAGAGTAAATCCGGCGACTTCGGTCTGGCAAAGGATTCACTTGGAAGATGAGGAGGGGCACATAAGCGAAGGAGCTGGTGTACTGATGGAGGAGGATGTCGGCAGCCCGGCCAGACGGGGGGGCACTGACGAGTTCTTAATAGTGGGTATGAGGGTTAGCGAAACCGGCAAATCCGGCGCATCCCAAAATACTGACAAATAATATTCCTGCGGTAGAGGTAGGTAAAGGTTATGATTAAGATAACTCAAATTAACCTTCACCATTGTAAGGCTGCTTCGGCAGCTCTACTCCTCAGGCTGGCTAGTTCGGGTGAGGATGTGATACTAATCCAAGAACCTTGGATTAACAACAACAGGATCTGTGGCCTCAGAACCAAGGGGTACAAAGTTATATCCTCTAGTAAGTCTAAGAAGAACAGATCTTGTATTCTTGGGAAAAATAATATTAATCTTTTCCTTCTTTATCAATATAGCAATGGTGACACTTTTGCAGTTAGCCTGAAAGTAGGAACTTGTGGATTTTGGCTAGTTTCAGCCTACATGGACCGGGAGAAGGAGGTTCCTCCGGATAACCTGGAGGAGCTGATCCTTGAAGCGGAACAATCAAATGTAAGTGTGGTATTGGGAGTTGATGCTAGCCGTGTTTTCCATGAGAACTGCACTAGAACTCGATAAACTTTAAATTCCTTTTATTCTATGTAAAACGAAAAAAAACAAATTCATAAAGCGCGAATGTGTCGTGTATTTGATATAATTACATATTTTAAATTTAAAAATTTCCCCCTTCAGTTATTTCATCAATATTTCCTTATTTCTTGCTGACGTCATTACACGCAACTACACTCGATAAATCCATGGGTTTATCCAGTGTAACTAAAAAATAAGCTATAATTGTCATTTTTTATTGCTGTAACAAATTAAAATGTGTATTTATGTGAAATGCACTACACATTATCACTTTAAGAATTTAATTTGTTTTTCTGTTTACTTAGAATAAATGGAATTTAAAATTTATCGAGTTCTAGTGCAGTTCTCATGGAAAACACGACTGCTAATGCGCATCACACTATCTGGGGAAGCACGGACATTAATGAAAGAGGTGAGTCACTTTTTGATTATTTGATGCCTTTGCCTCGAATAATATTGTTCATATGGTTAAAAATTGGAGGGAGGATAAGGAACACTCCTTTTCTGATCATCGATATTTAACCATCGATATATTACCTATAGCCTCGATATTCACCATGCTACGCGGGAAGCCTTCAGGAACCCTGGAAGGGCCAACTGGGGCAAATATGGGGAATTATTGGAGGATTTGTTGCCGTCGAGGGCTCTGGAGCTGCCCTTTGGCTAAGCCTAGGGGTAGGCAAAAACCAGTATGGTGGTCCAGGGAACTGGGAACCTATCGTAAGGCTTATAGGACGGCCTTTAATAGAGCCAAATATACAAGGGAGGCTCAGGATTGGGACTGCTATAAGGAGAAACTCGGAATTTATAAGAAAGAATTAAGAAAGGCACAAAGGAGGTCTTGGATAATCTCCTGTGATAAAATGGAAGAGGTATCCGAAACCTCCCGCCTTAGGAAGATTCTTTCCAAAAGTACAGCTAGTCCCAATTTTTTTTATAAAGCTTCTAGTGGAGAATCTCTGGAGCTTCTCTTCGAGACACACATCCCAGGGACTTTTGAAGACCTGTTATTGCGTAGCAACCATCAGGAATCACTGTCAGTGTTCCCAGAGAATTTCGTAACCAGGAAACGGGTCCTATGGGCACTAAGGGATTTTAAACCATTTAAATCGGCTGGTCCGGATCAAATTATACCAGCGCAACTTCAAAACAACTCAGTAATTATTCTTCCTTACCTGGAAGCTATATTCAAAGGGTGTTTGAAGCTGGGCTATATTCCTAGGTACTGGACGAAGGTCAATGTGGTGTTTATACTGAAAGCGGGGAAAAGCTCACATGTCTATCCAAAGGACCTAAGACCAATAACTCTATCATCCTTTCTTTTGAAAACGAAAAGATAAAATATGTGCCAGGAAGTGGGCACCGTCTCAGCATGCGTACACAAATGGTAGATCTGTGGACACTGATCTGCACGCCTTGGTGTGTACGTTTGAGAAATCGATTAATTCGAAGGAATTCTGTTTGGTGGCCTTCCTGGATATAGAGGGCGCCTTTAATAATGGGAAAGCGGAGGCAATCAAGGAGGGATTGTCATTTTTGGAGGTGGACGTTCCTCTGATAAGGTTAATCAATTATATGCTGGGAAGCAGGGTTGTTAACTCGAAGTTGGGGGACTCCACCATCAAGAGGCGAGTAACTAGGGAACCCCGCAGGGGGGGTTCTGTATTCTTTTCTCTGGAGTATAGTGGTAAACGGGTTACTACTAGAAGTTATCGCTTACGCAGATGACGTAGCTGTTACCGGGAAATTCCTGGGCCGGATTGTAGACGTAATGCAGAATGCACTTACCATCGTTACGAAATGGGCTGGCAAATGTGGACTTGTACTCTTCACTAAGAAATACAAAATCCCGGTAGTTGTCTGCTTTTATTGATAGAGCTAGATATCTGGGCATTATGTTGCACAGTAAGTTTAGTTGGAAGCCCAACATATTGGAGAGAATAAACAAAGCTACTACAGCTTTGTACTCCTGTAGGAACAATATTTGTCATAGATGGGGTCTGAAGCCGGAGCTGGTACACTGGCTCTACACCGCTGTAGTGAGACCTGTACTCATGTACGGGGTGGATGTTTGGTGGCCAGCTCTGGACAAGGTAACTTATAAAAGTAAGATTGAGAGAGGGCAAAGAACGGCCTATATGCTTGTTAGCGGGGCACTGAGGTCGACACCGCCAAGTGCCTTAGAGGTTATGTTGCACCTTCTTTCGGTCGACATTTTTGGCAACAAGATGGCGGCAAATGCGGTTGTACGATTTGCAGCTGCCTCTCAGTGGAGGTGTCTTAGTATAGGACACTCTACTATTGTTAGTTCGTTGAAGGATGAGCTGGCGAATCTTGACTACATTAAACCTTCTCTACGCTTCGAGAAGCGATTTCGAACTTTCTTTCCTTCAGGGGAAACCAAAGCGTTGCAATTCTTTACAGATAGCTCCAAGCTAGACGGCAAAGTGGGAGCTGGAGTTTGCTGTGATAAATTAAATGTAAACATTTCTATTCGTCTCCCTGATTACTGCAGCGTGTACCAAGCTGAAGTCGTAGCGATAGAGGAGGTCATGACGTGGTTGAAGTATTCTTAGTTATCCTCAGACGATATCACAATCTATGTGGACAGTCAAGCGGCGATCCGGTTGTTAGAATCGGTGTATTTGGCTTCACGGGTGGCGTTGAGTTGTCACATCTCTAAATGAGATGGGTGAGGATTTCAACATCCAGGTAGTCTGGGTCCCAGGTTACTCGGGCGTCTTCGGGAACTGCAGGGCAGATGAACTTGCTAGGCATGGTGTGACTCTCCAGCTGCAACCGGAAAGGGCAAGTCTGGGGAGGCCTATTACAGCACTGAGACAAGCACTTGGGAAGCAGGCGCTATCCTCAGCGGAGGAAAGGTGGTCTAACACCCTCACCTGTAGAGTTGCAAGACAAGTTTGGCCAAAGCTGGACTTGGGGCGCACTAGGGCGCGTTCCAATAGAGGTAAAAGGGGAGATATTCTGTGGTATCACAATGGACCGTCACCGGTCTAAGTGTGCATAAGCAGCAACCCTAACCTAACCTAACCTAACCCATTTAAAGTTTTCGTATCAAACAATAAAGATGATCGTCAAATGAATGCAGCCATTAAACAGGAGCCGTTGAAATTATGGCATGAACGCTTAGCTCATCAGAATATTGCACAAGTAAAGTCATTTCTAAAATTAATGAACATTCCGTATTCAGAAAGCGGTCTGGTTGTTTGTGATGATTATTTAATAAATAAGCAAGAACGGTCATCTTTCCTAGATAGCAGTAATAAAGCAACACGCTGTAGAGAGATCATACATAGCGATGTCTGCGGTCCCATGCAGGAAATTTCATACGGTGGATCTAAATATTTTGTCCTGTTTAAGGATGATTTCTCGCACTACCGAATGGTTTATTTTATAAAAAATAAATTTGAATTAATTCAACATTTAGAGAAGTTCACCATGTTGCTAAAAAAGGATACTGGCCATGATTTAAAAATTCTCCGTACAGATAATGGGGCAGAACGCGTACTTTGTGAAGCGGCCAGAATAATGATACATTCAAAACAAATGTCTTTAAAGTTTTGGACAAAAGTAATCCACACGGCTGTGTATATACTTAATCGAACTGGCCGAAGTTCAGCTCCAGTAGTGACTCCATACGAATTGTGGTTTGGTAATAAACCGAGAGTTGAACATTTAAGAGTTTTTGGTTCAG
This sequence comes from Tipula vernalis, assembly GCA_958295665.1. Classification (NCBI taxonomy): domain Eukaryota; kingdom Metazoa; phylum Arthropoda; class Insecta; order Diptera; family Tipulidae; genus Tipula; species Tipula vernalis. The sequence goes on from OY282559.1 coordinate 379,570,730, forward strand.
AAGTATTTATTCATGTACCAGATCAAAACAGGGACAAAAAGGAAGACAAAGAATTTTTCGTTGGATACCCTGGAGACACTAAGGGATATCGGGTCTGGAATTCGAATTCAAATAAAATTCAAATATCTTGCGATGTTAAATTCAAAAAATCATTAACTGAATGCTGTATTACACATATACAAATACGAAATAAGACCAGATCATAAGAATGTGAATGAGGAAGACGCCAATATTCGAAAAATTCGCCAAAAGATTCGGTTCAAAATAATCACGTACCACCAATAACACTATAGAATCTCCGTGTGACGACCAACAATAAGTTAGTTCAATCAAAGAACGTTTGAGAAGCAACAAAAAGTTATCGAATTTTATGTGCTTGGATGAGAGTTGTGCATTCTTGATGGATTATCAGGAACCAGCAAATTATCAGGAAGCAGTAAGGTTTTCTGATAGTGACCGATGGATTAAGACAATGGACGAGGAATATAGTGCACTTCTTAAAAACTATACTTGGAAGCTTGTTTCATTACCACGAGATAAAAGATGACTGATAACCGTTTGTTATATAAAATAAAATATAAAAGGGACGGGTCAATTGATTCGAGGTTTTACGCAGCAATATGGAATCGAATATTTAGAAACTTTCAGTCCAGTTGTACGTTTTACATCAATTCGAGCATTATTGGTAATTGCAAATCTTATTTTAAGGCAGTTTGATATAAAAACGGCATTTTTACACGGAGACATCGACGCAGATATATACATGCAGCAGCCGGAAGGGTACAATGATGGCTCCAATAATGTATGTAAACTCAACAAAAGTTTATACGGTTTGAAGCAATCTTCTCGTTGTTGGAATCAAAAATTTGTAAAGTTTTTGAATGATTTTAGATTGCAGCCAACGAAAGCTGATCCCTGTGTTTTTGTGAATTGCACATGTGATAACAAAATTTTGCTTGCAATTTATATCGATGGGCTAATTGCAGCTATCAATTAAGAATTAATTATATCATTACTGAATAATCTCCAAAACAATTTCGAAATTCAGTTCAGTGAAGCTAAATGTTACTTGGGGATGGAAATTGAGAGAACACATGATCGATCTATTTTTCTTCACCAAAACTACTATGCAAGTAGAGTGATGCGTAAGTTCTATATCACAAACTGCAACCAGGTGTCAACACCCGCTGAACCAGATCATTCTCAGGATGTAAATTCAAAGCCAGTGGTTGAACCTCCATACAGAGAAGGGGTTGGAAGTTTGATGTATTTGGCAGTAGCGACTAGTCAGGTACCATTTTATGCGGGAAAAATACGAAGAGGAGTTTTTGAAATCTAGTATGTTGCAAGCGCCGAACAATGGGGAACATCTTTACAGAGGCATTAAGCAAGTTTAAATTTGATAAATTTCGTTCTATTATCGGTGTTTATAATTTACCTTTAAAAAATTAGTTTTTTTGTTTAAGTGGGAATGTGACATAACATCGTGTTTTTTACTGTGCAAATAATAATTTTTGCTCAACCGTTTTGTCTCAAACTTTCCATTTTAAATCCACAACCTTATTTGCACAGGTATATATTTTAGTTGATGCGCAGAATTGCGCTAACAACTTTTGGTTGGTACTAATTCTCCCTTTGAATTTATTTACTTTTGAAATTTGGTTTTTACTATTTGTAAAAAATACTTTACTCAACGGCGGTTGTTACTCGAATGTTGTTACATGTTGTTATAGGTAACTAGTATTTTGTTACAGGTTTCCACAGCCTTGTATTAAAAGTCTTTGAAATAATTTACGAATATAAAAGCTCGAACTAAGGAAAGCTCCATAGAGTTGGACAGCTTTCTAGTTCTAAAATATGTAAGTAATATCATAAATGGGGTGGTAAAGCTTAACCAAACATGAGTACGAGAATGAAGCTCAACCCCAAAAATCAAAAATATTTGGGAGTTTAATACATTTGACAACAACAATGTCTCATGTAGATTTTGACAACAACAACATTTATCAAACTGGTTTATTTAAAAATTTGTTGTAAAATGGCTAAAAGTGGCTTCCAATAATTTAACGGGAGTTTGTTTTTAGATTTGCGCCAAACTAAACAGTTTTAGACCAAACTCCGGCAAAAGTACTCTGAAGACAAAATAATTTGTCCAAAATTATTATTACATGAAATTACAAAATATAACCAACATATTATAATCACTGAAAGACAGTGTTGCCGATAAATTTGCTGCTGTTTTAAAATATAAAACAAAGTCTAATTGAATTAAATGTAGCACACCCACTCAATTAAATTACAAGGAACAACAAAAGCACTATAAACATGATGTTCTTAGTATTATACTACATAATTTATATATGTAAGTATATATGTATGTATGCATACATATATACAACCCCAACGACACCCCAAAACATTTTGGCGAATAACATAAAATCTAAGTAAGAAAGAAATACCATCGTGTATATTTATCAGAGTAGGATGGGAGGCTGGGTAAGAAAATGTTTGTAAGATTTGTTAGTTTTGCTTTTACACTTTCCTCTGGTACATTAAATATAGTTTGGATGGAATAGAGAAAACTTCCATATCGCATTACAAAATAATTTTGTTTAAATTTTTCATTTTTTTTTTTTTGCGTCGTTGTTGCTCGCCTATATACTTTTTGCTCATTGGAGGTTTAGTTTTTCCACAATCTTCTACTCCGTTAACAAGAAGAAGGTGGAAATAACACTGTAGCCCTTAACAAAGATAACTCGCAATGGGTGTGTGCTTGTATACCATATCATATATGCGAGGCTAGTGTATAGTATGTATGTATATAAGGTAGCCGGATACGTTTGATTTACCAAGAAGTGTAAACAAGAGAGTAATTGTTGTTTTTTATAGTCATGCAAAAGATGTATATAACCGAAAAACATCATCTTGAAATGTCATAAAAATCTTACGTACAAGGATAGGTATAGAGTAGTTTTATTATTTAGTCGTTGCTAGTAAAACGAAAAATTTCATGAGTCATGCTTGATTGTGATGATGTTTTAATGGTCTTGTTTTTAATTTGTTCCTCCAGAATTTACGACAAACATAAGCAAAAAACAGAAATATAGTAAGGTTCTTAGTTCATCGTTTCCTCGTTACGTATTTAGAGTTCTACACTAAAATTCGATTAAAAGATTCCGCGAAATTTATTACGATCCATTGGAATAACCAGAGAAATATATTTTATTTTCAGGACTGAATTAACTCGACTTATTTCGAAATTTTGGTAACTATAATCCCAGCCATCTTGGTGTCAGTCTGTCAGTCTGTCAGTCTGTCAGTCTGTCAGTCTGTCAGTCTGTCAGTCTGTCAGTCTGTCAGTCTGTCAGTCTGTCAGTCTGTCAGTCTGTCAGTCTGTCAGTCTGTCAGTCTGTCAGTCTGTCAGTCTGTCAGTCTGTCAGTCTGTCAGTCTGTCAGTCTGTCAGTCTGTCAGTCTGTCAGTCTGTCAGTCTGTCAGTCTGTCAGTCTGTCAGTCTGTCAGTCTGTCAGTCTGCCAGTCTGTCAGTCTGTCAGTCTGTCAGTTTGTCAGTCTGTCAGTCTGTCAGTCTGTCAGTCTGTCAGTCTGTCAGTCTGTCAGTCTGTCAGTCTGTCAGTCTGTCAGTCTGTCAGTCTGTCAGTCTGTCAGTCTGTCAGTCTGTCAGTCTGTCAGTCTGTCAGTCTGTCAGTCTGTCAGTCTGTCAGTCTGTCAGTCTGTCAGTCTGTCAGTCTGTCAGTCTGTCAGTCTGTCAGTATGTCAGTATATCAGTCTGTCAGTCTGTCAGTCTGTCAGTCTGTCAGTCCTTGAGTCTGTCAGTCTGTCAGTCTGTCAGTCTGTCAGTCTGTCAGTCTGTCAGTCTGTCAGTCTGTCAGTCTGTCAGTCTGTCAGTCTGTCAGTCTGTCAGTCTGTCAGTCTGTCAGTCTGTCAGTCTGTCAGTCTGTCAGTCTGTCAGTCTGTCAGTCTGTCAGTCTGTCAGTCTGTCAGTCTGTCAGTCTGTCAGTCTGTCAGTCTGTCAGTCTGTCAGTCTGTCAGTCTGTCAGTCTGTCAGTCTGTCAGTCTGTCAGTCTGTCAGTCTGTCAGTCTGTCAGTCTGTCAGTCGGTCAGTCTGTCAGTCTGTCAGTCTGTCAGTCTGTCAGTCTGTCAGTCTGTCAGTCTGTCAGTCTGTCAGTCTGTCAGTCTGTCAGTCTGTCAGTCTGTCAGTCTGTCTGTGTCCTCTCTACAGCCCATATGGTTTAATCAATCGAACTAAAACTTCAGATTTAAGCTTTTTTGATAAATTAGAAGATCCCAGTGAGTTTTACTCCAAATCGGCTAACCGGAAGCGGCCACTCGCTTGGTCCAGAAAATTTGTTTTGCAAATATCTTAAAAAGTATAAGGTTTACAAAAAACTACTTAATACAAATTGTTTCCAAAAATTAAAAAAAAAAATTAAGAAAAAAATAAAATTTCTAAAAATGCTCTGTTCGTAAAAAAAAGTTGTGTGTTGGCCACACCTCAATTTTAACTAGGAAATTAAGGGACCTATTCCATGTGCTAGCGAAATCTTTATCATCATTGTTGAGTGCGATTTCCAAAAAAATATTTTCGTAGAACTTTTATTAAACGAACGATTCGTATGGATTAAGGTTTTCTAACTAGGTATTTGAGGGAGCTATTCCATGTGCTAGCCAAACCTTTGTCATCATTGTTGGCAATGGCCGATATTGCCCCTTGGGAGTTAAGTGCGATTTCCAAAAAATAATTTTTCAGAACTTTTACTAAACGAACGATTCGTATGGATTAGGGTTTTCTAACTAGGTAATTAAGGGACTTATTCCATGTGATACCCAAACCTTTGTCATCATTGTTGGCAATGGCCAATATTAGCCATTGGGAGTTGAGTGCGATTTCTACTTTGCTTATATTGTACTAGTTCGCTGTGACGGATACCTTCGGAATAATGTACGCCTGTGTCGTTAAGTTTGTTGAACCATCGACTGAAGCTATTGTTAGCTCCGTAGAACTCCTTGTTGTTCTCATACCCGTCTCTCCCAATCCTTTAACTAGAATTCGGGCATTTTCACGTTCGAGATTTAATTCTTTCACACACCTTTCAGATATAAAGGATGCCTGGAATGCGGAGTCCAATAATGCTCTATATATTTGGAAGTACCCGGTGCTGTTTTTAACTTTGACCAATGCGGTTGGTAGTATAACATAAGAAGTTGCAGGGATGGTTACGTACGTATTGGTCTCGGAAACATCGCTGGACTTGTTTTCTTCTTCATTAGTTGATAATTCAATATTGTGAACTTGAGCTTTCGCTGAGTAACCGAATTTCGACGCTTTATTTTCGTCTGATGAACCATGTAGTGATGTGTGATGCCTCCTAAGGCAGTAGTGACACCTGGCTCTTGATCGACAATCTTGAACTCGGTGTCCTCCATTTAAACAATTGAAGCATTTGTTGTTTGCTCGTGCTGCTTCCGACCTTTTAGCCCTTTAATTGTTTCATCGAATGCATCCGTTAACTTTATAATATTTGCAGAGTTTGGCTGCAATATATTTGGTTATTCCATGTATGTTTTGATAAAGGCATTGACTGTGTAACGCTTTCTGACGTATCTTTGTACCAGCTTCTGGAACGTTTCATTATAATTGGCATCAGTTACTGGGAGATGGCGGATGAGTGACAATGGTTCTCCCTTCAATGAACCAGTCAGGTACTGGAACTTTTGTGCTGCAGTTATATTTCTTCTTTCTCGGATCGTGGAGCTATATATGTCAAAGAATGATAAATTGGGATATTTAATTTAGGCAGGCGAACTTCGATAGCATGCAGCTACGATGTGTTCATTGAATTATCCAGTGGTGCTAGCTTAGGTTGAGCTAGACTACGCTTGCGTGATACAGCACTGAGATTTGCGAGAACCAAATAATAATTGTCTTCGAATTCGGATAAGTCGGATTCTGCTTTGTGGTCTAGGTCAAACATCTCCCTTTCAATACTTTAGAATTCAATGAGTAATTTTTGTACTCTCTCTTGCTTAATAACAATGTCGTCTAGACTAGCTTGCTCCATATTGTTCTTCACGTATGTGACCAACTTCGTCATTGACCCTTTAATTATTGCTCTCTGCTTTCTCAAACTATCCATCTTATTAACTCTTTAATTCACTTCACTGAGTTCAACATTTAGATAACGGCTCGATTACTGAATCGAATAACGGCTCGAATTAAGTTGTACGATATCAACTTAAATTGGTATATTTGGCGTAATAATATTTATTTTAAATCACTTTAATTATGCGCTTAGCAATAATCACTACTTTAGTTAGGCAAACACGACACTGTTCTAACTATAAATGGTTCTCTGTAATCACGACTACCGCTGTAATTAGTTGGTTCAAGGTGATCGCCTACTTCTCCATGTGCTCCTAGAATGGCGTGGCATTGTATCAATGATCTCCGTTATAAATTTTCTTGATCCCAAATACCGCAAATTCCGTGTTGATGTATCGCTCCTTATTTCTCCGCAGAATTAGCAATATTTGTCCCTATTTCTGCGCCAATGTTGTTTTTGCATAAATGTTGCTGGCAATTGCGTGCCTCTCCGTATTCAGAATATATGTTAAATAATATACAAGAAGATGAGGCTTAACTGGTTTTAAGCCGCCAAATTGTATTACAATATAATTCTTATCTACTATAGTGACATCTTTGATATAATTCTAATTAACTATAGTGACATCTTTAATAAACGCTATATGAAAAAATATGATCGTACAAATGTACTAAACTAATTTCTTAACTAACTAGGCTTACTTCATTAATTTTATATTGACATTAGACGTCAAAATATAAACATAAACAATTCGTGAAAGAAGATAAGTATTCAATGGTTTTTCAAATGTTTGGCTTTACTGAAAGTTTAATGCTCATTTATTTTGTAGAATTTGCAAAATCTCTAAAATATCAACTCAAACATTATGTTCACAATGGTTGGTATGCTTTAGCAGGAATCAGAGAGGACTGGGCATTTAACGAACTGTTAAACTTTCATATTGTTGATAATTTAAGCATAGATGTTATGCATGACATTATTAAAGGAGTAGCCCATTATTATATGATTAAGAAGGAATCAGGTCATTTCATTTTTGGAATCTCCCTGAAGTTCCTTTTTCAGTTAATTCGCCATATAATTAAAATAGGAAATGATTTGTTTTTATTCTGTCGAGCTTTAGAAATAGAAACTTTTGATTCACATTTGCAAGTTTTTATTTATTAAAAAATTTAAGGAACCAAATTATAATTTAGCTATGAAAATTTAGTACTTGTGCCAAATAATTCAAATAATATTCCTCAAACACTCCCTTATATCCCAAATAAAGTTCCCTTTATAAAGTGTTTGGGAGCAGCGAATATTTTTTTTTGGAGTGTCAGGAAACAAATATAATTAGAAGTAATTATTTGTTTTTATTTTAATTAATTGTACATTTTTTTATGTTAACGACAAGAAGTGCTTTCCAGATAACTTTGTTAACCGTATAAGTAAATTGAGTATCCACTATCTCTAGTATATTTTAATTAGATATCATCCAGCCTCAACTATAAAATAAGAAAAACAAATTAAATTACTTGCCATAAAGACTTGCTCACCATATTAGTTATCTCCATCCAGAACTTTTTGTTTTTGTTTTGCGCCTGGTTTTATATTATGATTCTAAAATGAAATTTGTTTTACGTCCTCATAAAACCAAATGAAAAAATAATATTTCTTCCTCACAAAAACAGTAAACTATATATTATATTATATCCTTGGATACACTTAATAAACATATCCTTCATCATATATGAGCTTCACCTTACATTTTGCAACTACCTAGTCGAATCCGCACCTAACGTTATACACAAAGCTTTGTTTTTTTTATTTTATTTATTTATAATCATGTTGTTGTGTTTTATACATCCATATATCCAGAGCTAGGAAAGCAAATTCAATTTTCTCTTCATTTATCCTATATATAGCTTTATACAGGATTCAGGAATTTTATGACCAGAATAAACCGAAGCAAAACAACACAACACACACAAAATAATATTAGGGTGAAATAAAAGTTAACAAAATAAAATCATAAAAAACAAAAACAAAAATAAAATTCGTTTTGTCTAGACATAATTTTCATCTTCAAATTTGAAATCATCATCATATAATATACCAATGTTGTAAGCTGTACACCCCCGATAAACTCGTTTAGGATGAAAAGTTGATGTGTCCAGAAAAATTTCGAAATGCTATACTATATTTTATGCCCTCGTACAAAAGGATATAAATTAAGTAGTGTAATCCATTGTGATATGTATCAATTTATTCGTATAGCCAAAGAAGGTAAGTTATTCACACATTCGCCTAAATGTTGATTAATTCTGATAAGAGTTAAATGCTTACTCGATAAGTATTCAAATAGATAAATAAAACAAAAAAACATTTGAAATGAGACGTTATACGTTTACAAAATGGTATAATGGCTGCAGGGGTTAAAGGCCTTTGATCGATAGGTCCCGGTCCAGGATTTTTTTTCTAAATATTGCTTCATGATTGTAATTTAAGTCACCGACTAAATTGTATTAAAAACCTGCAATTAATTTTACGCGAATGTCGTGATAGGTAAAATCTCAAATTTTTATAGAATGAAAATCTGCAAAGCAATTTCGTACCAAATAACCATAGACTGGTTGTACGTTGGTAAGGGATCTTAAAAGTATATGGTTTCCCTGCTTGTGTTTTGAGATCCGGGACTTCTTTCTTAGAAGCTAATAATATGAGAGGGTTCGAAAATATGTATGTTTTCTTAGAACTTAAAAGAAAGGTTGCGAACCTAAATATAATAGGCCTAGACTTAAAAAAAAATATGGTCAACGAGATGAGGCGCAGGACCTATATTTTTTTGTATGTACCCTCTTTTTGAAGAGCTAACAAGTAGGTCGAGACTAAAATTATAGACGCAAGAAGGCAGGTAAATGATTAAAAAATTATAAAAAATTTGTATTTACTCCTCGGTCCCGCTTTGAAATAGACCGAATATTCTTCCATTTGGTAATGTGGGAATTAAGTTAGGCCCGCTAGGACCAAAATTATTGGAAAAAAAGTTAACAAATATTTTTTACGAAAGGCAAAATTATCAATAGTTTAGCAACTTCAGTTTCGATCTATTCCACTATTTCTAGCTATAGCGACTGAATTGCTCAATTACAACTTTGATTACTTGTTGCAAGTCCATTGATAATTTTACTCTTCGTAAAAAATAATTATATGACAATAATCCGGAAGAACCTAATATTTTTAATATTTGTTTTGCTCCAAAACCACATTCATTGACGTTTTAAGAGTCCCTAAGTTCGAAAAGGCAAAAAAATCCGTCCTTATGCTTATATATTGGTTGTCTGTACCCTGGTTGTCTGTATCTCGAAAACGGCTCGGATTTGAATTATATTTTTTTTTCATCAATCTGTTTCTGTATTCAAGGCGGAGAATTGGAAAAAAACTGAAACTGTACGATAAGGGGTTTTGTAAGTGTATTCGAATTAACCGAAAACCATGTGGTTATTCGTTTTAGATCGACGTTGATCCTGCTTTTATGCTGGTTTAAGCGTTAAATTAACCGTTAAAGTTTGGGGTTGAGTTGGAGGTGAAGTTGATGGGTTAGTTGGAGGTCGATTTGCTGATTGAGTTTAGTTTGAGTTGGAGATGAGTTGCGGGTGGGTTAGTGTTGTGTGAGCAGTGCAATTGGGGATTTATTCAGAAAATTGAGGATTGCGTTACAGATGGGCTAAAGTTGTTTTAAGTTGAGTTCATGTTCTGATGTAGATTTTAAGACCATCTTGATTTGGGAGGTGGGTTGGGCGTTGAGTTTGAGGTTGAGTTAGAATTAAGTGTAGAGTTTAGATGGTTGCTTATTTAAGGAGAGTTTATGGTTGATTTAGTAGTATTTCAACCTATGTTGATTTGGGGATGGAGTGTTCAGTTGTTGAATTGCAAGCAGGAGATTGATTGGGAGTTCAGCTGGGGTTAAAATGGGGGTTGAGTTGAAAGTTAATTCAAGATTGAATTGGTGATTGAGTTACCGGTTTAACTGTTGATTTGGCGATTGTGTTTTTCCCGTTGTTCCGATTTTCCGTTGTTATACCGTGGCTAATTTTCATTGGAGAATATTTAAAGAAAAAATAAAAATAGCTAAAATGAATTCCTCAGAATTACAGATGAGTCAATAAAAGTCGCAATAGCCTTAATCTTTTTGTTCCTTTATTTCTATTTAGGGTTACAGGGTGTCCACCCTGCCGCCATATCTTCTCGTAATCTTTTTCGTGTATGTTTCAAATTTCCCATCCACATTCATTTCACACCCTCAAACACGCGAATGTGCATTCATATCACCCCCCAGAATCATGTCACTTTTCCCACGCACCCAGTCAAATAGTTTTTAAAATCCCTCAGGCCTTTATCTCTACCACTCACAGTTTTAATTGAAGCTGCATATATGTACACTTACAATTAACAAATTTCTATTCAGATTCCTAGTTTTGGCAGCTATGTACTCGAAATCGAGGATACCTGGGCTTTTGCTAATATCGCTACTCCGCCGAAGCCATCGGCCCTAGGTCTGGATAGAAAATTGTACCCATTCACTCGAAACGTCTTGTTCTCAAGCTCCCATGTCTCACTTAAAAGTATTACATTCATACAATCATTGGCCAGATAAGTCCGTAGCAAATCGCTTTTGGCATACATGCTTTGAATATTTATCTGACCAATTCTCAAGCATTCATTGGATGGAATCCATCGCGATACTTAGCTCGTTCGAGTTTAAATATGAATATTTGCTCCTGCTGGTATATTGTGTTGTTCTGCTTTCCTCTGTTGTTGTTGTTTTAATGTTATTAACAGGAGTCGCTGACCTGCCTGGCAAATTTTCATTTGTTGTTGTTGTTCCTTCATTCTTATTTGTTTCAGTTGTTTGTTTAATTGAATTGTTGTTGTTCTGTGTTTTGGTATTATTATTACTGTTCCCATTATTTCTGTTATTATTATTAATATTATTGTTATCTTTGTTGTTATTATTCTCGTTTCTGATATTTTGGTTGATGTTTTTATTCTTTTCAGTGTTTTGTTGCAGCACATCGCTGTATGATTGTTTGGTTTGTGCGCCGATGGTTGCTCCTGTTGTATTCGCATTTTGACGATAATAAAATTCCCTAGCTTTGTGGTAGGTGATCCGCTCTATGGTTTTTATTTTAATAATCGCTTTTTCCATTTTGAATGTTGGGCAACTTTTGTCGAATTTCAAAATTTAATCGGTTCACATAGTATCGCGTCGTGTCCATGCTGTATTAATTTCGCACATTTGGGGCATACAGGCACCTTTTCACATTTACTTTTGGTGTGACCATACTTTTGGCTCTCAAGAATCCGGCTTTAATGTACAGTGGCAATTCCGTCATGTTAAAAGTTAAAATATGCAGTGGGGTTTCTTTTAACTCATTATATATTTTTCGTTTAGTGCGCTCCACCTTGATCACCTTTTGGCTCTCTAATTTTTTGCATATTTCTTCCTCCTTGCAGTGCATTAAATCATAGCTATAAATAACACCTTTGCTAAGGTTTAAGTATTTGTCTTCCTCCACTTGGATTTCCATTTCGGCTAATGTCACTGCATTTATCAATTTAAGGTATCCTTCGTCTTTGGTAGTAAGTACCAAAAGATCCCCATTAAGTAATCGCTGGGTTTCTTTTATGTGTGGTGTTATCATCGATAAACCTTTCTCAACTCTATTACCACATACTTTTGTGATTCTTTATCATCCTCGAAGTAGTTTCGACGTCTTTTATTTTTATTTTTATTTTCATCAAGTTCGGCAAAACCTCTCGTATCGACGAGCGTTGCAAACATGTTCGGCATCCTGCCCGTAGGCAGTTACCTTAATATGGTTTACCACTACTTTTGTACACTCAAAAATCAGTATTTTGGTTGTAAACAGTTTTATTCACACTGATTTGTTATGTTACAACTATTTATTGTCACGTAATATCACTTAATACAATATTTATTAATCAAAAAACGCAAAAAAAAAAAATCGAAAAAATCTAAAAAAGTGCGATCACTGCTGAAAGTATTCTTTACTTGACGAGCAGTACAATAACAATTTGAAAATGAAGCTCATTATTACCTTGCAGCTTTTTAGAGAGGTTCTATGCATTCTGGTGATAACATAGTGTATTTATCAACTTTCATATCAATTTAATAGTGGCTAAGTCTAACTCTCTACTTGGCTTTATTCGTCGTATCACAAAAGATTTTCGTAATCCACAATCAATTAAAACTTTGTATTGTTCCATTGTTCGATCTAATTTGGAATATGCGTCGAGTGTTTGGGATCCTGCTTACCATATTTATATCGATAGAATTGAACGGGTACAGAAGAAATTTAGTATTGACTATCTTCATAAGTTGAATTGGCCGTTTGATCCGGACCTTCCAATGTGGCTGAATAAAAAGAATTTGCCATCCTATAACGACCGTTGTAAAATTGCTAATTTGGACTCATTGCTTGTAAGACGTAGATGTGCTGCTTCAACAGTCATCGCTGATTTGCTGAACAATTCTATTGACTGTCCGGAACTACTTGCAAAGATTGATATTCATGTACCCTGTAAACCTACTCGGGTCAGGGATTTTATATATTTGCCGACTTTTAAATCGAACTATGCATATAATGCTCCGATCCCATCTATTTGTCGACAATTTAATCATAATTTTGATGTGTTTGATTTTAATATTTCTAAATGTACTTTTAAAAAGCAAATCAAAGCTAAATTATAAAACTATTTATAATTATAATTATTGTAATCAAAAAAGGATTTTTATCCCGTTGATTTTTTAGAATAAATAAATAAATGAATAAATAAATTTGGAAAATATTTGTCTGAAAACTTACTGCCACGTATGAGTAGCCGATTTTAAACAAAGAAATCAATGAAGCTATCTCCATTATTATTTAGTACATAATGTGCTTATCTGCCCACGATTGTGCAAAAAAAATTCAGAAATTTTCGGAAAAAAGGTTTCTTTGAATAAATCAAATAAATTCAGTTTTTTATTACAACTTGAAACATTTGTGGCATATCTATCAGTAGACGTGAGACGATCGACAGAAATGCTGTGATTTGTGTAAAATGTGACCTTTCCTCTATACCATATTCTAATAGCACTATTGTGAATTTCGTTGCGGTACACTCCACTTCATATATTCATTCAGACTCAGATAATGATGACAGCATGTTTCTTGCAATTTACCATGTAAGACCTCGGCCAAAGATCGACCGCAATTAATTAAGTGGAGTTCAGTTTTGTTTAAAAATGTTGTTAGCGCAACTTCATTAAATATTCCATCGAAATAATTTTTTTAAGCGCCATCTTGAAAGTATGTACGAAACGTTCTGCTGTGCGGATGTCAATTTCTCTTTTCACTGAATTGCTTTTGGTGGCCCAATTCTCGCATGGTTTCACCATCTTTTTGATGTCCACTATTGTCTAGCCAGTTACATCATCCTAGTTATGCAACAGTATCCTTCATGGAGCAATTCGAGTATTGTATCATGAAGTAATGGTTGCGATGCTGTGTTGGCTTGTTTATTCAGACTAAACAACATAAGCAGCAGTTTGTGATCCTTCACACGTCCACCGTGAAATTGTATCACGCCTAAATGATCGTGAACACATGTTTTTCTATTTGGCTATAGTTCTTTTGAGAAAAAGTTTTGGAAACGATCGCTATAGGACACTCAGCAGGCAGCATTCTCAGTAGATCAATTTTGCTAAATTTTTTTAATGGACGAAACGGTGCTGCTAAATCAGAAAAATTCTGAAATAAACGAATCCCGGATTTCTTGAGCAAGGTGAATTTTTTGGCGCCTCTAAACCAATATTTTATGCTATCTCGGTTTTCGCAAACTCACAATAATTGGCACAACATTCGAAACCATTTTTCTGCAATCTGCTCACTAATATTTCAACATTTCAGATGTTCCTCCTATGACCTGCCGGAAATGATAAGGTCATCTAAATAAGCCATAAAAAGTTTAAGTCAGCCGTCAGTTCCATCAGAGGTTGGAAAATTCCCGGAGGGCTGACAATTCCGAATAGAATAAAGTCCACAACGTCTCTTCACTATCTTCCACTTTTTGTTATCAATTGACAGCTCTATTTGAAAATAGACATAACTTCAATACTCCCTTCGGTTTCAATACTCCTACTTCGAGAAGTTTTTCCAACTCCTTCTTGATTGCATCACAAATGGAAATATTTAGAGTCATTGTAAGGCTTCAGCTTTATCTTAACCTTATATGATGTACATCTTCCTATTCAAACAGTAGTGTTAACTAAACATATATCGTGACTATCATGCACAATTTTTAAAATTAAATGATTTGAACCGGTCGTTGCCATATTATTTGAAATATTCTCCTGGTCTACCATAATTTCCACGTAACAGATTCAGATGCTCGAAAATTCGAAAAAATCACGTTTTCGGATTTTCTTTCTGTAAACACAATACACGAACCACGTGTGGTGTATTTTGGGTCTCTAACTAAATCATCTACGAACGAAGTTCTACACGTTTCTTTAGAATACTCTGCGATCCACTCTATATTAGTACCGCAAAAATGTTGATTCAACTGATCTAACTACATACGCCAATGATGCCTTTTAGCTTCAAAAGTAGAAACGGTGGAAATATTACCTTACCGAACGCATTTTCATTAATTCATATTTGTTGGTTCGTCATCAGCTGGTCAACGCCTAGCAGAAGATAGTACAGATAGAGTACAGAATAAGAAACAATATGCAATGACAAAAGAAAAACTTAAAACAAACCTTATTGAAATGAATAATTTACCTTGGGAAGGAGATTCTTTTTAGTGTCTTACATTTTAAAAATATGCAATATATGCAATATAACAGAGATCGTGCCAAATTCTCCTTGACCATGACCTTGGAGTTTGCAGCTATTCGTAGAACCCATCTGCGGTTTATGGTTTTATAGTTATCAACATTTTTAGTAACCATAGCAAATGTTACTTGACGTTATTGATGAATTTGTCTCTTTTTCTCATCTACTCCCTAAGATTATGAAAGAGAAACATCAGAGTCCTTAAGTTAAGCCTCCTATATTTCAAATTGGTGTACAAACCTTGGTGAAGATAGCAGCATTAATTTTTCGATCTTTATTTCTCTTAAGGAAGGCCACATAAACCGGAAGTTGCCAAAAAATTATTAACCGTTCATCCGTGTCATTATCTGGCCAGATTAAACACAAAACATGTTATGGATGATTACATAAGTATACCAGAAATATACAGAACAAAATATGAATAATTCCGCACGCAATTTCCTAAATAAGGATTCCATGACGCATTACGCTAATTTCACAATAAAAACCCAACCAATTAACATATCATAAATATTTATGATATCAATAATAAGTATGCTCACCCTCTTTTGCCTCGTCATCCGCGGATATTACGACGCATTATTCCACCCTCGCTCGTAAAAAAAAACAAAATCTATTTGGTAACAACAAAAATAACTGACGACGGAACCTTTTTTTGTGGTGAAGATACTTTAAATGACATAAAACCGAAGCATATTTTATTGCATTTTCGATTTTAATCATCAATAAAAATGACAACAACAATAAATTTTGAAAATTTTATTTCATTTTACGTTTTATTTTTTACAAGACAAGACAATTCACGCAGGCAAAGTAACTAAAACTGAATGGAATGTTTTTTGTATTTTAAAAATACTCGTACTGATCGAGTTTTGTACAGAAAGTGCTGTATATACATAAATGTCTATCAATTATTTAATATGTAATAAAAAATATATTTGCCGATACTTTTCATTGATTAAATACGTACCTGCGAAAAAAAAATTTTAAATACTACAATAGCTGAATCAGGCCACGCGTTGCTGTGGCTCTGTCTATATTCTGGTTAAATAGAAAAGACACAAAAGAGAAAGCTCACGTTTCTAATATGTTTAATTTCACAATGCTTGTGAATATAGAATATTTTTTGTTGTTCCTGTGTCTGTGCAGATACAGAGAACACGCCGACGCCGCATTTAAACCGAACTATTCTAAAGATTGGCCATGAGCTTTGTTTATGGTGAATTGTAAACGGCAATTGAATTGGGCATTGCAACATGATAATTGGCGTGCCGCTTTTCAATTGCAGTATGCACGATCGCATCTCTGGCAGATCGAGTGAATTCAAAAATTCTATTGTTTAATTAACCGCATCATCTGCTTCCACAACAATGTCGGCGGACTGGTGTGTTTCTGTCTCGCATTGAATGTTGAACTGAATATTATTGTTAAGTTCGTATACGTCTTTGTTCTTGGCGGTAAGAATAGCTCGTTCACTCAGCCAATCGTGATTTTTAAATTGGTTTGAATATCGGGAAATACTTTTTCAAACAATTCTTCTTCTGAGGTCACTAAATTGCAGAAGTTATCGGGCAATGAAAATCATCCTGAGGTCAGATCAACCGGCACCTTTCCGTTCCCAATTTCCAGCATTTGATGTGAGAATATCTCAGCTAATCATTCGTTTTGCAGCTGGAATCGCATATTTGTAGGTAATTTCAACGTTTTTACGTCTCCGCCATAAAGTAGAGTATTTCAGGCAAGCATTTATTTAGTACGTTGCTGCCGATCGAAGAACTACCGGTTATGTTTGCCTGAAATCTCCTACAAGCAATATTATTGCGTTCTCAAATTGTCTGATGTTTTTGAGCGCCTTTTTGTGTACCATTGTGCATTCATACCAAACAATAAGTTTTCATTTCTGCAATACTTCTCCCCTGCCGGGGATTTGAAAACGGAATGAGTCACATGAAAAATATTTTCATGTAACGTGTGTCACGCATCGTTCTACAATAAATTCAGAGCTTGACATGTACTGCGGAAAGTGGTATGTGTGACGCCGTTATCAATTATCAATTGTTGGAAACACGTTGGACCGGCCACATTTACATGCTAAGAAAGAACCATTTATCGGAATTGAGATGCACGTTGTACAGTCGGATTATCGAAATTTCTTGAATCCGTCAGTTTGTCCGTTGAATGACTCTCCTCGCTTGCGTCGTTCAAATAATTTTCTGTTCGCATTTCATGTCGTATTACACATAGGCACTTCCGAATACAGCAATGTTTTGGCAAACGCGTCATTTTGACATAACGTGAAGAAAGCAGTTAACGTTGCAGCCGATGGATACGCCTTGAAAAACTTGTGCTTTCAATTCTGTATTATCACGATAACTGATCGGGAGTGGGCAGACCTTTGATATAGCCCGTTTAACCTGTCCTTGAGCAGTCTTGATAGTGACAACCCTTACCTTTCCATCTTGACCACGATGAACTGTATATTCGTCCAAGTCGCCATTTTAGTGGTTGAAGGTTCTCATCCTTCAAAACTACTAATTGTCCAACCGCTATATTGCGTTCCTTCGAAGTCCACTTCCAACGATGTTGTAGTTCTGCCAGATACTCATTAGATAATCTCCACCTTCTTAACGTTGAAATGTTCTCATCCTCAATATTCGACTCAACGATTGCAGTTAATGGTCTCCCAATAAATAAGTGATCGGGCATAATCGCTGTGAAGTCATCTTGATTTGACAAATTTGGAGTTAATGGCCTCGAATTCAACACGACTTCTATTTGTTTTATCACGGTATTTAGCTCTTTGAAAGTTAAAGAGGAATTTCCAATGACCCGTCTCAAGTGAAACTTCGCAGACTTCACCGCTGCTTCATATAACCCGCCAAAACGTGGTGACGCAAGTCGAGCAAAGCCATGTTATTCCATCAGCTTGGCACATTCGAATGATGTCATCGTTATGTTTCTGTGAGTTGGCTCCGACAAAATTAGTCGCATTGTCGGAAAATGAGCACAATCCTCTCACTGCCACAAATCTTTATAGTGCACCAATGAATGCAGTGGTTGTTAACTCTGTCACCAGCTCGAGATGCACCGCCTTAACTGCAAAACATACGAATACAGATATGTATGCCTTCGTAGGAACTTTCCCTCTTATCTTGTAGTGCACATAAGCTGGGCCGCAATAGTCCACGCCGACATTAGAAAATAGTGGTGAGGATCTAATGCGTTCTAGAGGCAAATTTGCCATGTTCTGGAGGGTGTTCCGGTTGGCCTTGTTTTGAAACATTGAATACAACTCCAGAACACTCTTTGGATAAGTCGTCTTCCTTGTAGCGGCCAATAATTTTGACTTACCGCAGCGAGTAACGCCTGTGGACATTCATCTAGAAGAATGGATAAATTGTTTAAATGATTTTTGCTATGAAGTGGATGTTTAGATTCCAGTGTTAGAAGTGGCTGTTTCTTTGAACTAGTTTTACGATCGATCGTAGTGCAATGTACAGCTCTTCTTGAATCAGATGCCCGAAATTTCAATTATCTCTATTCCTTCTTTGTGTATTGTGGAAAAACCGAAGAATATATGCCACCATATCCAATTCAAACCAGGATTTGTTGACATTCCAGGACTCTTCTGGCATTAACAAATACTCCGGACCATTAAACCAAATTGAAACCTTGGAAAATGCTTTCGGCACAACTCCACGAGAAATAATATCAGCGGCATTGTTTTTGGAATCAACGTGATTCCACTCGTCTTTGGAGCTGATATTTTGGATTCTTGAGACTCTATTGGCGACGAATCTTTTCCAATATGATGGATGACCCTCAATCCATAAAAGTACAATTTTCGAGTCCGTCCAATAAAATTTCTTGACAATAATAAGATTAAGAATCGGTTCAATTCTAGCCATTGTTTGTGCGAGTAATTGCGCAGCACAGAAAGGTTGGTTAGGTTTTGTGGCAAAGCTGCGTCCCAATTTTGTTTTAATACCCATAATTGTTGCATGACAATTATTGCAAGTATTATAACTGGCCCGGTTAACCGAAAATCCTTGCGATGTCTGCTAAGGCCGTACATTTAGTTATACGGTTAGTGTTTTTTATCAGCTTCACATTGAAACGAAAATGATCCGAATGAGGTTGCCAAAGTAAGCCTAAGGTTTTTATGGCATCACCTTCATCAAGGCTTAGCAATTTTTCGCAACTTTCAGTTGGAATACCCTATAGTAAATCTGCGTGGTTTAAACACCATTTCTTTAGTTTCATTCCAGCCGTGCTTAG
This sequence comes from Tipula vernalis, assembly GCA_958295665.1. NCBI lineage: Eukaryota > Metazoa > Arthropoda > Insecta > Diptera > Tipulidae > Tipula > Tipula vernalis. Next base: position 379,590,013 of record OY282559.1, read on the forward strand.
CATGTCGATGATTTGAGATTTCATACACATTGTATCCTCCAATGAATTTGAACCGGTTAGCACATCATCAACGTATATGTCCCTACGCATCACTTCACTCCCGCGCGGATAATTATTGACTTCATCTTGTGCAAGCCAGTTTGCAGTTGAAAAGTTGTTAACTTGTCATCCTTTGTATTTCGCCATAGGATATATTGAAGGTGAGCATCGTTTTCGTTTACTCTTATCTGGCGATATATTTTAACAATATCTGCACTAAATACGATTTAATGAGTCCGGAATTGCAATAAAATAGACAGAAGATCTTGTTGGACCACGGGTCCGACCATTAGTATATCATTTAACGATATTTCCGATGAAGTTTTAGCTGACGCATTGAAAACGACGCGCAGCTTTGTCGCCGTGCTTTCTGGCTTCAAGACACAGTGGTGCGGCATATAATAATGATGGTCAGCAATGTTTTCTTGAGAAACTGACTATATTCCATCTTCAAGGGAATATTTTTGTATAGTCGGGCTTCTAAGCTGAAAAATCGTTTTTCAGCCATAGTACGGGAATTATTACCTAAACTCGACGGTTGTTTTAATAATGATAATGAAACAATAAATTTACCTTCTGTATCTCGGGCAACAGTGTCGTTGAAGGGCTGCTCACAGTTTTCTTCTTCAGGAGTTAAAGTAGCAAGAAATCACTGGCCTTAAAGTAGCAGGACCTGGTTAACACGTTTCTATTTCCCAGAATCTTTGAAGAAACTTGTTTGTATCTTGTTCTTCAGCGTCGTCAGCAGTTGCTACGTTACAAACGTACGCATATTGTGCGTTTATTGTTGATCTCCCAGAGATTACTCAACCTAATAAGGTATTTTGCAATATAGGTAGCAAATCAGACATTTTGATTTGACCTACTGAGAGTAAATTAAAAAATAATTGAGCTCTAATAAACAAATTAATCTTCTGAGGAGCATCGAAGTAAGGATCCGCCAGCTGAATATTGGTAGGAATTTTCCACGATGATGTATTCATTCTCATTGCCGGCTGTTTATCGGTTATTTTTAGCAATACAACAATTGATGCAAGATTGAATTGTCACAAATGTTTGCGACTGACATGCTACTGTTGAAGTTCCGATCCCGCAGACAGGTTTAGCTTCTTTCCTATTAAATTTAGTTGTGCCCCAAATGATTGCGTAATAAAATTTAACTGTGTGATGCTGAGTCCAATAATGCTCGACCCATTACTGCTGAACCATCCTTATTTAGCACTTTAAGTACAGCCGTCGCTAAATAACATAACAATTGGCATTAACATTATTATTATTTGAGCAAAAAAAATCCTTGGTTTCAGCTATGGTATATAATGAAACTGATTTGGCTTGATTTGAAGAATGGTTTACTATTTGAGTATCTTTCAAATCACTGGCCTTATTTGCTGATTCACTATTATATTGGGTATGGCGCACGTTGTCTAAGTGTTAATAAGTGTGATGCTTCGCGCTGCATTTAAAACATGACGCTTTTGATGGACACGACAGTGGTGTGTGACCCGATTTTAAACAGTTGAAACATATATTGAGCCTAGTAATTGCCTGATTTTTATCATCTATTGAGTAATTTAAAAACTTTCGCCATCGATATATCATATGATTTGGTTGTAAACCCGACGAAACGATTGGACTGAATTATTTGACTGTACATGCGTTATTGTACATTGAACCACAAAATCTCGTTTAACATACTCCCCCGCGTTAAGGGAATCATGAATATATTATGACTGATTGTTTTAACCAAAATTAACCAAATTTATTTAATCGTACTTTTAAGATCTTGAATACTTAATAACAAATAATGTGAACTTGTTACTTTACTTAAATCTGAATGAATTTCGACAATTAAATTAATTTTCTATGGGTAACTTAACTAATTTTACTACTGGTCTGATCAATTCTGATTGTTTGGTTTTAATTTTGACCACTCGTATGATGTCGTCTTTGCCTGGGAAAATGGCCGGCGGTAATTTGTCTTCTTTCAATAGCACGACGTCATTTATGTTAAATTTTGAACCCTATTTATCCCATTTTACTCGTTGTGTTAGTGAACTCAAGTAGTCTTTATGCCAGCTTTTCAAAAGCCTTGCACCCTTTGTTGTGTGTTTTGCCATATACATATTTGTTTTGTTTTCCGCTATGTGATCGTAATTTGGATCTGGAACACTTAACATCGCTTCCCCAATTAGAAAATGTCCTGGAGTTAGTAATTGAAGACCTTCCAAACTGTCATGTAATCGGTACAGCGGTCGAGAATTTAAAACAGCTTCAATTTGAGTTATCATTGTCATCAGCTCCTCGAACGTAAAATTAGAATTCCTTGTAACTCTTCGTAAATGGAATTTTACAAGATTTGACCGTGGCCTCCGCAATGTTTAATGAAACTTTTAATACAGTTTTGAGCGTCAATCATCCACAATTTTTGGCGAGTTGTGTTCAACACAAGTGATACGCCCCCATGTAATAATGAATGAGGTATCTCCTTAATTATTAGATAATTTAATGCATGTCTACTTGGTAAAATAACTGGATGTCGCGATGAATATTTTAGATTCGAGTTCTTTTATCGACCTCCTACTCTGAGAACTCCGTCGTCATCTATGAAAATATCCAATGATTTCAATTTCGATTTAGATTTTATTTATTCTCCTTTACGTAAACTTCGTAATTCTTCGTTAAATTTCTGAGCTTGAATAGCGCGATAAATAATTTTCTCAGTACTATTGTTCTTTCTCCCGTTGAAACCCGACAAAACCTTAACACATATACCAATGAACGTTTAACTTTTAAATACGACGAACATGCATTTATTAAATTATCGACCCAAGATGATTGAGGCGGATTTGTGCAAAATAGAGCATTGGTTTTTTGCTCTAAAACCGTCGGATTCAATGGTTTCAATGGTATTCGTTGATGAGGCCAATTTGCTTCATGTTGTTCGAGCCAAATAGGACCTTTCCACCAAAGCTTCGTTTGATATAATCGATCCGGTGATACGCCTCTGGTAATTAGATCTGCTGGATTTTCTCTGCTTGGTACATATCGCCAATTTTGCGGTGAAATGATATCCAAAATGTACGACGTCCTATTAGCTATAAATGTCTTCCAACGTCTAGGGATATCCGATAACCAATGTAATACGATGGCTGAGTCCGTCCAAGCATACACTTCTACAGGGACATCAATTATAGAATCTTTAACAAATTTTACCAGTTTAGCCAAAACATATGCACCACAGAACTCTAGCCTGGGTAGACATATTTGTTTTAAAGGTGCTACTTTACCTTAACTACCCTTAAACTTGTGATAGCGTCTTTAAATCTCGATTTTGTTCAAGTGTATGAGCCCTTGGCAAACCGACGGAAATTCCTCATTCAATTCAATTGGTAATGGTGTGTCCCAATTTAGATGTTCAACCCATAGCCTTTGAATCATTATTTTAAATATCATGACAGTTGGCGCTAACCGTCCGAAGGGGTCATATACTTTTGATATTTCCGACAGTATTCTACGTTTACTCCATTCATTTGTTTTTGATAAGTTACTTTGAAATGAAAACATATCTGTATTTGAATTCCATACTATGCCGAGTGCCTTTGCCGTTTGATTTTCCTCGATTAACTTAGGATTCGTTGTGACTTCATCTTCGCTTGTTGATTTTGATCGGAATTCGATTGTTGATGTAAAAGCGAATGATGCCCTCTCCTACAGATTAAACATGATGTTTTTGAATAACACTTGGACGCAAAATGACCTTTCTTTAAACAATTAAGACATAACCGTTGCTCATTCGCCAACTTAATTCGATCATCTAAACTGCTATTCCTAAATAGCGGACACTTGAATAATAAATGTTCTTCTTTGCATGCGTAACATATAACCTTTGGAGCTGCTTGCGATGATTAACCCTCGATAAATGACTTCGACACCTGAACTGGATAGCTTTTCTTGTCTTGAATGACACATGATTCTAGTGTGTCACATCGGATATTTAAAAATTCCAAAAATTCTGAAAACGTGGGATGTGACTTATTTACAGAATCGCGTGCCCACAACTGTTTAGTATCATTGTCGACTTTCTGTAGCAACAAATGGATTAGCCAAGGTTCCCGTGACTCCCCCTCTTTCCCAATGCTTCTTAAAGCTTGAATTACTTCATCGGATTGGTCATAAAGGCGACGTAGGTCCTTGTAATTGGTTGTTTTGCAAGGCTTCGTATCCAGAAATGTTTGGATGAGTGATGACACAATCGGCTTCGGTTTATTGTAGCGAGCCTCCAATTTTCCCCAAGCTTCCTCATAACTTTGATCGGTAGTGGTGATGTGACGAATTAGTCCTGCTGCCTCTCCAGGTAACAAGCTCTTCAGTTGCTGTAGCTTTTGAGATCCCTTCATGTTTGGGTGATTATGAATTGCATTTACATATAAATCCTTAAATGACGGCCACATTTTATATTCTCCACTGATTGGTTCAACATTAATCTTTGGCAACCGGACTTGTTGTGAGGCATTAACACCTTCATAAAAGGTCCTTTGCTGGTCAACGAATTGTTCAAGCGTGGTGTTTAAATCACGGTTTTTATTAATGCCACCTTGCCCATGCCGATCACTCGCTTGATCCAAAAGCTCTCGTGCTTTATAATAAGCTTCATCAACTTCGCTGGTGATCGATTGGTACGTGGGGGTTTCAAATAATTAGAGCTCCAGCTCATTGAAGGTTTGGTATCAGTCTTCAAGTGTTTCTAGGCGGGTTTTTACAGCCTCAAACGTAGTATCCTGCGAAATATTTTCCCCGAACCGTAAAATCTGATTTATTTGAGCATGTGCTCGGTCACGCAATCTTATCACTCTATCGTTCATTGTGTAATTAATGCACTTCACGAATTCACTATTAAAATACAAGAACTAATTGGATTCTTTAATTAGATGTCGGCACAAATAATTGTCAAGGACGCCACGCGGTTCCTCCACAATAGAATTCAAGCTATTTATCTGATTGTAGATAAACAATATCACGCGGTTTTCGTATTTCTCACAGCGCAATCGATTTGATTTTAATCGTTTTACTTATGTTTAAGCAAATGAACACAACATATGAATCTCTTTCCTTTTATTTAGATTTATTTAATTTAGATTTTGGGCACATAGAATTGTTAAAAATGCCTCGCAATTTATGCATAAATAATAAAAGAAAAACTTTAAACTACTTATCTGATTAATATTATAGTTGACGTCCCAAAATGTAATTATGGATGGTTTTCCGATTGTATGAATGTAAGCTGATTTCTTCCCGATTGTATAGATAAAAGCTGATTAGCTCCCGGGTTTCGGCACCAAAAAATGTTCACCACAATGTGAATATGAAAATATTTTTGTGGAACAACAATAAAAATGTCCAACACTTTTTTTTTTTTTTCAAGTAATTTACATTGAACTACAAAATCTCGTTTAACAATGCTACCTTCTAAATTCTGGCATCGACGATTTAGAAATTTAAACAGCTCCTCCAATGTGCATAAACGGTCAGCTGGGAATTCATTATACCATTTTGCACGTGTTTCAGGATCAATTTTTGTATAAACAAGATGCACTATTAAATCGTCCAATTGATCGTAGATGCGCATTAACGTAATCAATATAAGGTCGCGAAGCTGTTCAGACGATGATTTCGCGATCGATTTTAGTGCAAAAATGGATCTAATATGTTCCGAACAAATATGACTTTCTTATTGTCGAACCGCTCTGATAACAGCTTAATAGCCTCGTGATAATTCTGATCAGTTAATTCGAGTGAGTCTATTACTCGACAAGCACTACATGTTAAAGAATTTCGTAGGTATTGGAACCTTGATATATCGTTTAGCATTTCATTGCGATGAATAAGTGTATCAAATGCTTCATGAAATTCTAACCACTTCGTATAATCTCCCGAAAAGGGTTTTATTTTTTATTTTAGGCAATCGCACAAACGTACCTTGCTTGTGAATAGTATCCTTTGTATCGGTATAGGGATCCTTTCTTCTTTATTAAGTCTATAAATGTGCACTTGTAGAGTCGGTTTAACAACAAAAATACAATTCTTCGAACTCTGATCTTTTCTTTTCTATTTCTAATGGATCAAGAGCTTCTAGAGCAGCTTGAGTGATGCAAATCGTTTCGAATGTTTTATCTAAGTTTATTAACCGTAACTCTAGCTCAGGGTACGACGCCTTTGCAGTAGAAAACTAAGGCTAAGCACGGCTGAGCTGATTATTGTTGAAATTGGGTTGTAATTCCTCCAAATTGCAATGTGACAAACTTAAATATGTGTGATGGATTGGGATACGACCCCACATCTGACACCAATAATGAGACTCTAAGCCTTTTTAAAGTCTTTATTTTTAATTAAAATTTCCAATTTTACAAATTTAGGAAGTTTTTAATTTAATAAATATAAAATTTTATTGATGTTGTTGCGTCCGCAGATGATCAGGAAAAGAGAACGAACAAATTCTTAAATTTGCTTGTCAAAAATAAATTATGTTATAAATGTAAGGATATACAAATTAGTTACACGGCAAACAGCGCCAAATTTAAAGTTATTTTAAAGTTAATTATTAAATCATTAATTAGTAACTTAACTTAATAATAATTATAAATCCATCCTAACAATCTATTATGTAATTTTTACAAAGAGTTTGTTTGACAGCTGACGATATTTTTATTTTATCTAATGAATATAAAATGTTTATGATGCTTGTTGATTCGACGTCAACAGTGTTGGTTGGTGTTGCTTTGTGTTGCGTCAACAAGAGGTATTTGTTTCACATTTCAGAGCTGTGAAATAATAAGGCTTTGTCCATTTTCTAGATGTACTGCTAAGTGAACCACAGCTGGATTTCGTTCATGTATCATGTATCATCATGTTCGTTCATCACTTCGCTTGTCTTTATTCACGTACTTACAAATGTAATTGATCGATTTAATGTAGTTGCTATTTACATGCATGGTGAATTCAAATTCAGTGTAACGCAAGGTCCATGTATGATATTTTTCGTCACAACTTCATGCAAATCCTTATCAACGTCGTCTTCGAGTATTTCAATTACGTCATCGATTTCGTTATTGAACTGACTTTTGTTATAGGCAATTCTTTCTTTTGCTATTCTATTTAGTACATCCAGCAACTCAAAAACCCAAACATTTCATGTTTTAACATGAAATCCATTAACGATTTCAGCTTCTGTCTGAAAACACTTGCTGTGATGTCATGCCTATCCACCAGCGATTACCAAGGAAGTAAGGGCTATTGTACGTCGTTCCAAGCTGGATTCCATGTGAATGTAATGAATAGGTTTGGACGCCCGTAGTAACGATCATAAGCCATTGCATCTTGAGTCTTGACGTGGACTTCCTGTATATGAAGATGGGAATATTTGTTACTTCGCCACTGACTGGATTTATCATCTTAACGTTGAAGAAATATCCATCGGCACCATCCCAAAAACTGATTCGATATGGCAGGGCATCGTAGCATCGATGAGTTAATGAACAACGAAATCTCTAGGTTGGAATCGATCTCCGACCATAACAATTGCCACTTCGTCTATATAGATGGAGCATTGAATTTTCACAAGTGTTCTACAGCAGGCGTTTTACCAGCATGAATAACAATTTTTTGTGTATCAGATGGCATCATGTCAATTGCTGTTTTGAACAAAGGTACTAAATTTTCTTTTTTCGTGAAGAAGCTCTTGCCTTTCACGGTGCTCTGGAGTTGGTTTAAAAAAAAATGCGGTGTCTCTGAAATTGTTTCGCCCAACGTTTGGACACCTAAAAAGGAGTACTTTCAGCCGCTACAGAAAAAAATCGGCTCGGCGCTTTTTTTCCTAGGACGAAAAATAATATTCCTGGAGAAGATAACGCCCTTTCATGTGTGATGATGATTCTGGATATATATACAGGGTGTCATATACATTCGTATTGGTTCATACACAGTATAATGGTAGATATAGGGTGTTCAAGAAGTGTACGGCAAGTGTTGTCACTCATAAAAGCATTATTTATTATTATTATTAAAAGCAAAAGAACACAACAGAAAAAATGAAAATTTAGAGAGGTTTGTAAGATCCGTTTACGGCCCCCTCGAGGGCCTTGTCTAGACAAGAAAGAAACAAAAAACAATAGCACACATATCATAAATGAAAACTATTATATTCGCATACAGCTCGCAATAATTTGAATGAATAGTAAGGATGATTTTTTAGTACTTTGTGACGATTCCAAGTCTTACTAAAATCTGCATGGGTCGATTCGACTTCTTATTCGCTATAAAACCCTAGTCCTCTTTTGGTTTCGGTACAAAAATCTACTACGTGGTATAGTATGCCATGAATTTTTGGTGTCACAGGTATCTCGAGTGCTTGATAACAACCTTGAAATCTTCAATATATCTTTTGAAATTGGGGTCTAGTTTCAATGAGAAGCAAGAATCAACAACTTTCTCCAATTTTCTAAATGTATCCACATACTTGACACAGCCAAGGCATTTCATGGCATCTAAAATATTCACTCTATCGAGCAAGACCTTACACACATTTCCTTCAAATGTTGGACTACCATAGGTACACTGCCGGTCCACGTGGCACTCCCGGGCCCATTTTATGCAGACTTGTTCATTCTCCAACATCATATGGTGGAAGAGGGTATTTACTGCTCCCAACAGTAAATGCAATTCTGGAGGTGGGATTATGTCGATGATCCGTTTATGTTCTTCTGCATTGAAAAAAGGTGGATGTGATTCCTTAAAGCATAAAAACACAACAAAAATAATAAAGATGTAGAGACGTTCGTAAGACCCGTTCTACACCGCCTCGAGATAATTATAAAGAAAATTGGCATGTTTTGGTTTTGAATGATAGAAAGAGAGCCAAGATTCAATGTTTACATTTAGTATTCCAATGTTTTACATTTAGTATTCCGGTAGGCACTGATGAGTAAACAATAATCTGAAATCGCTGATTTTTCTATTTTCGGTATGTTTTATCCGGATTATAAAAATCTTGGAAATCACGAAGAAAACCGTTTCAAAATATGTCTGTGTTGTGGAAAAAAAATCGAAAAAATGGTGATCATTCAAGGAAAGTTGAAATCAAACTTGATGGAAGTAATCTCGGGTTTTGATAAATGTGATACAAGAATGCCAGTTGTACTGTGCCCAGTTTGTAACCTACGCCTGGGCAAGTCATTGAAAGATGATAAAAGATGTGAATTCTCAGAAATTGGAAAATTTCTGTCTGTGAAGTACAGCACGATATCTGTTAGGAAAGGAGACCAGTGCCAATATTATCTTTGTGTGTTAGTTACCGGCCCTGTGGTACCAAATTTCTCGCGAAATCTGACACCATTGATCATAAATAAAAATCGCCATGAGAGAAAAAAGACAAAATGCGGAAAGGCCTCTAAGGTTCCTGAAATTAAAAAAAAAGCAGTTATCAAACGTTGTGGTAAATGTTTAGGTTTATTGGCCAGAGGAATTAATCACGTGTGCAATAGCACGAAGTTGTTAAATAAATTAGAGCACAAGGAATTAGCAGTTACCATCGATTTCGGCAAATTCCCTGCGGCAAATGCAAACTGATATGGATTTAAGAACCAGAAAAGTGTTGAGAATTGCTGCTTTCATCCGTGCAGAAACCAATACACCAGGAATAATAGAACCCAGTTATCAAAAAAAAAATATCAGAAAGTAATAATCGGTTTGACGAGTATTTTGAGCCACGAGTATTTGCATTTGTCACAACTAAAGGTGAAAAATCTGTCAATTCTCTAGAGTTTGTCATCATTTGCAAGAATCTGCGAAGTTTCAGTCAAGATGTAATAGAGCAACGAGAAGTTTCCAATGTACAACTCAAATTCGGAATTGACGGTGGGGGTGGTTTTCTAAAATTTTCTCTTTCCATCCAGTCATCGAACGATGAACCGCTATTAGATATTAATTCCTTTCTTGAAACAGTTGCAACGGATTTGAAGCTGGCCAATATAAGCTGGCCAATATTATTTCGGGTCTTATGAGTAATTCAAGTGCACATCCTTGCACATGGTTCGATGCTCCCCAAAAAACTTAATCAACTCGGGCAATTACAGAATGATCAATGATTGTCGCGCCAAATGCAAAAAGTGGCGTTCAGAAGGAGGACTTAGAAAGTCAGCCAAGTTATTTGATAATTGCATACATCCACCTCTCTTCAATGCAGGAGAAAATAAGCGGATCATCGACATAACCCCACCTCCAGAATTGCATTTACTGTTGGGAGCAGTAAATACCCTCTTCCACCATATGATGTTGGAGAATGGACAAGTCTGCATAAAATGGGCCCCGAAGTGCCACGTGGACCGGCAGTGTACCTATGGTAGTCCAACATTTGAAGGAAATGTGTGTAAGGTGTTGCTCGATAAGGTGGATATTTTAGATGCCATGAAATGCCTTGGCTGTGTCAAGTATGTGGATACATTTAGAAAATTGAAGAAAGTTGTCGATTCTTGCTTCTCATTGAAACTAGACCCCAATTTCAAGAGATATATTGAAGATTTCAAGGTTAGTTATCAAGCACTCGAGATACCTGTGACACCAAAAATTCATGGCATACTATACCATTTAGTAGATTTTTGTTCCGAAACCAGAAGAGGACTAGGGTTTTATAGCGAACAAGCAGTCGAATCGACCCATGCAGATTTTAGTAAGACTTGGAATCGTCACAAAGTACTAAAAAATCATCCTTACTATTCATTCAAATTATTGCGAGCTGTATGCGAATATAATAGTTTTCATTTATGATATGTGTGCTATTGTTTTTTGTTTCTTTCTTGTCTAGACAAGGCCCTCGAGGGGGCCGTAAACGGATCTTACAAACCTCTCTAAATTTTCATTTTTTCTGTTGTGTTTTTTTGCTTTTAATAATAATAATAAATAATGCTTTTATGAGTGACAACACTTTCCGTACACTTCTTGAACACCCTATATCTACCATTATACTGTGTATGAACCAATGCGAATGTATATGACACCCTGTATATATATCCAGAATCATCATCACACATGAAAGGGCGTTATCTTCTCCAGGAATATTATTTTTCGTCCTAGGAAAAAAAGCGCCGAGCCGATTTTTTTCTGTAGCGGCTGAAATACTCCCTTTTTGGTGTCCAAACGTTGAGCGAAACAATTTTGGAAACAACACACTTTTTTTTTTAAACCGACTCCAGAGCACCGTGTGGGAAACGAAGAACCTTTTCATGCCGGTAGAAATTCTTCATCATTGCCATCACCGATAAAATACATTTATAGGAATTTATATTGACTATCTGGGAATGGAAGCAGGAATCCAAGTTTATGATAAATTTGCCTTTTCACTTTCAAAGTCTGCATGAATTGAGCTGTTACGATTTCTGCACCAAACGATGTCATTTGGAAACATGAGTGGTTTTTCCTGATGTTAGATAGGAAACGCTTTGATTAGGCGGTATATCAGGCAAGCAAAGTTTTTAATAGCTCTGGCGGTTCATAAAGTTATAGCAGTTTAATGTTTCTGGCGGCGCAACATATTCCTTCCGTTTCTCCATTAAATTTCAGAGACTTGCACTGAGGACATATTAACGCTCAAACTATAATTATCAGCTGCGTTGTACCAAAATGCAATGCGATTGTAATTGCGTGACTGCTGAATACCGAGTCCTATTTGACGCTGATCTGCTATTTCTCGTTGACGTTTTTCAGCCACTCTCAACCTGTCGCGTTCGTTCTGTTGAGAACGAAGCAGATCTTAAGCTGCAGAACCGTGCTACCTCAAATCTGACTGCATGTCGCTCTGCTGCTTCCTCGGCATTTCTCGAGCCGTTTGTATTATCTTGAAAATTCACGGCGACCAATTCCGTTTTCACTGCAGCTTGGATCGGAAATGGATTAATGCTAAAGGGTTGAAACATCAAATAAGATATGACCATTAACCCTGAGCTTTATACACATTTTATTCAACAGTTGCTTACAGTGTAGGTTAATAGTGCGAGTAAATGTCATGTCGTGGGTTTTCGTAATTCTCATTCTGATCGAAACTGAAGCTGCAAATCTTTCGATTATTTCTTTTTTCGTAGAGAACACTAGTTTCACTTACTAAGTAAAAGACTAAATTCAAAATAAAGCAAAGGCTGCTTTCCAATAAATGCTGATATGATGTTTTCTTTCGTCAATTAACTCAACCTGAGCTCTAATGTTGCCTTATCCGCACCATGAAACCATTTATTGTTGTCACTTATGGTTGACGGAAATATTTACTGGAATTACACATTTTATATGGAAAGCATAAAATAATTAAGTTTAAATTAACCCAAGTACTGGGATGAGGTTATACAAATCTGGAAATATAAAATTATTTACATAGAGAGGCAAAAAATAAATTAAACGAATTGTCGATAACTCGCATAATTAAAATAAATTAATTAATTTACTAAACTAAAATTAAATATTTTATTATCACTTCACGACATGTTCAACAACCAAACAACAAATAGCGCATTTTGCCCCTGAACGTATACCAAGAAAAGTAGTATTGACGTTTACAAACTTTACCCCTGAATGTCTGCCATGAAATGATTTATTGATTCGCGTACGTTTACATACTTTGTTCGAATACAACTTTCTGTAGTGTTGAATATAATATGGTGAAATGGTGAATTAAATAATAAATAAATAATGTTTGTAGTCTAAATTTTGTTTACACAGGTAAACACCTATTAAGGTACAAACACGAACCATCCTGTTTTGTTTGTGAAACTATGTATTTTGAATTTGAAGAACATAATAAAAATGTACGTTGCATAGTACTTTCCTGTAAATAAATGAAATAAGGATATGTACGTACATATAGTTAATACAGTTGAAATGAGAGATTCAGACTTGCATAATAAAAACAAAAAAAAAACAACCGAGAGAAATAAAAAATTCTGAAAGATATTTTTAGTAAAATTCTCTAAGGATAAGTCTTAAAATTTCTTATTTTATGACTTTGGTATATAAAGTTCATGTGTTGTGTTCATCTCATCGTTGTTGATGTTGTTGGTTTTTTTTTTATTTGTATATTACATACATATAAAATTTTGTACTTTAGCTTTTATTTATATCATTAAGTTTTAATTAGTGTAAAATGTAGTTATAAATTACGTATCATAAAACTATTTATACCATATATATGCATGAAGCGTTTCTCGTCTTGTTTGTTTGTTAATTTTGCATTGTTTGCTTGTGTGTATCTCTGTATTTTATAGCTTGGTAGATTGAATGAATATGGTGTTAAATTTTTTTAATTAGCAGGATTTGATTACATGCAAATGATATTTTTTTATTGGAATTGTAGCGCCTTTTGTTTTGTTTTTCTTATTTTTGATATAATAGGATCAACAAGTAAAGTAAACTTTATAACGCATCAAAAAAATCTTGATTAGCTTTAATATGACAGAAAGCTGTTTCTTAATTTGTTTGATTGTTTATCTGTCTCTGTCAAATTTATCAGTCGCAAATTTTTATTTAAAATATTCACATAATTTTGTTAATTGAATTATTTGTAGTCATTGGTGTAGCAGAGCTTATAGAGGCGTTAGTTATGTGGTGGAGGGGGGGGGGGAGGGGGGGTGAGGAGGGGGGAGGGGGTGACCGGGTTTGGGATGCTAATCTGTTAAGGGAAGATTTCTTGCTTTATTCTGAGAAAAAGATCGTATGGAATGATGGGGAGGGGTCAATTTTTGATATCCTTTAAAACACAGGGTGTTTAAAAAATTTTCTTCAGAAAAAAGTACACCCAAATATTAAATTATAACTTCCAAAATATTTATCAGTGAACAACCAACTTGGTCTTCAAGTGATTATTTTGCATCTGCATCCGGTTGAGAGCTACGATGCTTTAAAGCAAAAAAAAAATGTTTTTAGAAAATTGAGTTTTTCTCAAAAAACGGTTATATAGTTTTATTTTGTACTGAATTTTAATTCGCTATGATCATCTCTACAGTCCCTCAATACATTATTTGTACCCACGTCGCACCGTTTCTTACGTATACCGTTTCTTCTCAATCAAATTAAGAGATGTTGTAGTGTTAAAATTGCAAGAATTTTTTTTTGATCAGTACAACAGTAGCCGATGATTATCAACTCCTTTGTTTAAAGTCTACACCTGCATTCATTGCTAAGCAACACTTCCTCGTTTCTTACCTCTTTCCCTACAAATTTTGTGGGAGGGGTAATATTTTTGTAACGTAGATTTCAACAAAAAAAATTGCGGTGGATAAATTGCAATCCACCAACCCAAGCAAAAATAAAACCAATCAAAATAGTTAAAATTTTGTTCATCTAGTCTGTTTGCATTAAAATATTACTTATGGTAGACGTAGATAAATAACAACAGTTGATCTATATAACAACAGCAAACGCATGCTGGTGTCAAAGTTGAGAATCAAAAATTTTAAATAATTTAAGAAACTTAATATTATGATGACACCGTTCTGAGGTGAGCAGTACATTGATATTTATTTTGTTTACGGATTTTGCGATCGTAATGCATCATGATCTCGCAATGAATATCAATGCAGATTTCCAACACGCCGCGTTCCCGGCGCAAGAGTATTTACAAATATTTATAGAAAACTGTGAGATATTGTAAAACAGTAGTGTAGCTATGAGATTTCTAGCTCAGTAGCCGGCATTTAGGGGTTATATAAACATTTAGGGCAAACTGGAATTTAGGGGCAATCCGTCCTTTAGGTGAAACATGAGCATTTGGGGCCTTCTATTTTAGGGGCACATTTCAACATTTAGGTCAATTATTAATAATTACATTTATGGCAAATTATTTGGCTACTTACCGGTAATTTAGGAGAAATGACCGTCATTTAGGAATTTACAAGTCATCATTTAGGGGAAATAACAACATTTAGGGGAAATTGTTTGACTACTCGCCGGTAGATTGTAGCAAAGTAAATTTCCTCATTTAGGTGAAATTTACTATTCATCAGTAGATGCAATTAATTAAAATGATGTCTGCCGATGCTAAGTAACAAAATTAGTCCATGCTAAGTACTAAACTCGATGGATAATAATCTTTTATGTAGTACTAAAATGAGATCCTGCTACTAAAATGAGTCCATGCTAATAATAATCTTTTATGTAGTACTAAAATAAAATCCTGCTAACTACTAAAGATATCGTTTTTCATCATGAGGATTAAGTGCGGTTTTTAATTGCCGAACAGAGCTCACTGCATGTTTTCTCGAATGAATTAAGTTTTGAGATACAAATTTTGTAGTTTCATTATCTAAACATTCTTTGTAATCATTAAAAGTTATTCTATATTTCACAACATCTCGTTTAATACCCTTTATTTTCTTTTTATCTGCAATACCATCCACTTTAAATGTATACATTTTCGATCTTAACCCAATAAACTTAGTCATAATTTTCCATTATTTTCATCTTTCATGAGACCTAGTACTTTTTTATTTACACGAGGTATATCATACATATTATCCTGTGAATAATCGCTTGTATCAAAATACTTATGACAATCTCTTTTAATATAATCATAAAAATCAGGACAAATAACTTCATAAATTAGACTGTCCGTATCTGTATAACAAATTCTGCAATTATTGCCAAACTGAGGAATCATATGTAATCATAGTGAAAATCATATAAAGTCGTTTTAGCTAAATCTAAAATACACATTCCAACATAAATTGGTTTGTTGAAATAAATTTCTGATTTATTTAATTCAATGGCAACCAAATTTTCATTAAAATTCGTAGATGCCTTAAATTGTGGTTTTGAGATATATGCCTCCGCACACATTTGTTTTCGAACATTTTCCATTGTCTTCACAAACACAGCATTATTCATTAATTTAAAAAGATTTTTCTCAAACTCATTTGCTGCAGCAGTTCGCAAACAAGTGTTAAGATCTATGGAGGATTTCAATTAATCAGATGGCTTAAATTGTAGAATTTGGTTGATTTTTGATATTTTTAAACCATTTCTAACAGCTTGTTTCAAATTTCTATAATGAATAATGTAGTTCCTTTTATCATAAACTGTATCCATTAATTTAGTTCCTTTTGAGTTTGAAGCACATTTATGCTCGGGACAGAAAGGTAAATCTTGATGCACATCATGTACATCACATGGATATTTTAAATCCACATCTAAAATGTAGCCTATTTCAGCGTCATCCGAAATTTTATTATCATCAAAATTTTGAAAATCCATAACCCATTTAAATTCACCATAAGGTAAAAATTGTGACATCGCCCAACCATACTGATTATTCACATCATTATACATTAGCTAAATAGAATTATTTTCTGAATCATAATCTACTAAATATTTGTTATTGGCCTTAGCATATCGTTTTCTACATTGGCTTAAACCGCCTCGTATTCCACGCTCAACGAACCTTATTATATCGATGTCTGTGAGTAATTCTAGATTAATTTTTGTATACTTAAGCATAGCATCCCAAGTGTAACCTGGTAGTGTATAATAGTGAGCTGGATCAAGTGCATATGTACTTAAACAGCTTGCTCTAAATTGCTCAAAAACATCAGCCAATAAAAGCACATCAGTTTTCAGATACAAATCTGTGTATTCCCCCAAATTTTCTTAATTAAATTTTTCCCAAACTTCTTGCGCATGAATATATTGTTCATCGCTTAAATTTGATTCATTAAATTTATTATAAAACTGATCGCGGGGCGGTAATGAATTTTCTAACAATTTGTCAGTTGAATCCATGTAATCATATATATAAATAAATCCCTTGATTTTTCAAAAGATTAAATTTATCTACTGATAGTGTGGAAAACTAAGACATTAAGTTTGGAAAAGAAGTTAAATATGATGATAGCATATCAAGACTACTCCCCATAAATCTAAATGAATCGATAAATCGGAAATGTGTTATAGAATTTGTTATATGCTTGGTAAATGAAATATATTTTTCTCTATTTATTGGAAGTAAATCAACTCCACCTGGGATATCTGAAGCAATATTTTCAATAATAAAATGTGAATAATATCCACTAAGGTTATGAAAAATAATTGGCAGCCCTCTAAATTTCCCGGTAAAATGATTGTGATCGCGAACTCTTTTATTTGAGTGAAAAAGTTTCTCGCATATGTGACACGTACGATCTGTGTTAAATAAAAACATTTCATCTTCGGTTAGCACATCCATCGCTATAGAATTATTCAAAATATTATCGAGATCTTCTGCAAATACTTTAAGCTCTGTAGTAAACCATTGCACACAATTCTTACCACGATATGGTTTATAGTACGATTTTTTGGGATCATATGAACATTTTACGAAATTACCTATACTACATGGTTCATGATCTTGATATCTATTTATATTACATATTAGTTTTCCTCAAAATACATTCTAAATCTGCATATACAATAAATGGTACAGGCATTTTGTTCCGATAATTTTTAAATTGTAAATTTTTTTGTTCCTCTGTAGGTAATCACTTTACCTACAGAGGGTAATCTAATCTTGCAGCTATTTTGTTTGCTGCATGCTTCTTCATGTTTATTGAGTGAAGCTTGCGAATAGAAATAGTGCAGACATATGGTATATCGCAGAAATATTTTCTCCATGTCTAGCCCCCAGTTGAGTTGAAAGCAGTCGTGAGAGGTCCATATGTAGTAGTATCTGAATAAATCCTGCATTTCATTTATCTCAGCATCTTCTTCTTCATCTTTTCCCCAATACTCATTTTGTATAATGAGCAGATTAATTTGTTTCGCTAGTTTATTCTTCGTTAAATATGCTGGAAGAAATTTATAATAAAATGCATAAAAGATTAATATACATCATTTATAGTAGTTAGCACGATCTCATTTTAGTACTACATAAAAGATTATTATCCTTCAATTTTAGTACTTAGCATGGACTCATTTTAGTAGCATGATCTCATTTTAGTACTACATAAAAGATAATTATCCATCTAGTTTAGTACTTAGCATGGACTCATTTTAGTACTTAGAATAGACACACATCATTTTAGTTAATTGCAGCTACTGATGAATAGTTAATCTCACCTAAATACGGAAATTTACTTTGATACAATCTACCGGCGAGTAGTCAAATAATTTCCCCTAAATGTTGTTATTTCCCCAAAATGATGACTTGGAAATTCCTAAATGACCGTCAATTCCCCTAAATTACCGGTAACTTGTCAAATAATTTTCCCTAAATGTAGTAATTAATAAGTCACCTAAATGTTGAAATGTGCCTCTAAATGGGGTGCACCTAAATGCTCATAGTTCATCTAAATGATGGATTGCCCCTAAATACCAGTTTGTCCCTAAATGTTTATATTTCCCCTAAATACCGGCTACTGAGCTAGAAATCTCATAGCTACACTACAAACAACATCAAATACCAGGGCGGACCCCATTCAGTCTCACCAAATCTTGATGATGTCGACTAAGAAATAATTCGTAATGTAACAGCAAATCCTTCTATTAGCGTAAGGAGGCTTGCTTTACAATTGAACGTCTCTCGCTACAAAATTCATCAAGTATTGTACAAGGAGAATCTTCATCCATACCATCTAATACCCGTTCAAGAACTATTACTGATTAACCACAATAAAAACTTGGACTTTTGTAATTGGTTGATGGAAAGGAATTTAGACCCATGGTATCTCGAGAACGGCTTGTCTGATTTGAATTTTTTTTTTGCCAATCTGTTTCTATAGTCAAGGCGGAGATTTGAAAAGCTTTTGGAAACTGTACGTCAAGAGAGTGAGGTACCTGCCATACGAATTGAACCAAAATACCTGGTTATATTTGGTAAAAATATTGACAAATTTTTAATATATGTTTGCCCTCACCAATTATTGTGCCCCAAAATATACACTTACATACTAAAAATAGATAAAAAACAAGATTAATGAATTCTTAATTAATATTCAGACTATACTTACCATTTTTTCTAAAGTTTACCAATTTTTCTGAAATTTAAGTAGTTTGATTAATGTTGAATTTGGGGTTGGTTTGAAGGTAAAGTTAGAAGTCAATTTGCAGGTTGAGTTGAAGTTGGGTTGAAGTTAAGTTGGGGTTCGATAGGACATCGTTAGTTATTGACCAATTTTTTGAATATGCTGGTTAGAGGATTGAGTTTGGCGTAGAGTTTGCAGTTGAGTTGAGGGTTAAGTTGGATTCCGTTTTCGAGTTGAATAAAGGTTGAGTTTCGGTTTAGTTCTCAAATTATATTTAGACGAAGTTCTGGAATATGGCCAATTAGGACGGAACTTGGCTATTTCTTAACCGATTATGTTACAATTCGAGATATGCGATGAAAATGGGATTCTATAACGATTTTTGGATAAAGTTCTGGAATATGGCTAAAAAGGATGGAACTTGGCAATTGCTGAACTGAAATAATTAGGACGAAAATTGGCTATTTCTTAAGGGATTTGATCGAAATTTGACATTTGCCGATTATGATGAAATTTGACATGTGCGATGGAAATGGGGTTCCAAAATTAGTTTTAGATAAAGTTGTTGCCGTATTCCATAACTTCATCTAAAAGTCATTTTAGAGCCTTATTTCAATGCACATGTAAAATTTCATTTAAGAATTTATTTTGGTCATATTCCAGAATTTTATCCAAAAATCATTTAAGAATCCCATTTAAATCATGGATGTAAATTTCACTAAAACCAGCTAACCATACATAAAATTTGCTAAACGTTCAATTTAAAGTGTGAAAGTTTCAATTTGAAGTGTCAGCTTATTTAAGGGAGGTTTTCATTGAAAAACTTCAGTTGCATGGGACTTAAAAGTTTGTCCGTTGAAGTGAGGATTTCGCTAAATTGAGAGGTTCCGTTGAAATGAGGTTTCACTATATTTAAAAGTGACTATTTATATATACGTACCGTCGTCGAGAAATGCAGAATGTGTAAGTTCATTTTTTTCAATTTTGCTTTTTTCGCATCAAACGAAAGAGGGGAACATTTTGCATCGTAGACGATAAGGAGAGTTAAATAGTTTTCATTGTCTCCTCAAAAAAATAGTTTTTGGACTTACCCATTCTGTATTTCTCGATGACGATATGTACAGTATATGTGTGTGATATTTAAACACAAATATTGTTTAAGACTTAAGGAAGGTCACTGTTAATATCTCAAACATTCGTCTCCTTCTTGAGAGATGATAATCAGGTCCAAAGTTACTACAGAGGAATTTCAAAAACTTCAAAAATTGAGTTGATTTTTGATGATGGTATTAAATTATGATGGTATGATGGTATGTTGGTATGATGGTATGAGTCGAGCTAAGTTGAGTTGAAGTTGAGTTAGGATTTAGTTAGGCTGCATTGGGCTTAAGTGAGTTGGGGAATTATTTAAGTGTTGATTTGGAGTTAGGTTAAGAGATGATTTGAAAGTTGATTTAGGGTTGATTTAGTAATTGATTTGAGTATTGGGTTGGCGGTTAATTTGGTGATTGCATTTAGAATTATTTTGCGATTGAGATGGAGGTTTGTTTGAATATTGAGTTTGAGGTTGAGCTGAAGTTTGACTTAAGAGATTCATTACGGAATTGATTTGGGAGTTGAATTAATCAAGACCGAAGTCCTGACCACCTTATGAGGTTTTAGCCCTTTATATTTTCGTGTCACTTTTCTGAACATTCGGTGTATGACGTTTTCTGGTCAACAAAATTAGGTTTAGTAAATTTTCTTTGTGGAGCACAATAAGTGCACCAATGTTTAGTAATATGCTTAACGTTAAACACGATTATATGAGTAACGTCGTTAGTGTGGTACATAAAGGCGCAGCTACATAGCATAGAGTGATGAAGTTCGACGGATGGTTCGATCCACCCCGGGGCAATGTAATTTTTATTAAGGATATTTGTTTAAATCGACGACCGAAATTATACAAAAACAAACCAAACAGATGAGAAATATGAAGAAAGGCGTGGAAGGAGAGAGAGAGAGGGAGAGAGAAGTGCAATTAAATGTGCAAATTGCACTGATTACGTCATAGATTTCTCTCGAATAAAATCCACACAAACTTGGTCAATTTTGATGCCACAACACAATAAGGATAGTTTGAGAGTTTATTGAGCGGATAAACGAAACCAAGTCAGCCGTAAGATCAGTTTTAATTTAACCAGTGAGATCAGTGAACAAGTGCAACTAGTGAAATAGTAAGGTGCTAAAAGTATAACTGCCGTCCGTGTTCCTGGAGTGGTCTATTCGAGGTCCAACTCTGTTTTTAATTTATTTAAATGGAAAAATCCAATTGTTTGCAGATTGTCTGCTCTGATTTAGGTATAGTTTAACATCTTACGATCAACTACAATTGGATATGGAAAGCGATTTAAACGTTATCATTGACTTTCATAGAAAGTGAAGAGCTTCTCAGCAAGCCCATGCTCCATCGATGGAAATAGGTGATTACAATCAAGTCCGGCGAGTAAGCCGCATGTGAAAGTATTTTCAAATTAAGTACTTTCAACGTTTTCTTGACCGGTTTTGCTTTACGTGATGGTCCATTATCATGAAGTAAAATTACTTTGGTTATATTCTGGTCATTCTCCACGCAAGGCTCGATTCAAATTGATCATTTGTTGTTTGTAGGATTAAGTATTTACGGTTTCACCAGGTTTTAGCAGCTCAAAATAAATCACGTTCTTCTGATCCCGCGATTTGGTCTTGCAGTCGATGTCGATGGTTGTCGTGGATCAACCCAAGACTATTGCGCCTTGGAATCTCAAAATATGTCCATTTTTCATCGTCAGTCACAATTCGATGGAGAAATGACTCTCTTTTGCATCTGGCGAGCAACATTTCGCAAGTGGTTTTTCCATTTTCCTGTTGTCTTTCATTCAGTTTATGCGGAACCCATTTTTCCAGCTTTTGGATCTTTCCCATGGTTTTTAAACGTATGGAGACGGCTTCTCGTGACACATTTAATTGATCTGCGAGTTGGTTTTGCTTTTGAGCGTCATCCTCATCCATCAATGTTTGCAATTCACTGTCTTCAGACTTTTCTGGCGGTCGTCCACGTTCTTCGCTTCTCACGTTAAAATCACCACTTCTGAATTTATTAAACCACTCATTACATTATGATTTACTAAGAGCATGCGTTACTATATGAAACTTGTATGGTTATGAATTGGATGTTGTTGACAGATGTCAAAAGAAAACAATGCTGCCGATGACACGGTTTGTTGAAAGGTACATCGACATGTGGCACCATTTATTATGTGTGTATTATCTGAATTATAGTACTATAGGATTGTTACGTGTTTGCCTTCTCAATCAATGTTCGAATCACTGGATTGTGAATAAAACAAAACAATTCAATTTATTACTAACGAATTTATTTATTTCACACAAAAATTATTACAACACAATTTATTAACGATAATTCACAAAATCACTGTAAATAATTTTTACTTTTAAATTTTCTGGTTACTTTCCAATTTTGTTTAAATCTTCAGACAATCGCTTACCAAATACTAATAATCCAATTCGACTTCGTTCGCTTTTTTATACACACAAACCAAACTTCTACAAATTTCATGACTTTTTCAGTAAGAATAGTGTAGAAACATTTAGAACAGTTTTATCATGGAAAATTCCGTTTTAGTACAGACATTTAGCTATTAATTTAACTTATTCTATTACAGTGACACCTAGGTTGTAATAGAATAAGTTAAATTAATAGCTGTTTTACTGTACTATAATGGAATTTTCCATGATAAAACTGTTCTAAATGTTTCTATACTATTCTTACTGGAAAAGTCATGAAATTTCTAGAAGTTTGGTTTGTGTATCTAGAAAGGCGATCGAAGGCGAATTGGATTATTAGCATTTGGTAAGCGATATTGTGAAGACCAAAAAGGAATTAGAAATTGATTTAAAAAGTGTTTTAGTGCGGTGTAAAAGTTATAATTGATCGGTAAAATTGTGCAAAAATTATAAAAAGTTAATTTGTGAATAAATTTCCTGTAATAATTTTTGTGTGACATAAATAAATTCGTTGGTAATAAATTGAATTGTGCAGTGATTCGAACCTTGATTGACAAGGCAATAAATAACTTAACAATATCTTTTAATTATATAAAATATCTGGTAGATTGCCCCTAAGCTATGAAGCTGGTCACATCAAAACTGAATGAAATTTTGGCCGAATTATTTTCGCAGTTAGCTATACCTCAACAACGGATGAGCGAATTTTAATTGGACAAAAACTGTTACACGAGGCTTGTGGAGTAATTGTCAAATTTTTATTGTGTTTATTGTAGTTTTTTTGTTATTCAATAATTAAGTAAATAGCCACTGCTGTGTTACTGTTTAAGTCCGCTTCAAAAATTCATCAAAAATTTATCAATATTTGTTAATAGCAATCTTAATGAAAAGACAAAAATCCTATTCTTTTTCTAATTACCTTCCCTTTTATTTTATCCCTATATACACAAAATAGAAGACCGGAATTGTTTTTAAAATATCAAAAATAATAACAACAACAACAACTACAAATAGTTTAAAGTGTTTTGTCTATTCTCCAACTATTATACATTTCTAAATGTTTGTCTCTATTATTCTATTATCTGTCTGCGTTTTGTCGAAAAGTTTTGCAAACAATTTTTTTAAATTAAAATAATCATAATAATGATGATCATCATCATACTATTATTATAATTATTACCATCATCATCATCATCATCATCATGTATTGTCATTTAATTACATTTTTTTTTGTTTGTGTTTTATTTATCAACATGGTAAAATCATCAGAACTAGACAAAACATTAAACAGAACACAAAATACTAAAAAAAAAAAAAAGTTGAAAAGTTGTACAGACGAAATAACTTTACGGTTACGAATTGGTTTGAGGTCTGGGTTAAAGGGATGGGGTACGATGGTACAATACACCCGAGGTGATAGTAATTTTCTTCTGCATACAATTTATGATTCTGGTCTTTAAGTGCCGGAGGACTGAGTTTGGTGGTGGTGGATAAGGAAGAAATATTTTGTTTTGTATTATTTAATGTGGCAATGAGGTAAAAATTTCTTGATGCAAATACTTGTGGTTATGACAATATGTTTTGTGTTGGAATTTTTTTATATTTTTTGTTTAAAAATGATGAGCATTGGATTAAGATGAATAAAGGAGCACTTAAAATGAATGACTCAATTTAGGCGACCAAACTAAAAATTTAGAGTATTATACAATAAACGTTTCACTGGCAGGAGTATAAAGTGTTTTTTATACTTCTCCACCATGACAAAACGGAAAATTTCATTTCTATATTTAGGGGGGGGGGGGGGGGAGGAAGTATTGTGAATAATAATATTGTTAACACTTTTAAAAGTTAAGTTTCTGTTGGAATATTGTAGTTTGCAAAAACATTTCTATATGTTTACAGTTTTTCATTTGTGTTGGTGTTATCATTTAAATGTTGTTTTGAGTTTATACAAAAATTAATAATTAGAAATGTTTCCAATTTTGACTAGAAATTTTCCACAGAGAACAAAATTATAATAACTAAAATAATTAAAAGTTGAATAGTTTAAAGGTTACATATTTTTCAATAATAAAAGTTGGATATAATTTTGTCTTTTTGGTTGTATTGATAACTATTTTCTCACCATGTTTTTTTGGGGAATTTGATGAACTATTTAATGTTTTTTTTTAAAATATTTGGAAGAAAGATGAAGGGGACTGAAAGCAGACAAGGGGAACGCGGTCGTCATTTTGGATAAACGGGATTACGATGAACGAGTATTATCAACAATAGCCGAAGGTCCATACAAAGAACACACTTGGAGAAACAACAATCCAAGGGACCCTCTCAACAACATGGTCAAGCAAGCCAAAAATGTAACAAAGGAAATAGCAGCTATATTGAATGATCGTCAATTAGAGTACAAATTTCACGTTACCAATCCGAAGGTATCGAAGCTTTATGCATTGCCGAAAATTCATAAGCCCGGTAACAAGATGAGACCAATTGCATCAAATATCTCGACACCTACAGAAAACATGGCTAAATGGTTGTTGAAAGAGCTGGAAATGATTCCACCACCAAAAGGATGCAGTATAATAAATTCAAAGGAGTTAGTGGAAAAACTAACAGACATAACATTAGCTCCTGATGAAATATTAGTATCATTTGATGTGACAGCATTGTTCCCGAGTATCCCAATAAAAACGGCAATAAACAATTTGGAGGATCATCTTTTAAAAAATCAAGTACAGGCAAGTCTAATACAAGCTTACATCAAAATTGTCGATACATGCATGGAGCAGAATTTTGTTCAATTTCGAGATAAATTTTACCAGCAAACATCCGGAACATCCATGGGAAGCAAATTGGCGCCATACCTAAGCAACGTATTCATGAGCAACATGGAGGAAAATCTAAAACAAAACTTCAACCTGTTCCCGAGGATTTGGCTTAGATATGTAGATGACATTTTTGCAATAGTGAAACAACCTCATTTGCCAGCTATTTTCAACCATATTAATACAATAGATCCAGCAATTAAGTTTACAATGGAAACCGAGGAAAATGGCATTTTGAACTTCCTGGATATAAAAATCATCCGAAATAATAACAATAAATTAAAATTTGGAATTTTTAGAAAGTCTACAAATACAAATAGATTCATAACAGTAGATTCATTTCACCATGTGACGCACAAGCAAGCAGCGTTTCATTCTATGGCGCATAGATTATTTAATATACCTATGGAGCAGTCGGAATTTGATGAGGAGGTTAAATTTATTCAGAACGCGGCCGTAGCCAATGGGTATTCTACTCAATTTGCTGATAAAATTATCAACAAGCACAAAGCCAAGCACATCAAATCATCACTCACCACATTACAACCAGCCATGGAAACGGTGAATACTACTAGAGTCAGCGTTCCATACTTTCCGGATATCACCAATAAACTTCAGCGCGTCTTCCACAAACACAACATAGAACTTGTCACCCGTCCATCAACAACCATCAAAAAGGATTTAAACAACTTTAAAGATAATGTAACACAAGATTTACGGTCTGGAATTTACCAAATTAAATGTTCTGATTGCCAGGACACCTACATCGGCCAGACTTCGAGAGATTTCAGCACTAGGCTTAAAGAACATGAAAAAGCCAACTGGAATAAATCTAGTGTTGCATATCATATGTTCCACCATAACCACAAAATAGACACCACTATTTCAAAAATAATAAAAACAGTACATCAAAAATGGAAACTAGACGCATACGAGTCATACCACATCGCCAACACCACAAATCTCATGAACACAGATGATGCAAAAATTAATTCCCCCTTATTTAAAATAACTTTTAAAAATTAACCATAACAAGCGCAATACCCCTTATTTTTAATTAAATTTGTGGGTTTGTCCGCCTCCGTTTTTTTTTTTTTTTTATATTTTGTTTAGTATTTTTATATATAAGTCCTTTTTATATTTTTTTTGTTTTTTTTTTTTTTTTTACCTGTTAAACAAACATTTTTGTATATATAAGAGTTGTTTTTACTTTAGTTTTTTAATTGCAAAAAATTACCTGTAGATGATCTTTACAAGATCGAAACTAGTTGTAATTTTAAATAAATAAAAGTAAATAAATTCAAAAATAAAATTTTGGTTTTTTTATTTTTAAGTAAGTGAAAACTGTTGGTGTTTTGTGATTATACGAAATAATATTAATTATAAATTTTTATTTATTGGCTTTTCGCTTTGTGAATTAATTGGTAATTCGTTTTTAAAAAATAAACCCAAACAACTTGTAATTATATTTATAAATTCAAGATTTTACAAAATTTTTATTTTTACTACTTTTAGAGTTGTAAAAATTATCTATATAATTCGGTTGTTCTTCTGATAATGATTTTATTTTTTTTTTATATAGCCGTGACTAAACAAATTTTAATATATTGTTACGTTTTTGCCTTGTCAATCAAGGTTCGTATCACTGTATCACCAACGAACTTATTTCACAAAATTTATTACAACACAGTTAATTAATAAAAATTCACAAAATCACTTTATATAAATTATTCTTAAATTTTACTGATCACTTTTACTTTATTTACACTTTTTAATTCCTTTTAATCTTTACACTATCGCTTACCAAATACTAATAATAATAATCTTACAAGTTTACTCTATCGCGTTCCAAATACTAATAATCCAATTCGATCTTGTTCGCCTTTTTATATACACAAACCAAACTTCTCGAAAGTTCATGACTTTTCCAGTTAGAATAGCGTAGAAACATTACGTAACAATTTTTATCATGGAAAATTCCATTTAGTACAGTAAAACATTGAGCTATTAGTTTTACTTATTCTATTACACACTAGGTGTCACCGTCACAATATTTTTATTGTTCGGTATTTAAAATTCCACTATCCGGTAATAGATGTCTCTTAGATCATAAATATTTGAAATTAACGATAACGATAAATAATAATAATTAACAATGTAATGTAGTTATTATCTAATGTAATTCATTCATATAATAACTTTCTTAATTACTAATATTCCGCCTCCCTTGACTCGCTAGGGTCAAATCTCAGCAGCAAACATATTTTTTGAATTGGTCGCTTGTAGATGCCCTTGGACGTTTTCAAAGTAACTACTCTCTGATTACATTGTCTTTCCCAGTATGCACGTCAATTATCTTAGCTAAAGGCCAAGTTGCAGGAGGTAAGTTGTCGTCTCGTAGAATAACTATATCATTGATCTTGATGTCATCATTTTTGTTACTCAATTTGGTAAGTTTTTTTAATGTGGTTTGGTATTCCAGATACCACCGTTTCCATACGTGTTGGATCATATTTTGAATCAATTGCCACCTCGATAAATTGGTAACCTTTGTATCCATTAGATTAGGTTTGGGTATTAAGGTAAGTGGATGTCTAATCAGGGAATGTACAGGTGTAATTGGATCGTCTTTTTCGTCATCTCTAAACAATGGTCGGAGCGGCTGATGGTATAAATGCCAGTTTACGCCTTGGCTGGCGCTCCAATCGAATATTTGGTGTCTTACGCCTTCCGATTTCAGTATTTTGCCCAATTCTCTCAGTTCATTATGAGCTCCCACAAAATTTGATCCATTGTCGGAAAATAGATCGCTGCAAATCCCTCGCACCGATTAAAATCTTTTCAGAGCAGCGATGAAATTTTCCGTGCTTAAATTCGTTACGAGTTTCAAATGAACTGCCTTCGGCGACATACACACAAAAATGGCTAAGTGACCCTTAATAATTTTGGAATTACGCTGTTGGTGTGCTTTTAGCGAGAACGGACCAGCATAGTCAATACAAGTCTGGAGAAACGGTCGAGTGATATGCACACGCGAATAAGGCAATTGACCCATAAGTTGAGTTCGTTGCAGCAATTTATATCGATGACATCTCATATATTCGTGAATTACCTTCTTGATAAGATGTCTGCCTCTGATAATTTGAAATCTCTGCCTGAGGTGCGCTAACATTTGTGCTGGACCCGCATGAGGTAGTTCTAAGTAAATTTTTAGAACCAATTTTTTTGTTAGCTCATGATTTCCTGGAAGAATTATAGGGTGCTTCATATCGTAACTTATAGTATATCAGCATTTTCTAGTCGTCCTCCCACTCGCAAGGTTCCAGTTTTAGTGCAAAATAAATTGTTCGGCCTATGTTAGCTCGTCAACCGAAATACCCCCAGACACCCTTTCGATAATGTTCCTATTGTGATTAAGGAACCATCTTTTTATTCGGGCTATAATTCTTAAAATTGTTCCATATTTTGACACTCTGCTAAAAGACTGAGTCAATAGCTGGTTTCGATCATTAATACTCGCATAACTGATTGTCACGCTTTCAGTTACTTCTTCAACATTGTCCATGACAATTATTTGATTGGAAAATGGTATTGGATTGCATTGCAGCCAATTGGGACCTTCCCACCACAGATTACAACCGTTGATTTCGCTGGGTGATACTCCCCTAGTTGCGCAGTCAGCAGGATTTTCTTGCGAGGGCACAAGCAACCATTGGTTTCTGCTTGTATATGAGAGTATCTGACTTGTTCTATTTGCTATAAAGGTAGGCCATGATTTCTGTGGCTTAGGTAACCAATTGGATTCAAATTAAGGCGATTTTATTGTTGACTGCAATAATTTAACCAACAGTCCGGCGGCGGATAAGTCAAGCCTTGGTATCGTAGTGGTTTTTATGGGTGCTACCTTAGATTTTGCTGCTATTATTGTCACCTTCACATCACCCTGTGGCAGAACTACCCTTGCATACAGAACTGCTGCATATGCGGCTTTTGATGGGTCGGAAAAGCCGTGTACTTCAAGAATCGAAGAGTTGGATGTGTATAACCATAGATCTATCTCCAGGTCTTCAATCATGTTTAGTTCTTGCCTAAAATTCATACAACTATTTCGAATCGATGCTGAAAGCTGGTCGTCCCATTCAAGTTTCTCAACCCATAGTTGTTGGAATAGAATTTTTACGACGACTGTCACCGGTATAAGCCAACCCATAGGGTCGAAAAGTTTGGATGCTTCGGAAAGTAGATGCCTCTTCGTTGTTTCATAGGTTTTTGATAACTTGACCTTAAACTTGAACACATCTCGAAGAGTTAGATAACATAATATGCCTAAAATTGCAATCATTTTAGTGCCATTGGACATTTCACGTAACGATAGGCTGAGTTCATTCATCTCCAGATAAGTGGTTCAATAAGTCCGAATTATTAACCGACCATTTTCTTAGTTTGAAATTAGCAGATTGTAAAATTTGTATCACCTCTTTCTGTAGTCTTACTGCTTCATCAATACTGTCTGCTCCGGACATTAGGTCGTCTACGTATAAATCACGTTCGATGATATTTGATGATTTTGGGAAGTTATATCTATGTTGGTTCGCTACATGACTAAGTGCGAATGTGGACAAAAAAGGAGCACTTGAAGTACTATATGTTACGGTCGACAATCTGTAATGACGTAACGGATCCGTAGGTGACTCTCTCCATAGTATCCTCTGATAATATGCATTTGTACTGGTCACCATAATCTGCCGAAACATCTTCTCCAGATCCGCTGAAAATACATACTTATGCTTCCGGCAACGCATTAATATTTCCAACAATGTTTGTTGGGAATATTAATGCGTTGGTCTATTGGACCAATAAGGAGTTGGTCATTTAAAGAATGTCCATTTGAAGTTTTCGCAGATCCATCAAAAAAGACTCGTAATCTAGTGGTGGTACTGGATTCTTTATTACTCCATGATGTGGGAGATAAAACATTTGATTCCAATTCTTTCGGTATTTAAAATTTCACTATCCGGTAATAGATGTCTCTTAGATCATAAATATTTAAAATTAACAATAACGATAAATAATAATAATTAACAATGTAATGTACTTATTATCTAATGTAATTCATTCATAAAATAATTTTCTTAATTACTAACACTTTGGTCCTTACAACGTTTATATATTTTATGATACGTTCGATAGAATTCAAGATAAGACACGATACAAGAGATTCTGAAATGTCCGGAACAGCAACATTTAACACCGTAATTCAAGTAATGGGAAATAAGAAGATCTAGATATATGATTCTATCTATGCTCTAAAGTAATTCGAAATAGCTCGAAAAAAATCGAAAAACTGTTGTGTCCTGAACCGGCACTGTTAATGCGTTCATAATTTAATATATTCGGTGATCTGTATAGCGACAACGACTCTAATTTTATTGGCGCTAATTGTGAACTACTTCGTAAATCATCCAAGGAAATTTCACAACCATTGGCAAACATTGAAACAACATGGGAATTCATACCTCCAGCATCACTTCATTGTAAAGGACTTTGGAAAGCGGCAGTCAAAGAAATGAAAAAACATTTAGTAGAGGTATCAACGGCCACCTCATAAGTAGAAGCTTGCTTAAACTCAATATCTCTGGCACCAATGCCTAGCAGATACAAATATTCAAGGCATATCAATAGAAGAAAGCGGTCATCTGAAGAACTAAACATGAAAGTAGATGACCTAGTGGTCACCAAGCATGACAATATTCCTCTATTAAAATGGGTGACTGGGCATGTGGTGAAAATGCATCCAGGCATAGACCAAAAAATTCGAGTGGCATCACTTCAAGGCACGAAAGGGGCCCTCATGCAACATGGTTTTAACTCCTGCTACGACTTTAAACACAATAGAGCCTTTGCATTTGCCGGAACTGTAAATTTAATGTCATTACAGTGGAAAATAATCATAGATTAAAATTTAACCGGATATTGGAAAGACATCAGGCCTTTAGAACACTACATCAAGCATTTAGATGAGGCATGTCAATTAAGGGGATGGCAATTAGATATAACCAGTTAGAGTTGTATGATGTTCTGATACAACAACTGCGAATGGACAAATGCATGAAATCACCTCACAAAACAGTCTTCATATGTCAACTAACAAAAGCACCCACGAAGAACAGGGGACATTGGGAATACAATAGGATACATACTCAGTGACGCATTTGGCATCATAAATCAAAGAGATACCTCTCATATAAAACTACAGCTTGAAAAAGACGAAACCAGCAAAGAATATTTATTAGAATTCATTAAGAACCAAACATCCATCAAAGATGCAACCACAAACATATTCAAACATGAAAAGGAATTGAACGACAAGAATTTCGGTGCTATCTAAGAACAGAGTGCAAACTTTCACAACCTTCACAATTCAGATAATGTTGGTCAGAAGGCAGATAGCCGAAAAGTAGAGAATTATTATCGACATCATCCTTAGCTCTCATTGTGGCCATTTCCATTCAGCCTTGCTGACCCCACAACAATTGAAAGATAAAATCGTTCGAATTCAGGTATATTCCAGCAACGAGGCAAAACCTTTCATACATTTACAAGATATTAACGGTCCACACAAGAATTACAGCAAACAATATTCTATTCCTTGTTAATATTCCATTGGCATACACCCATCTATACCAATTATTTAGCATAGTTCCCATAGCACTAACAACGGAACTGCTGATATTCGACTTACCACGCGAGAATTTTGCTCATTTAATCGATTATTTAATCGAGAACTACAACGATGCTTTGAATTAAATCATATTGAATATTTGTGCAATATTTCACCAATTTTTTATACACAAAATCTCAACAGTCACAATGTGAAGTTAATCTGCTGAAGTACTGAAGTACGTAAGAGAGAATCTCGCAAACTGTGCAATAAGGACGGCAAATCAACAAACCTAATGGACTCAGATAGGCACCAATCAATGGGCATTCTCAGTGAGTACACCCAAAACCGTCAATTTAATATGTAATCGCGAGCTAATCCTAACGCTAGGCCCTAAACATTTGTTAAACATTCCGAGTTCCACCTAACAGCCATTGAAGAAAAATCACAATGGATCAACTCTTCAATTGCAATGGCAATGAAAAACCAGCTTCACAACCATTGCAGAAACCACCATATCTCGATCGGATGATACAGCCGACAACGTTACGAATGGAATGGTGGAACTAGGAAAATTCATCATGCTACAAAAAATTAACGAAGCATTATTACCAGAGGTCGTCGATCCCCTACATTTCGGAAATCATATTCATCATTACGTGCTAACCTATAACACTAATGGCTGCTGGCGTAATAATTATTCTGGTATATCTCTTTCAACGCAGGAAAAAAACGGCAACAAGCATCCAGAGACACTTCGGCAGTAGAACGACCGATTCCACGGCGATTCGACGTTATATTTGATGATCTCGAAACGAAACAGCAAATGCCGTTCGAATGCGCTTGAAGGATATCAGAAAATCTCAATTATCCAAAAAAAATGTCATCTATGAAATTAATTATCCGTGCGTGGGCAAAAGAAGTCACCGAGAAAAAATCGGAAGGCCCTTCAGCTGGTTTAAAGCTTAATAGAAACAGATCTCAGGAGGAAAGCCCTAAGATGGCAAAGCGAACAAAACTACAGGCTACCGCTATGAGGCCTTTTAACGAGGTCCTCAAGGATTAGCGGGTTGTGCTAGTTATTGACAAATCCCAAGAAGATGGTAGTATCACGCCCGCCAATTGAAAGAAGGTGGAAGGGCCCTTAGCCACCACCTATCTGAAAGTCCTGTCGGAAAATCCACGACCTGCTCCGACTCGATTTATAAGAAGGTAGTGGGGGGACTTGGCGAGGTGTAACCCGGAGCCAGCCTTGCTCTGACTGATAGGGAGGAGTTCCCCTGCAGACCAAGAGCTAGGGTGTACATCCCTTCGGAGCCTAGTGATACGAAGGTGATACTGCAGTTGTTGCAGGTTGGCAACTCGGAGTTGCCAACGCACAAGTGGAAAGTTGCCAAGCTCGAGGAGTCAAAGGCTGACTATGTGTCAGCTGTTATCATCTTAAACAGGGATTCACTGATTGCACTGGAAAAACCAACGGTCTAATCAACTATAGTTTAAGTGCAGTCACACTCAATTTGTATATAAGAAGGACGCGGACAAGCCGGAGGCTCCGATGTCATCTTCAGAAAATACCGCGGTGCTTGATAGCTCATCTGCGTGCGCAGAGGTAGCCAGCCAAGCGGAAAATCTCTCCACGGACACGGAGATGTCGACGTCCATAGAATCTTTAAAGAGGCTCTCAGAGAACTTCTCATCAGGGGATGACTCTAATGTTACTGTGGTGGAGAAGAGGCGGTAGAGATTTCACTGACATTTCTTCAAGTCAACCTTTACCACTCTAAGGCAGCATCAGCTGCTCTAATTTTAAAAATTGGGAAAGAAGCGGCAGATGTCGTCTTGATCCAGGAACCATGGGTCACTGAATACCGGGTACTTGGGCTCAAGACTACCTATTATAGATTAATGCACGCGAAGAAAGAAGGTAAGGTTCGGTCGTACATTCTCATTAAAAGTAACATAAGTTGTTTTCTGTTATCAGGTTTCAGGTCGATAAACGAAACCTCTAGCTAGTATCAGCTTACCTAGCTTATGATGAAGTGGATACTACACCAATCATTTTAGGTAAGTTAATCTTGAAGGCTCAGAAGCGCAAGGTTGGAGTCATCCTTGGGAGTGATGCAAATGCTCATCACACGATCTGAGGAAGTACGGATACAAATGAACGAGGTGAGTTACTCCTAGATTACATTTTTAATAACTAACCTTCATATATATGTAACATAGTCAAAAAGCCGACCATTATAACTAGTAATAGATAGGAGGTATTGGATATTACTCTTTTCTCAAGCTTTTTGACTATTAGTCTATTAAACTGGAGAGTGTCGGAGGACCACTCCTTTTCTGATCATTTCTATCTTCAATTTGAAATGGACTTGACTTCTCCAAAAAGTCCAATCTACAGAAAAAGGAGGAAAACCAACTGGGATACCTTTAGAACTATTTTGGGTAATTCACTACCAGTTCCGGTGCCAAAACCTCCAAAAACTGCGCAAAAGCTCGATGGCTTGGTGGACGAGTTGTCCATCGCTTTTAATGAAGCGATACTGGGCTCTAGTCCCTTTAGCAGGCCTAGGGGTAAATCTCGGCCACCCTGGTGGTCCAAGGAGATTCAACAAACACGTCAAAAATGCAAAATACTCTTTAAAACAGCACGGAAAACAAAAGCTGCCGTAGACTGGGACTCCTATAAGGAAGTCCTAAAAATTTACAAATATCAATTGATAAGTGTGCCAAGAACAGCTCTTGGAGACTATACTGTGGCAAAATTCAGGAGTATTCGGAGATGTCTAGGCTATGCAAAGTACTAGAAACCGGTCCTCCAATTCCAAGTTATCTTCAACGGCCGGATGGGATATGGACCACTAATAGTGCGGAATCGCTGGCATTTCTGATAGAGACTCATTTCCCTGGTTTTTCCGAATCTGTACCTAGCACATCAGTAGGTAAAATGGCAAGTATCCTCATAGGCCAAATTATTAGCAGAAAAAAGATCCTGTGAGCGCTAAATATTCTATAGTTCTAAACCATATAAGTCGCCTGGACTCGATGGTATTATTCCTACGGATATTCAACAAACTACGGATCTAACAATTTCTTGGTTAGACGTTATTTTCAAAGGCAGCCTAGAACTATGTCACATTCCTAGTAAATGGACAGAAGTGAATGTTGTTTTCATACCTAAGGCGGGAAATGCCCACACCGTAATCCCAAAGACCTTAGACCGATTAGCTTGTCTTCTTTGCTTTTTAAAACACTGCAAAGACAAATAGAAGCTCATATTAGAGGCACGATTGTGTCGGAAAAGCTATCTAAATCTCAACATGCCTATTGCAAGGGTAGATCTGTTGAGACTACTTTTCATTCTCTTGTATATTTCATTGAAAAATCTTTCGAATATTGAAACTACGCAATGGTAACCTTCTTGGATATTAGGGGGCCTTTAACAATATGCTTCCAGGGCTATAATTCAGGCACTTTCAGATCTGGGAGTGGATGAATCACTCAAGGACTGGATAGATCAAATGCTAAGAGGAAGGATTATAAATTCTAGTTTTGGTGAATCCTCCGTCAGAATATTTACAAGCAGAGGTGCACGACAGGGTGGCGTACTGTTTCCCCCCCTCCCTCCTACTTTGGAACTTGGTCATAAATGACCTGTTTCTGAGACTGGAGGACGGTGGATTCAAGGTGGTTGCCTATGTAGATGATGTTGCAATTGGTGCCAGTGGTAAATATCCCGGGACCCTTAGTGAGCTTATGCAAAATGCCCTGGGC
This sequence comes from Tipula vernalis, assembly GCA_958295665.1. Lineage (NCBI taxonomy): Eukaryota > Metazoa > Arthropoda > Insecta > Diptera > Tipulidae > Tipula > Tipula vernalis. The sequence goes on from OY282559.1 coordinate 379,625,880, forward strand.
ACTCTTTCAATATGGGCCAATAGTGGTGGGTTAAATGTGAACCTACACAAAACCGAATTGGTTCTCTTCTCTAGAAAATATAAACTTCCTCTTATCGATCCTTCCACTTTAAATAGGTTCAGCTTGACTTTTAGAGTTGAAGCGAAGTTTCTGGGTCTTGTTTTGGATAGCAAATAAAATTGGAAACCTAATATTCTGGAAAGGGTAAAGAAAGCTACGGTAGCGCTACAATCTTGCAAAAATGCCATTGGGAAAGGATAGGGGCTGGAGCCCCGCATCGTACATTGGCTTTATACCGCAGTTGTCAGTCCCAAACTCTTGTATGGGGTAATATTCTGGTGACCTGCTCATTACAAAACTGTCAACCAAAAGCTGTTGACAAAAGTTCAAAGAACAATCTCTCTATGGATCAGTGGTGTACTGAGGAACACATCCACTCAGGCACTAGAGACTCTGCTATTTTTGACTCCTCTAGATATCTTGGGGAAACAGTTGGCAGCTTGTACTGCCATACGGCTGAAATCTATCTTAATGTAGACCTGCAATAATACAGGGCAATCATCTATTTTGTGCAACAAACAAATTCCAAAGACCACTGACTATACTGTCCCGTCACTATCTTTTGACACATATTTCCGGACTAGGATCCCATCCAGGAAGGACTGGATGATGGGTGCAGTTTTGGAACCAGGAGTTATAAACTTCTTCACTGATGGTTCAAAACGGGACGGGAAAATCGGGGCTGGAGTGTTCTGCGGGGACTTCAGTAAAATCTCTCCTTCCATCTCCCCGTCTACTGTAGCATTTTTCAAGCTGAATTAACTGAAATAAAGGAAGTCCGAAAATACCGAGTAGACTTGGTGTCTTCTCACATGACTAATGTCATAGTTGCGAGGACGAAGAGGAGGAAGATACAGTACTTCATCTTCTTTGTACCTGCCCTCGTCTGGCGCGAAACAGACTAAAGTTTCTAGGGGCACCCCCCTTCAAAGACCTGACGGATCTCTATAGGATGGACGTCAGGAGTATCCAGCGCTTTCTTAACAGCTCAAAATGGTTCCAATGAGTTGGAGGAAACAAATATTTGTGGTATGGTTATGGACCATTTTTGTGTCTATGCCTGGTCCTTTTGGACCGCCAGCCAAACCTAACCTAACCTAACTTAATATCCTGCAAGTGTATGTTAACTGAATCTGTATATGTATACCACAACGCTATGGAAATCGTAAGAGGCTTAAAAATAATATTCTCGGTAAACCACTAATTCTGAAACAAGATACAACTATGATCCTTGCCAATTTCAAGGAATATCGAAAAACACGAATAATCTCGAAAAGCTCGTATACAACTCTACAATAATGTGGACTTTTATTCACATAAAATTTCGAATATTCTAGAAAAACTCGGATAAACATAAAATCATAGAATAATCTTGAAAGACCAGGAAATCACTAAGAATCTCGAATAATCTGAAAAATGCCAGTTATCGCAAAACGAAGCCGAACGCTATGTAAATTTGGAAATCTAGATGAATTCTCAAATTCTTCGTGATTTTTTCGCAAAATTTAACCCTTTACTAATGAGATCTTTCTTTTTGTAGAACTTGCCTATAGGACGAAAGAAAATTAAGTGAAAGACTGGATAAGATAAAGTTTTGGAATATGGCCAACTACAACGGAACATGGATATTCTGGAAATGGCCAGTTAGGAAGGAACTCGGTTAGTTCTGAAACGGTTTTTGGTGAAATTCAACATGTACGATGGAAATGGGATTCCAGAATGGTTTTTGGACTTAGTTCTGGAATATAGCCAACTAGGGTGTAACTTGGCTATTTCATCAACAATTGTTGTAAAATTTGGCATATGACAATTAAATGGGATTCTAAAGTGGTTTTTAGATGAAGTTCTGGAATATGAGCAACTGAGATGGAACTTGGCTGTTCCTTAATCACTTCTAGCAAAATTTTAATTTTTAGATGAAGTTCTGAAATATGGTAATTTAACAAAACGATATGTGCGATAAAAATCGGATTCTAATGGGAATATTGCCAATTAGAAAGGAATTAGATTAGTTCTAACCCATTTTGGTGAAATTTGATATGTACGTTACAAATTGCATTCAAAGCGATTGTTTGATGATGTTCTGGAATATTGCAAATTTGGAAGGAACTCAGGTCAACTCAGCGACTACCAACACGGCGACGGGCAACTCGGCGACGTTCAACAGAACCTAAAAGGTGTGACAACAACACCAAAAATGATTGAAAAAATCAGAATGAGTCGGTTGACATCGTATTTGCATTTTCGAAAGCTTAAGGATGGGTTCGCTCACAATCAATGAAAAACGTGAACCACTTTTTGCAATGTTTGAAAAAAAATGTTGGAAAACCGTTTGATGAAGTGTATTGAGTTAAAAGAAGAAAACCATTGCCAAAAAAGTTACGTTTCAACTTAGTGACAACCAACTTGGCGACGTACATTTCATTTAACACTAATATGAACTGACGCATGCCAAATCAAATTTGGTATATCCAGATTGGTATCGACTGTGACATTTAAACGTGTGCATGTATAAATATCGCTGTTATGTTTCTGTAAATAGCCATACCACCTAGTGCGTTGCACTTCGACGATGTGCGATTGTTCATCTGTGAGACGCACTCAGCTAGTCACATTGTCGCCTGTCATGCATGATCCGAATTCGGTTGTGACCCAAGCTAAATAGAGTTCTCTCGGTTTGCTGAGTACGTGCGGGCCATTCATTATTTTAGGATTCGTTCCGATGATCATCTGAAGGAATTCCTTCGTAGTATATTACGCTACTAGCTGTGTACATCAAGTACGCTATATATCACAAGGTCGATCACATAATCTATTATAGGGGTCAGCGCTATAAATAACAGGCAATTTATATAAACAGCATGTTGCATCAAATTTCAACGACGAATTCTGTTCAACAAAAATCAAAAGATTGATCGTCGACTACAGCTTCTATGATCTCTATTGTGTAAGCCAAGAACGTAATATGTCACATGGTCAATCCTATGGGCCTGCGATATATTATTATTATTATTGGAGGGCCATGAAGGCGATCAGCCAGCTCGCACTGCGACCTAAAAGATCTATTGTGCTGGCCCCTGCTTAATTATCCGTCCAGTCAATATTCAAGTTCTTAATCAATTGATAATACTGTTGGCCGATATGTAATATATACTATCTGGGCTTATTGCGCTCCCTCCTAGATGTTTACTACAGCATGAAGCTCCGCTAGAAAGACGGTAGCATTGGAGCCCAAGGACTTCGAGAGGGCTGTCCCACTCCCGTATATTCCTACCCCTGCCTTTCTTCCGTTTGATTTTACTCTTACGAGTTGCTGGGAATCGCCTGTAGGTAACCCAGATCCCAAGGACTTCGAGAGGGCTGTCCCACTCCCGTATATTCCTACCCCTGCCTTTCTTCCGTTTGATTTTACTCTTACGAGTTGCTGGGAATCGCCTGTAGGTAACCCAGCTTCACTACAGGAAGGCTAAATAAAACTGGAGGGTGCCTGGTATCCAAAGTCCGCATATTTTGGACTGATTAACCTATCAGCCATTAATCCATCGGCATATGCTGTTCCACCTTAGATTAGGGTTTTTTGTCAAGGATTTCTCCTTTAGCGTCGTGTTTAAGCCTGTGCGAAATTGCCTAAAATGTTTACCTACAGGTGAGGGTGTTCGACCACCTTTCCCCCGCTGAGGATAGCGCCTGCTTCCCAAGTGTTCGTCTCATCGCTGTGATAGGCCTCACCAGGAGAGTCGTACCATGCCTAGCCAGTACATCCACCCTGCAGTTCCCCATGACGCCCGAGTGACCTGGGACCCAGATTACCTGGATATTGAAATGCTCACCCATCTCATTTAGAGATGAGTGACAACTCAGCGCCACCCGTGACGGCAAAGACACCGATTCTAACGACCGGATCGCCGCTTGACTGTCCACATAGATTGTGATATCGTTTGATGATAACATATTTTGCTTCAACCACGTCAAGACCTCCTCAATCGCTACGACTTGAACAAGGTGCAACATGACCTCTAAGGCACTTGTCGGTGTTGACCGCAATGCACCGCTAACCAGCATACAGGCCGTTCTTTGCACTCTCTCAATCTTACTTTTATAAGTTACCTTGTCCAGAGCTGCCACTAAACACCCACCCCGTACATGAGTACAGGTCTCACTATAGCGGTGTATAGCCAGTGTACCAGCTCCGGCTTCAGACCCCATGTATGACCAATAGCGTTCTTACAGGAGTACAAAGCTATAGTAGCTTTGTTTATTCTCTCCAACATGTTGGGCTTCCAACTAAGCTTACTGTCCAAGATAATGCCCAGATATCTAGCTCTACCAGTAAATGCAAGTCTCGTGCCATTTAAGGTAGGAGGGACAACTACCGGGATTTTGTATTTCTTAGTGAAGAGTACTAGCTCTGTCTTGGACGGGTTAATACCAAGTCCACATTTGCTAGCCCATTTCGTAACGATGGTAAGCGCATTCTGCATTACGTCTACAACCGTGCCCAGGAATTTCCCGGTAACAGCTAAAGCTTCGTCATCTGCGTAAGAGATAACTTCAATACATGTTGAACACAGTTCATGAAGGTGGTGGTGATTTAATTGATGATGTCAATAAACCTGCAGAAATTTCAAAATTTTATGTGTTGCATTTTAATATAAGAAGCATGCGGGCAAATTTTACTTCGCTTCTAGTTAACCTATCTAGTTATTCCATTGTGCCGGATATTATTTTTTTAACGGAAATAAGGATTACTAATAATGAAGTTCATTTTTATAAAATCCCTGGTTATAATTTTTTTAGTTGTTGTAATGATATAAATCGTGCGGGTGGAGTAGCGGCGTTTGTAAAAAATTCTATTACGGTAAATTTTTTTAATTATAATATAATAACTGCTGACTGTATGGAGCTCAATTTCTCTGTTGGGGATTTTTTAATTAGTAGCTTATGTATTTATCGCTACAATTGGAACTCTGTTGATAACTATTTAAACGAAATTATTCCGATCCTAAATAAGTTTCGCAAATCAAAAAATTTTCTACTGATTGGTGATATCAATATAGATATTTTATCCATCAGCAATATAATAGACAATTATATGATGACTCTATCGTCTTTTGGGCTATGCTCTCTGATTATTTCACCTACTCGAGTAGTAAATAATAGCTCTTCGTGTATTGATCATGCGTTTTACCGGTTCAGTTCTAAACATTTATTAATTTTTGGTGAAACAGTAAATCTTCAAGTTACCGATCATTCACCGATTTTATTGACACTCTCAATCAAAGCTTCAATAGATCAGAAAAATAAAGATCCCAGTCCTAATGTATCGTGTATTAATTATGACATTTTTAATGATCTTTTGCAGTGTCAAGTGTGGGATGATGTGTTCTTGTCAAACTGTGTCAATATGTCAATGAATAAATTCTTGGAGATATTTAAGTTTTGTTTTGAGAGTAGTAAATTTCAAAAGGAAAATAATTTCAAGAGCCGCAAGATAGCTCCTTGGATGTCACTCAAACTACATTTACTGGTGAACTTGAAAAATAAATTGGGCAAAAAACTTAGACAACACCCTATGAATTCTAAGCTGTTGAACCGTTTTAGGCGAATAAATGAAACGTGTAGAGTAATGATTAATTCGGAGCGTATAAACTATTATAGGAATCTTTTTGATAATTGCTCTAATAATAGCAAAACACAATGGAAAATAGTTAATTCATTAGTAGGTGATGATTCTAGTAAATCTGACATAATATCTTCTATACTTGATGAAGATGGTAACGAAATCACGAATTGTTTGGATATTTGCAATATCTTTAACCGTCATTTTATCAGTTCATTTAGTAGCTTGCACTGTAATTCTGCTTTACATTGCTATGTTAAGTGGCAAAATGAAACTTTTGTATTCCAGGAAATTACTCCTGAAGAAGTACTTTATACAATTGCATCACTAAATAATAAAAAGTCCAGTGGTTCCGATAGAATCAATTCTAAAGTTTTAAAACGAACTGCTCTAAATACATGCTATATACTAGCTTATATTTTTAATCGTAGCGTAACAACTGGTGTATTTCCTAATGTCCTAAAATGTGCAAATGTTGTTTAAAAAAAATCCATTGTTTAAAAAAAATAATAAATTGTGTATGACAAATTATCGCCCAATTTCACAATTACCAACTTCAAAAGTTTTTGAAAAACTGATGAAAATCCGTATGACATCGTACTTGGAAAATTTTAATTTTTTTAGTGATTGCCAATATGGTTTTAGAAAGGGTCTAAGTACTGAAGCTGCGCTTTTAAAATTTTTTTCCTTGGTATATGATTCTTTAAATAGTGGTAAATTCGTGAGTGTGTTTTTTCTGGACATATCTAAGGCCTTCGACTCTGTTAACCATTTACAATTATTAAACCAATTGTGGCATATTGGATTTAGAGGATTTACCTATAACTGGCTACAATCTTACCTTCAAATCAGATTCCAGAAAGTGATAATAGGTGACTGCACCAGTGATCTCAATGAAATTCTTTCAGGTGTCCCTCAGGGCTCTGTTCTTGGTCCATTACTTTTTTTAATTTACGTCAATTCATTTTTCGATTTAAATCTTTATGGGAAAGTAGTAGCATTCGCTGATGACATTGCGTTAACTTATTCTGCCGTTAGTATCGATGAACTGGAATGCCAAATGAATTACGATTTAGCGGTATCGCACGTTTGGTTTTCTGATCATCAAATGCGTTTAAGTGATAAATCTAGAGGCATGATATTCAATATAGGGTCACGAGTGGTTAGAGATTTGAATGTGTTTTATCACGATGATAAGTGCACTAGTTCTAATGATTCTAATAATTGCTTTAAAATTCAATTTGTTCATGAATTTAAATATTTGGGAATAACTATTGATAGCAGCTTAAATTTTAAATCTCACATAAATAATGTTAAGGGCTATTTAAATTTTGCTCTTAGAAAGCTTTCTTTACTTCGAACAATTTGTCCATTGGAAGTGCTGCTCAAAGTATATTATGAAATTTTCAATTCTAAAATTGAGTATGGTCTTGTTGTATATGGCGGAACCTACGTCACTAATATTAAGTCCTTAATAATTGCACAGAAATTTGCTTTAAGAATTATTTATAACCAAAAGCGTACTGTCCATTGTTTTCCGATATTCAAGAAGAGTCAAGTGTTACCTCTTCGGTACTTATATGTATATAAAGTTTTAAAACTTTCCTTTTGCGTAGTGGGCATAAAATAGTGGGAACTCACTTAATAAAAATGCCTGTATTATTCCGTTCACTCGCAAAGAGTACTTTAGGAATTTTTTTATTTCAAATGCTCCATTCCTTTTTAACAAATTACCGTTAGCCATTCGGAGTGAACAATCAATCAAACGCTTTGGGATATTGGTGAAGGAATGGCTTTTTATGCAGGAGGATGTTGAAAGTTTGTTTCAAGTTTGCCATTAGTAGTAACGATGGATGTTAAAGAAGTAGCTTCGTAATTTGGAGAAGTCTAGACCAGGGAGAGGTATTTCTACATACAGTCAATCAGTGTTTTGTAAATTAACTTTCGTGTTTTAGTAAATGTCTTTAATCTTATTGTTTGTTCCTCTTCATTAATTAATTATTTGATAATTCTATTTGATGGTGATTCAATATAGACATATTTGTCTCAGAATCACCTACCTATATTCAACATAATTAAATTATTATTGCTTTATGTCATTGTATTAAAGTAATAGATACTATAAATAAGGTCTAAACAACTATCAGTTTTCTATTAGGGAATTATTGTTAAAATCTATTATTATATGTTAATGTTACAAAATTATAGTTAATATGAAAATTGTATTTTACTTGTATTATTATTGTTGAATAAAGTGATTTAAAAAAAAAAAAAAAAAAAAAAAAAAATACCCTCTTTCTCAAATTCTAGTAGTAACCTGTTTACCACTATATACCAGAGGAGAGGGGAACCCTCCCCCTCCCCTGCGGGGTTCCTCTAGTTACTCGCCTCTTGATGGTGGAGTCCCCCAACTTCGAGCTAACAATCCTGCTTCCAAGCATATAATTGATTTACCCTATCAGAGGAACGTCAACCTCCAAAAATGACAATCCCTCATTGATTGCCTTCGCTTTCACATTATTAAAGGCGCCTTCTATATCCAGGAAAGCCACCAAACATAATTCTTTCGAATTAATCGATTTCTCAATCGTACACACCAAGGCGTGCAGAGCAGTGTCCACAGATCTACCTTTGTGTACGCATGCTGAGACGATGCCTACTTCCTGGCGATTATTTTATCTCTGATGTATACATCCAGCAGCCTTTCCAAGGTTTTCAAAAGAAAGGATTATAGAGTTTTTGGTCTTAGGCCCTTAGGATAGACATGTGAGGTTTTCCCCGCTTTCGGTATAAATTCACCATTGACCTCCGTCCAGTACCTAGGAATATAGCCCAGCTTCAAACACCCTTTGAAAATAGCTTCCAGGTAGGGAAGAATAATTACTGAGGTGTTTTAAAGTTCCGCTGGTATAATTTGATCTGGACCAGCCGATTTTATTGGTTTAAAACCCTTCAGTACCCATAGCATCCGTTTCCTGCTTACGATATCCTCTGAAAACACTGACAGTGATTCCTGATTATTGCTACGCACCAACAGGTCTTCAAAGCTCCCTGGGAAGTGTGTCTCGAAGAGAAGCTCCAGAGATTCTCCACTAGAAGATGTCCAATATCCGTCCGGTTTTATCAAATAAACTGGGACTAGCTGTACTTTTGGAAAGAATCTTCCTAAAGCGGGAGGTTTGGAATAAATCTTCCACTTTAACACAGAAGATTCTCCAAGACCTCCTTTGTGCCTTTCTTAATTCTTTCTTATAAACTCCGAGTTTCTCTTTATAGGAGTCCCAATCCTGAGCCTCCCTTGTATTTTTAGCTCTATTAAAGGCTGCCTACAAGCCTTACGATAGGTTCCCAGTTCCTTGGACCACCATACTGGTTTTTGCCTACCTCTAGGCTTAACCAGAGGGCAGGCAGCATGAGAGGACCGGTTGTATGCGCTAGTAACGCTAGCTACCATGTCGTCTAGCTCCTCAACGGTCGTCGGGAGCTCCATAGCCCTCGTCGGTAACATTTCCTCCAATAATTCCCCATATTTGCTCCAGTTGGTCCTTCTAGGGTTCCTGAAGGCTTCCCGGGTAGCAGGGTGAATATCGAGGCTATAGGTTAAATATCGATGATCAGGAAAGGAGTGTTCCTTATTCAACCTCCAATTTTTAACCATATGAAGAATATTATTTGAGGCAAGGGTCACGTCTAGAACCTCCTGCCTGTTACTAGTAATAAATGTGGGTATCCGGAGGAACCTCCTTCTCCCGGTCCATGTAGGCTGAAACTTGCCAGAATCTACAAGTGCCTACTTCCAGGCTAACTGCAGTAGTATCACCATTGCTGTATTGAGAGAGAAGGAAAAGATTAATATTATTTTTCCCAAGAATGCAAGATCTGATCTTCCCAGATTACTAGAGGATATAATATTATACCCCTTGGTTCTGAGGCCACAAATCCTGTTTTAATTAATCCAAGGTTTTCGGATTAGTATCACATCCTCACCCGAACTAGTCAGCCTGAGGAGTAGAGCTGCCGAAGCAGCTTTACAATGGTGAAGATTAATTTGTGTTATCTTAATCATAACCATTTAACCTCTACCTACTCTATGGTATATTCCTGCTACCGCAGGAATATTATTTCCTGGTATTTTGGGATGCGCCGGATTCGCCCGTCTCACCAACCCTCATACCCTTTGTAGAGGACTTGTCAGTGCCCCCCCCGTCTGGCCGGGCTGCCGACATCCTCCTCCATCGGTACACCAGCTCCTTCACTGATGTGCCCCTCCTCATCCTCCAAGTGAATCCTTGTCAGGCCGAGGCAATGCAGATTCAGCGCTTATTTCATATAATATTTTCGATAACGAGAGGGTAACAATTAATAGTGGTTTTCTCTTTCAACAATAAAGAAGCGCTTTTTCAAAAGCTTAGGCATCAACAACGTGATTAATTTCTTCGTTTTACCTGGCTTTAAAACATTCGACGGTATTATCGGTGACGATACCTTCAAAGAATTAGGAGCAAATATTGATCGCGGGAACAACACTTTAACGATATCACCGAACATCAAAATTCCACTCTACGAGAAAAGATCACATCAGGTCAACAATATTGAAATTCGCGACAATCATCTGTTACCGAACACAAAGCAAAAACTCAAAACCAAGGTTTCAACATTTCATGCACTTTTCGGGCCTCTTAATAATACGGAAACAATCACCACTGAAGTAAGATCCGAAATTTAAACAAAAACCGAAGAACCAATCTACACGAAGTCGTACCCGTATCCATACCACATGAGGCAGGAAGTGGAAAATCAAATTGACCAACTCCTGGCGGACGGAATAATTAGACCTTCTAAAAGTCCATACAATTCACCGATTTGGATCGTTGAAAAGAAAATGGATGTGTCACAGACAAAAAAATATAGGATGGTGATTGATTTCAAAAGATTGAATGTAGTAACAACAGTGGACAAATATCCAATTCCTGATATAAGCAATGCGATTGTAGCAAATCTTGGAAATTCGAAATTTTTTACCACCATTGATTTAACGTCAGGATTTCAACAGATAAAGATGAAGCAAGCCGATATACCCAAGACGTCGTTCTCAACAATGAACGGCAAATACGAGTTTTTTAAGGCTCCCATTTGGTTTTAAGAACGCGCCCGCCATCTTTCAAAGAATAATAGAAGACGTCCTAAAAGAATTTATTGGCGAGATATGCTACGTCTATATAGACGATATAATAGTATTCGGAGGGAGAACTGAGGAAGAATATCTAACGAACATCAGGAAAGTTTTTTCAAAATTAGAAAAGGCCAACTTATGGGTTAATCTGGATAAGGCAGAATTCTTGAAAACACAAACTGAATTTCTCGGATACCTAATCACGGATAAAGGTATCAAACAGGACCCAAAGAAAATCTCCGCTATTCGAAGCATCAAGAAACCCGACAATTTGAAGGATTTAAAATCATTTCTAGGATTGGCATGATACTATAAAAGCTTCATTCGAGAATTCGCCAAAATAGTGAAACTATTGGCAAATCTGACAAGGGGGGAAACGCTCAAATCAGGGCAAACCAGTCAAAGAAAATTCAGATCAATATGAACGAGAAGGAACTTGAAGCATTTAGAAATATCAAGCAGCTACTATTGTCCTCGGAAATACTCATTTTCCCGGACTTCAACAAACCATTTATACTCACTACCGATGCATCATCATTTGCAATCGGCGCGGTGTTATCACAAGGTGAAGTCGGCAAAGATAGGCCGATAACCTACATCTCCAGATCCTTAAACAAAACTGAGGAGAATTATGCGGCCAATTAGAAGGAAATGCTGGCCATCATTTGGGCATTGGATAATCTTCGAAATTACTTATACGGGGCAAAAAAAATCAAAATTCTGACAGATCATCAACCTTTAACATTTACACTGGGCAACAGAAATAATAATGCTAAGCTTAAGAGGTGGAAAGCTTTATTAGAAGAATACAATTACGAGCTCATTTATAAACCTGGATGCACTAAGAAGGTCGCTGATGCCTTATCGAAACCGGAACTGGAGGCTAACACACTCACAACCGCAACAATACACAGCGCCGAAGAAGATTCCACAGAATTCAACATAAGTAAGGAATGCAAAAATATTTATGCCGACGAAGAACCTCATCCAACATACAGCAGACATCACATCAGTCTACCAGAAATAACAAAAGAAAGCCTGGTAAAAGTTTTACGGGGAAGATTGAATCCATCCATTATTAACGAAATAAAAATTCCCGAGGAATACATTCAAATCCTGCCAGAAGTTTATAAAGAATCTTCCCCAGATATAAATTACGATTAACACAAAGGATTGTTGATGACATCTTTAAAGAAGAGAACCAATTTTCAATAATAAAAGAAGAACACAGACGAGCACACCGAAACCATCTAGAAAACAAAAAACAAATTTTGGAAAGTTACTATTTTCCTCACATGGCCAGCTTAATCAAAAAATACACACAAAGTTGTGACAATTCCAATATCAATAATTATGACAGGCATCCAAGCCAGGTGGAACTTCAGAAAACTCCCATACCAAACTATCCAGCAGAAATACTTCACGTGGATATAATGGAAATTAAAAACGAAAAATTCCTGTCATGTGTGGACAAATTTTCAAAATTCGCAAAATTTTTCGGTATCAAAAGCAAGTCAGTTAGTTCCACACATTCGTGACAAGATCATCAAGGCACTGCACTACTTCACGGTACCAAGGCTAAGTGTAATGGACAACGAGCGAATCTTAGTGAGCCCAATCATCATGGACTACCTAAAAACCTTGGGAGTCGAGATCTACTCAACACCTTCACAACAAAGTGAAGTAAATGTCATCATCGAAAGAGTCCATTCCACGGTTATCAAAATCGTGAGATGTTTGCAGGACGAATATAGAGATTTGACAAAAAAAGAGTTGATCAACATAGCAGTAGACCGCTACAATAATTACATTCGGTCATTCAACAAAAACCTAGCGACATATTTTTGGGCAGAACGCAACGGATCAACTATCAGAACCTGATGTGAATGAGGATGTGATAGAAAGGCTAAAAAAATCTCAAGAGACAAAAATAACGAGGGAAACTTTAAATCGAACTAAACCAAAATCATATGAGCTCGGCGATACAATCTATACCGCTAACAAACAAATCAAAGCAAAAGATAAACCCAAATTCCGAAAGGAAACTATGGCAAAAGATAACAATGTCTACATCCGGAAGACGGATTCATAAAGCTCATATCAAAAACCTGACACAATAATTTTTCAATTCCAGCACTTGGGTTTTGGGTCAATCAATATCAATGAGCGTCTACGAGTGCAACACCCCATTAATAACATTGAAGCAAGGAAATGGGAAAATCATCAGTGGGAATTTCAAACTAATTCATATCATCAATTTGGGAAACTATAAAGAACTAATTGATCGAATTACACCAACGATCAACAAAATGCATCAAGAAAGCATACTTCGACCTCAGTTGGTCCATCAAATAAATCAAATAGCGCAATTGATTTGGGAACTCAAAGGACAGAATACCAGCGCCACACGATCAAATAACTGGATCGGGAGCGCATGGAAGTGGATTGCAGGATCGCCAGATGCCACAGATTGGGATCAGATCGTTAAAAGTCAAAACCAAATTATTACTAATAACAACCAACAGTATGAAATTAATAAAGCCTTAATGGACACAGCAAACCAAATGCTATCGAATTCAAGTAAGATTATGGACCATGTAAATGATGACGATCGACTCCTTATTATCAAAGAGGAGATAAAAGAGATAGTTAGAGCAGCGCAACTAGCAAAAGCAAAAATCATCAACACCAATTTATTGGACCAGATGGAAATTAGCAGCTTAATAACGGAAGTAGAAACGCTTCCATATTCTAATGAAATTGAAGCAATCGAATATGCAGAACCAATGATGGTAATCAAGAATTCCACAATTCTCCACGTTGTATCAATACCCAAAACAAGTAAAGAAGACTACAACCAAGTCATCATAAGATCAACAATAGACAAAGATAAACAAGTACACCTAGAATTCAACGAAGTACTACTCAACCAGGACCAGCTATTTGGAATCGCTCGGAAATGGAACCTTTTCCGTGAGACAACAATTTGCGAATTGAATTGCCTAAAAGAACTAAAGGCTGATCATTGCATTAACTGCGAATTCCAATTAAACAAAAATCAAATCATCGAAAGATTGAACGAAAACATAGTATTTTTGAGCAACTTCAATGGAAATGTTGCCTATAACAATACTAGCAAATATTTAAAAGGAAGTTTTCTGTTGCAATACAACAACGAAACAATAAAAATTAATGACGCAACATTTACCAATAAAGAAGAAAAAACATTCCAAATCCTGCCATCGGTATTACAAATAAATATCACAGAGAAGGGCATCAAAATTGATTCGGGATACCTGTATATGGAAAACGTCGAACAGCTACAGGAAATATTTAACAGAACAGCTGCAGGAAATATCTAATGGTCTTCGTCAACAAAGTAAGGGTCAAACGCCATAAACGGTTGATGCAAATTCAACAAGATTAAAATTCTAATAGAGTACCGGGGATTCGACTTTAACCTATCAGGATGTGGATCTTTAAGGAGCGAGGAGTTAGCAACGAACAACAATGTCAACGCTTACATAAATATCACGCGTAAGCAACTTGTAAATTCCTGATAGTACAAAAAATATCATGAGAAAATAATTGTAATTGAAAACTTTTTTAGATAAATGCTAAATTAACAAATGTTGTAACACATAATTAGACACCTTTTAAATTATTGATCATATTCTAAATGTTTTGTCTTGGGAAGTATTTCACAGGCATGGTAAATCTTGTAAATCTATTATTTTAATATCTATATGAACAATGAACACAATTTTCCAATTTCACCGCACCTTGACTTTCACCAGATGGCCTATTCTTGGAATTGTTTTACAATCGTCTTCATCTCGCCAATCTTTATCCATATCTCTAATACAAAGGATTAGTAGTAGATTTAAACGGCACGCCTCCACGAAACAAGACTACCGTTAATTCGATCAGACCTGTATTTGATTTCCAGATAACTCGTAAGTAAATCAAAATGAATACCACTAAAATCGATGAACGTGGAGGCTTGCTTTATCGCTCGGAGTAAACTGCTGCAAGCGAAATTCTGCCGAGAAACATGCTCTGACCTGTGCGCCCCCCGGTCCCTGTCTGTTTATGTAAGCGCGTGTCAAAGATCAATTATCCGTCGTCGAGTTTGGTCGTCACTGAGTTGACCGTCGCCGGGTTGGTTTCAATGAGTTGACCATCACCGAAACATATACATATATTCAATTTTACTAACATATCTCCATTATGTGCCCTCTTAACTTAATTTACAAATAGACATTTTGGCCTACAAGCCCTTATTAACCTTCAACATCAATCAGTCATCGTATAGTGTCTCTATTTACACGTTTTCCCTATATAAAACTTAATACTTCGTTTGTTGCTTTCCTTTACCAGTTTTTTATTTTTATCATATACTCGTATATTTGGAAAATTTGTTGAAAATTGACTGGAAATCTGTTTTATTATTCAAGATTCAAATCCTCACCAATATCAATTTTAAATGCAAACAGACAAAAATCCTTATAACATCTACATATACCATATGTATAGCTGTGTGCCGGCATAAAAAAATGCTATGAGATAAGAACTTACCATATAAAAAGAAGAAAATTCATCTCAAGAGGAAAATAGATTTTCTATTTTTTTATTTTATTTTATACCATTTGACTCTTTTTATACCAATTTTTATTTTTATTTTTTATTCTTTTGGCAAAATTTGAAAATCAACACATCCACACACACACAATCAAAAGAAGGGTGACAGAATTAAATATAGTGATAGAGATTTTAGGAAATTTATAGATTTTCAATTTGCCAACGAATTTGATGTATGATGGATGAATTCATCTGTGTAAGGTAGGCACTACTAGTAATACGAGTATATACTCGTACGTAAATAATTTTGAAGTTCATCACATTTTTGTGTTTTTTTTTCCTGGATTGTCATATACGACAAATTTCTAGAGTACATCACCAACTCAACTCATCTCTCGTCCTACTCCATCCATATCCGTATATTGTATATGATGTTACACAAAATATTTTTTTTTGTTTGTTTCTTGTGTGAAAACATTTTTTTGTGGTAGGGATTTTTTTTTTGTGCCATGTCGATGGAAAATGAGTTTTACTTCTTCTTCCTGTTATATGTGTTGTTATTTGTATGTTTGTGTGTGTATCCATTTTTTTTTTATTTTTTTTTTGTATTTTTCTGTGGGTTATTTTGTGTATTTGTTTTTGTGTATTTGTTTGGTTTAGAAATTGCTATGTTTTGTAAGGTTTTTGTGTGTGGAAAATATTGTTAGTGTTTTGTATTTATGCTATATAGCTACTCACCAGTCGTTAGTTTGTTATTGGTAGTACTGGGAAATTTTCAATTTTTATTTTTTATTTCGGTGTTGTGTGTACCATATATAAATTTTGATCGATGGACTTAATTGATGGATGATTGACGAATATTAGGCTATTGGTGTATAAATTTATAGATGATTTGATTTTTAATTGATGATTTTTTTAATTTATTCTGAATATTTTCTAATACGTGTATGTATGTTGAACATCACCAGTTCATAGTACATAAATATTTAGTAAATTGGTCGTAATTTTGGATTGTTTCGAATTAATAGCGTAGATTAATGATTCGATTTAACAGTGAAACGAGATAAGCCGCTAAGAATGATTTACATATAACTTTTCATCAATAATAGCACAACCAGAATGTGTTGTTTTGTGATAACTCAATTGCACTTGTTTAAACACATAAATTGAGATACATAGTTAACAAAGAAAAAATGTGGCATATGTGGTACTTGCAATACTTTTTGTTGAAGGCGGCAAAAATAGTTGGGGATTGCTGAAATTTTGAAAAACAAAAAGACTTTCGGCTTTTCCTCTATCGGATCAAAGATGTGGATGGTTGGAAGAGATTTCAGAGTATGTACCGCCCATTATTCTTTAGAATATGAGAAGGTGGTTTTTTCCTATCCAAAGTCTATGCAGTAATTACTTTAACAAACAACAGTTCTATTTAAAATAAAAATTTCAGTTTGGTCTGAACCTCCATGCGAAGGTCCCATTCATCAGCTATCCCACTTCTACCATCTATCATGCAGGTGTTTAACTTATTCTGACTTCAGTAATTAGAACTCACCTTATATCTCAAGCACACATTATCATAGCAGAATATACACAAGTTTGGAGTATAGCGCTGCAGCATCCTTCATCTTATCGCTGAAATTAGCAACTTTGGAGTTAAATCCAATGAACGTACCATTCTTGCAATTACGTCGTGCCTCTAAAAACGAATTATTCATATTATTTCACTACTACTTCACCAGCCAGGGGAAGTCAAATTGAACGGTAGTATGCCATTACTGCAAAACACAGTCGTTGTTACTAATAAAACTAAGCCACCAAGCAATATTGCCTTTATAGATAAGGCTGTTAGGACAACTGAAGAATTTGATATTCTGCGCGGTGTATTGTACGATTCCCATTTCTATTAGAATCCTTGCGTAAAGCTATAAGCTCTCAGAATACAGTTAAAAAACGATTTCACCGCCTAGAGGAAAGTTTTAATCGACACTAGACACTTAAAAAGGGCTACAAGGAATTTATGGGTATCAGGAATTTTGTCACGTGCATTCTTAGGATTTACATAATCTTAGGACCCAAATTATTGTGTACCGCACCAGTATGTATACAAACGACAGATAGTTCATCTACGGAAGAAAGGGCTGTGACCGATGGATCTTTTTAAATCACCTGAATATTTCTATAAATGAAGTTACCTTCATTTGGATAATCTTACCATACTACTCACTTGTTTTAATAATTTTAAAATTTCGTTTAGTACGTCCTAAAAAAGGTAGATTTAAGCTACGTACATTTGGTTTGAATCCTCCTAGTTCTAGATGGAATCTATACCAAATGGCCATAATAATATTTGAACTATCACATCATTCCTGTCGGGCAAGTAGTTCTAAGTTTTAACTAAGCCATAGTTGCTTGCTTTAGGAATGTCAAGACCAGTGTTTAAATTAGGCTAGATATTCATCAACTGTGTAAACTATAATCTAACTAGCCTCAAAGATTGAACCTCACAAATTTCCCGAAAGGTCTTGTAATTTAATTAAATCTAGTTAAATTTTGTTTCCTGTATTATTCTCTACAACGAAAAAATGTGATCTACTGAACGGACTCAGTGCTATCTAGCATTAATAACAAAAGTAGTGTTGTCAGGTTCGTCAAAGGATTGTCAGAATATAAGATCAAAGTACGGTAGTTCCGAACATCCCAAAAATATTGCCTTCAATGCATCTCTAATATTGTTCAAAGTGCAATTCTTCTAAAAACCAGTATTCTTAACTGTAAGAAAAGGACATAATGCTCTGCTAGCATAGGACAGAGGCGAAATTATGGAACTGTAGAAAAACAAAGAAGTGTTCGGGCGACCATTCTAGGGCTTCCATTGTCTACTACCTGTACGGGAGGTAAAAATTTCGTGCAGGCCGCGTCGTGCCAGCGCGGCCATTATATACCACTTCAGAGAAGACACCAACAAAAGCATTATATTACAGTATTCATAAGCTTAAACTGGCAGTTTTTATCTAAAGATCATCACCGAGCTGTGTCCCTCAAGCATTTTATGAAAATATCTACAAAAGATCGAGTTAGAGGGAAGCCAAACTAACAAAAAAATTAACATTTTGGCGAATTGCAGGATGCTGCTGTGAAAACGACAAAGCTTCAAATGTTTAATGTTTAATATATAATGTTTAATGTTTAATGTTTAATGTTTAATGTTTAATGTTTAATGTTTAATGTTTAATGTTTAATGTTTAATGTTTAATGTTTAATGTTTAATGTTTAATGTTTAATGTTTAATGTTTAATGTTTAATGTTTAATGTTTAATGTTTAATGTTTAATGTTTAATGTTTAATGTTTAATGTTTAATGTTTAATGTTTAATGTTTAATGTTTAATGTTTAATGTTTAATGTTTAATGTTTAATGTTTAATGTTTAATGTTTAATGTTTAATGTTTAATGTTTAATGTTTAATGTTTAATGTTTAATGTTTAATGTTTAATGTTTAATGTTTAATGTTTAATGTTTAATGTTTAATGTTTAATGTTTAATGTTTAATGTTTAATGTTTAATGTTTAATGTTTAATGTTTAATGTTTAATGTTTAATGTTTAATGTTTAATGTTTAATGTTTAATGTTTAATGTTTAATGTTTAATGTTTAATGTTTAATGTTTAATGTTTAATGTTTAATGTTTAATGTTTAATGTTTAATGTTTAATGTTTAATGTTTAATGTTTAATGTTTAATGTTTAATGTTTAATGTTTAATGTTTAATGTTTAATGTTTAATGTTTAATGTTTAATGTTTAATGTTTAATGTTTAATGTTTAATGTTTAATGTTTAATGTTTAATGTTTAATGTTTAATGTTTAATGTTTAATGTTTAATGTTTAATGTTTAATGTTTAATGTTTAATGTTTAATGTTTAATGTTTAATGTTTAATGTTTAATGTTTAATGTTTAATGTTTAATGTTTAATGTTTAATGTTTAATGTTTAATGTTTAATGTTTAATGTTTAATGTTTAATGTTTAATGTTTAATGTTTAATGTTTAATGTTTAATGTTTAATGTTTAATGTTTAATGTTTAATGTTTAATGTTTAATGTTTAATGTTTAATGTTTAATGTTTAATGTTTAATGTTTAATGTTTAATGTTTAATGTTTAATGTTTAATGTTTAATGTTTAATGTTTAATGTTTAATGTTTAATGTTTAATGTTTAATGTTTAATGTTTAATGTTTAATGTTTAATGTTTAATGTTTAATGTTTAATGTTTAATGTTTAATGTTTAATGTTTAATGTTTAATGTTTAATGTTTAATGTTTAATGTTTAATGTTTAATGTTTAATGTTTAATGTTTAATGTTTAATGTTTAATGTTTAATGTTTAATGTTTAATGTTTAATGTTTAATGTTTAATGTTTAATGTTTAATGTTTAATGTTTAATGTTTAATGTTTAATGTTTAATGTTTAATGTTTAATGTTTAATGTTTAATGTTTAATGTTTAATGTTTAATGTTTAATGTTTAATGTTTAATGTTTAATGTTTAATGTTTAATGTTTAATGTTTAATGTTTAATGTTTAATGTTTAATGTTTAATGTTTAATGTTTAATGTTTAATGTTTAATGTTTAATGTTTAATGTTTAATGTTTAATGTTTAATGTTTAATGTTTAATGTTTAATGTTTAATGTTTAATGTTTAATGTTTAATGTTTAATGTTTAATGTTTAATGTTTAATGTTTAATGTTTAATGTTTAATGTTTAATGTTTAATGTTTAATGTTTAATGTTTAATGTTTAATGTTTAATGTTTAATGTTTAATGTTTAATGTTTAATGTTTAATGTTTAATGTTTAATGTTTAATGTTTAATGTTTAATGTTTAATGTTTAATGTTTAATGTTTAATGTTTAATGTTTAATGTTTAATGTTTAATGTTTAATGTTTAATGTTTAATGTTTAATGTTTAATGTTTAATGTTTAATGTTTAATGTTTAATGTTTAATGTTTAATGTTTAATGTTTAATGTTTAATGTTTAATGTTTAATGTTTAATGTTTAATGTTTAATGTTTAATGTTTAATGTTTAATGTTTAATGTTTAATGTTTAATGTTTAATGTTTAATGTTTAATGTTTAATGTTTAATGTTTAATGTTTAATGTTTAATGTTTAATGTTTAATGTTTAATGTTTAATGTTTAATGTTTAATGTTTAATGTTTAATGTTTAATGTTTAATGTTTAATGTTTAATGTTTAATGTTTAATGTTTAATGTTTAATGTTTAATGTTTAATGTTTAATGTTTAATGTTTAATGTTTAATGTTTAATGTTTAATGTTTAATGTTTAATGTTTAATGTTTAATGTTTAATGTTTAATGTTTAATGTTTAATGTTTAATGTTTAATGTTTAATGTTTAATGTTTAATGTTTAATGTTTAATGTTTAATGTTTAATTTTTAATGTTTAATGTTTAATGTTTAATGTTTAATGTTTAATGTTTAATGTTTAATGTTTAATGTTTAATGTTTAATGTTTAATGTTTAATGTTTAATGTTTAATGTTTAATGTTTAATGTTTAATGTTTAATGTTTAATGTTTAATGTTTAATGTTTAATGTTTAATGTTTAATGTTTAATGTTTAATGTTTAATGTTTAATGTTTAATGTTTAATGTTTAATGTTTAATGTTTAATGTTTAATGTTTAATGTTTAATGTTTAATGTTTAATGTTTAATGTTTAATGTTTAATGTTTAATGTTTAATGTTTAATGTTTAATGTTTAATGTTTAATGTTTAATGTTTAATGTTTAATGTTTAATGTTTAATGTTTAATGTTTAATGTTTAATGTTTAATGTTTAATGTTTAAATGTTTAATGTTAGAAAGTCACATATACAATGATGGTTTGCCGCGAGGAATTCATTTACAGATTAGCAGGTTTCATACAGATAAGATGGACGGTAGTAATATTCCCGAATACAATCACCTATCTAGAGTTGTCTACCTATCTAGAGTGGTCGCTGGACTTGACTAAAAGCACTAAAAAGCACTTCACTTGAATAAATTAATTTGCTTGGTTAGTTGAACATATTTGTTTCAATTGCAACATTCTACCTTTAATACTCTTTAAAATAAACGTTAATAGTAAACAAATAAATAAACGTCCAGGAACATTTTAGCCACCACCCCTGTCTTGTACCTACTCTCATCCCCTAGGAAAAACAAAACAAAATATTTTATCTTGATTACAAATAGATTTTATTTCTCATCATCGTAACAAAATAAAATTCAATAAACATTTTGCCATCGTTTATATCCTTTACAGCCTCACAGTGTACATACAATATTTTTCAATTTTTCAAGCAACAGCAACAACAAAAAGGTACATACATACATTTATACTTATATATATACACATTAAACCGTTAATCCATATAAACATAAAGATGATTTTCCATTTTTATGACGATTTTTTATTTTCTCGTTTTTTATTTTTACTTTGGACCACCGCAAAAGAAGCACGATTCAACAGTAAAAACTCAAATAAATTTCCCATTTTCATTTATTCACTATCGATATCCATTTTCCTTGTATTTACTTCCTTTCATCATTCCAATTGCAATGTTTTGTTGTTGTTGCTGTTTTCCTTATTTTTCATGTGCTGATGGTTCCTGATGATATTTGATTTTCTCATTCAATGTGAGTATGTACATTACAAGGGGGATGGATAAACATGGCGTTCATTAAACATGTACTCCATCACATACATACATGTATTATACAACCCCCAGTCCCATTACGATAATTTTACAAACAAATAAAAAATGCAGACCAGTTAAATAGTGTAGTAGATGTCACCATACTCTATATACAAAACTACATGTAGTCGTTGCATCCCTCTCGGCAATCAATATAATGTAACTTATCTTAATGTACCCGAACAAGTTGTAATGTTACAGTAGATTGTTGTTGTTGTTGTTCGCTCGATTTTCTTTTCATTCTTTGCACAACAATAAAATGTGGATTACAAAGTTGTATCGAATTTTCATCGTGTTTCTCTTCTGTGCTAGGGCTGTGTGTTGTTGGACAAAATTGCTTTGAACGGTATATAATATTGGAGAGGTGAAAATCTTGAAAGCTTTTCTTTATAGTTGTTGTTATTGGTATACTGTTTTGTATTATTCCAATTGTGTTTATAAAAGAAAATAATATTTTCTTATATACATTTAATACACTTTTGATGGATTGATGAAAACCAATCGGGAAATAATCTATCAATTCGAAAGAATGGGTTGGGTAATAGTGGCTTGTATTGGTCAAACATAATGTGTGCAATGCGAATTGATGAATCATTTGAGATTCTTAAATAGAAGAAAACCACTTATGAGTCTTACATAATTTTATAGATGCATATTTGCATCTGATAGATATTTGACACATATAGGCGGTAGTTGAAAATTTGTATCATACAATATTGGAAATGCGAAAGAAATTGAAAATGAATGATTACCAAATTTAAACAAAGCAAATTCGAAACTAGAATAATTATGGGGTCTTGACAATACGTTTAGGAATTTGGTATTTGTATATTTAAGATATGTTTTGTTTTCTCATGCTTTCAACCTTCTTTTCCAAAACCGTTTTTAAAGCCCCTGAAAAAAGAAAAGGCAATTCATTTAAATATTTTTCATTCGTGTTATAACCGATTCTAAAATTTTGTTAACATATTAATTTCAAAGATTTTAAAAGATTCAGGCAACCCCATTTTCAACATAAAATAAGCAATCGTGTTTTTCTTAAATTGCCCACTAACTCAAAGAAACCAATTCGCAGTCAGCCTTCGAGTTCTGATCCCTTTCTATAATAGATTAGACCGATAACGAGCCACTGTGATACCATAGTATATTGAACAAATTTGAGCTTTTTTGTTTCTGCCTTCTAAGTGCCAATATTGGACGTGAACAGAGGAAATGGATCAACGTCTCTCGCTCCTCTAAGTCCAAAAGTCATTTAGCTCCAGACCCCGCATTCTCGTATGGTCTTCAAAAAGACAGTGTCCCGTGAGAATTCTTCTGCCTTTAAAATAATTCTTAAACATTCTATACTATCATAAACTTGTTTGATATAGCAATCTATAAGTACATTCATAAATACAGATTTTATCAGCTATTTCATCAAGTCTCTTACCCGGATGTACATCATCCCCCAAGTTACTCTCTTTAATCTGATTTTCTTGCACAAATCTTATGTGATTTTGAACATTTATCAAATTAGTCAAAGTTCTAAGAACTCCAAGTACCCGAGCTGATAACCAGTTTATATGATTCCGCAAATGAATACGATGAGAACATTATCCGCTACTTTAAATTTTGACCATTTTGGCTTTGCTAGACACACATTTTTGTCTATTATAATTTCTTCCTTCAAATTAAATCTTTCATTTTTATTTTATTTTATTTTTTTATATTCTAAGTTCTTATCTTTACTAGAACGAATGACATCGAAAAATGTTTTCAGCTTATAACAAAATATAATTTCAGACGGGGTTTTCTGAGTTGTCACATTAGGCGTATTCCGATTATAAAATAAAATCTTACTAATTTGATTCTGGATTGATAATTTGCTTTCTGGACCAGATAAAAACTTATACAATGATTTCTTAACAGTTTGGATATATCGTTTAGCTTGTCCGTTTGATTGTGGATGCTATGGCGGAGAATGCATTAGTTTTATATCATATGGCCCATTATCTGTAACAAACTTCGAACATAATCCTAGTCCAGACATAATTGACAACAACTTTTCCATCACCGTACTTGCATTAGTAGAATTAACCAGAACAATATTTACATATTTTGAAAAAGAGTCCACAGGGATTAAAAAAGTTTTACCGGAAAAATGAAAAAATCCAAATGGACAAGTTCCATTGGATATTGGCTTGGAGTCCACTTTGAGGTTACAATTTCTCTGGACCTATTCTGATTTCCCTAGCAAGAGAGACAAGAGTTTACCACTCTTTCGATATCTGCATCAATCTTATCCCAACAGACATAAGATCGCGCTACCATCTTCATTTTAATGATACCTGAATGATTTTCATGAAACAATTTTCAAATTTTAATGATTCTGGAATTACAATGCGACTGTTATAAAAAAGACCACCATCCTCCGTACTCAGAACTGTCGTTTTTGCGAAATAATGTTTGAGGTGCTCTGGTAATAGTTTTGGCCATCCACTCAAAACATATTCATAAACTTGGGGCAACACCGGGTCCTTTTTAGTATGATTTCTAACTTTTTCAATATTTATCGGAACTTCGGTCGATCTGCGAAAATAACAAATTTTAATATCTTCAATATTGGTGCTGCCTTGAACTTCTGAGCGGATTTGTACTTGATATCGTACGTAAACATGGATAAATATACAGCTCAGAGTTTTCCTTTTTTGGGTTAACAATTTGTTGAAGACTCTGATGATCCGTGCAAATAGTGAAATTCTTACCAATCAAATATTTTTCAAAACGTTTCACCCCAAAAATCACAGCTAGTGCCTCACGGTGTAGTTGGAAATAATTTTTCTCAGCTGGTGACAGTGTGCTAGAGGCAAACATCACCGGTTTTTGCGCTCCATTGACTATGTGCGACATTACACAACCCACTTCATACGGACTAGCGTCCGATGTTAATACGATTGGTTTCTGAGGGTCAAATAACTCTACTTCTTTTAAAAGTTTTCTCGCATTTCTCGGACCAGACATACGCTAGATCCTCAAGTAGCAATTGATATAATGGAAAAAGTTCGGAAGATAGGTTTGGAATAAATTTCCCTGTTTTAAATTTTGGGGGGCTGGCGCTTTAACAATAGCTTCGACTTTTGAACCTGTTGGTTTCACCCCATCACTAGAAATTACGTGGCCCAAATATTAAACCGACCTTTCAAGAAATTTGCATTTGGTTAAATTAATGCGTATATTGTGTTGCTCTAACCTTTTTAAAATTTCTAGTAAAACCTCTCTACCTTCTTCTCTAGTAGCGGTTCCACCTATAATATCATCAAGGTTACATCTAACATTTTTAATTCCCTTCAAAATTTTGTCAATAACGCTCTGGAATATAGAAGGTTCAGAGGACACTGCAAAAGGTAACCTAGTATACTTAAACAGCCATTTAAGCGACTTGATTGTCAAATATTCCTGTGACTGTTCACTTAGAAGAAGTTGCTGGTATGCCCCAATCAAATCAATGATACAGAAATAGTTGCTGTTCCACTTGCTCCTTAAGACGATAAGGTACAGTGTAAGGTGCATGAAAAATGGGTGTTGCATTCTCCCGCAATATTATCCGCCACATATCCCAAAATCGGAGATGCCAAACTCGTATCCAGTATTTTTGGAAATTTCGATTTAGTATAATTTATTACCTGTAATTTATACTTACTATTGGTTTAAAAAGCAAATTATGTCTCCAGTTTGGTCGCAAAACATCCAGCCAATCTTGGCCCAATAAAGCACGAAATGACCGTTTAGGCTTAATGATAACCAAAATTCCAAATTTTTCTTTTGATCTAACGGACCCTCTTGAACGCCCACTGAAATTTTCCCAACAATTTCGATGGATTCTCCTGAAACATTATAGAAAAGTTCAAAATTAGGTTTTATTTTATTAAATCTAAACTTATTTAGATACACAGCTTCGGATATCCCTGACACTGATGCTCCACAATCCACTTCGAATTCCGCATTTGTATCCTTGTAACAGATAACTCCAAAATGATTGGTTTATTTCCACTAGCAATGTTGTTTATACAATAGAATTGATGTCTCCCACTACTACCGCATCGTCGACAATGATTCGAAAACTTTGAATTTCGAACACGACTTCCTGAGTTGACACGATAACCTTGTTCACCGTAATATCTTACTGGTGAAACTTCTCGATGTCTACTGGTCGACCTTGTACTACTTCGACCTTGATTATTACTAGGTGACATTGCTCTACTTCGGCCTTGATAGCCATCAGAATCACGTGTCACAGCAGCTATTATTTGGGTTATTTGGGATTCAGAAAAACTCATTTCTAAATTCAAAACGAGTTCACATGCAGATTCAAAACTGTCCTCTTCCGTTTTATTATTTAATAGAGCTTGAAATATTCTTTCGTCTCTAACTCCAACAATAAAATGGTATAAAAGAGCTTCTTCTAGGTATTTGTCCTTCACTAAAAACCCACCAAAATCATACGAAGAAGCCCATGATTGTAACCTGATTATGAAATCATTAAATGGTTCGCCAACTTCTTGTTTGGCCTTGTGAAATTTTGCCCTTTCTGTTCTGATATACCGTTTTTTTGAAAAATGTTTGCGACGAGATTCCTCCAGTGTTTTTTCATATGGTAAATGAGGTACCGTTATCTTCATTAATGTTTCGTACAACCCGGCACCTTTCACCGTAATAAAATTTCCTAACTGTTCATCCTCCGGAATTTTGTTTGCCTTAAAATAATTTTTGAGTCTATCTTCATACGCTATCCAACTTGCCCCTTCCACAAATGCTTCAAGTTTTCCGACCATTTTCCAATAAACTTGTATTTCACATTCACGACACTCTACACTCTTTTCTTTCTTAATTTTAAATTATTTTTCTGTATCCACCATTCACTATATAGCATGGAATAATTTTACCGCACGATTATATTTTCGTACACACTGTTACTGCAGTTCCCCGTGACACTCGAGTGTGAGATTACCGATGTGATTAATTTATCAAGACCAAAGATTTTTTAAATGGGTTTTAAAAGTTGATACTTCATGAACAAATCAAAATTTTAAATTCGAGGCTTAGAAATGTTTCCAAATAAAATTAAATTTTTGACATGAAACATATTTTTTCAATACCATCCCTATCAAGAGCAAACATTGTGAAGTATGACATCCTAAATAATCTTTTAATATATTCGGGTTGTATGGATTGTGGTTTAAAAATTGAAATCTCAACTGGCTATGGTTTTCAGGTTCGCCGGACACTAATTAACCGACTTTTTAATTAATCGATAGCCCAAATGGCTACAAAAATTCTTAAATGAATAAACAAGCCAGAAAGCACTTAATTCACCAGTCTTTCAAATATCCTTAGCCATCCTTTTAAACCAAAGGGTAAACGAACAAACTCAAAAAGATCTGCTTCGGTACTAAACGCTGTTCTGCACATCAACAAAACCAGCAGGACCACTTTTAAATAAATTACGTGTTGAATTGAGAAACTCAACTGGATATAAGGTACTATAGTCGGCATTCAGTACCGTATCCACGAAATCGTATTTTCTTCCTTCCCCTGGTATTAGATTCAATTTTGTTTTTGTTAATTTTAACAACCGTTTCATTTTTGGGTGCCAATATTACTGTTTCACATAACCAATTCTCAGGGTGCACGTCTCCTTCAAAATGTTCAGTCGTTCAGCGTCTGTATCAAGTTCTCTTTATGCCACGTTGTGTATATCCATCATACACTATACCATATGTTACACTGACGCAGCATTACGCCTCGACTACTGTTTTTACTAATGTTACACAATAGTGTTTTTTCGCTTGCCAAATTGAGTAGTAGTTTAAGGACCGAGTGCGCAGTGCATCCACCTTTAAGTAGCGTGGAAGCAATGCCAGACGCAGCTACGGCAATGGCTATATTTTCAGCCTAACGAACTTAATCCAAGAGCCATTTGAGTAAGAAAATTTGTTCAGTTCCCCCCGGCGCGTCTAAGAAAAGTCCGCCTTCTCCTCCGTCAACCTCTGAACGAGGTCGCGGTATCATTGTGGGCACATGGTCCTGAAGCCCTGTGATATCGTAACCTAACTAACTGTCTGGTAATTCGTCAGATATTTCCTTTGTTTGAAGTGGTGTGGTCATTCCGTATTCTTTTAATTTTTTGCTGCCGTTAGAAATCACTGTGTCTTCAATCATAATCAAAGCCTTAACATTCAATCGTAAACGTCAAATACGTAATGTTGGAGTAATATCTGACTGGTTTTTCCTGCCCAAAATCGTTCCCACTCTTTGCTTGTCACATTCTATGTATAGTAACGTGATAAGAATATAAAAATGTCCTTGTAAAGGCATCCTTTTGTCAGAGCTGAAACATGCTGTGACAGTTGTTTTGATAGGCATCATTATTCTTTGATTGAAATTTTGATTTGAAAAATAGATGTGTCCACCGTTTTCTAAATGGACGGCCAAATGAATTACCAGCTGCATTGCTACTGACTTAACACCCTGCTCTAAATAGCTGCACTTCACCTCGGGGGTCGATGTTTACATTTTTAGATATTATAAGATATTATAGTATTTAGATACTTGCAAATATATTTGATCGAATAAGTATACCCAAATGTTACCTACGACCAGTATTCTGGCGGATGTGGTGGGGGGGACAATAAGTTGAATGATTTTCATCGGCTCCGCAACCTACCACAGCACCCACTTTCTGTTCACTGTGCTGGTCACGTTTTAGGCGGAGTTAGGGGTGAGTGGTCACCAAAGGGATGTATATCAGATATATCCAGGAGAGACTCGCAAGTGCATGTATGACCTCTACGTGGTGGCTACTGGTAACTAGGAATTTTTCCTGGGCTAATGTACAGCGCTCAGGGAGTAAACCTTACACAAATCCCCAAGTCATGGTGAAACAGCATATGCCAAGGAATGAATGGTTAGTGGGTAAACTAATCTCTAATATGCGGACTCTGGATACCAGGCGACCTCCAGTTTTAATCAGCCTTACCCTCGTATACGGATCTCTGCGAAGGTGGACCGTTTATTTCTCCGAAACTCGTGGGAACAAATGAACACAAATAAAATAAAAGCAAAAGAGACAGGCACTCTCAAAAAGCCAACAGCTACAACGGATGGTGGCGCAAACCTTAACAATAGGAGTCTTGAAGGCTGCGGTGCCGGGTACTAGCGGAAGCCGAGGGCCTGCCGTAGAAAAAGAGAGCATGGACCGTAAAAGGCTAACTACCTTCACAGTAGGTTAGGTAAATGCGGCCTTGGCACCTAAGCCGGTGACTGGCGCTAAAGTTATCTCTGAGGCTAAGCGGCAGTACAAGAACCGACGCTCGGCGCAGAGGATATTAGATAGGCTATCTACCACCCCTGACGGGCTGCTAACGAAGGAACAAAAGGAATCTCTGGCATGAGCAAAGGTTACTTTCTTAAGGTGGATTTATATTATCAGTTCCTTTCAGTTCCTACTCGTATCGTGGCAGACAAAATAAACATTGAATATTTCGTATGCTATCTAAAGGCGAAAAAATACGAAAAGATAGCGAAACAAACAAAAATTGTAAATTCCTACTAAAACATTTTTGTATTTTTGTGTGTTATCTTTACTCTCTACGTAACCAAAAGATACGAATATATATGATAATCATACGAAGAAAATGCCTGAATTGAAAGGTACGGATAGTATAAATTGATGATGTCTGAACCTCAAGAGGGTTGTCCCACTCCCGTATATTACTACTCCTGCCCCGTATTCCGTTTGATTTTACTCTTACGAGTTGCTCGGAATTGCAAATCACCTGTAGGTCACCCAGCTTTACTACAGGAAGGCTAAATAAAACTGGAGGGTGCCTGGTATCCAGAGTCCGCATATTTTGGGCTGATTAACCTATCAGCTATTCATCTTTCGGCATATGCTGTTCCACCTTAGATTAGGGTTTTTTGTCAAGGTTTTCTCCTTTAGCGCCGTACTTTAGCCTTTGCCAAATGGCTAATGATGTGCCAAGTGGCCTTAGTTACCAGTGGTTGCCACGAGGAGGCAGTACGTACACTTGCGAATTGTGAACAGGTTACCCCTTACACAATTGTACCCATCACGCAGCTGCCTAATGACAATACCAGAACAGCACACGTGATGCGCACCCTACTGGAAGGTTACGGAGCTGGTAGATTAATCTACTCAACTTTGATCCCCCCCTCCAATAGACGCCAAACCACCTAGCTAAGGTAGGAGAAGTGTAGCGAGGCGCGGAGCTGGCAGTGGATGACAGGGACGAGATCTCTAGCAGACCAAGGGCACGCGTATGGCTACTAATCGAGCCATCCTGTCCGGATGAAATATTGCCCATAATTCGGGCAAGCAACGTTGATCTTCCGACGAACAATTGGAAGATCATTAACCAAACGGAGGCCAAGGGATGAGGATCTAGGTTGCCTTAACATTCAATCGTAAACGTCAAATACGTAATGTTGGAGTAATATCTGACTGGTTTTTCCTGCCCAAAATCGTTCCCACTCTTTGCTTGTCACATTCTATGTATAGTAACGTGATAAGAATATAAAAATGTCCTTGTAAAGGCATCCTTTTGTCAGAGCTGAAACATGCTGTGACAGTTGTTTTGATAGGCATCATTATTCTTTGATTGAAATTTTGATTTGAAAAATAGATGTGTCCACCGTTTTCTAAATGGACGGCCAAATGAATTACCAGCTGCATTGCTACTGACTTAACACCCTGCTCTAAATAGCTGCACTTCACCTCGGGGGTCGATGTTTACATTTTTAGATATTATAAGATATTATAGTATTTAGATACTTGCAAATATATTTGATCGAATAAGTATACCCAAATGTTACCTACGACCAGTATTCTGGCGGATGTGGTGGGGGGGACAATAAGTTGAATGATTTTCATCGGCTCCGCAACCTACCACAGCACCCACTTTCTGTTCACTGTGCTGGTCACGTTTTAGGCGGAGTTAGGGGTGAGTGGTCACCAAAGGGATGTATATCAGATATATCCAGGAGAGACTCGCAAGTGCATGTATGACCTCTACGTGGTGGCTACTGGTAACTAGGAATTTTTCCTGGGCTAATGTACAGCGCTCAGGGAGTAAACCTTACACAAATCCCCAAGTCATGGTGAAACAGCATATGCCAAGGAATGAATGGTTAGTGGGTAAACTAATCTCTAATATGCGGACTCTGGATACCAGGCGACCTCCAGTTTTAATCAGCCTTACCCTCGTATACGGATCTCTGCGAAGGTGGACCGTTTATTTCTCCGAAACTCGTGGGAACAAATGAACACAAATAAAATAAAAGCAAAAGAGACAGGCACTCTCAAAAAGCCAACAGCTACAACGGATGGTGGCGCAAACCTTAACAATAGGAGTCTTGAAGGCTGCGGTGCCGGGTACTAGCGGAAGCCGAGGGCCTGCCGTAGAAAAAGAGAGCATGGACCGTAAAAGGCTAACTACCTTCACAGTAGGTTAGGTAAATGCGGCCTTGGCACCTAAGCCGGTGACTGGCGCTAAAGTTATCTCTGAGGCTAAGCGGCAGTACAAGAACCGACGCTCGGCGCAGAGGATATTAGATAGGCTATCTACCACCCCTGACGGGCTGCTAACGAAGGAACAAAAGGAATCTCTGGCATGAGCAAAGGTTACTTTCTTAAGGTGGATTTATATTATCAGTTCCTTTCAGTTCCTACTCGTATCGTGGCAGACAAAATAAACATTGAATATTTCGTATGCTATCTAAAGGCGAAAAAATACGAAAAGATAGCGAAACAAACAAAAATTGTAAATTCCTACTAAAACATTTTTGTATTTTTGTGTGTTATCTTTACTCTCTACGTAACCAAAAGATACGAATATATATGATAATCATACGAAGAAAATGCCTGAATTGAAAGGTACGGATAGTATAAATTGATGATGTCTGAAACTATACGAGTAGGAACTGAAAGGAACTGATAATGTAAATCCACCTTTAGGCGACAATTCAGGAAGGGTACCAGCAGAGTCGAAAAGACAGCGGCCCCAAGACGAATTGGAAGCTAAGCTATAATAAGCGACCCAGAATGCAGGGAGCCCAAGGAGATACTAGGACGCATGTGGCAAAACTGTTCAGTGACGCCCTTAAAGAGCAGCCAGGGATACTATCCGCAATTGACAGGAGTCAAGAAGATGGGAGTATCACTCTCGATAAATAAAGGCTAGTGTATGACGCACTAAACTCCGTTTTCCTAAAGGTCCTCGGAGAAAATCCGGGGCCACCTCCATCTTGTAGAGATGCAGGATGGCACCAAGGGCGCGTTAAGCTAACGGCGTGCGCAGATCAAAGATCGGCGGACATTTATCTTCTGGCCGTAGCTAAGGTATTATTATTATTATTATTATTATTGGGGGCCATGCGGGCGATCAGCCACTTCGCACTGCGACCTAAAAGATCTATTGTGCTGGCCCCTGCTTAATTATCCGTCCAGTCAATATTCAGGTTCTTAATGAACCTGACGATACTGCCTCCCGGTACGTGATACATACTATCTGGGCTTATTGCTCTCCCTCCTAGATGTTTACTACAGCATGTAGTTCTGCTAGAAAGACGGTAGCATTGGAGCTCAAGAACCTCAAGAGGGTTGTCCCACTCCCGTATATTACTACTCCTGCCCCGTATTCCGTTTGATTTTACTCTTACGAGTTGCTCGGAATTGCAAATCACCTGTAGGTCACCCAGCTTTACTACAGGAAGGCTAAATAAAACTGGAGGGTGCCTGGTATCCAGAGTCCGCATATTTTGGGCTGATTAACCTATCAGCTATTCATCTTTCGGCATATGCTGTTCCACCTTAGATTAGGGTTTTTTGTCAAGGTTTTCTCCTTTAGCGCCGTACTTTAGCCTTTGCCAAATGGCTAATGATGTGCCAAGTGGCCTTAGTTACCAGTGGTTGCCACGAGGAGGCAGTACGTACACTTGCGAATTGTGAACAGGTTACCCCTTACACAATTGTACCCATCACGCAGCTGCCTAATGACAATACCAGAACAGCACACGTGATGCGCACCCTACTGGAAGGTTACGGAGCTGGTAGATTAATCTACTCAACTTTGATCCCCCCCTCCAATAGACGCCAAACCACCTAGCTAAGGTAGGAGAAGTGTAGCGAGGCGCGAAGCTGGCAGTGGATGACAGGGACGAGATCTCTAGCAGACCAAGGGCACGCGTATGGCTACTAATCGAGCCATCCTGTCCGGATGAAATATTGCCCATAATTCGGGCAAGCAACGTTGATCTTCCGACGAACAATTGGAAGATCATTAACCAAACGGAGGCCAAGGGATGAGGATCTAGGTTGCCCCTTTGGCTAAAAAGAAGGGGTAATCGGCTTCGGTTTCGGGTGAATTACCCTAAAGGTGTTCAAAAATGATGAGGTCATGCGATTGTGGAAGACCTACCAGGGAAACAGCAGAGAGAAGGTGCTAACAAGCGGAACGTTGGGAGCTCTGCGATGGAGCGATTTACGGCTTACGGTTCAATTTAAATTTCAATTTCAATTTCAATTTCAATTTCAATTTCAATTTCAATTTCAATTTCAATTTCAATTTCAATTTCAATTTCAATTTCAATTTCAATTTCAATTTCAATTTCAATTTCAATTTCAATTTCAATTTCAATTTCAATTTCAATTTCAATTTCAATTTCAATTTCAATTTCAATTTCAATTTCAATTTCAATTTCAATTTCAATTTCAATTTCAATTTCAATTTCAATTTCAATTTCAATTTCAATTTCAATTTCAATTTCAATTTCAATTTCAATTTCAATTTCAATTTCAATTTCAATTTCAATTTCAATTTCAATTTCAATTTCAATTTCAATTTCAATTTCAATTTCAATTTCAATTTCAATTTCAATTTCAATTTCAATTTCAATTTCAATTTCAATTTCAATTTCAATTTCAATTTCAATTTCAATTTCAATTTCAATTTCAATTTCAATTTCAATTTCAATTTCAATTTCAATTTCAATTTCAATTTCAATTTCAATTTCAATTTCAATTTCAATTTCAATTTCAATTTCAATTTCAATTATAATTTTAATTTCAATTTCAATTTCAATTTCAATTTCAATTTCAATTTCAATTTCAATTTCAATTTCAATTTCAATTTCAATTTCAATTTCAATTTCAATTTCAATTTCAATTTCAATTTCAATTTCAATTTCAATTTCAATTTCAATTTCAATTTCAATTTCAATTTCAATTTCAATTTCAATTTCAATTTCAATTTCAATTTCAATTTCAATTTCTATTTCAATTTCAATTACAATTTCAATTTCAATTTCTATTTCAATTTCAATTTCAATTGCAATTTCAATTTCAATTTCAATTTCAATTTCAATTTCAATTTCAATTTCAATTTTAATTTCAATTTCAATTTCAATTTCAATTTTAATTTCAATTTCAATTTCGATGTTTCAATTTCAATTTCAATTTCAATTTTATTTTCAATTTCAATTTCAATTTCAATTTCAATTTCAATTTCAATTTCAATTTCAATTTCAATTTAAATTTCAATTTAAATTTCAATTTCAATTTCAATTTCAATTTCAATTTCAATTTCAATTTTAATTTCAATTTCAATTTCAATTTCAATTATAATTTTAATTTCAATTTCAATTTCAATTTCAATTTCAATTTCAATTTCAATTTCAATTTCAATTTCAATTTCAATTTCAATTTCAATTTCAATTTCAATTTCAATTTCAATTTCAATTTCAATTTCAATTTCAATTTCAATTTCAATTTCAATTTCAATTTCAATTTCAATTTCAATTTCTATTTCAATTTCAATTTCAATTTCAATTTCAATTTCTATTTCAATTTCAATTTCAATTGCAATTTCAATTTCAATTTCAATTTCAATTTCAATTTCAATTTCAATTTCAATTTTAATTTCAATTTCAATTTCAATTTTAATTTTAATTTCAATTTCAATTTCGATGTTTCAATTTCAATTTCAATTTCAATTTTATTTTCAATTTCAATTTCAATTTCAATTTCAATTTCAATTTCAGTTTCAATTTCAATTTCAATTTCAATTTCAATTTCAATTTCAATTTCAATTTCAATTTCAATTTCAATTTCAATTTCAATTTCAATTTCAATTTCAATTTCAATTTCAATTTCAATTTCAATTTTAATTTCAATTTCAATTTCAATTTCAATTTTATTTTCAATTTCAATTTCAATTTCAATTTCAATTTCAATTTCAATTTCAATTTCAATTTCAATTTCAATTTCAATTTCAATTCCAATTCCAATTTCAATTTCAATTTCAATTTCAATTTCAATTTCAATTTCAATTTCAATTTCAATTTCAATTTCAATTTAATTTCAATTTCAATTTCAATTTCAATTTCAATTTCAATTTCAATTTCAATTTCAATTTCAATCTCAATTTCAATTTCAATTTCAATTTCAATTTCAATTTCAATTTCAATTTCAATTTCAATTTCAATTTCAATTTCAATTTCAATTTCAATTTCAATTTCAATTTCAATTTCAATTTCAATTTCAATTTCAATTTCAATTTCAATTTCAATTTCAATTTCAATTTCAATTTCAATTTCAATTTCAATTTCAATTTCAATTTCAATTTCAATTTCAATTTCAATTTTAATTTCGATGTTTCAATTTCAATTTCAATTTCAATTTCAATTTCAATTTCAATTTCAATTTCAATTTCAATTTCAATTTCAATTTCAATTTCAATTTCAATTTCAATTTCAATTTCAATTTCAAATTCAAATTCAATTTCAATTTCAATTTCGATGTTTCAATTTCAATTTCAATTTCAATTTCAATTTCAATTTCAATTTCAATTTCAATTCCAATTTCAATTTCAATTTCAATTTCAATTTCAATTTTCCTATCCCTGGACTCGAACGAGGAGGATCGGCTCGAGTCGATGGAGGAGGAGGGTGGCATAAAGAACCAACACGGAGCACCGGAAGGGAGCGTCAGGATTGATGACGTCTCCTTAGGACCGAGAGATTAAACCCTGCCGCGACAGCGGAGGGTATATGAAGGAAGGTAAGTTGATCTGTTTATGCTGAGCATGGTTCAGATTAATCTTCTAAATTCTAAGGCTACTTCGGCAGCCTTGATCCTCAGACTGACCAAATCGGATGAGGACCAAATCCTAGTTCAAGAACCCTGGATTGCGATCTCGGGGAAGTACCTAGGCACGATTAAGGAAGTCATGCAACACGCGCTCGTAATCATTACAAAGTGGGCCAGCAAATGTGGGCTGGGTATAAATCCATCCAAAACAGAGCTGGTACTATTCACCAAGAAATATTAAATTCCGGTAGTCGCCCCTCCTACTTTAAATGACACGGCACTGGCCTTTACTGATAAGGCAAGATTTCTGGGCATAATCTTGCAAAGTTAGCTAAATTGGATGCCCAATATTTTAGAGAGAATAAAGAAGTCCACCATGGCTCTGTACTCATGTAAGAACGCCGTCGGTAGGAGATGGGGTCTAAAACCAGAGCTG
This sequence comes from Tipula vernalis, assembly GCA_958295665.1. NCBI lineage: Eukaryota > Metazoa > Arthropoda > Insecta > Diptera > Tipulidae > Tipula > Tipula vernalis. The sequence continues at coordinate 379,662,640 of OY282559.1, forward strand.
GTACAATGGTTCGTCACTGCTGTAGTCAGACCGATTCTGATGTACAGTGTGAGTGTGTGGTGGCCAGCACTAAACAAGAAAACTTATAAGAATAAGATAGAGAAGGTACAGAGAACGGCCTGCTTGCTTATAAGCGGGGCACTGAGGACAACCCCTACACGTGCTCTGGAGGCTACGTTCTACCTTTTTTCTGTCGACATCTTTGGTAAGCAGAAAGCGCAACTACGGCTGCACGACCCTCTGCCGTGTTTGAGTGGAAATGTCTTCCGATTGGCCACTCGACGATTGGCAGGTCGCTAAAGGCAGATGTGGAGAATAGTGACTACAGATACCGATTGTATGCTTTGAAAAAGGTTTCCGGACTCTTCTCCCCTCAAGGGAATCCTGGGGAAACACGTCAATAACAGAAACTGAAAGTGTACAATTCTATACTGACGGCTCCAAGCTAGACGGCAAAGTCGGAGCAGGAGTCTGTTGTGCCAAATTACATGTGAATATATCCGTTCGTCTTCCTAATCACTACAGTATGTACCAGGCGGAGGTGGTAGCGATTGAGGAAGCGCTGACTTGATTGAAGCATAATGTCATATCCATAAAAGATATAACAATATATGTGGACAGTCAGGCGGCAATCAAGTCGCTGGAATCAGTTTCTCTGACGTTCGTGGTGGCATTGAAGTGCTGCTCATCTCTTAACGAGATGAGTGAGCATTTCAATATCCAGATAGTCTCCATCCCCGGTCACTCGGACGTACTAGGGAACTGCAGGGCGGACAAACTGGCCACGCAAGGTACAACTCTCCAATTGAAACCGGAAAGGGCAAATCTGGGGAGGCCCATAGCAGCGTTTTATAGGGCGCTTAGAAATGAGGCGATAGCCCCGGCACAGAAGAGGTGGACTAACACCATAACATGCTATGTAGCGCGGTAAATCTGGTCGAAACTGAACTTGAAGCGCTCCAAAACACTACTATCCCTACGTAGACCTGACTTAAGTATAGTCGTGGGGGGCTCACAGGACGCATGCGAGGATGCTTGGGTCAATGGCAAATGACTTCTGTAAAAGCTGTATGGATGAGGAGGAGGAAGAGACTCTGAGCCACTTCCTCTGTCCCAGATGTCTAAGTGTGCGTGTTAGCAGTCACTCTAACCTAACCTAACCTACCTACGACCACTTGCTGTCGTTCACCTCTTACGTTTATGGCTCTTACGTTGTATTGCGCTTGGGTAAGCATTACCCGCGGAAACTTTTTTGAGTAATTTCCATCTTTCATACATTGCGATGATGTATTGTAGGAACCGCAGGAGCCGTGAATCAGGTTTCTAATAACAATTTCAAACAACTCTTGGTATCTCAGCTCTTATGACATTGTCGATTTGATCTGGGCACAAATTTTCCTTCAGCCATAGTAAAATGTGCTGCCTTTCGATCGAATATATAAAACATCTGGTTTCACCAAAAATCATGCCTTTCGTGATTATAGCCACCAATGAGATCATGCCTCCCGGTCGCACTTTGGCCAGGAAACAATTCAGTGATGACCTTTTCCCCAACGGGGATTAGAGGCAAATCTCATGAAGAGATCAGGACGTCCGTAAAATCAGGAGAGCGTCGGAAAATCTGTGTGTATCCGGAATACGTGTAAGCGACTCATTGTGCAAGTTAAGCACTATATCTCGGGACGAAAACTAACCTGTGACCAGCTGCCACCTCTTTGGTAGTTGGATTATTGTATAGCACCGTTATGGTTTTTATAAATAACCACTTGACAAGGCTTATGTACCAGAGCAGTATTAAAACAATTAACCAGGTGGTTATTATCATGCAGAATTTTCCGAATTTTTTAACAGTTTCTCTTTTATTGTTTGTGCATTCTCGTCTCCGATAAAATAAATTTGTAAAAATTGCGGTTGCTGATTTGATGCGGCCAGAACGCAACAAATCCTATGATAGACTAATCTGTGAAGAGTAAAAGTTGGTGAAAAACCATCCATTGTAATAATTGTCTATGCTCCGCTTTTGACTCCTCAGTGTCTCGATTGCCTTTTCTTTAGTAAGAATAGAAACTTTACCTTTAGAACAGCACATTCCCGGTATCTCTTTTTTCACTTTAGTGCTTTTATAGAATCGACATTCATTAATCCTTCGTCCCGTAGCAACTTGGGAGTAAATGGTACCGTACTTAAAAATGTTGAGAGTTATTCAATTGGCGACTATTGCTTCAAAAGTTAATTGTTTCCTCCTCAATGGCCTTGACAATATTTTATTTCAGGCAATTAAATCGACAAGACTATCAACTTTACAGGTTCTTTCAAACCACCATAAAATGCTCTTAATGCTGTATGTGAGTTAAAATGCTGAATTACTTGGGAAGGAAAGGAACTTCCGAAGGAAACTAATCTTGTTAGTTTTAGTTTGGTTAATTCTTTGTTAAATACTGCATAAAGAAATTAAAGGAGCAAATCATAAATTTCCGAAAAATCCTGCGAAGTTTAGCGAATTTGAAAGTTTCAAGATTGAAAGTCGACGCGAATATTAAGAATTTTCAGTAAATCAAGCACAAATGTAATGTATTATGTAAATATTGTATTAAAATATGCATTTCATGTACGATAGGACCAAAAAAGCACAATAAAAAAATACTAACAACATTGTTACGGCACATGCCACATACAACAAAAACTCTGTTATTATAGTACAGAGACATTAACGACCTATCGTGATTGCAATACGCTGGTATGCCAATGACGATAAGCAGGCACTACCAATAACTACTCTATAAACTACAACAACCACCAATAATCATAATGAGAACAAACATTATTATTTCGTTTCTGTTCACTAAAAAAATGACAACAACAACAAAAAATTACTTAAAAAGGCGCCAGTCGCTATTTTACGATATACGCGAACAGAAAAAAAAATGTTTCTGTTTGCTTTTTTGATTGATTGATTTAAAATAAAACGAAACCGAAAAGTTAATATTTAATATTATGAATATACACCGCCAGCACACAAACATAAAATGCTTTAAAAGTTTTATTGAACTTTTATGTATTACGCGCGCAAGCATTAAAAATATAAAAATAAACGGAAAATTATGCTCTATAATTATGATCAATTTAATTTTATGGAACAAAAACAATAAACGTACATGCCGAATGTATAATTGATTTACGAACTTGTCTCCTCATTTCATATCCCATTCAAAAAAGGGACTTAATAATAAACACACACACATACCCAAATACACTTTCAGTCACGTCAATCATTAATTTCTTAAAAACTACTTTTTAATCCTTTTCATATGTTACCTTTTAATTATATTGTATCCTTTTTGTCGACGTTCTAGTTTGTGTGTGTTTTAATTATGATAGTAATTCAACACGAAAAAGGATTATTAAAAAAAAAAATCAATCCTTCATTCATACCAAACAATAGCGCCCCAACAATACAACGTACAAATTATCACAATATGGTTTTGTAATTATTTAAAAAAAAAAAAAAAAATAAAAAATTGCGCGAAATATTTTCTGGATCCTTTTTATTTTGTAACCTTTTGAGGTCGGTCGCCTATCTATCCATACATGTTATGAATTCTTTGTGGGCTTTAATGCGGGTGACATCTCAGAAAAGGATATGAATATAAAAATAATGTCACGAGATTTGTACCATCTGGTTGGCAAAGAAAGGGGGGAGAAAAGAAAAAAAAACATTCCACCTATTTATTTGGGTGTACAAAGAAAACCCCGACCACCATAATTTGCTCATCAAAATTAAATATTTTAAATTATTTATTTAATTTTATATACATATTTATTTAAGATGACACCAAGACAATTTTTTTTTTTTTTTTAAATAACAACTTGATTATCCAGCTACACAAGATATTTTTGAGGGTATGAATAAGAAACAAGTGGATATAATCGTCATTTAGCCGAAATTAGAATGTTTTAATTTTTTACTTTCTGGTATTATGTTTATGTAAGTATACGAAGGACAAAAAAGGGTTAATATTTAGTATTAAATGGAAGTATAGTGAGGGAGAAATTTATATCTATGTAATTAGAACGTATGTATATGGAGAGAGTGTTTAGGGTGGCCGAAATTAAATATTCTATTGATTCCAGTAGACGATGTCTGTTTGTGGTTAAATTAAACGAATTTATTTTTGATTGTACTATATACATACATAGTATAGTTATTAGCTCTCTTTTTTGTTAAATTAAATTAAAAATAATGATGACTGACAAAATAACTTTAAGTGTTCATTTGTTTGTGCATTTTTTCTAAACACAAATAAATGTATTATAGAAGTTTTTACAGACAACCGGTATAATTTTATAGAATGATTTAGAGTAAGTCTAAATCTAGGTCTAAGTCTAAGTCTTAGTCTAAGTCTAAGTCTAAGTCGTCTAGTATAAGTTTAGGTCTAAGTCTCGGTCAAAGTCTAAGCCTAAGCCTAAGCCCTAGTTTAAGCCGAAGTCTAAATCTAAGTCTAAGTCTAAGTATAAATTTTAGTCTAAGTCTAAGTCTAAGTCTAAGTCTAAGTGTAAGTCTAAGTCTAAGTCTAAGTCTAAGTCTAAGTCTAAGTCTAAGTCTAAGTCTAAGTCTAAGTCTAAGTCTAAGTCTAAGTCTAAGTCTAAGTCTAAGTCTAAGTCTAAGTCTAAGTCTAAGTCTAAGTCTAAGTCTAAGTCTAAGTCTAAGTCTAAGTCTAAGTCTAAGTCTAAGTCTAAGTCTAAGTCTAAGTCTAAGTCTAAGTCTAAGTCTAAGTCTAAGTCTAAGTCTAAGTCTAAGTCTAAGTCTAAGTCTAAGTCTAAGTCTAAGTCTAAGTCTAAGTCTAAGTCTAAGTCTAAGTCTAAGTGTAAGTCTAAGTCTTAGTCTAAGTCTAAGTCTAAGTCTACGTCTAAGTCAAAGTTTAAGTTTAAGTCTAAGTCTAAGCCTAAGTCTAAGTCTAAGTCTAAGTCTACCTCTAAGTGTAAGTCTTAATCTAAGTCTCTGTAGAAGTTTAAGCCTAAGTCAAAGTCTAAGGGTCAGTCAAAGTCTAAGTATAAGTCTAAGTCTGAGTATAAGCGTTATACTACGTCTAAGTCTAAGTTTAAGTTAAAGTTTAAGTCTAAGTCTATGTCTTTGTCTAAATCTAAATGTAGGTCTAAGTCTAAGTCTAGTATACGTTTAAGTCTAAGTCTAGGTCTAAGTCTAAGCCTAAGCATAAGCCCTAGTTTAAGCCGAAGTCTAAATCTAAGTCTAAGTCTAGTATAAGTCTAAGTCTAAGTCTAAGTCTAATTCTAAGTCTAAGTCTAAGTCTAAGTCTAAGTATAAGTCTAAGTCTAAGTCTAAGTCTAAGTCTAAGTCTAAGTCTAAGTCTAAGTCTAAGTCTAAGTCTAAGTCTAAGTCTAAGTCTAAGTCTAAGTCTAAGTATAAGTCTAAGTCTAAGTCTAAGTCTAGGTCTAAATTTAAGTCTAAGTCTAAGTCTATGTCTATGTCTAAGTCTAAGTCTAAGTCTATGTCTAAGTCTAAGTTTAAGTCTAAGTCTAAGTCTAAGTTTAATTTTAAGTTTGAGTTAAGGTCTAAGTCTAAGTCTAAGTCTAAGTGTAAGTCTAAGTCTATGTCTGAGTTTAAGTCTAAGTCTAAGTCTAGTATAAGTTTAAGTCTAAGTCTAGGTCTAAGTCTAAGTCTAAGCTGAGGCCCTAGTTTAAGCTGAAGTCTAAATCTAAGTCTAAGTTTAGTATAGGTTTAAGTCTAAGTCTAAGTTTAAGTCTAAGTCTAAGTCTAAGTCTAAATCTACGTCTATCTCTAAGTGTAAGTCTAAGTCTCTGTAGAAGTTTAAGTCTATGTCTAAGTCTAAGGGTGAGTCTAGGTCTAAGTATGTATAAGTCTAAGCCAGAGTCTTAGTGTTTCTTGGGAGTTGAGTGCGATTTCCAAAAAATAATTTTGCAGAACTTTTACTGAACGAACGATTCGTATGGATTAGGGTTTTTTAACTAGGTAATGAAGGGACCTATTTCATATGCTAGCGAAACCTTTGTCATCATTGTTGGCAATGGCCGATATTGGCCCTTGGCGGTTGAGTGCGATTTCCAAAAATTAATTTTGCAGAACTTTTACTAAACGAACGATTCGTATGGATTAAGGTTTTCTAACTAGGTATTTGAGGGACCTATTCTATGGGCTAGCCAAACCTTTGTCATCATTGTTGGCAATGGCCGATATTGGCCCTTGGGGGTTGAGTGCGATTTCCAAAAAATAATTTTACAGAACTTTTACTAAACGAACGATTCGTATGGATTAGGGTTTTTTAAATAGGTAATGAAGAGACCTATTTCATATGCTAGCGAAACCTTTGTCATCATTGTTGGCAATGGCCGATATTGGCTCTTGGCGGTTGAATGCGATTTCCAAAAAATAATTTTGCAGAAATTTTACTAAACGAACGATTCGTATGGATTAGGGTTTTTTAACTAGGTATTTGAGGGACCTATTCTATGTGCTAGCCAAACCTTTGTCATCATTGTTGGCAATGGCCGATATTGGCTATTGGGAGTTGAGTGCGATTTCCAAAAAATAATTTTGCAGAACTTTTACTAAACGAACGATTCGTATGGATTAGGGTTTTCTAACTAGGTATTTGAGGGACCTATTCTATGTGCTAGCCAAACCTTTGTCATCATTGTTGGCAATGGCCGATATTAGCCATTGGGGGTTGAGTGCGATTTCCAAAAAATAATTTTGCAGAACTTCTACTAAACGAACGATTCGTATGGATTAGGGTTTTTTACTTTCTTTTACTCTAGTAAAATAAAGTATAGTAATCATGAAAATTTTGAACCTTGAGATTTTTATAGATTTATTTGTTTTGAGGTCACCTGAGTCCGAAAAAGTGGGTACGAAATGGTGTCTGTCTGTCTGTCTGTCAGTCTGTCAGTCTATCTGTGTCCTCTCTACAGCCCATATGGTTTAATCAATCGAACTGAAACTTCAGATTTAAGCTTTTTTGATAAATTGGGAGGTCCCAGTGTTTTTTACTCCAAATCGGCTAACCGGAAGTGGCCACTCCCTTGGTCCATAAAATTTATTTTGCAAATATCTTAAAAAGTATAAGGTTTACAAAAAACTACTTAATACAAAATGTTTCCAAAAATTAAAAACCAATTAAAATAAAAAATAAAAAATTTAAAAAAAAATTAAGAAAAAAATAAAATTTCTCAAAATTCTCTGTTCGTAAAAGAAAGTCGTGTGTTGGCCACACCTCAATTTTTTGTAACGTAATCATGAATCTTGGCTAAACATCAAATTTCTTTGGTTTTCCTACGTGATAGAAACATTTATATGTTATTGGTTTTGATTTCCATTCATCATCAAACTGAAAAGAACTTAGTGAGGAACGGGGAAATAATTAAAAGTGTTGTAGTAAATCACAGGTGTATATCTAGAGGTGGTGACTGGTGCACGGGGATATTTTGGCAACTGTATAAATTTTTTGGAACAAATTTGTTATTTCGTAATTTTCATAGTGCGGATCAAATACACAAATAATAAATTAATTTTATATATAGTTTTTTTTTTGCCTTTGGATATAATTTTGTTGTTCGTTTCGTATTTTTAAATTGAGAATATAACAAAAAAAAAAAACCTAAACTACTTTTTAGCACGAAACACAATACCACCACTTTGCATTTACATGTATGTACAAAAGCATAGTTTCTGTGCCGGCGTTGCTTGATGTTGTTGCTACATTTTTTCTATGCTATTGTTTACTTTATTCTACATATAAACTATACTTGTAAACCATACCGCACATAAAAACCTCCTCATTTTGTACATACCTTGCAATATCCCATCCGTATAATATTGTTAGACGGCGCCACAAAAGGAAAAAAACTTTGTTTTTAACAATTTCATTGTTGTTGTTGTTGTTGTTAGAGCTTAAAAAAATCATAATTATATGGAATTTAGAAATTGTACATACTATACTAGTTATTAATACAACTATTATGAATTAAAAGTTGCATTTTATATATTTTATATGTATATACATTTTGCAGAACATACATTTACCGCACCAAAAGCATAATTTTCGACAATGTTTTGGGGTTGTGTAATTAAATTGAATTTAAGTTGTATTCTTGGAACGCAAAAACAGATTATTGACAGGACAATTGAAATCAATTATCACGTCATGTGATTGGAAATTATGTTTGAAATGGGGCGAATTTTATCCGCAATTATTATTCGAGAACTACAGGTAACAGGGTTGGACAATTGTTTTTTTATTTTTTTTTTATTTAACTGTCAAATATTTAGCGTGTTTTTTTATTAGCTCCGGATAGCAAGCTATCGGGAGCACAAGGGAAATTTCTATTAAAAGTTGTTCTATTATACACATGTGTCGCTAATAAACAAAAAACTAAAATTTTACCTAACTTCATGCAGTTGTATGACATTTCTTCCAAATAAAAAATCGGACTAAAAATATCTAAAAATCATCGGGAGATTGTTGAGGAATACGGAAATGTAGTAGCTGCAAAGAGATTTTTAAAAGATGGAAAGCAAAAGGATAATCGAGATGCATCATTATCGGAAGGTGACGAAGATAAATAATATTTTGATGAAATTCACATGCCTGGTACAAAAGTCAAGTTGATTCAAAACAAAGAATTACTGTACGTATTCTACGTATGCGTGAAGACACAGCTTAATATCACGGAAATTTGAACCCCAATTCGGCATATTATGATCCAAAACACGTTCTATGAGGAATATTCCTGATTCAAAATCACATCCTGAAGAGTAAATAATTTTTGTTCACTAAGTTTAGAATTAAATAAATTAATTAATTTTATTATTTTAGAGTTGAGTTGTGTACTGGAGACATGGAAAAATATTCTAAAGCAGAAATATTTGCTTGGGAAGCTTTTAGAAAAATATTCTCTAAGTGGAAAAATCATTAAAGGACAAGAGAAACAAATCATTCGAAGCCGATATGAAATGATGTACATATATTTGAATAATCACTGAATATATTAAAAATAATCCAACATGTATTTATGCTTCTTAAAAATTTTTTATCTTCCACGATTTGCAGTAAGGCTTATTTATTTTACTCAAAGATTCAGTTTTATTAAATCACAATTTGTATACTCCTTCGAATATAACTTACAAACCTAAATCGTTTGCTTGCTGTTCGATAAACAATCTTGAATTGTTACATGACCGCAAATTAAAATTTTGTACAAGGTAATTCCGCTGCCGCTAGGTAGTACACATTTTACAGTAAACCGAGTAACAACCTTCACCTATTTCCCCTTCTCAAACTCTAGCCTTTTTAATCTTGCTTGAACCCCATTAAATTGGCCAGACATAACTGCGGCGTTATCCGATCCTAGATAGGCCCATTCTGCACCGGGATTTGCAATAAATACAATTGGTTTAAAATACTACTAAAAATAGAGAGTCCCTTTTAGTTAGATTCAAAAGACCTGAATACCTATCTCTTGGTGAAAAACGCAAACTACCAAAGCGAATGATTTTGGCGCACACTTTGAATAAATTCCATCCATTTCAGCTGTATTTCGTTTTTTGAGTATCGAGTATCCATTTCTTAAATTATTAGTATTTAATGCCATGAAAAATATTAAAAATGCTAGAATTTGTGGAAGTTAAAGGGAAATAGGCGAAGATTGTTACTCGGATTGCTGTAAAATGTTTACTATCTAGCGGCAGCGGAATTACCTTGTACAAAATTTTAATTTGCGGTCAGGTAACATGTCAAGGTTGTTTAACGAACAGCAAGCAAACGATTTAAGTTTGTAAGTTATATTCGAAGGAGTATACAAATTATGATTTAATAAAACTGAATCTTTTAATAAAATTAATAAGCCTTACTGGAAATCGTGGAAGATAAGAAGCATAAATACATGTTGGATTATTTTTAATATATTCAGTGATTATTCAAATACATATATGTACATCTTTTCATACCGGCTTCGAATGATTTGTTTCTCTTGTCCTTTAATGATTTGTCCACTTCGAGAATATTTTACCATAAGCTTCCCAAGCAAATATTTCTGATTTAGAATATTTTTCCATGTCTCCAGTACACAACTCAACTCTAAAATAATAAAATTAATTAATTTATATAATTCTAAACTTAGTGAACAAAAATTATTTAGTCTTCAGGGGGCCTATTCTCGAATTCCACATCCATTTTCCACATGTGGACATCTGTCAAAATTCATAAAAATTTAATTTTTTCGGTACTAAGGGAATATTTCCGAATGGATATAATCAGGTGGAAGAAATTCTCCATATAGGAAAATGGCCTTGTATCAAGTGTTTTATATACCAAATAAAATTTCCGAACGTTTTGATGAATTTTGAAAGGTCTGCATGTGGAAAATGGATGTGGTGTTTTGGATCACAATATGCCGAATTTTGGTTCAAATTTCTGTGATATTAAGCTTTGTCTTCACGTATATGTAGAATACGTACAGTAATTCTTTGTTTTGAATCGACTTGACTTTTGTACCATGCATATCCATTTCATCAAAATATTATTTATCTTCATCTTCGTCACCTTCCGACAATGATGCATCTCGATTATCGTTTTGCTTTCCAGCGTTTAAAAATATTTTTGCAGCTTCTACTTTAACGTATTCCTCATCAATATCCCGATGATTTTTTATTTGGAAGAAATGTCACACAACCATATGACATTTGAATTTTTTTTCATCCATCAAAATTTGTAAACCAAAATGAAGTTTGCCACAATTAGGGTTGTACAAAAACTAACAAAATTTCAAATTTCCCTTTACTCCCGATAGCAGCTCCGGATAGCAGCTCCAGATAAATAGGTAGAGCTAAATATTTTTTTATATATTTTTAGTTAAAAAGTTGAATTAAAAATTATAGATTAGTTTTAAATAAATTAGTTAAATGTATAAATAGCTTGTCAAACATTAGTTTTATAACAGAAAATTAGCTGCTCCGGATACCAGCTATCCGCAGCTAATAAAAAAACACGCTCATTGATCATTCGGGAACCGTGCTGGTAAACTGGATAGCTTTGCCTGCTAACACTTAATTAATACTCTTAGTTCATTTTTGACACTATCTTCTTTTATGAATAAATTGATTTGACAGTCACACGAAAATCGGAAACTTTTGTTCCCTTACTATGTACTTTAAATCGAATGTATTTGGTATAGAATTTGTAAAAGAGCAATATTGATTAAGATGTATTGAAAAAGATATAAGCTTCACAAAGTAAAATCGCAAATTTGATAATTTTTCTAGAGACGTAAAAAAAGTTGAATATTAAATTCATAGAAGATCCGTTTTTGGTCTATGGCTAGATATTTTTCCACCATATGTCCAGTCAACCATTTTAATGGAGGAAATTTTCGTGCTTGATGAGCATTAGGTCACCTTCATGTTTAGTTGTTCAGATGACCATTTTCGCCTATAAGTTAATGTTGATTTAAATATTCGGAGTGTCATCCTGTCCAGAAATCTTGATTTATTATTTCTATCAGTATCCATCGTAATATGCCGTAAATATTTCTATCTGTTATATGGCATCTGAAAGAAGTGGCCAGAAGTTAAAAAGGTGATGTCTGAGGAATCGAATGTCTTTGGTCTAAGAGGTCTTGAACTTAAGCCAGCTTCTACTTCTGAGCTGACCGTTGATAGTTCTTCGAAAGTCAAAGTTGCTTCTCCACTTTCACTAATTGCTTTTTCACTGCTTTTACTGCCGCCTCCGAAAGTTCTTCAAAATGGGGTGAGGCTGGAGGTATGAAATGCCATGTTGTTCAATTGGTTAAAATAGTTGGGCAATTTCTCTAGATGATTTACGAAGCAGCTCAGTTAATTCTCGCTTAAGTTGATTTTTAGCGCCAACAAAATTAGGGCCGTTGTCGCTGTACAGATCACCGAATAATCCTCCGGTTCTCAAAAATAGTCTTCCGGGTGTGGTATTTCGGCCGTATCTGGTGCGGAGATGAGCCAAAGTTAATTGTGTTCCTCTAAGAATGGTTTGTTCGTATACTTCTTGATACTTCTTGAATCAGTAGCTTGGCGATTGGATGGCCTTTTAGGATGATAGCTGGATGTTTCTCGTAGTAGGTCCAGGTTTTTTTGTTTTGAACTCTACCGCCGACTCGTAAAAGATCATCATGCAGGAATGGAGACATGGATTTAATCTTATTTGTATTTGCTATTCCCTTCTGTTTTATATGATCAAGAATTTCTTATTGTCTCTGTGCTATTTAGATTAGAATTTGCGTGGAATGTTTTATTTCTTCTGCCACGTAAATATTATGGTTGGTTAAAATCTTTCGACATTTCTAATATAATTGATCAAAAGGATAGTCTACGGTCATCGCAGAGGCTCCTAGTTGGTGTTGTTTTATTTCAAATTGATCTAGTTGGTCTTCTAATATTATTGGCCTTAGCTGGACTGCTTCCTCAAAGACTTTCTGAGGACCGTCCCACCACAAATTATGAGTAATTAATTGGCTGAGAGATGGAGTAGTTAACTTCTGGATCACTGAGATTAGATTCGCTAGCTTTGCTTTTCACCTACCTCAGTACATTCATCGAATTGTTTATTAAATTGCGGCAACTAAACTTGTTCCGCATTAATGTAGCTTTGGTAATTTTAACTTGGTTGCTATTGGTGCTACTCGTGTTTTTCATGTTAACAATATTGCTTTGTTTGATGTCCTATCGTAGAATTATATCACTGCTGTGTAAGCTACATAGGAAGAAGCACAAAATCCATGTAATTCTTTTAGGAGAGTTGAGTCGAAATTCATCCACTTCGGAATTTTTATCTTCTCTAGCTTTGCAAGAGAGACATAATACTGTTGTCATTTGTTTTCGATATCTTCTGGCAGTTTTTCATTTCAGATGACGCCGGCGATCCAAAGGGTGTGTATTAAGATTTTGCCTTGTATCAATCCTCGCTAATGGATCAAATAATTTTGATGATTCACACAACATTTTTCGTTTGATCATTTTCCCATTTTTGTTGCTGAGGTTCACCTTAAACTCAAACGTATCCGTGCCTGGATTCAACATCATTCATAATTTCTTCACTTCTTCATCGTTAAATATAAAACAGGTCGACATTTACAACATGGCATTTCATACCTCTAGCCTCACCCCATTTTGGAGAACTTTCGGAGGCGGCAGTCAAAGCAGTGAAAAAGCAATTAATGAAGGTGGAGAAGCAACTTTGACTTTCGAAGAACTATCAACGGTCAGCTCAGAAGTAGAAGCTTGCTTAAGTTCAAAACCTCTTAGACCATAGACATTCGATTCCTCAGACATCACCTTTTTAACTTCTGGCCACTTCTTTTAGATGCCATAGCAGATAGAAATATTTACGGCATATTACGATGGATACTGATAGAAATAATAAATCAAGATTTCTGAGTAGGATGACACTCGGAATATTTAAATCAACATTAACGTATAGGCGAAAATGGTCATCTGAACAACTAAACATGAACAACTAAACATGAACGTGACCTAATGCTCATCAAGGACGAAAATGTTCCCCCATTAAAATGGTTGACTGGACCTATGGTGGAAGAATATCTAGCCATAGACCAAAAACGGATCTTCTAACTTCACAAAATTTGACTTAAGTGGTAATGCCTTGGGGTCAAAGGCTATATGGTCGCGATCCCTGGTAGGTATAACCGGCATAAGCGCAAAATGATTTTAATATTCAACTTTTTCTACGTCTCTAGAAAAATTATCAAATTTGCAATTTTACTTTGTGAAGCTTATATGTTTTTCAATACATCTTAATCAATATTGCTCTTTTACAAATTCTATACCAAAAATTGTAAGAGAGTTCATCTATATTAGTTATGATTGGCTAGTACTTAACGCACAGCATATTCTGTATATATAGAATGTAAATTATGGTATAATCAGTCCAGTCGCCGCGGCCTGATAAGAAGATTGATTTTTTTCATAATCCTAAGCTCATCAGTTCAAATCTGGATTGAATTCTCGCACAATCTTCGGAACATATTAAAAATCATTTAATTAAATAAATAGAATTCTTTCTATTAGTTGGTTTCGTTGAGTTACCGTTCGTAAATACTAATATGCTACTCGTGTTAATAAAAACACAATTAAAATGGTCTAATCACCGGTAGCATATTGGAAATTACATGAATTATTTAACATTGAACAATAAATTAATAAAGCATGCAAAATACCCTGTGCATTTCTTCTGTATGGGCCAATAGTTGTGGGTTGAATGTGAACACAAAAAAATGAATTTTTTTTTTTTTTCTAGGAAATATTCATATCGATCCTCCCACTTTAAATAAACTCAGCTTGACTCTCATAGATCGAGCGATATTTCTGGGTCTGGTTTTGGACAGCAAATTAAATTGGAAATCTAATACTTTGGAAACTTGGACTGAATTTTTTTCGTGCGATAGCTATTCACAAGTCACATCAATGCAATCCATCTCTAGACATAACACTCTAGAGGCCGATTTGATTTCAATTTAAAATATTTTTTTTCGGGTTTCGTGAATTTTCCACAATTTTCCACGAGGAACTGGAGCCATTTTGCTTCGTTTTGCCTCATAAGAATATTGACATGGTTCTTTAATATTATCCATGCATCCATAGTAATTTTTCTGTTAAACAATATCGATTAATAACGGCTTTATTTTTTATTTTCGGCTTGAATAACGCAATCTGCATTACCGATCTTTTTTACTTTCAGCTGACATGAACACAATTTTGCATTATCGACTTTTCACTTTCGTTTGGAAACTTTCGGCTAACTTTAACAGCATTAACGATTGGAAAAGTACAAAATACAAATACCTATCGAAAATCAAACAAACCCTAGTAACCATGAAACTCTCAATATAAGATATATGGAGAGTGAACCTATCGGAATTAAATTAAACCCTACTATTTGCGTACAAAATCATAACAGTCCACCTCATTGCTTTAGTCGTAATGTGCATTTATCCGGAAATTTTCCTAATCCAGTAAAGACAACACGATTCTGTTCAATAAACTTTTATTTTTCCCTAATAATGTCATCAGATTTTACATCACATACTCTAGAATCGTCTTTACCATTTTACATATAATAACAAATCCAACCATGAATTTTCCACTATTAAATTCTACTTCTATTTTCCCCTTGCCTTTATTTTCTATGACATGCTCCCCACTTGAAGTTCAATGAGTTTAATGTTCGATTTGATATTGATTGTTTTAAGTATTTGCCGCGGAATCGTATTTAGTTCCACTCTACTAATTTCACTATCCGATTCATTGAAAATCAATATTACAGCTAAATTAGGACCATTACCATGATTGTTCTAGAAAAAGCTCACTTCAGGGGGTAATCGTTGCAAGTATTATTTTCACAAATACGTTTCGTACTTACAGTATCTCGATATTCTAATTCTTTCGCTAAATTGTAATGCCGTTTGAATTCCCAATACTTTTCCGATTAATGGTTGTGGTTACCAGAATAATCACATTTTCAGTTGACGCCGATATGCACAATTTTTCCAATTGATTGTTGAGTAATTGCTACATTTGGATATTGAATCTGAATTCGTAGCATCAGTTCCTGCTCTGCTTCTAAATGAATTATTATTATTATTACTAAAGGTTTAACATGGTTACTTTGTTTAACCGTTATTTTACCTTACTGCCCTTCCTGCATTTGTTTTGTTCGCGAGGCTGTTATTTTATCTATTAGACAAGTTTCAATAGCATCCTCCATCTTGACAAGTCGAGTTTGTAGTAGCTATACCGAATACTATTCTATCCCGCAATCTAGATTCTTGATGGTTCTCAAATTTACAGTTCTTGGCCATCGATGTTATGCTGGTTGGAAAATTATCAAATGGTTCCCCCTCTTTTTGGCTGCGACTATATAACTTATACCTCTCATATAATAAGTTGATGGGTTAAAGTACCGAGGGTTAAAGTAATCTTTGATTTTTTTTTTATCTGTAGACATATTTTTCTTATCTCTCGCATCGTCAAATTTTAAAGTGTTGAATAATAATACAACTGGCTCCCCAGGCAAATTTAATACCAACCTGTATTTCACCGGATTTTGTATTTGATTCTGTCGCCACATTCTAAATTCCGTGTTGCAACATTTCATACAAACACAGAAAAACGCGCCCATTCTCTGGTTTTCCCGTCAAAAGTATCATCGTACCGACATATGATTAAACATAAGAAGTATAAACACAAATATGGGTGGTACATAAGTACAAGTTAAAAACACACAAAGAACAAGAAAATTTAATTATCAAAATCATAAATCTTCTTTCGTTTAAGACGACGAGGACGGTGTGAAGTTCCTTATACTCGTAAGTATAAATTTCTTTCCTCTCACCTTTTTCTTTTACTAATTTTAAATCTTCACAAACAAACAAACAAGAAAATTTTCGTCTTAAAAAAAAAAAAAAAATTTTTTAATGAGAATATAAATTTTCCAATAAATTCATTGTTGATGGAAAATTTTCCTTAACACATTTAAAGAAACACACACACACACACACACACAAATGCTGGGTGGATACCAACCATTTCCTATATAGATGACGACGACGGTTAAGTATTTTGTTTGTTTCTTCCGCGTGAACCTTCTCGGTACGCGGAAGGTAATGTTGTCGAAGACAAATATTTTTTTTGTTTTTTGTTTGGAAGAAAGTCTCATTAAAAATTCTACTCAGCGGACGATAATTTATAAACGAATTGAAAACAGCATTAAGATGGTAAAAGAAAAACTATTTTTCCTGTGTATACCGCGCCGCTATTAAGACTTTTTTTTATTTTGTAAAATAATTGATAAAAATCAAAATTGATGTAATTTAAAGTGTATTGAACTCGTCCGCCGATCGATTGTTAAATTATTGTAATTTATTAACCTAAATTAATTTTTTTTGATTTTCGGGCAATCATTTTATAAAATTACTTTGATAACATGGCTTTTTGCTATCACCAAAAAAAAATTGAGTAAAGTTAACAAATCAGGGTGTTGATTTAACAAGGCCATCGTTCATTTCAGCAATTGCACTAACAAACTTATGTTGGAGGTATATAAATTATTACCAATGATGAATATGAATGGCTGTGTTTGATATTCTTAGAATCGAATTTTCTACGAAATGTATGGTATAGCAATTACAAGTCCCGTGACCTATCATTTGAGGTATCAAGAACCGCAATCGGAGCACAATTGCAGATTTTGGATTTTTACAGCTCTGAATCGGCTGAGCTATAGTAAGGTGATTTTCTTCGAATCGAATTTTTTACGAAATGTATGGTATAGCAATTACAGGTCCCGTGACCTATCATTTGAGGTATCAAGAACCGCAATCGGAGCACAATTTCTGATTTTGGATTTTTACAGCTCTGAATCGGCTGAGCTATAGTAAGGTGATTTCTTCGAATCGATTTTTCTGTGAAATGTATAGAAATATTCAACCAATTTAAATGCGGTTTGGCATAACAATTACAGGTCCCGTGACCTGTCATTTGAGGTATCAAGAACCGCAATCGGAGCACAATTGCTGATTTTGGATTTTTACAGCTCTGAATCGGCTGAGCTATAGTAAGGTGATTTTCTTCGATCCGAATTTTCTACGAAATGTATAGTATAGCAATTAAGGTCCCATGACCTATCATTTGCGGTATCAAGAAGCGCAATCGGAGCACAATTTCTGATTTTGGATTTTTATAGCTCTGAATCGGCTGAGCTATAGTAAGGTGATTTCCTCGAATCGATTTTTCTGTGAAATGTATAGAAATATATAACCAATTTAAATGCGGTTTGGCATAACAATTACAGGTCCCGTGACCTGTCATTTGAGGTATCAAGAACCGCAATCGGAGCACAATTGCTGATTTTGGATTTTTACAGCTCTGAATCGGCTGAGCTATAGTAAGGTGATTTTCTTCGAATCGAATTTTTTACGAAATGTATGGTATAGCAATTACAGGTCCCGTGACCTATCATTTGAGGTATCAAGAACCGCAATCGGAGCACAATTTCTGATTTTGGATTTTTACAGCTCTGAATCGGCTGAGCTATAGTAAGGTGATTTCTTCGAATCGATTTTTCTGTGAAATGTATAGAAATATTCAACCAATTTAAATGCGGTTTGGCATAACAATTACAGGTCCCGTGACCTGTCATTTGAGGTATCAAGAACCGCAATCGGAGCACAATTGCTGATTTTGGATTTTTACAGCTCTGAATCGGCTGAGCTATAGTAAGGTGATTTTCTTCGATCCGAATTTTCTACGAAATGTATAGTATAGCAATTAAGGTCCCATGACCTATCATTTGCGGTATCAAGAAGCGCAATCGGAGCACAATTTCTGATTTTGGATTTTTATAGCTCTGAATCGGCTGAGCTATAGTAAGGTGATTTCCTCGAATCGATTTTTCTGTGAAATGTATAGAAATATATAACCAATTTAAATGCGGTTTGGCATAACAATTACAGGTCCCGTGACCTGTCATTTGAGGTATCAAGAACCGCAATCGGAGCACAATTGCTGATTTTGGATTTTTACAGCTCTGAATCGGCTGAGCTATATTAAGGTGATTTTCTTCGAATCGAATTTTCTACGAAATGTATGGTATAGCAATTACAGGTCCCGTGACCTATCAGTTAAGGTATCAAGAACCGCAATCGGAGCACAATTGCTGATTTTGGATTTTTACAGCTCTGAATCGGCTGAGCTATAGTAATGTGATTTTTTACGAAATGTATGGTATAGCAATTACAGGTCCCGTGACCTGTCATTTGAGGTATCAAGAACCGCAATCGGAGCACAATTGCTGGTTTTGGATTTTTACAGCTCTGAATCGTGTGAGCTATAGTAAGGTGATTTCTTCGAATCGATTTTTCTGTGAAATGTATAGAAATATTCAACTAATTTAAATTCGGTTTGGTATAACAATTACAGGTCCCGTGACCTGTCATTTGAGGTATCAAGAACCGCAATCGGAGCACAATTGCTGATTTTGGATTTTTAAAGCTCTGAATCGGCTGAGCTATAGTAAGGTGAATTTCTTCTAATCGAATTTTCTACGAAATGTATAGTATAGCAATTACAGTTCCCGTGACCTATCATTTGAGGTATCAAGAACCGCAATCGGAGCACGATTGCTGATTTTGGATTTTTATAGCTCTGAATCGGCTGAGCTATAGTAAGGTGATTTTCATCGAATCGAATTTTTTACGAAATGTATGGTATAGCAATTACAGGTCCCGTGACCTATCATTTTAGGTATCAAGAACCGCAAACGGAGCACAATTGCTGATTTTGGATTTTTATAGCTCTGAATCGGCTGAGCTATAGTGAGATGATTTCTTCGAATCGATTTTTCTGTGAAATGTATAGAAATATTCAACCAATTTAAATGCGGTTTGGCATAACAATTACAGGTCCCGTGACCTGTCATTTGAGGTATCAAGAACCGCAATCGGAGCACAATTGCTGATTTTGGATTTTTACAGCTCTGAATCGGCTGAGCTATAGTAAGATGATTTTCATTAAATCGAATTTTTTTACTAAATGTATTGTATAGCAATTACAGGTCCCGTGACCTATCATTTGAGGTATCAAGAACCGCAAACGGAGCACAATTGCTGGTTTTGGATTTTTATAGCTCTGAATCGGCTGAGCTATAGTGAGATGATTTCTTCGAATCGATTTTTCTGTGAAATGTATAGAAATATTCAACCAATTTAAATGCGGTTTGGCGTAACAATTATAGGTCCCGTGACCTATCATTTGAGGTATCAAGAACCGCAATCCGAGCACAATTGTTGATTTTGGATTTTTACAGCTCTGAATCGGCTGAGCTATAGTAAGGTGATTTTCTTCGAATCGAATTATCTACGAAATGTATGGTATAGCAATTACAGGTCCCGTGACCTATCATTTGAGGTATCAAGAACCGCAATCGGAGCACAATTGCGGATTTTGGATTTTTATAGCTCTGAATCGGCTGAGCTATAGTGAGATGATTTCTTCGAATCGATTTTTCTGTGAAATGTATAGAAATATTCAACCAATTTAAATGCGGTTTGGCGTAACAATTATAGGTCCCGTGACCTATCATTTGAGGTATCAAGAACCGCAATCCGAGCACAATTGTTGATTTTGGATTTTTACAGCTCTGAATCGGCTGAGCTATAGTAAGGTGATTTTCTTCGAATCGAATTATCTACGAAATGTATGGTATAGCAATTACAGGTCCCGTGACCTATCATTTGAGGTATCAAGAACCGCAATCGGAGCACAATTGCTGATTTTGGATTTTTACAGCTCTGAATCGGATGAGCTATAGTAAGGTGATTTCTTCGAATCGATTTTTCTGTGAAATGTATAGATATATTCAACCAATTTAAATGCGGTTTGGCATAACAATTACAGGTCCCGTGACCTGTCATTTGAGGTATCAAGAACCGCAATCGGAGCACAATTGCTGATTTTGGATTTTTACAGCTCTGAATCGGCTGAGCTATAGTAAGGTGATTTCTTCGAATCGATTTTTCTGTGAAATGTATAGAAATATTCAACCAATTTAATGCGGTTTAGCATAACAATTACAGGTCCCGTGACCTGTCATTTGAGGTATCAAGAACCGCAATCGGAGCACAATTGCTGATTTTGGATTTTTCAGCTCTGAATCGGCTGAGCTAGTAAGGTGATTTTCTTCGAATCGAATTTTCTACGAAATGTATGGTATAGCAATTACGGGTCCCGTGACCTATCACTTGAGGTATCAAGAACCGCAATCGGAGCACAATTGCTAATTTTGGATTTTTACAGCTCTGAATCGGCTGAGCTATAGTAAGGTGATTTTTTACGAAATGTATAGTATAGCAATTACAGGTCCCGTGACCTGTCATTTGAGGTATCGAGAACCGCAATCGAAGCACAATTGCAGATTTTGGATTTTTACAGCTCTGAATCGGCTGAGCTTTAGTAAGGTGATTTCTTCGAATCGATTTTTCGATGAAATGTATGGAAATAATCAACTAATTTAAATGCGGTTTGCGTAACAATTACAGGTCCCGTGACCTGTCATTTGAGGTATCAAGAAGCGCAATCGGAGCACAATTGCTGATTTTGGATTTTTACAGCTCTGAATCGGCTGAGCTATATTAAGGTGATTTTCTTCGAATCGAATTTTCTACGAAATGTATGGTATAGCAATTACAGGTCCCGTGACCTATCACTTGAGGTATCAAGAACCGCAATCGGAGCACAATTGCTGATTTTGGATTTTTACAGCTCTGAATCGGCTGAGCTATAGTAAGGTGATTTCTTCGAATCGATTTTTCTGTGAAATGTATAGAAATATTCATCCAATTCAAATTCATTTTGGCATAACAGTTACAGGTCCCGTGACCTGTCATTTGAGGTATCAAGAACCGCAATCGGAGCACAATTGCTGATTTTGGATTTTTAAAGCTCTGAATCGGCTGAGCTATAGTAAGGTGATTTTCATCGAATCGAATTATCTACGAAATGTATGGTATAGCAATTACAGGTCCCGTGACCTATCATTTGAGGTATCAAGAACCGCAATCGGAGCACAATTGCTGGTTTTGGATTTTTACAGCTCTGAATCGGCTGAGCTATAGTAAGGTGATTTTTTACGAAATGTATAGTATAGCAATTACAGGTCCCGTGACCTGTCATTTGAGGTATCGAGAACCGCAATCGAAGCACAATTGCAGATTTTGGATTTTTACAGCTCTGAATCGGCTGAGCTTTAGTAAGGTGATTTCTTCGAATCGATTTTTCGATGAAATGTATGGAAATAATCAACTAATTTAAATGCGGTTTGCGTAACAATTACAGGTCCCGTGACCTGTCATTTGAGGTATCAAAAAGCGCAATCGGAGCACAATTGCTGATTTTGGATTTTTACAGCTCTGAATCGGCTGAGCTATATTAAGGTGATTTTCTTCGAATCGAATTTTCTACGAAATGTATGGTATAGCAATTACAGGTCCCGTGACCTATCACTTGAGGTATCAAGAACCGCAATCGGAGCACAATTGCTGATTTTGGATTTTTACAGCTCTGAATCGGCTGAGCTATAGTAAGGTGATTTCTTCGAATCGATTTTTCTGTGAAATGTATAGAAATATTCATCCAATTCAAATTCATTTTGGCATAACAGTTACAGGTCCCGTGACCTGTCATTTGAGGTATCAAGAACCGCAATCGGAGCACAATTGCTGATTTTGGATTTTTAAAGCTCTGAATCGGCTGAGCTATAGTAAGGTGATTTTCATCGAATCGAATTATCTACGAAATGTATGGTATAGCAATTACAGGTCCCGTGACCTATCATTTGAGGTATCAAGAACCGCAATCGGAGCACAATTGCTGGTTTTGGATTTTTACAGCTCTGAATCGGCTGAGCTATAGTAATGTGATTTTTTACGAAATGTATGGTATAGCAATTACAGGTCCCGTGACCTGTCATTTGAGGTATCAAGAACCGCAATCGGAGCACAATTGCTGGTTTTGGATTTTTACAGCTCTGAATCGGCTGAGCTATAGTAAGGTGATTTTCTTCGAATCGAATTATCTACGAAATGTATGGTATAGCAATTACAGGTCCCGTGACCCATCATTTGAGGTATCAAGAACCGCAATCGGAGCACAATTGCTGATTTTGGATTTTTACAGCACTGAATCGGCTGAGCTATAGTGAGATGATTTCTTCGAATCGATTTTTCTGTGAAATGTATAGAAATATTCAACTAATTTAAATTCGGTTTGGTATAACAATTACAGGTCCCGTGACCTGTCATTTGAGGTATCAAGAACCGCAATCGCAGCACAATTGCAGATTTTGGATTGTTACACCTCTGCATCGGCTGAGCTATAGTAAGGTGAATTTTTTCCAATCGAATTTTCAACGAAATGTATGGTATAGCAATTACAGTTCCCGTGACCTGTCATTTGAGGTATCAAGAACCGCAATCGCAGCACAATTGCAGATTTTGGATTTTTACAGCTCTGAATCGGCTGAGCTTTAGTAAGGTGATTTCTTCGAATCGATTTTTCGATGAAATGTATGGAAATAATCAACTAATTTAAATGCGGTTTGGCATAACAATTACAGGTTCCGTGACCTGTCATTTGAGGTATCAAGAACCGCAATCGGAGCACAATTGCTGATTTTGGATTTTTCAGCTCTGAATCGGCTGAGCTATAGTAAGGTGAATTACTTCTAATCGAATTTTCTACGAAATGTATGGTATAGCAATTACAGGTCCCGTGACCTATCATTTTAGGTATCAAGAACCGCAAACGGAGCACAATTGCTGATTTTGGATTTTTATAGCTCTGAATCGGCTGAGCTATAGTGAGATGATTTCTTCGAATCGATTTTTCTGTGAAATGTATAGAAATATTCAACCAATTTAAATGCGGTTTGGCATAACAATTACAAGTCTTGAGACCTATCATTTGAGGTATCAAGAACCGCAATCGGAGCACAATTGCTGATTTTGGATTTTTACAGCTCTGAATCGGCTGAGCTATAGTAAGATGATTTTCATTGAATCAAATTTTTTACTAAATGTATGGTATAGCAATTACAGGTCCCGTGACCTATCATTTGAGGTATCAAGAACCGCAAACGGAGCGCAATTGCTGGTTTTGGATTTTTACAGCTCTGAATCGGCTGAGCTATAGTAAGGTGATTTTCATCGAATCGAATTTTTTACGAAATGTATGGTATAGCAATTACAGGTCCCGTGACCTATCATTTGAGGTATCAAGAACCGCAAACGGAGCACAATTGCTGATTTTGGATTTTTATAGCTCTGAATCGGCTGAGCTATAGTGAGATGATTTCTTCGAATCGATTTTTCTGTGAAATGTATAGAAATATTCAACCAATTTAAGTGCGGTTTGGCATAACAATTACAGGTCCCGTGACCTGTCATTTGAGGTATCAAGAACCGCAATCGGAGCACAATTGCTGATTTTGGATTTTTACAGCTCTGAATCGGATGAGCTATAGTAAGATGATTTTCATTGAATCGAATTTTTTACTAAATAGCTATATGGTATAGCAATTACAGGTCCCGTGACCTATAATTTGAGGTATCAAGAACCGCAAACGGAGCACAATTGCTGGTTTTGGATTTTTATAGCTATGAATCGGCTGAGCTATAGTGAGGTGATTTCTTCGAATCGAATTTTCTGTGAAATGTATAGAAATATTTAACTAATTTAAATGCGGTTTGGCGTAACAATTACAGGTCCCGTGACCTGTCATTTGAGGTATCAAGAACCGCAATCCGAGCACAATTGTTGATTTTGGATTTTTACAGCTCTGAATCGGCTGAGCTATAGTAAGGTGATTTTCTTCGAATCGAATTATCTACGAAATGTATGGTATAGCAATTACAGGTCCCGTGACCTATCATTTGAGGTATCAAGAACCGCAATCGGAGCACAATTGCTGATTTTGGATTTTTACAGCTCTGAATCGGCTGAGCTATAGTAAGGTGATTTCTTCGAATCGATTTTTTTGTGAAATGTATAGAAATATTCATCCAATTTAAATTCGGTTTGGCATAACAATTACAGGTCCCGTGACCTATCATTTGAGGTATCAAGAACCGTAATCTAAGCACAATTGCTGATTTTTGATTTTTAAAGCTCTGAATCGGCTGAGCTATATATAGTAAGGTGATTTCTTCGAATCGATTTTTCTGTGAAATGTATAGAAATATTTATCCAATTCAAATTCGGTTTGGCATAACAGTTACAGGTCCCGTGACCTGTCATTTGAGGTATCAAGAACCGAAATCGGAGCACAATTGCTGATTTTGGATTTTTAAAGCTCTGAATCGGCTGAGCTATAGTAAGGTGATTTCTTCGAATCGATTTTTCTGTGAAATGTATAGAAATATTCAACCAATTTAAATGCGGTTTGGCATAACAATTACAGGTCCCGTGACCTATCACTTGAGGTATCAAGAACCGAAATTGCAGCACAATTGCAGATTTTCGATTTTTACAGCTCTGAATCGGCTTAGCTATAGTAAAGTGATTTTCTTCGAATCGAATTTTCTACGAAATGTATGGTATAGCAATTACAGGTCCCGTGACCTATCATTTAAGGTATCAAGAACCGCAATCGGAGCACAATTGCAGATTTTGAATTTTTACAGCTCTGAATCGGCTGAGCTATAGTAAGGTGATTTTCTTCGAATCGAATTATCTACGAAATGTATGGTATAGCATTTACATGTCCCGTGACCTGTCATTTGAGGTATCAAGAACCGCAATCGGAGCACAATTGCAGATTTTGGATTTTTACAGCAGGTAAACCCCTCGCCACCTTGCTGAGCTAGCAGATTACATAGACGTGGTGAGTGAGATGTTGTGTCAAATTTCTATGTAACAGTGAGGAGTGAGGTTTCTCTACCTAATTTTATGGTTACAACATAAATATCTTGTCAAAGGGCATACCCAAAATGATTCATTCAATATTAGTTGTATACGAACAGCCAAGAAGAAGGGTGATTTATTTAAAGTAACGAAAATGTCATATTAGGATTTTTACGACTTGAAATATTTGAATGGCCAAATGAAATTTAATTTAACGAAAGATACTAGCAATAATGTAGTAAAAGTGTCAAACAAAAAAGTTATAAAGTTATAAATGTATTACTCTTCAGAAATGAGAACCCTCCTTCTATGAGGTTCCTAGGTTGGTAGTTTGGTTTCATACCGAAAAGTTGGTCTACTCACCAGGTAGCTACGATCAAACAACAAAAATACAACTCTCACCATATACATTAAGTATCTGGCCAGAACGTACTGACATAGTGAATTATATTCAATACATAAAAAACCCAAGGAGAAACCTCATTTGTTTGTGTATTATGCTCACACGAATATTTATTAAGAATTTAACATTGTCTTTTATAGACAAATATATTAATTGTTCATGACATTCCCAATTTTTTCGATTTGGTGAATCAAAAAAATAAAGTACGAAACCAAATTACCACCCTAGGAACTCAAGGATGGTTCTCATTTTTGAAGAGTATTACATTTGTAAAACTCTTGGCCCTTTGGCTAAAGTACGGGGAGGAGGAGGGAGGGGGAGGATGATATTTCTACTTTTTTCAGTAGATATGTTATGAGTGATTTTTCTGATTTCATGAACAGTTAGTACATTTGTCTATAAAAACCGAACAAATCAATTGATATCAGACAGACAATTTTAAATTCTTAATAGAATGGTGTAAGTATATATTACACTTCAGCGTTTATAAGAATTTAGTGTGGTTTTGAGGAATTACATTAACCGACTATTAAATATTTTACAAACTAATGTTAAAGCGTAATAGAGACGTTTGCGCTGCAAGAATAAAACAAGAGTTATAGAATTTAGAAGTTCAGTATTATAAGGGCGACCGTTCGTTTTAGGGTGTTTCTTAAAATAGAAAAATTTGAACTGAAAAATCAATAGTAAAAGTTCCTCTCAGCAATATTTAATTCATCGGTCGGTACACTATTTGAAAATCAACGTACAGTAGTAATATTAGAACTAACAAAATTTTCAACAAATTGTGATTTTGATTTCATATTTTGTTAAAACCAAGCTAATCCATATTCAACCTGATAGATCTCCCCCATATAACGTCTTCTGCATAATGCTTCTTCTGTAAGTTAATTTTTAAAGTTTTCTTTATCTTATACTCATTAATATTAATGACATTTATCGTCTTCTTGTTTATATATCTATCATATCTTTTTGGGATCTGTTGTATATCCATCGAATAATAGTTATAATGAAAAATACAAACAATAAAATGACAAAACATATAGCATTATGTACATAATATATGTATATATTATGTATTCAGAGAAGTATAAATTTAATCGAATAACGTGACCAATTAATTGTCAATTCTCTTTAAACAATAAAAACTTTGTCTAGTGAATAAATTTTCCATTTTCATCCAGATATTTTTTTGTCTTGGTTTGCTAAGCTCGTTTAACTATATAGAAACGACTAAAAGGTTGGTTTTTTGCCTAAATAATAAGAAAGGGCTCATAAAATGTGATTAAAATGGTTCTAATCAGTATTAGAAACATGCTTTCACATTGTACCTTTTTGTTCGCTATCGCTAGGTAGCCAAATACCAATATTGCTTAGTTCATAAAAATCATTGCTTTAAATACGTACCTAGAATGGAAATGAGTAAGTCTTGTTTGATAATAATGTTGACGTTTGAATGCAGGCTACACTTGTCATATCATCTCTCCCTATATGTAATACAATTACACGACCTGAATTCTTTTTGCAGTTGTCAACATCTTTAATTTGGATTAACATTTTTGTGACGATAATACCTTGTAAAATTCATAAAGTTTACGGCTCGCGTTTCATGTAATGTTTCGGGTACTTTCTATTTTAGTGGCCAGTATTGTTCGTTTTTATTCAACCAGTCTGGTCCCTTGCACTTCCTTTACTCTATTCGCTACATATCTTTTCCATTAGCATAGATGTGTTGATAACCAAAATAAAACTACTGTTGAATCTATCCCTAGCCAAATGGAAGCGTTTTTGAGTTGATACGCATCGATAATCTTTCTTACGGAATACGGTCAAAAATTACGAAAAGTTTGGTTGGTCCAAAACCATATTTCTCGACGTTTTGAAAGCCCCTGAGTATGCAATAGTAAAATATAAAATCATTTTAAAATCCAATTTCCAGCCCACATGTCTTATTTCATCATATTCGGTTGAGAAATAGGCCAGGTCCATCATACTTGACGTTAGGCGGCTCATAGCCCACTGCAAACGCAATTTGCTGGCCTACCTGATAGGATACGATGCAAACGCGCACCACACGGTGTGAGGTAGCACCGACATCAATAACAGGGGTGAGTACCTTTTTGATCTCAAATAATGTAGACATTGTCAATAGGGGAAGGAAACCTACTTTTATAAATGCGATTAGGCAAGAGGTCCTAGATCTGACACTTGCTAGTCCGCATTTCAGCGACTTGGTCAAAAACTGGCATGTGTCTGAAGAGGCCTCATTATTGGATCACTTGCACATCAGATTCGATTTGGCGACTGAAACCATGCAGCGGCAGGAAATCAGAATTCCAAAACTGACCGACTGGGACTCTTATAGAGTCTCACTCGAATCAGAAATGCCCTCGGTTGTGGGGAACATAGAGTCTCCAGAGGGTTTGGAGATCTTTTCAAACCAGCTGCATAATTCTATACACTTCGCTTACGAGAACAGCTGCCCAGTTAAGCAAAGGGAGTCCACAAAGATGGTCCCTTAATGAAACGGGACGGTTCAGATTATTCAACAAGGCTAAACGCACCGGTGAATGGGGCGAGTATAAGATGGCCTTGACGGAATATAATTTCGAACTAAGGAGATCCAAGAGGGCTACCTGGAGGAATTTCTGTGAGGGAATCAATGAATTTCCCTCTGCAGCTCGTCTCCAGAAAGTCCTTTCCAGGGATCATTTAAATGGTTTAGGAATTCTCCAGAAGCAAGATCGGGGGTTCACTGAAAACGGAAGGAAACCCAAGAGGTACTGCTAGAGACCCACTTTTCGGATTTAGTAGTGGTAGGAGCCCAAGAGGACTCGCATGATCCTTCAAGTGAGGTGACCTATGCGCCTCACAGTACGATCTGGAGTCTCTCTGAGAAAATTTTCACACCCAGCAAGGTGCGATGGGTTATTGGGTCTTTCAAACCTTTCAAATCCGCTGGAGGGGATGGTATCTTTCCAGCTTTACTTCAAAAAGGTATTGAGGAAATACTCCCCAGCTTGATTCAGATGTTTCGGGCAACTTATGCTTTTAACTATATTCCGAAACTGTAGAGGAAATTAAATGTGGTCTTTATACCAAAGGGCGGGGGCCGCCCAGACACCCAGGCCAGGGCATATCGGCCAATTAACCTCACATCATTTCTTTTGAAGACGATGAAAAAAATCCTGGACTATCAAATAAGAAGTGAGGCCTTGAAAAGAATCCGCTGCATCGGGACCAGTTTGCGTATCAAACTGGTAAATCCACGGTTATGGCCCTTAGCGGGCTAGTCACGAGGATTGAAAAAGCAGTGTCATATAAAGAAATTGCCCTTTGTGCCTTTGTGTACATTGAGGGGGCGTTTGATAAGTCCTATGGATCTATAGAGAGGGCAGCAATGGGCAAAATGGTTCCACTTTCTACAATAAGGTGGATCCGTTCCATGCTGGAACATCGTGAGATTACTGCCAGACTAGGTGGCGAATCAGTAACCATCAAGGCCGTTAAGGGCTGTTTCCAAGGAGGCGTACTATCTCCTCTTTTGTGGTCATTGGTTATTGACAAACTACTGGTTCTTCTGAGTAGCCATGGGTTTGATGTCCAGGGCTATGCGGATGATGTGGCTTTCATAATCAGAGGCAAGTTTGATGAGGTCATTTCTGATCGCATGCAAAATGCACTTAATATAATATGGCAGTGGTGTTACCAGGAAGGACTTAGTGTCAATCCAAGCAAAACTGTCATTGTTCCTTTTACAGCTCCCTCGTTTAACGGTACTACTGTGCCTTTTTCCAGCGAGGTTATATATCTAGGGGTTATCCTATATCAAAGACTGAACTGGAACCAACATTTGTTGAAAGTTCAAAATAGAGCCAGCAAGGCTCTCTTGGCCTGTCAAAGACTCTATGGGCGTACTTGGGGACTACAACCAAAAATGATCTACTGGTCATTTCTTACAATTATTAGGCCTATGGTCACCTACGCATTGGTTGTATGGTGGCCTAAAACTGAGCAGTAGACAACGCAAACTTTATTGAATAAGGTTCAACGTGTAGCCTTCATTGGTGTTACGGGCTCAATGAGGTCATGTCCAACCGCGGGGGTGGAGACACTTCTAGGACTGACACCGTTACACCTGCATATTAAAAAGGATGCTGCAAGTATGGCCCTAAAAATGCAGGCTCAAGGAAATATCAAACCAGGCAATATGGTGGGTCATCTGGAAATCCTTAAGGAATTTCAGACAGACCCTACCATAGGAATGCCTTCCGACTGTATGCCAGCTAAACTAGACTTCCACAAATCATTCTGTGTTAGGTTACCTGACCGGGATGTGTGGAGGGCAGGTGGACCATCATTTGAGCGAGGGTCCATGGTATGGTTTACAGATGGGTCAAAAACGGAAGATGGGGCGGGAATAGGAATACACGGGAGTGGCACTACCCTCTCGAAGACCTTGGGTACCAATGCTACCGTTTTTCAAGCAGAAGTACATGCTATAGAACTTTGCGCTAGGATTGGCATAGCAAAAGGCCTAAACGATGCAAAGATTTATATTGTATCAGACAGCCAATTGGCCTTAAAAGCTCTTAGGTCTTGTACCCTTGAGTCAAGGCTGGTATGAGATTGTCTGAAGGTTATTAAACATGTGGCAGGCTCAAATAAGGTAACACTTATGTGGGTGCCAGGTCATACTGGAATCGAAGGAAACGAGGCAGCTGATGGCCTCGCCCGTAAGGGTTCTTCCTCTCCATTTATTGGACCAGAACCCTGCTGCGGTGTCACTAATGGACACCTTAGAGCAGCGGTAAAACGCTGGGAGGATGTTCAAATGTCCTCCTACTGGCGTAGAATTCCAGGTTTACGGAAGGCGAAGAAATATCACCTTCGTCTGTCAGGGTTAAGGAGTGTCTTGAACTTAGGAAACCTGAGTTGAGGCTGCTTACTGGCTTCCTCACAGGTCATGTCCCCTTAAGGTATCAACGTAAGAAGATGGGCCTAAGTACGACAGATGGATGCCGCTTCTGCGGTCTGGAAGCGGAATCAGCGGAACATGTTCTGTGCCATTGCCCAGCCATTTTCCAGCAAAGACTGCAACATCTAGGAGGGAGAACAATGAGCCCGGAAATTATGTATCTTGTACCGGCCAGTAGTAATTATGTAGTATATTATTAAGTAGGGTCCAGCACAATAGATCTTTTAGGTCGCAGTGCGAGGTGGCTTATCGCCCACATGGCCCTCCAGTAAATAATAAATAATAATAATAACCCGAATCAGCCCCGCGTTGCCATTTGGCAACGTCAGTATGGCTTCAAGTCAAGAGACGTCACGTATATACAGTTTACTAAAACATTCAACGTGCGTTTGTTTTACATTGTTTAAGGTTTATTCTGTCTTTTCGTGAAGTTTTTATGTCAGTAGCTAGTTGTACGTGAGAGATTAGATTCTTCAAAATAAGCGTATCAAATAAATAGCTCAAAAACTTCAAAAATGGACTACATGAAAAAGTAATTATATTATTCGCCATTCTTTATACATTACAATGATGTATAATCTCACAAATTAGATAATAGTTTTGCGTGGAAAACTTTGTGTTTTCTTTCCGTGTTGCCGTATGGCAACGCGGGACTGATCGCTAGTTGAAAAATTAATGTGTTTGATTTACTTTATTTTCTAGAAAATTAAGTTTGAAAGAGGCGCTCGATTATTTAGAAGATATATTGTCTGATGAAGAGGACAAAAATTTGCCAACCGCAATTGTTTTAGAACCCCCGGATAATGAAGAAGGTATTAGTGGGGAGGATGATGGTCCAGACGACTATTACGGGTTACCTGATAACGTCTGCCCAGCTCAGTTAAAAAGTGAATGTGAAATTTTATACAAAAAAAATGATGAGTCAGATATTGAAGAAAATGACGAAAATTTCGAAGATTACAGAGCATCTACAGAGCATCATTTGCCGATTACTGCAATGGAAATGTCAATTTGTCCATCAAGTTTATCTACGACAACATCGACACTATCAAATTTGAAAATGCCCTCAAAATTGGTGTGGTGTTTTGATATCTCGACTGCTATGATGCCAATATTTCCAGAACAAAATTATGAGGATGGTCGAAATGTAACTCCTCATGAACAATTCGAAAAGTTTGTGGATTATGATTTACTCAACCACATTAGTAAACAATGTAATATTTATGCAACATTTCTGCAAAAACCAACACCAGCTATTTCTGTAGAGGAGCTCAAAGTTTATATTGGAATTTTACTCATCAGTGGTTACGCTTCACAGTCTAATATGGCATCGTACTGGTCAGCAGAACCAGAACTTCGAAATGAATTAATTTATAATTCAATGCGAAAAAATCGATTCAAGCAAATTTCGCAATTTCTTCATTTTGAAGATAGTACGCAAATAAATAAAACTGACAAAATGTGGAAGCTCCGACCGGTGACTGATCGGCTAAAAGGTAATTTTCTGAAACATTTTCATCCAGAACAAAATCTATCATATGACGAGAGTATGATTTCCTATTTCGGAAAACATGGATGCAAGCAGTTCATAAAGGGCAAGCCGCTGAGGTTTGGTTATATGGTATGGTCACTATGTACCCCAACAGGATATCTTACAAATTTCGAGATATACCAGGGACGAAATCCGCGCTCTAATACGTTTTACGAGCAAAACTTTGGAAAATGCATAGCACCCTTGCTCAACATGTTAGATGAATTTCCTCCGGATGTTCGAGTGCTACCATTTTCTTTATATTTCGATAATTTATTTACTGGTTTTCCTGTACTGGCATTTTTGAAAAGTAAAGGGTATGATGCTACTGGTACTATTCGCGAAACTAGAATTCCTAAGAACTGTCCGCTGCCACTATAAAAACAACTCAAGAAAAAGGAGCGTGGTTTCATCATTAGCAAAATAGTGAATGGTTTGAACATTCGATTGACGAAATGGGTAGACAACTCAGTCGTGTCAATTGCATCGACCATATTTGGTGTTAACCCAATTTCCAGAGCGTTGCGATATTCAAAAATTCATAAAAAAAAGATCAAAGTACCACGTCCTTGTGTCATATCTGAGTACAATAAATATATGTGTGGGGTAGATTGTATGGATCAAAATGTAAGTCTTTATCGCATAGGAATAAAAGGCCAAAAGTGGTGGAGCTCCATTTTTACTTAGCTGATTGATGTAGCTGTGCAAAACGCATGGTTGCTTCACAGGATATCCAACCCAGAAATTCGTCAAATCAATTTCCGAAGAGCTGTGGCCTTATACTACTGCAAGCATTTTGGCGAACTGCCAAAGTACATCGGAAACAGGAAACGTTCGATCTCGTCTGCATGTCTGTATCCATGGTATCTCGAGAACGGCTTATCCGATTTGTTTTTTTTTTTGCCAATCTGTTTCTATGGTCAATGCGGACATTTGAAAAGCTTTTGAAAACCGTACGTCAAGAGGGTAAGGTACCTGCCATACGAAATGAACCAAAACCCCTGGTTATATAAAAATGTTTACGAATTTTTTATATTTGCTAGTTTGATTGAATTTCGGGTTAATTTGAAGGTTAAGTTAGGAGTCAACTTGCGGGTTGAGTTGGGGTTGGATACGATATAGCGAGTTGTTAACCAATTTTTTATATATGCTGCTTTGAGGATTGAGTTTGGCGTCGAGGTTAGGTTGGGTTCCGTTTGCGAGTTAATTAGGGTTGAGTTACGGTTTAGCTAGGGTTGGATTAGCTACAGGAAGGCTAAATAAAACTAAAGGGTGCCTGGTCCCCAGAGTCCGCGTGCTTTGGACTTATTAACCTATCAGCCATTCATCCATCGGTATATGCTGTTCCAAATTAAATAAGGGTTTTTTGTCAAGGTTTTCTCCTTTAGCACCTTTCTTTAGCCTATGCCAAATGGCCTGAGTTACCAGTGGTTGCCATGAGAGGCAGCACGTACACTTGCGAATTGTGAACAGGTTACCCATTACACAATTGTACCCATTACGCAGCTGCCATGACCAGAACAGCTCACGTGATGCGCACCCTACTGGAATGTTACGCAGCTGGTAGATTAATCTACTCAACTTTGCCCCCCACCCCCCCCCCCCTGCAATAGACGCCAAACCTCCATTGAGATATGATAATCAGGTCTAAAGGTACTACAGAGGAATTTCTAAATCTTCAAAAGTTGAGTTTATTTTTGATGACGGTATAGCTATGATGATATGATTGTATAATGGTATGATGGTTTGTGTATAAGAATTATGTGATTATGATGATAATGGTGATGGTGGTATGATGATGATGATTGTATGATGGTGTGATCGTATGATTGTAGGATGGGATAGTGGTATGATGGTATGATGGTGATGGTATGATGGTCTGATGGTTTATTGGTATGTTGGTATGAGTTGAGCAGAGGGTTGAGATTTGGTTCGAACTAAGTTTAGTTGAAGTTGAGTTAGGATTTTGTGAGCCTGCATGGGGTTAAGTGAGTTGTCTGGTTGAGAAATTATTTCAGATTCGATTTGAAGTTAGAATCAAGGTTGATTTGTATGTTGATTTGGGGTTGATTTGGTGATTGATTTGAGGGTTCGGTTGGCGGTTAATTAAAGATGGA
This sequence comes from Tipula vernalis, assembly GCA_958295665.1. Lineage (NCBI taxonomy): Eukaryota > Metazoa > Arthropoda > Insecta > Diptera > Tipulidae > Tipula > Tipula vernalis. The sequence goes on from OY282559.1 coordinate 379,697,143, forward strand.
TGGAAGTAGTAGATTGTTTTTCTTCATCTGCCCCTGTGAATACCGCACGGTTGGCAATCTCTCTTCACAATCACTAGCTATTTGAAAACAGCGCCGTTGTAGTGCCATATGTCACAGTTAATAAGATGTGTTTGCTGGATCCAATAAAATTTGTCAGTACATTTTCTCTAAATCATCATCGATTCCACCAATAGAATTACTGACAACGTTTGTTGTTCACATCTCTTCCTTCTCTAGTTACGGTGTTCACATCTCTTTCTTCTCTTGCAGCTTGCTTCGGAAAGCGCAAAAGTTTGAGGTTCATCTGGCGATTGAACAACAGTTTGATTCACTAAACTTGTGAAACTTTCCGATAAATTAGTGAGAAATTCGTTTTGCCTATATGTAAAATGCGAGACATAATTTTTTCCATATTTCCAGTCTCCTCTTTTTGATTTGGATCCATCATTCTTTCTTTTTATTTGCCTTTCACACCAAGATATTTTAACTCGTATTCAGCTAATTCAGAAGGTACGTAAAATTTCCCTAACTGGGCTTTACAAGTCACAAATTCTGTGAATGCCTTCTCCAAGAGCTTCAATTGATTTAAAATTTTGACCAGAGTATAGTTTTGTCCGTCTTGCCATCTGCAAATTTGACAAGTCTCGTCTACGATATAATTAAATCTGCTGAGCACACCAGCTGCATGACAAATGTCGGGCCTCGTTACTTGTGCTGCAAACATTAAGCTTCCAACCGCTTCCTGATATGGTATGTTTTTCATTTCACTGCTCTGCGATTCATCTTGTGGCGACATAACTTTTGTCAATTTTTAATTTAGATCCAAGGGTGTAGAGACCGGCTTACAGTCCTGCATGTTGAATCTTTTCATTATCTGATTCACATAGGCCTCTTGGTCTAACCAAAGCTTTCCTTGAGTTCTATCACATGTTATTCGTATGCTAGATAAGATCTGTTTAGCTTCACCCATATTCTTAACTTTAAGTAACTTCATCAGGCACGATTTCAAATGTATCTTTGAATCCTGATCGTTTGACAAAATGAGTATGTCATCGACATAAATTGCAACTACAAGCATCTTATTATTGGTGACTCTGTAATACGCAAGGGTCAGCATCTGATTTTTTTTAGTCCAGTGTGCTTGCTTGCTTTAGCCCTTATATTGACTTGTTTAATTTGCAGACTTTTTTGCTCGCCGTTGATATATACCCTTCCGGTTGCAACATGTAGATATCTTATTTAAACTCACCTTGTAGAAAAGCCGTCACCCACAAATTTCACTGCCAAAACCATTAGAAAATGTACCGAGCTATATATATCTCACAACTGGTGGGTACGTTTCCTCATAATCAATGTCCTTCTTCTGCGCGTATCCTTTTATTACTAATCGATTCGTCCTAACTTTTGGTGTTGAAAACCCAGTTGCAAACAATAGGTTTAGTTTGGGAAGGCAGGTCTATCAATTCCCAAGTTGTATTTTCAATTAAGGCATCATACCCCTGTTTCATTGCTAACTTCCACAATTTTGCATCCGAACTCGATAATGCTTCCTATACTGTCACAGGATCATTTGATTTAACAGATTTTGATAAATACGATACAAAATCATTAAAAACCTTCGGTTGTGGAATTCTGCATGACTTTCTTAATAGCTCCAACGATCTACTCATTTCAGTTTCTTGGACGTATTCATCGTAGTCAAAATCCAATACAACATCCTGATTCTCGCTAGCGTTATCCTCTTCGTCCCAATTAATGTTTTCTTGTTCGAACCAATCTAAGCTTAATTCTTGCATCGGAGACACACTCTTATACATCGCTTCAGCAGGCTTTGATTGCATTTCTGCGAATGGATCAAAATAGCCTAGAACACTATTATCTTCAGTCATATGAATTCGTTAGTCTTCCACAAATACAACATCTCGACTCTTCACGATTGTCTTCTTGACAGGATGATCCATGCGATAAGCTTTAGAGTCATCATAATATCCAAGCATCACGCATTCTTCCGATTTGGCATCTAATTTCTTGCGTTTCTCTTTCGGAATATGCATCATACACTTACTTCTAAAAATTTTTAGATGGTTAAGACACTGTTTTCGTCCACTCCATATTTCCTCTGGAATCTGATCTTTTACTGATCGTGATGGTGTACAATTTGTTAAATATGCTGCTGTTGAAATTACTTCCGACCAAAAACTTTTCGGTAAACCAGCCTCTATTAACATGCAACGAGCTTTCTCAACAAGGGTTCTATTCATCCTTTCCGCAATGCCATTTTGTTCCGGTGAATAGGGGGCAGTTGTTTGATTTTGTATTCCACATGTTCTCTAGAAACTAAGCAAATCATTGTTCACATACTCACAGTGCCATTGTCCGTTCGCAGAATTTTAATTTTCCGATTTGTCTGATTCTCAACAAAGCTTTTAAAATTCCTCAAAAGCTCTTTCACCTCAGATTTCGTTTTTATTATGTCAACAAACACTTTCCGAGACGAATACGCCAAGCGACTCAGTATCAATGGGTCCACATACGTCCGAATGAATGATACTCAAGACGTCGTTTGATTTAGTGACACTCTTTGGAAATGATTGCCTTGTTTGCTTTCCTTTCAAACAAACTTCACAAGTATTAATTTTACTGGTACAAAAATTCACTTCATTTACCATATGTTTAACTTTTTTTAAAGTTTCATAGTTGGCATGCCCCAACGGTTGGTGCCACAGAACAAACTCATCGTTACTCGCAGTTACTGCCATGGACATGACAGTTTTTGACTGTGTGTTTGATCGATAAATATCACCAACTCGTGTCCCCAATACATTTCCATGACTTGTAATCTTGCTCACCGACAATAGATTGGCACAAATATTTAGTACACATTTGGACAACTTGTCTAATCGGTGGTGCCGCAATATTTTTTAAATTGTTACAGCTTTTTACCATATGTGCTGATGCACCGGAGTCAAAATAACAATCACTCTCATTAACGTGACTCGATTTGTCCTGTTTACAATCCCGTTTTATATGACTGTATTTACTGCAATTGTAGCACTTCGGTCCTTTCTAATCACTATGCTTCTGGTTTTTCGAATTTTGATGATTTTGACCCCTCTGATGCTGCAAAGCATTTTGACCAAAAATCGCGGATGATTTGGTGGTTTCTTTCCTTACGTCCTGAAGGAGTTTGGTTTTAATAGAATCAGCTGTTATTTTGACACCACAGCTTCATATTCCCATTATCAGAGGGTTATACTGTTCGGGCAAGCCAGTCAACAACAAAATACCAACCCACACGTCACTCACTTGCATTCCAATTGACTCCAATTTATGCGCAGTCGTAAACCAACACGTCTGATTAAACCAGTATCCTCAAATGCCTTTTTCAAGTTGTCTCACGCCTCTTTTGAAGATTTGTCGCCTGCCCGTGCACATAATTTATCGGATCTCGTAGTAAAACGTATTCCTTTTTTCATTGTTTCCTTTACCTATCACGCAATCCCATAAATCCTCGTGCTCCAACTTAATGCTATATATAGCACATACAGGGTGCGTTCGTATACACAGTCATGTGTACAACACTACAACGCGACATAAGCATAAACGTTAATTCAATTTACAACACTATTTGACATAAATACAGATTTGAAGTGTAAAAGTTTTCCACTTCAGTTATTTCAACAATATTTTCTTATTTCTTGCTGACGTCATTACACGCAATTACACTCGATAAATTCATAAATTTATCAAGTGTAACTAACAAATAAGCTATAATTGTAATTATTTATTGCTGTAACAGCTTAAAATATGTATTTATGTTAAGTGCTCTACACATTAGCACTTTATGAAATTATTATTTTCTCGGTGTTCATAGAATAAAGGGAATTTAAAATTTATCGAGTTCTAGTGCAGTTCTCATGGAAAACACGACTTATATGACCCAATTTCTGTATATTGATAGTAAGGTTTTCCTGGCGCAGTTTTTTACTTATCACGCGCAATATTTAAAGTGTTCTTCTAACGTAGGTGAGGTTATTAGCAGATCATGGCAAATTATTTTATGCACCAATTTCCCCGAAGCTGGGAATGTTTAAACAATATTGTTTAATAAATTGTGCTCCGATTTAGACAACATATGTATCTCCGCCTCGTCAATTGTAATACTTTCAGCCTCATTAATGTTAGTTCTCTCGGAAACTGTAATTTGAATTCCGAATATGTTTCAAAAATCTTTACCTAAATATAAACTTTGGACAACCCTGAAGCAATATAAAATTAAACCACCTTCTCTTTCCCAGCAGCGGATCCGTTAGTAGTTTTTAATTTTGACGAAAGTAAACGATACATTATTAAGTTTTGGAATTACAATGGCTGTAATCAGGTTTTTTGATTCCTTTACGTCCATCTGGCGTTCAACAACTCCAGCAAGGTCCAGTTTTGTGCTCATAACTTTAGATTGATTCTTCCTGTCTTCGCACCTCATTATCCTGACGCAAGAGGTTATAACCTTTATAATAAGTGACAGCTTCTTAATTTGCAATTTCAATCACCCGGTGCCGAGTATGCTTATAATTATTATTATTATTATTGAAGGGCCATGCGGGCGATCAGCCACTTCGCACTGCGACCTAAAAGATCTATTGTGTTGGACCCTGCTTAATTATCCGTCCAGTCAATATTCAGGTTCTTAATGAACCTGGTAATATTGACTCCAGCTACGTGATACATAGTATCTGGGCTTATTGCTTTCCCTCTACCATGTTTACTACAGGATGTAGTTCCGCTAGAAAAACGGTAGCATTGGAGCCCATTGGAATTGAAAATCGCCTGTAGGTAACCCAGCTTTACTACAGGAAGGCTAAATAAAACTGTAGAGTGCCTGGTATCTAGAGTCCGCATATTTTGGACTGATTAACCTATCAGCCATTCATCCATCGGCATATGCTGTTCCACCTTAGATTAGGGTTTTTTGTCAAGGTTTTCTCCTTTAGCGCCGTACTTTAGCCTGTGCCAAATGGCCAAAAATGTCCCAAATGGCCTTAGTTATCAGTGGTTGCCACGAGGAGGCAGCGCGTACACTTGCGAATTGTGAACAGGTTACCGCTTACACAATTGTACTCATCACGCAGCTGCCTAAAATGACAAAACCAGAACAGCTCACGCGATTCGCACCCTACTGGAAGGTTACGGAGCTGGTAGAATAATGTACTCAACTTTGGTCCCCCCTCCAATAGGAGGGTTATGTTCATACTTTTTCATAAATCCCTTAACGACACGCTTCGCCTCACGAAATGTGAAATTGAAGGGAAATCTGATTGATCATGCAATTCGAGTTGTAATCCTGCACACATTTTTTTCTTATCACGCGTCCGTTGTAGGCATCTTTGAATCATGTTGAGTTTTGACCGAGGCCAAATAAACCCAATACCATTCTAGTGCTTAATAGCAAAAAACTCATAAATTTCATCAAATACTCCAAGGCGATTAGTGTTCCACTGATTATTCTTTCAATCAGATAAAAAATCGAGCTAAACAGGTCGAGCTACGGGATCCCTTAAAATTAATATTCCATCTACAAATCGTTAATATCGTTAATTTTTTGATGCAAATGGACTCCTTAACTTATTGATTTACACATCAACCTGAATCACTTTGAATTTTACGAAATTTCTTCTCGCTTAACTCTTAATAATACCAAACACAAATACACAAAAATTCACAGATTAAACGCCACTACATAAATTCACAATGCCACTATATAAATTTTGATTCAATAAAATTTCAAACTTTCTTGCCCCCTTTTTCTTTCCCTGCTTAACAACAGTCTGACAATGGAATTGAGTGAATCGGACAAATTCAAAAAATAATATCAGCCTGTATGCTGCTAGAAAGTACGAATTCTCTATCATTTTTAATTTAGTGTATTAATCCTTTACCCCGCACCATCAAATTTGTATTTAAGATTTTTTTTAATCCTCCCTACTACACCTACCACAAAGCAAAAATGAGACTGAAAATTTGTAGTGGCTCGCGGATTATACAAAAAGTAAAGCATCTCATTTATGCAGTTCTCGCTTTTAGGGACAACCAAATTCATAATTATAAACGTATTACGTTTTTTAGTTGGAACAGGATACGTTTTGCTGGACAATGTGTAAATAGTTTTGAAAATGGCGCAAAAGAGAGAACTTTGATAGATCTTCTTTTAAAATATACACCCCTTATATATCTATTCCAACAATTAATTTATTTGTTGTTTCAATTCATAATATGATCCAATTATTTTAGATCGTACTCGTGTATACACTATAAAAATCTAATCAAGCTGATATCATGTGTATAGGAAGAACCAAATTAATTTAATTTTCATTGTGGTTTACGTATGTCGTCTACTCAAATAATAATGTCTCTAGTGAATTTCCAGCTATCTTTCATAATTACATCATTTGGCTCTTATAAATTGAATTTGTTTTATCAACTAACAATCTTTGGGTATTATATTCTTGTATGTTTGTATATAAACAGAAGGGTTATCTTACCTGTAATTATATCTAAATTCCAACCCCTACATATAAACACAAACATAAAAACTACTTTACATATTTATTATTCGTTTTGCATATTAAAACATAAAATAAAAACATTTTCAAAATTTTCGCATTTTCCACCAGGTTAGGGCATACATAATAGCAGACAACAACAACAACAACAACAACAACATAAAACAGTAAAGGGGAAAAGAATAGTCTGCGACCTAAATATTAAATTAATTGCATTTGGTTGAGAAACCGAACCATCACCTTATTCACCACCACCGCTCTTCACCATCAAACCGCATCAACATAACAATAGGAAATGCGCAATTTTCATTTCCTTTTTTTTTTGGTATGGTTAAATTTAAAGAAGTCATCATCTAACTTAAATAGGAGATGTCCAATAACTTGTTTACTACCTAGTACAAGTTTACAACAATACTGTATACTACATACACGCACATTTCCTAATAGTCGGCGCAATACAGTTTTTTGCAATATTGTGCGTTATTTGTTGGCAATTTGAATTTATACGAATTATGTACAACGAAAGTGGGTTTGATGTATATAAGCAGCAATAACATTCAACTTAGCAAAAAAAAATAAAAAATCTGTATAACAGTAAAATTAATGTTGCTTAGACAGTCTGTCGGGAGACTATATTGAAATTTGAAAATGGAAAACGATGAAAAATAAATTTGGTTTTACATTAAAAAAATAAAAAAAATAATAATAAATTGGAAAGTTAGTTACAAGATTTTCTTTTTTTAATTTTTACTAATATTTTTGTATGTGTAACCGCTCGTGATCCAATTCATTACGGAATTGAATTATTTTGAAAATTTTTTTAATAGAATCTATAGAAGCACACATCCTGACTCATTGTCTGGTCTTATTTGTTGGTCTGATGCTAACTAAGCATAACAATTTTGCTTCGAACCCAATCGGTTTGAGGAAACATTATGGCTATCGTCTATAGGTTTTCGATATAACTTTAGATCGATTTGATGAGTTAAGGGAAGCATGTCAAAATGTTACACGTTCGACAAACATTTAGTCCGTTATCTGCTTATTTGATATAGGCCCCGTTTTCAAAAATAAAATGTCGCCATAAGCAACATTCTACGACGGAACGCTCGTTTTCCGCAAGGTAAGTAGTGCACGGAAAGATTGAACCCAACATACTGTAAGTGGCTGTAACTTGAACTCAATTGTTTACCTGCGATAGCTATTGACAAGTCCCATCAATGCAATCCATTTCCAGACATAACACTCTAGAGGCTGATTTAATACAAATTTTCTAATAATTTTTGGAAAATCGAATTTTCCGAGATTTCCCACGGGCAACTTGAACTGAATTTTTTACCTGCGATAGCTGTCGACAAATCACATCAATGCAATTCATCTCCAGACATACTCTAGAGGCTGATTTTATATAAATTTTCCAATAATTTTTGGAAAATCGAATTTTCCGAGATTTCCCATGCGCAACTTGACCATAATTTTTATCCTGCGATAGCTATCGACAAATCACATAAATGCAATTCATCTCCAGACATACTCTAGAGGCTGATTTTATATAAATTTTCTAATAATTTTTGGAAAATCGAATTTTCCGAGATTTACCACGGGAAACTTGAACCGAATTTTTTTCCTGCTATAGCTATTGACAAGTCGCATCAATGCAATCGATCTCCAGACATAACACTCTAGAGGCTTATTTATTTTCTGCTGTTATGTCAATGACATAATCTGCATTATCGACTTTTCACTTTCAGCTGGAAACTTTAGGCTAACTTTAACAGGGTGAACCCATCCCCTATTAAATGGTGTACCGAACTCTTTTATAGAGTTTTCACCAACACCATCGCACCAATTTCAATATTCTTGTTTTTTGCCATTCACTTTGTCCTCGCCTGTAAAGTAGCTAAATGTTCAGTATGAAATCTCGCCCAAAATTGCAGAACTATCTAATTGATCCATTGCAACATTTTTGCACGGTTAATATTCTCTTCCGCAATCGACATTTCAGGCAGAGCAACTGGCGCTCCACCGTATAAAAAATGGCCTGCGGTCAAAGGCTCCAAATCGTTGACAATGGAGTGATGGGTCGAAAATTGACAATCGTTGGAACCCGACGTATAACAGTATGCAGCTCATCGTCAGAAACTTCCATGCTGGCAATAATGATTTTCATAAGACGCTTCGTAATTTTCATCGAAGCCTCCCATAGTACACAAAAATTTGGTGCTTTTGGTGGAATATACGACCATTCGATGGACGCTTGGTTACATGAATTATAAATTGTGTCCCTATCGCTAATCAGCATCTGGTGAATCTCATTCAATTGGTTGGTCGCACCCTTAAAATTGGTTCCAGGCCGAATGAAGGCCTCTGTGGACAGGTCAACAACCGGCTCCAAATGAACCGCCTTGGTCGTGAAGCAAATAAAGAAAGTCACGTAGACCTTCTTGGGAACCTTGCATTTAATGTGATAGCGCACGTTCCAGGGCCGAGCAAAATCCATGCCACTAACACTAAAGGGCTGAACACTCTTCTAAAGGAGTCTATGCTCTGGCAAATTCCCCATGATTTGCGATAAGAATTTCGGTCGCATTCGACAATATCCAGTGCATTTGTTGGTAATATTTCGGGTTTTGGCGAGTCGGTTAATGGGGCTACACCTTGCCGGAATCGCGATGAGCGCGATGTGCGGTCCTGTGTGAAACGTCCTATTAAAATGAAAAAAAGAATGTTATGCTTGGAATTTTAAGGAAGTTTGGCCCCTTCTAGTTGTCCACCTACTCTGCATCCCGAATTCATCCAAAAACGGTGCCAAACATTTAAGACGACTATCATTATTTTTAACAGTCCGGCCAGCATTCAGATTTCTGTATATTCTTAATAAATGGAAGTTCAGCCTCTCCCTCTTCAGTAGTTCTTGGCGTCTCTACTTTTGAATACAACTCTGTCAGGTTTAAATTCATTAATAACTTCGTATTGCTTTGTCAATCGATTTTGGTGCCCCTGAAATTCTATGAAAAATATATGGAGCTTATGACATCCTCAACAATCTTCATTCGGCAGAACCAAAATTCTTGGAGACACGATGAGCAATGAATATAGTGTGATCAACGAATCGGTCCAATTAAAAAATCTTTTTCAAAAAATCAACTTCCAGCTCCAGCAAATACTTACTTCTGCTTTGAGACGAGGGACTAAATCGGTCATCATAGTGTTAGTTGGAGCAACTCTAGATTTGGCGCAGACCAACCTAGACGAGATCGCACCATCATGGTGCCCGCATCGCAAATACACACAAGCCCCGAACGCCTTCTCAATTGCATCTGAAAAAGCATGAATTTGAATGAATTTTTGTGTCTGTAAATTGTATCAAGAAATCCTTTAAATATGACAACCAGGATCTAAATTTTACCCATTTCTAAGTGACATCGTTGTGTAAAGGTTCGTCCAAATTAATTTTGGGCTTCCAAAGTTCCTGGTAGTAAATCTTGGCTAAAATTATTACGGGACACACAAATCTCAGCGGATCAAACAAGCTTGCTATTTCTGATAAGACCACTCGTTTAGTAACAGCTGCTGAAAAATCCTTAGGCTGTTAGGTAAAACGAAAAACAAACAACAAGTGTTTTAACTATATCTTGATCCTTGACGCTCAAATATTTCTCTCGGTGTAGCGATTCAATTAACGAATGGATGATATCATTATTGGTGATGATATCATTATCATATCACTATCCTGCTCATCGGCTGCTAAACGGTGTAAAGTCTTTACAGCAAGATACAAATCACACTCAGTTCCGTATATCACGATGCAGAGACGCAGAGTTTTGATTGTTGCGCCATAAAATCATCTGGTAGTTGCTATCAGGCAAATTGATCGCTACCCGACGATATATTTTTTGAATGTCTCCGGTAATGACAAACTCAAATAATCTGAACTTCAATAAAATAATAAACAAATCGTCTTGCAGTTTCAATCACTTGATTTCATTGAACCACCAATGATCTATCCCGGCTTGCTCTCCTGGAAAATCGGTAAATTTTCGCCCTATCGAATTTGGTCTGGGAACAGAAGGTGCCAAAATATGCTAGCCCTCAACAACAAGTCAATCTTTTGAGGACTAAAAAAATTAGGATCAGCCAAAAACTCAACATCGGATGGAACGTGTATGGTCCTAGATGCTATTAGAAATCCTGGCAGCAATTTTGAATTTTATTGATTTGTCAAAATGAGCCGTTAACGTAATAAAGCATGATGTCTTTGATGTTGTAATCGTATTGCCTATCCCACCAACATAAATTAAGAACATTCACCGTTTCACATTCAACGTTTGGACGAATCGTTCGGATATGAAATTTTTAGTGGCACCACTATCTAATAGAGCAGGTCCAGAAACAATCAATCCATTAGCATCAAATACATTGACTATAGCTGTAGCGAAGACCGCTGGCTCGTCAACAACAAATGATTCTGAAATTAGAGGTGCCTTGTGAGCAACTCCAGAAGTCGATGGCAGTTGAACAACAGGATAATCAAAATGAATCAGTGTGTGATGTTCCTTATGTCATTAACCAAACTTCGAAAAGTTTCTATGGAATGTATGGAAATAGTCAAGCAATCTAAAAATGCGTTAGCACAACAATTTCAGGTCCCGAAACCTATCTTTAGAGGTATCAAACACCGAAATCGAAGCACAATTGCAGATTTTGGAATTTTTGAGCTCAGAATTTGATGACTTCTAGTAAGGTGATTTTAAAAAAAAATCGAATTTTCTATGAAATGTATGGAAATAATCAAGCATTCTTTAAACGCGTTGGCACAACAATTTCAGGTCCCGAAACCTATCTTTAGAGGTATCAAACACCGAAATCGGAGCACAATTGCAGATTTTAGAATTATTGAGCTCAGAATTTGATGACTTATAGTAAGGCATTTTCAAAAAAATCGAATTTTCTATAAAATGTATGTAAATAATCAAGCAAATTAAAAATGTGTTGGCACAAGAACTTCAGGTCCAGAAACCTATCTTTAGAGGTATCAAATACCGAAATCGGAGCACAATTGCAGATTTTAGAGTTTTTGAGCTCAGAATTTGATGACCTAGAATTTTTGAGCTCAGAATTTGTTGACTTATAGTAACGCGATTTTCCAAAAGATAGAATTTTCTTTGAAATGTATGGAAATAATCAAGCAATCTATAAACGCGTTGGGACAACAATTTTAGGTCCCGAAACCTATCTTTAGAGGTATCAAAAACCGAAATCGGAGCACAATTGCAGATTTTGGAATTTTTGAGCTCAGAATTTGATGACTTATGGTAAGGTGATTTCCAAAAATCGAATTTTCTTTGAAATGTATGGAAATAATCAAGCAAACAGAAACGGAAATTGTGTTTTGTTTTAAGGCAGACGACACATAATTGCATTCGTTTAATATCGTGATATCGCTACATGTGCCCTAAGTTCAGAAATTGTAGACATAGTGCAAATTGTGGTCGTTTGAGGCACATTTGGCGCACAAATTCGAATTCAGTGACGTTAAAGCGATATGGTTAGATTTAACTGGATGAGCAATTACCGATACAGACGGCTTTGGCTTGTTACATTGTTTTTTGTTATACTCTAATATCTCTAGAGTAGTGGCACATTTGTCTAACAATGTACAAAATCCGTCCCATGTTGGTATTTCCTTGTTACTCGATTGTTCCCATTTCTCCATATTGTTAACATATGTGTATAACTTCTTCTAAATCAAACATTTCGACCATTTCACTACCACTTTCCGAGGATTATTTACTCACGTCATACATCTGTATAATTTCATTAATGTGAGACTATAAAATCAACGTATTGTTCTCATATCGAGTACATAGAGCCTTCATGCACTTCTCATGGCGATGATGCTGGTGTATAGTCATGGCCATGATGATGATCAAGTCACTCTTATTGAACCAATTTCCAGATATGATGGAAGGTGCGGAGTACATGTTCAATCGATTTAAGAAAGTTTGGACCATTCTACCAAACATCGAGGTCTTCCAATTTAGACGAATGGACGATGTGTGGTCAGCTGGGTTCTCTTTAGAATTAACGAGTTTCTAATGCCATTGTGGCAGAATTGTATATATATTTTCAATGTTCGGTTGCTTACAAATGTTTTCCATTTTTGGGGGATGTTGTCTGTCACTGCAAAACGACAATTAAATCGGTTCGTGCAAAAATGTTAGCTTCCGCTATACACTTAGCTTCTATAACAGTTTTCAATAATTTGGTCCCGAGTAATGTTCCACACAATTCTAACCGCGGCACAGAAGATTGCTTGATGGGAGCAATATTTGTTTTAGCTGCAATTAAGCACGTCTCGTAAGTTCCAGTATTTCCTTTCGACCAGAAGTATACAGCGACAGTTTAAGCTTTCTCGGAGGAGTCACCCAAACCCATGAAGTTCTATATTCTGCTTATGAAGTGTGACTAGCCATGGTATTCTGATAGTGGACAGATGATTAGGTGCACTTCTGAAATTCGTCCAGTGTAACATAAGCAATCCTCAACAGGATCCCATTGTAAACTCAAAACCTACATTATTGCATGCTATAATTCATCAGCTTCTGACATTACATCGTCTACGTAGAAATCACTTTCCACTATTGCCGCTGCTTGAGGGTATTGTTCTCTATGAGTATTGGCTAAGTGCTTTAGGCATTGGATAGCTTGAGACGGTGACGATGTGACGATGATAAACCATATGTTACGGTTTGTAATTTGGAATATTTGATTGGTTCTTTCTGTGATCTGCGCCATACTATCCTTTGATAGTCTTGATCGCTTCGGTTCCCATAAGAATTGGTCGGTACATCTTCTCTATGCCTGACGCAAGGGTAATTGTATGCTTCCGGAATTTGATCACGTTCGAAAATAGCCTGTTTTGCAGAGTCGCTCTTTCTAAAATGTTTCATTTAGTACCACTCCTGATGTTGTCTTGGCTAAACCGTCAAATAAAACCCTTAGCTTGATTTTCCCGTGTGCCTTCTTCACTACAGCGTGATGCGAAAGATACTACAAACTGTTGTGATGCTTTGGTATTTCAATGTCCAATAATATTTTTATGTGCTTTTGTTGAAGTTGGTTTCAAACTTTCGCTCCCTGGCCTTTAATCGAGATATTGCAGAAGACAGTGAATTTCCAAACGGCTCGGTTTCTGGCAGCAGAATTTCAAAAAAGTCACCTGCTCCCAATATTATGTCGATTTGAGACGATTTGCAGAATTCTGGATCAGCTAACGGAAGGTTTCTGATACGTTTATAGCTAATGCTTGATATTATAGAGTTTTGAGGTTTCGGAAGTCTAGATGTAATTTGTAGCTGTACACTGTATCAGGTATATCCAGGTCCTGCTTGTGCGATACCAGTAATAATTATTCTGGCATGTTTTCTTGGTATTAGGAGTTTCTGAGCTAAGGTCTCTTTTATTAAGCAGATCTGAGACCCGGAGTCAAGCAAGGCTCGACATAGGTAAGAAAATCCAAGCTTGTTTTGTACTAAAATGATTGCTGTGGGCAATAGTGATGTTTGATTGTTGTCCAAGTGTCTGGACGAATTGATTGACTATAATAAACCTTGGTTGGCTATGCTTGCTTGAAGTGGATTGGACTCGAGGGCAGTATCGATTAACCTTTAATTCGGTGAAATGCTGTTTGGCTTGTGGGGCTTCGTGGTTGATTGCCTTGGTTGGTTGGTAGTTGTGTATAGCATGATGAAATTGTATTATTACAATTTTTACAATATGACGCTAGTTGATGGTGCTCATTGTTTTGATTTTACGTAAACGCATTGAGGTGCACGAGTGTATGGTGCTTTAGCGAACATTTATGGCATCGTCGCATTCAGACAATTGAAGCATAGTCACTTCTCGGCTATAAATTCTCGTCTAGGCTGTATATCCTTGGCTTGGAATAACGAACATTTAAATAGTTTATGGTTATAACCGCACTAGCTGCACTTTAATTGAACATCCATAGATACAGTAAGAGTTCGTAATCTAGTTGAGGTTCGGTTCGTTTCATTGGTTTGGTGAGAAATACCAGGAAATCCTCCTCGCTTGGAAACTCATTTCCGATGCTTTGTTCTGCAACAACAGGAAAATAACTAATGAATCACACTTTTGTGTCGAATTGTTTGAAGCGGTTAGTCCCCGTAGAATCTCATAGGATGTATCATTCAGTGGTCTCAGCTGATCCACAGAACCCTTGGTATAAGCATCGGGAAGTATGAATTTGCGATGTTGCGTTGCCCAATGGGTGTGCAAGTAACGTACAGTTAGCAAGAGAACTTTTTATCATCTCAAAAGCCTTTTGGCACTCTGAAGGCCAAGAAAATAAAGCTTTTTCCCCTTTTTAGGAGCTATGTGAAGAGGGGACATGTTGACGATGAGGATTGTTTGCAAAGACCCCAATTTTGCATATGCTGAAAAGCATCTTTAGCTAATGCAAACTTCTCGGGATCAAGCCGACATGGTTTGCATAATGGAAGTTGCCCTTCTGTCACAATTCTGTGAACTACATTGTGCTTCACCGGCAAATCGCAAATAGCTCAGAAAATTCCTTTAGTAATGTACCAGATAAACCTTCGATATTAAAAATCCGAGGCGATGGCGAGCTAATGGAATAGACTGTCCCTTTAGTAGTAATGGTTGTTGTGGGTACGACCAACCGTTTATTCTTCAAATCGACCGTTAAGCCAAATTTTACCAAGAAATCAGCTCCTATGATAAGTTTGTTGACTTCCGCCACAATAAACGGGTATCGAAATTCTCGACGAAGTCTCAAATTTAATGGTAGAAGTCTTGATCGGTATATTTTAATTGATGAACCGTTGGCAGCCGTTAACTGAAGGTAATGGTCTTAAATATTATTTGAGAATGATGGCGCCTGTGTCTATCAGAATAGTTAATCTTGTATTTTTATATGTAATAAGTAAACGGCGAATTGCGGAAACTCCAGCATCCGCTCCAGCACATGGGATGATCAACAAACCGAGATCTAGAACTCGATCTAGAAAAATTCCGATCGCGAGATCTAGATCTTACTACTAATATTATCTCATAAATTTATTAACGCACTTGAGACTATGAAAATTTGTAAAGCCAGATTCGACGAAAGTATCTTCCGCTGGTCTTAAATTGGTAAGCTCCAAATAGCATATTGTGAATCCTCCAGAGAGACCCATTAGCTGTCTTTCGCCCAAAGCTTCTGAAGATTACGAGTTTAACTCTCCAAAGAAGAAAAGTTATTTGAGAAACATTTTACAGGCGATCTTAGGATGTTTGCGCGAATGTATAAGGACTTTATGGCAGAATGCATAAAACTCAATCACAGAGATCCATAAGCAAAGCAGACGAAAATTCTACCGGTTACCATCTACCTCATCACGGTATCATTAAAAGTTTGAGCAGTACAAGCAAATTAAGAGTGTTGTTTGATGGTTTCACAAAAACTAGAAGAGGGAAATTCGTGAACGATTGTGTTCCAGTTGGGCCGACAATTCAATCAACTTTGTTTGAAATTTTACAACGAACCAGAAAATTTAAAGTAGCGTTCACATCAGATGATGGAAGCAAATTTCAACAAGTTTTAATTACCAAAGTAAATGCTAAATATCAGAGAGCTAAATATATGTATGTATTTCTTTCTTTTGTTAGCCCATTTCAAACCATCAGTTCTACCGAGAGGCGTTGATGCATAATTGTTTGTATGGTGACGTCATGTCGAATAAGAAATAGGATTCAAGTTAAATTTAATATAAATATGGATGGCGTTATCATTCAGATTAGATTATTTGCGTTAGTTAAAGCCTGTTCTACATCTATTTTGTAAGTTCCGAGACACACAGTTCCAGAACATCAAAATATAACATATTCACAGCCAACATCCACTGTGAAGATGGCTAAACACTATCTGGAAATGTACAACTGGAAATTAACCTACCATGGTGATGAAAAAAGATGAATTACCGATAGAAAGATTCCTTTACCGAGTTCAACGTATAGCAAGCGCTAATGGAATAGCCAACGACCGATTGGTGGCTAATTTCAGCGTGTTATTGAGAGACAGAGCGCTCAACTGGTATTGGGAGTACCAAAAAACTTACGGATTACAGAATTAAGAAACATTGAGCGCGGCGATGGTCGAACGATTCAAGACGACGAGAACAGATCATGATGTCAGACAATCAATGGAACGAAGAAAGCAAAGATTTAAGCAATCATTCCAGGATTTTTATCACAGCCTAAGAAGTCAAGCCCTTTGGCTACTAACACCAATATCAGATGGTGAGCTTATAAGCCTATTATGCCGAAACGTGCGTGGAGGATTGCAAGCAAAATTTGTCGGACATCGATTTGTGGATATAGGAGAAATTATAAATAAATGTGTAATGGTTGAGGACACTTGAAACCGATTATTGAAGACCACGACAAGTTAATGAGTTGGAAGTGATCGGTGATAATGAGTGTGATGGTGCCTTTACCTATATTAATGTTGAGCAAACTCGACAATTTGATTCTGTGTGTGAGGATTCTAATGCCAAAAATACTACCTGCGACTTCAAGCAAAGCAAATCAAACTTTCCAAAAATATTTTCACCTAACGCATGCTGGAATGTTTTGGAATTGGTCACTACTTTTTGCTTTGGTTGTGGAGCTCAACAAGTGCTAAAGTCACAGTGCAACTACTGCAAAAATCTCCAAAAGGGAAACGCAAGTAGGGATGTAAGGAAGTCTGGGAATCTGATCTCCCGAGGAGCAACGAACTTACAACCTAGACTAATATACGAAGAAGCAGCGTCCAATACCGACCCGGATTTGTACAACACAATTCTAAAGAGAAACCCCAAAAACAGCGACCAATAGTATAAACGTTTCATCAGCACAAGCACCAACAAACAAATTGTCCCGCATTGGATTCTCTTTGAGATATTTCAAACTGCGAAAATTTATAAGGAAAATGGTGTGTGAATTCGCCACTACTACTACAAACGACTCAAGACCATACGCAGATGTTCTGGTTAACGGTGTTCCATATCGGGGACTACTCGATAGTGGAGCAAATGTGACAGGATTAGGACGCAATGCCGAAGAATTTGTGAAAGAGTACAATTTGACCATCATTGGTCTTCCTTCAACCTTTTGGACTGCGGCCAGATACAACGGGTATTAGGACATATTATCGTAAAAGTATCATTCGGAGGTAAGACAAAATCAATGCGGATTCACATTGCACCGGGGTTGAGTCAACTGGGAATAGATTTTTGGGATGTTTTCGGTTTAGTTCCCATGATGGTTAATGAAGTTCAAAATTCAACTCCAGCAATAGCAGATGAGGGAAACAAGCATGTCTTGAATATTCGTCAACAGACCATCCTCAACAGCGTCATAAACCAGTTTCCAGTGAGCATCATTAACAAAGCCAATGGAAAGGTTCAGCTTTGCCTGGACGCACGAAAAGTAAACGCGGTGACGGTGACTGATGCCTATCCTTTGCCTTTGATCGCCGACTGGATCAAACCCGATTCATAAGTTCTATTGACTTAAAAGATGCCATCTGGCAAATACCACTAGATCCAGAGTCGAAGGATAAGACAGCTTTCATCGTCTCTGGACGTCCATTCTACCAGTTTGTCGTCATGCCATTTGGGCTGTGTAATGCAGCTCAAACTTCTGCATAAGGTTATTCCTCACTGGTTGCTTGACAGGGTATTCGTCTACCTTGACGATCTTCTCGTCGTTTCGGCGACGTTCGAATCATATGTTGTTACTCTCTGAAGTAGCGAGATTGTTGTGCGAAGCAAAACTTACAATAAATGTAGAAAAAACTAGATTTATGCTCAAGAAGACTAGGTACCTGGGTTATGTGATAGGTAATAGATGCCTTAGAATGGGCCCGTCCAAAGTGCAGGCAGTAGCCGAATACGCCACACCACATACAACTAAACAAATACGGCAATTCCTGGGATTGACCGGGTGGTATAGACGGTTTATCCCCAATTGTTCTACTTTGGCAGCATCCATTACTGATCTATTAAAGAAAGGGATTAAACCTAAATGGAACCAGCAAGCGCAAGACTCGTTCGAGCAGTTAAATCAGTCTTTAATATCAGCTCCGGTTTTAATAAATCTAAATTTCAACAATCATTTTTATATTCAGTGTGACGCTAGCACAACTGGGGTCGGCAGTGTGTTATTCCAGAGGGACGAGGAAGGAGAGCACCCGATTGCTTACATGTCCACAAAATTAAATAAGGCGCAACGAAATTATACTGTAACAGAATTAGAGTGTCTAGCTGCGTTGATGAGCTTAAAAAAAATTAGGTCGTATATCGAAGGCTATTCATTCACCATTATTACAGATCACTCCAGTTTAAAATGGCTAATGGATTAAAAGGATCTAAGTGGATGCTTGGACAGATGGGCATTAAAACTCCAGCCACACATCTTCACCATCGAATACCGAAAAAGAACGCAATACGTCGTTCCTGATAGTCTGTCAAGAGTCCATGTCGAAGAATGTACAATGGATAAAGACGCGCCGTTGTGTATAGATCTAAAATCACCCGCGTTTTAGGATCCAGAGTGCAAGGGAAAGATATAAACTATCCTTAATAATCCAAAAGTAACGACTGACTATAAAGGAGACAACGGAAAACTATTCATAAAAACCAACAGTAATGCTCTCGAAGGAACGGACGTCTCATTGAGGAAGTTGGTGATACCAGCAGGACTGACCGGCACTCTTATTCAACAAGCACATAATCCACCATCTTCCGCCCAACAAGGAGTTGCAAAAACCCTTTAGATTTTTAAGCGGCAATTTTATTGGACTTCCATGGCTAATCGGATTAATGATTTTGTTCAGAAGTGTAAAGTGTGTACAACGCCCAAACAAGTTAATTTTTCAATTCGTCCGAAAATTGGAAAATATATCGAATCAATTAGGCCATTTCAAAGACTATTTATTGATTTCCTTGGACCCTACCCACGTACGGTGGTTATACTCATATAATGATAATCATGGATCAATTTACATGTTTTCCAATACTAGAGTCTTTACGTTCCGCCTCAGCTACGAAAATGTGCCAGTACTTAGAAGGAAAAATTTTTCAGTTGTTTGGCGTACCTGAAGTATTATTTTCAGGTGTTTGTCCGCAGTTTAAAGCTGTAATATTAGCCAACCTGCTACAAAAATATGGCGACGAGCACGAGTATACAGCTATTTATGCTCCCCAATCTAACGAATCGATCGTAAATCGATCGATACTGGCAGCTGTAAGATTATGTATTAAAGATATAGAAGTTGGGATTACCATTTGGATGGGATTGCTGGTGCCTTAAGGAATATTGCCTTTACAGGTTTCTCACCGCATTACCTGGTATTTGGACAACACAAGCTTGCACAAGGTTCAATGTACGACTTACTTCGGAAACTAAATTCACTCGAAGATAGGAATGTAGAAATTTCATCACCAGCTGATCGTTTAAGCATAGCCCAGGATATCGTTATGAGGAAATTAAAAGAAGCTTATGAACGTAGCGCTTCAAACTATAATCTGCGGAGTAGAACACGAACGTTTAATCCAGGCGATATCGTGTACGTACGCAACTTTGCCCAAAGCAATGCGCAAAAGGACTTTAGTGGCAAACTTGTACCAAAATTGATTAAAGCTGTGATTTTCAGACGACAAGAGACGATAGTATATGAGGTTAAAGACAAGAATGACAAACTCCTCGGTATGTGTCACAATAAGGATATAAAATAAACGATTTACGCCATTCGGATCAAGAAGTTTGCGTAATCAGGTAGTAGTAATTTTTTGTTTCTAATGGTACTAAATTGCATGCCTGGCGTGTAGAGACCTTCTCATAGCTGTGGGGCTGCCCCACGATTTTAACATTTGAGATGTTCCTGTTGGGCTATGACAGTACACATATGGTTAAATTTTCATGTTCCTTATTTTGTATATGTAGTTAATGAGGTCTTATAATGCAGAATTCGGATTCATAAATGTTACATTTTTCATTTTTGCCATAAATGACACCGCGAGTGAACGTAATAATTATTGATGTAATTGAATAATTTACTTGTAATATGATAGATGGTGATGAAGATCATGTCGTTTTGTTATTGTTTCTTTTCCCTCTCACAACAAGAAGAAAATAAAATAAAATTGCAAATAAAACTTCAAAATACAATCGGTCATTTCATTTTCAAACAAGCAGTAGATTGTGATATATAGTGAACCAGCTAATTATGTCATCACTACCGAATTCATAAATAAAACGTGCGGCAAGTCTCCAATGTGTAGAACCACAAGGAAAAATTCTTTAACGGAATGAAAATTACCCATCTGAGTAATTGTGTCTCCGTCGCACGGTCGCACCTTAGTTGGCTAAGTCGCTCCGTTACACATCTCTCTCTCTCTCTCTCTCTCTCTCTCTCTCTCTCTCTCTCTCTCTCTCTCTCTCTCTCTCCCCCTCTCTCTCTCTCTCTCTCTCTCTCTCTCTCTCTCTCTCTCTCTCTCTCTCTCTCTCTCTCTCTCTCTCTCTCCCTCTCTCTCTCTCTCTCTCTCTCTCTCTCTCTCTCTCTCTCTCTCTCTCTCTCTGTCTCTCTCTCAAAGAGAGCGAACAGCCAAATACAGCCTGACGTGATTTTATTTACCGAAAGACCAAAATTGGATTCATCTCCAAGAATAACCCATCTGTTTTAGGATTTTTTATCTATATGCTTAATCCAGTTTTACAGTTTCTCAAATCTGCGACCAATTTTTCGGATACAATGACACATACAAATGAAAGCTCGAGTTTACGTTTTTCGTGAAAGATCAAGAATGAAACAGGTGTTTTTTTTATCAAATGAGGCAAAAAAGGACAATTTCATGAATGTACTCCACGTTTTGTAAAATAAAATTCTAACGGTTTTTTACAATACAGTCATATTACAGATTGGAATATTTTCGTACTAAAATGAAATTGCCGAATTTAATGATCAGAATTTCTCTGATCACATCAGAATTTATCTTTGCACGAAGTATTGGATAAATAATGGGATGAGTGCCCCGCTTAATTCAGGACTACCTAGGTATAATAAACGAGAATACTATACCCAAAATATTATTTGAATGCCTTGACGACAAGAAATTTCATTGTGCACAAACAACAAATCCTTTATCGTTGTGAAATAGATTTTTATTTTTTTTATTTTTTGTAGCCCCAACCACTAAATCCAAATTCTGTTTGTTTACTGTTACCAGTGAGTCACGATATGCGAGTATAAATTTATCATGGCAAAAATATTTTTTTTTTATAAAATACCAGAAGCTAATCATGAGAGTGAAGATAAATGATAAAGTTTTTTTTTTTTTTTGAATACAACGATGCTAAAAATAACAAAGCTCTTTACTGAAAGCTCTTTTTGTTGGTTGTGTATGCTCTATCGTAAAAATATGCTTGTAATTTTGTCGATAAAATAAAATAAATTGAGAAGTTTTGTTTTATTTAAACGACGGAAATAATATTCGATTGAATATCGCCGATTATACCTATGATGAGTCCTAATGAATCATTTCAAATCGCATGTTGTCTAAATAGCAAAGCAACATAAAGTATATCATTGAACAGATTAAAGACGATACTTTGTGACAGTAATAAAATATATTTTGCGGGACGTAATTCTATGTCAGTCGGATGACATGGCGGTGAGGTTGATTTCGATTATTTTTCCATTGATTTGGGTAATCAACATTTAGGCAATTTTGAAAATCACTTTCCATGAAAATTAATATCAAAAATGATTTTTGATAAGCTTCTGGAAAACGCTTAGAGATAAATTAAAACTGAATAGTACAAGTGAAATAATATTCTGATGACAAAACTAAAGTGTTCTGTTGATCAAAGGTCCAAGAAGACCGGCATAAGCACAAACTGGTTCTTATAGCCACACCACAATTTGACGAGACGTCTATTCCAAATGAGATTCATCAGGTCCTTTAAAAGCGGTACCCATAGAAACGTTTACTAAACAGGTACAGAGGAAGATGAAGTACTGTTTCTTCCTTCTTCGTTCTCATAATTGTGACAGTATAGTTATGTGAGAAGAATCCAAATCTATTTGTCGTTCAGAAAACCTACAAGTTTCTTCCGGAATAAGTAGTTTGCATGGCGCAACAGGAATTTCAATATGCTTTCTGCTTTTTGTGATATGCCCCTTGGTACTGTTATTTACTTGTGACAATAATCTTAAAAACCTAAAACAATACAAGTGATTCTAAGTTAACTATTACCAAGTCAACAATCTCATTACCTGCCTATAGTTACCTATAACGTTGGCTATGAGTTTGTGCAAAGTTTGCAATGATAAAGTCATTAGGAATAATAAAAGTTATAACATAAGGTGCTTCCAATGGAACAGTTTTTTCCACATCAACTGCGGTCAAATTTAGCAAGTTATTTTGGCTGAGTACTTGGATTGTACTAATGCTGAGTCACCGTCTGTACAAACTAAGGTGGGAGCTAACACAATTCTTCTAGCTATGAAAGCAGACATAGATGCGTTAAATTACAAACATAATGAGTTTGTTCAGCAGCAAGCAAGTTTTTCGAACTCGTTGTCTTCAATCGGCAAGAAAATAGTTAGTCTTATTGAATTGGAAAAAAAGTAACTACTAACGAACAAAATATCAAGCTTCTACAGTCCCAAGTGTCGAATTGAAACTTAGTGAATGACGTGATTATAAGATATTCCTTGACCATTTGTCAGATGTGGTTAATACATCTAATATAGGTACCAAGTTTATTCTACTTGGAGGTTTTAATCTACCATCAATAGAGTGGAATACAAATAATCGCATACCTAATAGATACTCTTGAACTAACTCTGTTGGCACAATTCAACCATGTGAAAAATGTTCGGAATCGAATTTTGGTTCTAGTTCTTTCAAATATTGATACGCATGATTTGAATATCAGAATATATGATGACTTGTTAATTAGAGTTGATAATTATTATCCTCCAATCATAGTCTCGGTTAATATATCTGTTTTACGAAAGCGACCTCCCACATCTTTCTAGCGAACTAAATTCTTAATTTTTAGGAGGTATTGATTGGAATTCATTATTTCAGAACTTGGTTCCAGATGATGCTGTTGCATTATTTTACAGTACAATTTTCTCCTTGATCGGTCGTTCTGACCATGTTACTAGTAAACCAGACCGCTACCCGAAATGGTACTCAAGCAATCTAATGCGCTTGATAAAAACCAAAGATAAATATCGAAAACGCTTTCAAGCTTGCATTTGATATTTTCAAAATACAGGACTAAAGTGAAAACTGAAATAATAAATTGTAGAAACTTGTATATATCCCTTGTTGAAACAAACATAAAGAATAATCCGAAAGCTTTTTGGAATTATCATAGATCACTTAGTACTAAATCTGAGTATCCCAGTTCAATGTTTCTTAAATCTAGAACATCGAATGTTCAATCATAGATAAGCAAGCTTTTTGCGGATCATTTCAGTTCACTATATATACCAGTGGCTAATGTTTCCAGCACTTATTCATATTGTAATGCAGTTGGTAAGGCGTCTATGATTTCTGAAGATGAGGTTTTCACCGTATTGCATACATTTTACATTAATAAAAGTGCGGGCCCTGACCAATTACCTAATTTGTTTCTAAAAAATCTCAAAGCTGTTCTTATGGTCTCGATCACGTTCTTGTTTAATTTGTCGATTAACATGTTTTGCTTACCGTCTAAATTTAAAGAATCGTTTGTCTTGCCAATACACAAAAGTGGGGATTAATCATAGACAATTACAGGCCAATTTCCATTCTAAACTCCCTAGCAAAATTATTTGAGAAACTAGTTTACAATATGACTTTTTATCGCGTCAAAAATCAAATTTCGAAGCGTTCAACCTTAACCAATTTATCAGAATTTGTGGATACTGCTGCTAGCACTTTGGACAAAGGTGGGCAACTCGACTGCATATACACCGATTTTTCCAAAGCTTTTGACAAAGTTTCGCACTCTATTTTGTTGTGCAAACTTGAATCATATAACGTACCACTAATTTTGCTTAAATGGTTTCGTTCATACCTGAGAAATAGAACTCAATTTGTAAAATTTAATGGCATCCTATCTAATGGTATTTAACATATTTCCGGAGTTCCCCAGGGGTCTATTTTGGGTCCTTTGTTATTTATTCTTTATACTAGTTCTAGTACGGTCATCTGTAGCCGGCTAGAGCTCATCGGATTGGGGTGGGGTTTCCCAAAACATGATTCAATCTTGTTAGACCGTTTAGTAAGAAGTATCTAGAAACATTTCGTCCCTTTCTCGTGGTCACGTTGTCGATCAACTCCTGATGATATACTTACCTGCATTGCGTCTCCCCCACCCGAATATTAATTTATCTCATTATAGGAAAAAAAAATTTAATAAAAAAATTGTGGTTACAAGTCGCCTGGATGATACTTGTCCTAATTGCATCTCCTCAAATATTATATAATTTATTGTCTAATTTACAGTCAAAACGAAATATTTCAAGCGGGTAATCCTGATAATGAAGATGTCGAGGCATGTATATTTAAATTTGTTAATATTTATAACCGTTTGAAAATAGTCTCTGGTTTAGTAGAATATCCAGACACTATTAATAAAATTCTTGCTGTCGTTAATCAACCTATAGGATTAGCCTTAAAATTCCAAACAAAGGAACTACAACAGGATCAATTATAAGCTGACATCATTGCTATAGTGATCGAACCTATTCCAGATTTATATCTTACTAACGCTCTATTAAGCCAAGCACATATACATGTTGATGATGCTCGTACCACATCTACTCCATCATACGGTAAATCCTCTGTTGACAATAGTAAAATCTCTAATTCAAATAACCAATCTGAGATTAACGATGTAATCGCTAATAATCCTGCTACATCTGTGATCTCAATTAGTCCACCGGTACAACCATCTGGGGCTTCTGAAATTCATTCTGCTCCTGTATCGCAGAATAATGAGCACCCTATTCGAAATATACCGATCATACCACCTATACTAATTTCTACACAACTCATATCCCTTCAATTTATACCCCCATCTAATTTTGTGTCGTTGAATCCCTACTTGCCATTCTATTAAACTGTTCCCCCTCCAATAGCAATGCCTTCAATGGCTAACGTATCAAACCTTCCACCACACACGATTTCACCTTTAGCTCAGATGGAAACATTAAAACCTAACAATATTGCTCCTAAATCGTGTAGCTCGGCTTTCACGGCCCCTATTCACAAATGGAAGCTAAAATTTGATGGTTCCCCTTCGGGGATGTCTATTGAATAGTTTCTATTTAGAGTAGAACATCTGGCTAATTCAAATAGAATTGCTCTAGAAGAATTAATGGCTAATATTATTAATTGCTTGTTAGATGGTCCTGCAAAAGAACACTACTGGTTAATTCTGGAACGAATCTCGAGTCTTAGTTGGGCTGAATTTCGTAATCAAATACTTCATAGATTCCAAGAAAGGTGAACTGACCTGGATATCAAACAAGTTCTTGAAAATAGGAAACAGAAAATGAAGGAACCGTTCATAGATTTTTATTACGAGTTTATCAATCTTGCAATGCCTCTAAAGACACCCTTATCCGATTCTGAATTAATCGAACTTATCCAAAAAAATATGCGAAGTGGATTTAGAGTACATTTTGCAGGCCGAACGTTCCTTACCTTATCCAGCTTAGTAAATACTTGTATCGCTACAGACGAGGTTTGGAGTAGAATGAATTACCAGCCTGTTCAAAACATGAATTCATCAATGAGATTTCCTCAAATTTTCCTAGTACTTCTACGCTATTAAACCCCTATTTTTCGATAATATCGATACCAATGACGCTCGAGCCATTAAACAACGTTTCTATGCGGTGTCCACAGCTGTTGAGAAAGAAATGTAGAAAGAGATCGATCGCGTGTTGGATTTAGATGTCATTGAGCAAAGTCACAGCGCTTGGACTTCTCCAATGACGATAGTGCGAAAACCGGGTAAGATACGATTATGTATAGATGCTAGGCGGCCCGTGGCGTACTGCAGCTATCGGGGGGGTCACAGGTGGTGGATAGTGGACGGCCTATCGATAAGTAGGCTAGCAATGAATTAAATAAGCCGCCCCCAACCGCAGTCCAGCTGGGGGGAGAGTCTCAGGGAACTGGGGAGTGGTTAACCTGAGTTCATTAAATTCTGAGTGCCTATGATGCCCAGCATGGAAAGGCGAACAGATGGCGCCAGAAAACCATCGACCAATAACCACGGCGGACTGGGCGTCACGTCCTCTCTGCACCTCTCGGAGTCTCCGCGGGTGATGAGTGGGGGACCCTATAAACGGGTGACCCGGTGAATGGAATGGACCCCATTGGATTGGGCTCTCCATGTGATTAGGTGAATGGGGGAGAGAATGGGCGGAGGGAAGGGGGTGCAGGGAGGCCGGGGTGCTAGCGAGCCGAATGGGCTGGATTAAGGCGTTAAGCGACCCGTGCTGATGGTCTACTAGGCTGGGGGCCCATTTAACAAAGCCCAGTCGCTAACGGAGCCCTTTGGATACCTGGCGACCTCCAGTTGTAATTAGCCTTACCTGCGTATACGGATCTCTGCGCAGGCGGACTTTTATTTCTCCGATACTCGTGGGAATCAAATGGTAAGATCAAACACAAAAACAAAGGGCGCCGGCTCTCCTCAAAAGCCGGTACCAGCGGAGGGAGGTACCTCGAACCAGACGAGTGGGGCCTCTAAGGTTGCAAAGGTGGTTAACTCTAGGGCACAAGTCCCGGGAGTTAGCGGTACCAACGCAGCACAGGGGAGTGGGACGAGAGACATTCCTCCGGCGAAAAGGCGATACAGGAATCGCCGCTCGGCGCTCCGAATTCTCGAGAAGTGGGCTGTGACCCCCGAGGGGCAGCTTACGGAAGAGCAAAGAAGATCAGTAGCTTGGGCAAGGAGCACTGTGGGCTGCGGAAGCTCGGAAGGGGACCATATGTCGGAAAGACAGCGGTCCCAGGACGAGGTGGAAGTAGTCAACAGCAAGCGGGCCAAGTTGGTGACTGAAAAGAAGCCGAGCTCCAACTTAGGGACAAAGCTGTTCAGCGAGGTCCTGAGGGAGCATGTGTTGATGCTAGCCGTCATTGACGAAAGTCAAGAAGATGGGAGCATCACGGCGGAAAAATGGAGGTTGGTGTATAATGCACTCAACCTCGTCTTTTTAAAGGTCCTGGGTGAAAATCCGGGACCACCCCCATCCTGCAGAGATGCGGGATGGTATCAAGGGCGAGGAAATTTGACTGCATGCTCGGACTCTAGATCTGTGGATCTGTACAAAAAGGCTATAGCCAAAGTAGGGGAGGTGTGGCCAGGCGCAAAGCTTGCGGCAGTTAGCCGGGAGGAAATTCCCAGCAGGCCGCGGGCACGTGTATGGCTGCCATCCGAACCGGCTAGCCCGGACGGGGCTTTGAAAATCATTCAGGCCAGTAACCCGAATCTTCCGACAGGAAATTGGAAGATCGTCAGGCAGGAGGAGGCCAAGGGGGGCTCGAAATTATCAATCATGGTGATAAATAAGGAGTCCCTTGCCCTCCTTCACAAAACGAAGGGAGTAATTGACTTCGGTTTCGGGTCAATTACTCTCAACGTTTATAAAAAGGATGGGGCGGAAGCGCGTACGGGAGGCCAACCGGAGGACGGTGGCAACCCGCCCAGGCCTGAAGGGGCTACCAGCAGCATGGGGGAAGAAGCTGAGGGTAGGGGGGAGAGTGAATCCGGCGACCTCGGTCGGACAAGGCCTCCCTTAGGCCCAAGGCCCCCCACATAAGTGTTACCTTATTTGAGCCTGCCAGATCAAAGTTCAATAGCATGTACTTCTGCATAGATCACCATAGAGATAGGGCCTATCTCCATAGAGATAGGTAGAGGTGAAATGGTTATGATTAAGATAACTCAAATTAACCTTCACCATTCTAAGGCTGCTTCGGCAGCTCTACTCCTCAGGCTGACTAGTTCGGGTGAGGATGTGATACTAATCCAAGATCCTTGGATTAACAACAACAGGATCTGTGGCCTCAGAACCAAGGGGTATAAAATTATATCCTCTAGTAAGTCTGGGAAGATCAGATCTTGTATTTTTGGGAAAAATAATATTAATCTTTTCCTTCTCTCTCAATACAGCAATGGTGACACTACTGCAGTTAGCCTGGAAGTAGGCACTTGTAGATTCTGGCTAGTTTCAGCCTACATGGACCGGGAGAAGGAGGTTCCTCCGGATAACCTGGAGGAGCTGATCCGTAAAGCGGAACAATCAAAGGTAGGTGTGGTACTGGGAGTGGATGCTAATGCGCATCACACTATCTGGGGAAGCACAGACATTAATGAAAGAGGTGAGTCGCTTTTTGATTATTTGATGAGTACTAACCTTTCAGTGTGTAATATTGGGCGGGAACCCACATTTATTACTAGTAACAGGCAGGAGGTTCTAGACGTGACCCTTGCCTCAAATAATATTCTTCATATGGTTAAAAATTGGAGGGTGGATAAGGAACACTCCTTTTCTGATCATCGATATTTAACCTATAGCCTCGATATTCACCCTGCTACCCGGGAAGCCTTCAGGAACCCTAGAAGGATTAACTGGAGCAAATATGGGGAATTATTGGAGGAAATGTTACCGACGAGGGCTATGGAGCCCCCGACGACCGTTGGGGAGCTGGAGGACATGGTGGCTAGCGTTACTAGCGCATGCAACCGATCCTTTCGCGCTGCCTGCCCACTGACTAAGCCTAGGGGTAGGCAAAAACCGGTATGGTGGTCCAGGGAACTGGGAACCTATCGAAAGGCTTGTAGGATAGTCTTTAATAGAGCCAAAAATACAAGGGAGGCTCAGGATTGGGACTCCTATAAGGAGAAACTTGGAACTTATAAGAAAGAATTAAGAAATGCACAAAGGAGGTCTTGGAGAATCTTCTGTGATAATATGGAAGAGGTATCCGAAACCTCCCGCCTTAGGAAGATTCTTTCCAAAAGTACATCTAGTCCTAGTTTTTTGATAAAACCGGACGGATCTTGGACAGCTTCTAGTGGAGAATCTCTGGAGCTTCTCTTCGAGACACACTTCCCAGGGAGCTTTGAAGACCTGTTGGTGCGTTTTAATCATCAGGCATCACTGTCAGTAACCACAGAGGATATCGTAACCAGAAAACGGATCCTATGGGCACTGAGGGGTTTTAAACCATTTAAATCGGCTGGTCCGGATCAAATTATACCAGCGGAACTTCAAAACAACTCAGTAATTATTCTTCCCTACCTGGAAGCTATATTCAAAGGGTGTTTGAAGCTGGGCTATATTCCTAGGTACTGGACGGAGGTCAATGTGGTGTTCATACCGAAAGCGGGGAAAACCTCACATGTCTATCCTAAGGACCTAAGACCAATAACTCTATCATCCTTTCTTTTGAAAACATTGGAAAGGCTGCTGGATGTATACATCAGAGATAAAATAGGTGCCAGGAAGTGGGCATCGTCTCAGCACGCGTACACAAAGGGTAGATCTGTGGACACTGCTCTGCACGCCTTGGTGTCTACGATTGAGAAATCGATTAATTCGAAGGAATTCTGTTTGGTGGCCTTCCTGGATATAGAAGGCGCCTTTAATAATGTGAAAGCGGAGGCAATCAAGGAGGGATTGTCATTTTTGGAGGTGGACGTTCCTCTGATAGGGTTAATCAATTATATGCTGGGAAGCAGGATTGTTAGCTCGAAGTTGGGGGACTCCACCTTCAAGAGGCGAGTAACTAGGGGAACTCCGCAGGGGGGTTCTGTCCCCTCTTCTCTGGAATATAGTAGTAAACGGGTTACTACTTGAATTGGAGAGAGATGGTATTGTAGTTATCGCGTACGCAGATGACGTAGCTTTAGCTGTTACTGGGAAATTCCTGGGCACGATTGTAGACGTAATGCAGAATGCGCTTACCATCGTTACGAAATGGGCTGGCAAATGTGGACTTGGTATTAACCCGTCCAAGACAGAGCTGGTACTCTTTACTAAGAAATACAAAATCCCGGTAGTTGTCCCTCCTACCTTAAATGGCACGAGACTTGCTTTTACTGATAGAGCTAGATATCTGGGCATTATCTTGGACAGTAAGCTTAGTTGGAAGCCCAACATGTTGGAGAGAATAAACAAAGCTACTATTGCTTTGTATTCCTGTAGGAACGCCATTGGTCATAGATGGGGTCTGAAGCCGGAGCTGGTACACTGGCTCTACACCGCCGTAGTGAGACCTGTACTCATGTACGGGGTGGGTGTTTGGTGGCCAGCTCTGGACAAGATAACTTACAAAAGTAAGATTTAAAAAGAGAGTGAAAAGAACGGCCTGTATGCTTGTTAGCGGGGCATTGAGGTCGACACCGACAAGTGCCTTAGAGGTTATGTTGCACCTTCTTCCGGTCGACATTTTTGGCAAACAGATGGCGGCAAATACGGCTGTACGACTTGCAGCCGTCTCTCAGTGGAGGTGTCTTAGTATAGGACACTCTACTATCGTCAGATCGTTGAAGGATGAGCTGGCGAATCTTGACTACATTAAACCTACTCTACGCTTCGAAATGCGATTTCGGACCTCCTTCCCTTCAAGGGAATCCTGGAGGGATAGACCGTTATCGGAAACCGAAGCGTTGCAATTCTTCACAGATGGCTCCAAGCTAGACGGCAAAGTAGGAGCTGGAGTATTCTGTGACAAATTAAATGTAAATATTTCTATTCGTCTCCCTGATTACTGCAGCGTGTACCAAGCTGAAGTCGTAGCGATTGAGGAGGTCATGACGTGGTTGAAGCATAATGTGTTATCCTCAGACGATATCACAATCTATGTGGACAGTCAAGCGGCGATCCGGTCGTTAGAATCGGTGTCTTTGGCGTCACGGGTGGCGTTGAGTTGTCACTCATCTCTAAATGAGATGGGTGAGCATTTCAACATCCAGGTAGTCTGGGTCCCAGGTCACTCGGGCGTCATGGGGAACTGCAGGGCAGATGAACTTGCTAGGCATGGTACGACTCTCCAGCTGCAACCGGAAAGGGCAAGTCTGGGGAGGCCTATCACAGCGCTGAGACAAGCACTTGGGAAGCAGGCGCTATCCTCAGCGAGGGAAAGGTGGTCTAACACCCTAACCTGTAGAGTTGCAAGACAAGTTTGGCCAAAGCTGGACTTGGGGCGCACTAGAGCATTAATATCCTTACGAAGACGTAAATTAAGAACGGTCGTAGGAATACTCACGAGACACTGCCTTTTTGGAGAACATGCAAGAAGGCTGGGTCTGGAGGCTAATGACTTCTGCAGAAGCTGCTTGGACGAAGAGGAGGAAGAGACGTTGGTCCATTTCCTTTGCTCGTGTCCAGCATTGGCTCTCAGAAGGCACAAACACTTAGGTAAGTTCAGGATGGACTGCCTCTTGGATCTCGAAAACATTAAAGTGCGGGACGTCTTACGCTACATAAGTAGCTCGAAATGGTTCCAATAGGGGTAAAAGGGGATACATCCTGTGGTATCACAATGGACCGTCACCGGTCTAAGTGTGCGTAAGCAGCCACTCCAACCTAACCTAACCTAGGCGACTAAACGCTGTTATCAAAAAGGACGGTTACTCTCTGCCCTTGATAGAAAGCCTGCTAAGTAGGTGGGATAAAATCAAATTCATCTCAATAAAAAGTACTGCCCTTCGGCCTCTGCAATGCGCCCCAGACCTTGAGCCGACTCATGCATACGATTGTCCCTCACCATCTGCATGACCGGGTGTTCATTTATCTAGACGATTTGCTTATAACTACGGAAATTTTCGATGAACATATCTCATTATTGAAGGATGTAGCTGCTAGACTAACCAAAGCGGGTCTAACAATTAACGTAGAAAAAAGCAAATTCGTTATGAGAGAAGTCGAATACCTTGGTCATGTAGTTGGTGAGAGTGGACTCCTGACAAGGTCAGGGCCATTGCAGAGCTCCCCAGACCGAAAAATGTTAGCAAAGTGCGACGGTTCCTAGGCTCGGCAGGTTGGTATATGCGTTTCATCAACGGATATTTAACTTTGAGTACGCCCTTGACAAATCTCCTGAAAAAGGGTAAAAGATTTCAATGGACTGAGGAACACGAACAGGCGTTTGAAGCATTGAAGTCGGCTTTAGTTTCTGCCCCGGTTTTAGTTGGTCCTGACTTCACAAAACGGTTTTTTATTCAGTGCGACGCCAGCTTGACTGGAGTAGGCGTTGTACTTTTTCAGAGTTATTCTGAAGGGAAAGATAGGCGTATAGCGTACATGTCGCAGAAGATGAATGCAGCCCAGCGAAACTACTGCGTTACCGAACAGGAATGCTTGGTGGCGGTCTTAGCCATAAAGCGTTTCCGGTCCTATGTCGAAGGGTTACCTTTCACGGTGATAATTGCCATGCCAGTCTTACTTGGTTAATGTCCCTTAAAGACCTGGCCGGTAGACTAGCAAGGTGGAATTTGAACCTGCAGGGGTACGACTTTGACATAGAGGTACCGGAAGGGAAATCAGAATATGGTGCCAGATGCACTGTCCCGCGAGCATATGGACTCGATTAATACAGCTAACATTCCTTTAAATATCGATTTCAACTCGGCTGCATTTACTACTGGTAGTTATATGAATTTAATTAGTCAACTCTCAGCAGATTCTTCTAAACTCAATGTAAAGGTGGTGAGAGGTCTCGCAAACATGACACACAAAAACTTTCCGATTTGACCACTTGGAAATTGTTAGTGCCTAGTGAACTTCGTACATCTGGTATTGAATCTGCACATTGCCCGCCAACTGGTGCCCATTTAGGGATTAGTAAGACGAGGAAAGTAATTCAGAGGTATTTCTTTTGGCCTACATTAGTTAAGGATATTGGCACATATATAAAATCGTGCCAGCTTTGCAAATGCAATAAACTTTTGAATTATCCGTCCAATCCCGCTTTTCGTACTTTTAACAGCACTTTCCGGCCATTCCAACGGGTTTTTCTGGATTTTTTAGGCCCATATCCCAGAACTCGTCAAGGCAACACATGCATTTTAATAGCTGTGGATAATTTTTCCAAATTCGTTGTTATAAAGCCGCTAAGAAAAGCTACCGCTGTACCTGTGGAAAATTTTTTGGAAAACTAAATATTCTTGATGTTTGGGGTTCCTGAGGTAGTGGTTACCGATAACGGCCCATAATTTGCCTCGCGAATTCTTAGATCTCTTTGTGAACGGTATGACGTAAATCATATATTTACCGCAAACCATTCTCCTCAGGCGAATGCTTCTGAGCGAGTGAGTCGCACGCTTCTTTCATCGTTAAGATCGTACATTAAGTCAGACGAACGAACGTGGGATGAAACACTGCCTGCTGTTACTCACGCCCTACGAAATGCTGTGCATGATGCTACAGGATATTCACCACACTTCGTTGTTTTTGGACAACATGCCATCCTACACGGTTCAGTGTATCCTATTATTAAGACTACCTATGAGTTTACTGGAAATTATGTAAACTCTGACGATAAATCAGAGGCACTCTTTCAAATCTATCAAGATGTGCATAAAAGATTAAATGATGCTGCGCTAAGAAATCATCGTTATAATTTGCGTTATAATTTGCCTGTCAGTATTTTATCACGGTTTGTTCAACAACTTTTTTTCGTGGTTTGTTTAATAACACTGCCACGCCAACTGTATGAAGACTTTGCATTCAACACTATGATCAGTTAAACGGGGTTGAATGCGTTTCGTTGTGACTGACATACAGTATGCATCATGCAAACGTAGCAAGAGTATAACATCACGATACTGCTGAACTTTTGATTATAGATACCTACAAAGAATTGCCGAAAATCATTTTACTCGCAACATACACCGTTAATTTGATGGCAATCGAATTAGTGGTCCGTGGCGACATGGTCGTAACATTTATTGTACATGGCGGTGAAGATCTTAAGATTATCTATATGAAAACATTAAGCTGACCAAAAGTGTCCTCTTCTGAAGAGCATTTTTATTATTTTATCGGCTTTTCCCTCCTTAAAATATGGTCATCCTTTGTCCTCCTCTTGAGACAATTATTTCGTTTCCCTCTTTTGAATTTATTTTCGGTTTTGAATAATTCGCATTTCAAAAAATATTTTTCGAATCTTCTGACTACGACGTATCATAACTTTTATATTCGCTATCATAGTCTATCAGCATTTTCGTTTTGTCGTAGCCAATTGAAAACAGCAGGAATGCCTAAGAAAATTATAATTTAAAATACTTTCTAGCACCGAGTAGCTGCAGGCCACTGCTTTTTCTATTTAACTTAAATGAATGTGAAGACCTGTATATACCAGAAACATAAAATCGCCATCAAATGTAACGGTTTTTGCGTTAACCGATATTTTTGCACTTTCTTAAAGAAAGTAAAGCCCGCCACCGACCTCTGCTCACAACAGGTACAATAAAACCATGTTCTCACAATTTAAATGTTTTTACTGGCTAATGGGCTGTAAGATAGTTGGCGTGTCAAAATGTAAAAATGGCTCGCCCAAAAAAAAAATGTATAGATGGTCGTTGTTGTTGTTATTACGTCTAATGACGCCACTTTTAGTTTAATAACAAACACACACTTGTGTTTTATTTTGTTCACTTGTATTTAAAATTTGTATTATAATTAATTGTATTATTATTGTTGTACGTATTAGAATATTTGTTAAATTATTAAAAGTTAAGTTTAATATTAATTTCACCACCACTAATTTCGACAATGTCGCGCAAAACTTAATTTTTAAGAGATAAAAAATATCACAGCCGTGTATCACAAAAGTCAGAAAGAATGTGTTTGACAAAAGAAAAGAAACGAAAGCAAAACGATGAATCGCCAAAAAGAATTGTTTCGTTTTTTTGTATCGCAACGTAGAATGAATATTGGTTGGTATTACCTGCTGGTCAAGCGGTTGCGGTTGTGTCCGCGGTGGAGAGCGCTGACATATGTATTTGATATATCGCGGTGATGAAACGAAAGTTGTGAATTAAGTGCGCGTGGATTATTGAAGCGTTGAACGAATGTAAATATTTATGAAAATGAGTGAGTCGCCACAGGACTCCTCCGCAAGTGATCTTTCCCTCCCTAGGGAAACATTGTATGTGTAGAGGCAATACGGACGATTTTGTGTAGTCGATGGCTTGATATTTGATTAGCCGAACTAACGATTCCGTAAGCTGGTTTGAGTCGATCGATTAAAATGTTGGCCCGAACCATACTGCATGACTAATATGTCAGCTGCAACCAAAGCCACAATATTTGTCAACAATTACGTATCACAATCTGGCGTGCCCCTTCACATCACAACTGATCAAGGAACGCAATTCGAGTCAAAACTTTTTAGAAAGTTAACAAAACTCCTCGGCTCACATCGGATACGGACAACGGCTTACCATTCCCAAGCCAATGGCAGCAATACAATTAATTGGAGCTCCGAAATACCCATTGTACTACTGGGAATACGAGCAACAGTGAAAGAAGATCTGAAGTGCTCACCAGCTGAAATGGTTTATCGTCAAACCATCAAACCTAGAATTCTATCGCATATTTACCAAAGGCGGTCAGCAAGAAGAGTAAGTTTTAGATGCCCGTAAAGTGGGTTGGCTACTACAGTATACATCTTATAATACCTTGTAATAATTGTTGCTTGATGCCAGAGGGATACCCCAATACTGTTAATAAGAAGGTCCAAAAACTCACAACGTGATGAAAATATCGGTCCAAAAAATTATGTGCATACGGAAACTCCCAAATTTCAGAATTCATTTTCAGGTCTGGAATGTCACAGCTTTGCCAACAACGAAACTCGGTTGATTCACCACTCTCGCTTCATTTGTGTCAACTCACTGGACATCTTAAAATAGCTCTGTTGGCGGCACAGCACTCAGTAAGGATAGATTAGAGGTGTACACCAGGTACATGGTCGAAGCCCCTTGCCCCTTTTTCACCGCTGCCTACCATGACACAAGTATCGACCAACCTCATTGTCCTCCCTTCCCTCTCTCGCGGTATATCGACTTGATTAGTATCTTACGGGATAAGATAACTTCAATCAAGTGATTGCCATCACAGTTCGACTGACAAAACATCAGGCTCTAATACACCGACATACCGAAACAAACCATGTTTCACAGGGAGAGGAAATCACTTGCGGGGGAGTCCTGTAGCGGTTCACCCATTCACCACCACAATGTATTCACTACACTCGACACACGGGTCATCACTTCACATACATTTCTCATCTGCTGTTCAAAAAAACAGCTTTATTGTATTGGGTAGATTTGCCCGTCGTGTTCAAACACAGAACAAAACAAAATAAATTTAATTCGTTTTTTAATCAGTCTCGTCTGGGATTTGGTGGTAGTCTTGTCGGTAAAGAGATGGTGGTACAAAAATTAAATTTTGGTGAAAAAATAAATTAGAATTAAACAAAGTTAATAAAAATTGTGAAACAATAAAAAATAAATAAATAAAAACAAACACATACGTTTGTTAAAATAAAATTTACGACTTTTATATTGGTGATCAGCGAAGGCCGTGTTTACGACAATTACAAAATGCATACAAAATTGGGAGCTTGGTACGATATTTCGTACCAAGCAACAGGTACATACCTAACGATAAAAAAGCGCCACGTGCATTTATAACCCATTTAAAGTCAACTAATTCTAAACTTCAACTCAATAGGTCCGAAAATTAATCCGAATCAATCAACATCATCCCAACCTCCAAACCCACCTGCAAGTCCATCCCAATGCACTTTCCAGCGCAATCATTAAATCAATCCAAAACTCCAACTCAACAATTGATTCAAGCCCTAATGTGACATTTACGTAGAAGACCTAATGACTGGTGCACCAATTGAGATTGATTTATTTAAACTGAAAGACGATATTTTAAAAGTATTAAGAAGTGGAGGATTCCAAATCGAAATCCAAAATCCAAATCACAAGAACCAACATCAATAAAACTAAATTGTAACACAATGGGTTTAATGAAATTAAATATTGAGGAAACCTTTTTTGTTTGTTTGTTTGTTTCTTGATTTATTTTTTACCGTCCTACCTTACGCCTGGAGTAGCCAAATTGAGGACGGGCGGCTACAGATCCGTCTTTGAAAACCACCTGCACATTGCATTGCTTCATGCCAGCCCGTAGTGCTGACATGAAAAGTGGGTCGGCCCATGGATTCTGCACTCTCAACAGGGGGTCATAGATGTGTTCATCTTCATCACCGATCGCAATCAGATGATGAAAAATCCCTTTTGCATCCCGCCCCTATAGGGATTCGAACCCGGTACCTCCCGATCCAACCGCCGCAGCTATAACCACTGCGCCGTTTGCTCAGTGAGGAAAACCTTCTTGTGGTCACAATTCGATACCAACACAATTTATTATTGAAAAATGTCAACTTGTACTGAGGAATCATCCAACGGAATAGTAGCCGGAATTGTAATTATGCCAGTCCACTGATACAGACTCAAATTGTTTGTAAATAAAATCTGGACTGACAATGTTGATTGTCTCGTTCACGCAACCATCGATTTTATATTTTTATCTAATTTTAGTTTGATTGACAAAATTTTATTCATCATAGGCCAAAATCTATCTTGACCTTATTATTCGGAAGAAAGATCGCACACGCGAATCGTCCTTTTTGATTCAATTGGCTCTTGGCCTTTGTACTGAGAAAGTTGCTGTATATGTACCATGAAAAGACATATCAGTGCACAGGATATTGCTAGACTACTAACAAGCGTACGAGACCATTAAGAGTAATACGTTATAAAACATCTGGTCTTTTGCCTTCTGGACATATCGTCACAATTGGTTTCTGTGTGACAGCTTTTAAGTGATCGCTCAATATGCTAGGAGCTAATAGAAGTCAACATTTCGGATGCCTTGGAGATAACATCTGGAGTGCGGCAAGAATACCCAATATCTCAAACTCTCTTCAGCACAGCTGCCTACTCTAACAATATTTACATTTTGGGTCACAAACATCATCTTCCTGAAAGAGGTCCTCCATCCATTGTAATTCACAGCCCAACAAGTTGACCTTTTTTCAGGTCAAACTTATCCTTATTGAGGCATCACTACAAATACTGTCAAAGAGAGATTGTACCAAAACGAATAATACGGATACGCATGTTAAAAAAAAATTCATTCCATCCATTAAATCCAAGGAAAATCATAAATTTTATTACTTCATATTTTCCGATAGATTTCTGTCTCGACATATTGTCATAGTCGTCAACAACAAAACAAATTTTTTTTTCCACAATGCCGCATCTTCTTGTTTGATGGTTGTTTTGTTCCTATTTAGGTATACATACATGGTCGTAAATCTGCCATATCATCAGAATTATAATTGTTGATATTTGTTTTTATTGTTGTCGGTTGTAGTTCTGCTATTTATACAATAATGTTAAAACCAACTACAGCCAAACCGCAGTACATCAAAATATGACAATAAAACGCGTATTTTATGAAAATGAATAACAAAAATTTGGGCGAAAATGATGAAACATTTTTTATGTATCGTCTCCCGTTAGCAACATTAATTTTGAATAGATGATAGCATTGTTCGAGCAACAATATGTAAATGTAAAATTGATGAATGACAAAGTAGTTTTGTGAGTTGATTTGACTCACACTTTTTTTGTGAATCGGTTGAATACATGAGAATTGATCCAATTCATGTTATTTTCCATTATCACTCTTATGGGAAATCTGAAGAAAATCCATATTTTATTTTTTATTATATTACGCATACAATTGGGTATGAGAATCGTATATTTTGTGTCATCATATACATAAGTTAGTTGTGGATGGAATATTAAAATTCTGATTAATTTTTATTCGTTTGGTATTTGTGTTGTACCCAC
Source organism: Tipula vernalis (assembly GCA_958295665.1). Lineage (NCBI taxonomy): Eukaryota > Metazoa > Arthropoda > Insecta > Diptera > Tipulidae > Tipula > Tipula vernalis. The sequence continues at coordinate 379,736,739 of OY282559.1, forward strand.
TATCACCACCCACTTCGATATTCTGATTTCTTCGAAGCAGTAAATATTTTTCAAATTTTCTTATGATGACACAATTTTCGTCAACTCACTGAGTCGTCTGGATCCTCTAAAATCGCTAAATCTGGGATGCAGTAAATCACCGAACCGCCAGACAGCATGTTTCAGCGTTTTCCGGGACACAGACCATTTGCTTCGACGCATATTCCTTCGCCTTGTCAAAAACGGAAGTGTTTTTTGGTAATCTCCTTCTACATTCTTCGGTTAAACTTTCTCATCAATGACAGATTTCAATATCGTTGGCGATACTGATGTGTTAAAGAGAGGTAGCTTCAAACTGCTGTGTGACTGTTCAAGATACATTTTCCAGATATAACTTGACCACAACAGGTTTTCGCGTGCTACTTCGATCTGTTGCTCTTTCACCAAATTTTTAAAATTATTTACGGGCTGAGAAGTTCGCCATCAGATTAGATTAGGAAGGTACCTCATGTGGCAGTGTCTCGCACCATCTCGTCATTGAAACTCGATAGTGTAGACATGGGCCCGTCGATTCCCAAACACACCTTTCTCTGATAAATTATTGAGTAGGCAATGGAACTGAATTTGGATAACTCTTGCGACCAAATTGGGCCGATCTGATATTTATTCACCTGGACGGCTGTTGAAAAATAATTTCTGACCATCCCGGATTTGCAGTGAAAGATCGGGACCGCTCTACTTCAAAAAGATAAACGTCGCATCACAGCATCGCTCGTGCATATTTCTTGGCGATACTTCAAACCACGATGGAGTGGGGGCATCTTCACTCGTTTTCTATTTGATCGACTTGCAAAAATGAATGAACCAACCACTGGTAAGTTAGCTTTCCAGCACTCAGCATAGAGTTGAACTCTTCTTGGATTGCTGTTTCGGTTGTTTCGTATTGCAGGCTGTTGGCGTTTGTTTAGGCTTAATTCCAGTTTGCCATTATGTGGTTAACGATGTGCACATTTATGAATAATTTATTGGAATCGTATGGGTTTTTGGGGTAGATGCGTCTTCATTTACGATTACCGTTATTTCCAACTTGAACGTACAATGAGGTTTTTGTGCTTATTTCACGTATAATTTAGTAGCTGACCGCAAGTCTATTGTGGTGACGAACGACACTATCGATTTGATTCAAAATTGATGTGCGCCAATTACCGTTAGCATCATTGTTTTGACTCACCTTTTTTTCTTGCGTGCTGTCAAGCACTTATAGCTGAGCATACCGTGGTGCTCAGCCGTTGAGTGGCTATATACGAAAGGTTTGATTATAGGTTTGGTACTGACAGATACTGACTCTATTCCTTTGCGACAACAAGAAGTGAAGGATAGATCGTTTGGGCTCTCATACTTTTAGTTCTTCTCATGCACTAGATGTTCGTTGTTATTCATTGTGGGTACTCACCCTGCAGACAAACCAATGTTTCTAAACTGATAAACTCATGGCTCACCCAAAAAAATTTGATGCTTCTAATTGGACTACTAAATAAAGTATAAAGAGCTGAATCCTCATAAGCTGATCAGAATTTCGGTTCTGAAAATTAACTCAACTCTCAAATTAATTCACAACTAAATCCATTGACTCAACCTCCATCTCAATTTGCAACTCATCCTCCAACTTAATCGCCAAGTAATTCGAATTTAGGAATATTTAACGCAACCACCAAATCAACTGCCAACCGAACCCTCAGCAATTCATACCGAAATCAACTTTTAAATGAACCCTTAACCTAAACCCAAATCATTCCCTAACCGAACCCCTTACTTAACCCCAACAAAAGCTCACAAAACCCCAACTTAATTTAACTCGAACCAAATCTCAAAATTCTAGTAAACTCCCCACGATTTGAAAGCTACTCGCGTATATGAACTCAACTGATTCTAACCCCAAACCAAACCCTCAACTCGACTACAACTTAATCCCCAACCGAGCTCCTCACTCAAATCCAACTCAACTGAAACTCAAATACCAATCCACCCTAACTCGTCCTCAACTCAACCCTCAATCAATCCCATCTCAACCCTCAACTCAACCCCAAATTCAACCTTCAACTCAAACTCTAAAGCAACTCGGTTCGAAAACTATAGGCGTACATGAACTCAACTTAATCTAATCTCCACTACAACCCTCGACTCAACCTCAAAATAAATTCCCAACTGTAGCCCTTCGCTAAAACCATAACACAACACCCTACTCGACCACAGCCAAACCCTCAAAGGTTCGAAATCTACTTGCATGTATGAACTCAACTCGGAACCTCAAACTATCTTCCAACTCAAATCTCATGTCAACCCTCAAATAAACATCCAACTCAACGGCTGAATGAACTAAACTCAACCCAAACCCAATCCTATTGAACTTTAATTTGACTACTAATTTAGCACTCAACTCAACCCCAAATTCAACGCCCTATTCAATTTCCAAATCAACATGGTACGGTCCATGGTCAACCAATGGTAATTGGAGTATTTTATGGAACCACTAAACCACAAAAAATAGAACAGTTTTAAAAACCATTTGTTGATGAAACTATTTCAATTCTGGACAATGGAATACAAATAATTGGCCATAAAGTATCAGTGAAAATACGATGTTTTATGTGTGATACGCCGGCACGGTCGTTTTTAAAAGGAACACTTTATTTTAATGCAAAGCACCGTTGCCTAAAATGCACAACGGTAGGACACTTTTCGCATAATTCAAATACAACCGTATTTCATAAACAAAATGCTCCTCCGAGAACTAACGAAGGCTTCCGATTGAGAATATATGGATTACACCACAACAACTATAAAATAAAAGTACCTGAAGGACCAATTTTACGAACAAAATTGGAACCAATTATATCACCGTTATAAAAGATGTAATCGTTGGAGATCCACTACACATTCTACATCTCGGAATTGTAATAAAATATTTACTGGGGTTTAAAGATGGTAGTTTAGGATATAATACAAAGTGGGATTCTAAAACGATACATATCCTCAATGAAAAATTATTGATAATTATTTTATCGGACGAAATACATCGCGGTGTTAGAGGTACAGACGTTCTTGCTTTTTGGAAGGGAAGCGAATTTGCTTCTTTTCTTAATTATATCGGCATAGTCATCCTAAAATATCACTTACCTGTAGATGATTACTATAATTTTGTTGTGTTATTCTGTGCAACTACAATTTTCTCCTCTAATTAATATAAAAAATATTGGCCATTAGGAAGATCTTTGTCAGAGCAAGAAGATCTTTGTAGAAAACTACACTTTCTTATATCCCGATCATTTGACATCAAACCCACATAATTTTTCGCATGTACCAGATGAAATTGAACGTTTTGGAACATTGCCAACAATTTCCACATATCCTTTTGAAAATATGTTGTATCAAATAAAAAAAAAATTAAAAATGGTCGCCTACCGCTAGTTCAGTTAGCAAACAGACTATCTGAAATAACCAACGTGTCGAACCCCATAAATTCAGAAAAAATTATCCATTTTATAAATATCGTTTAAAACTTGATGATTCGAATATAAACAAATTTGGGTGGATACAATTAAAAGAAAATTTCATCCTCAAAAATAATTTTGAGAATAAGTGGTTTCTGAATATAAACAAAGACATCATTGCAATGGAATATGGAACTGAAATCGATGCAAAACATTTTATTTTTGGACAAAAGATAAAATATCGGGATGATTTTTTTTCAGACCCCATAGAATCATCTAATCTTAATATTTTTTACACCACAAATTCTACTAAGTTTATTTCTAGTGATTTGTATCCAATTGAAGAAATATTGTGCAAGCAATAAAAAATGAAAATAACCAAGTTGTGTTTATACCACTGCAGCACACATTGAACTAAAAAAATATTTTAATTGAAACAAAACAAATTCTAATAAAATTTAAAATAATTCATTAATTCAACGTTTTATTTCTAATAAATTTCGATTTTTCAATATAAAAAAAAAAAATCTTTTATCATTAATTTGTCATCGGAGTAGATGGAGAAGTATATGAGTCTGACGATGGAACATTTCTGGTTTCCTGTACCAACTCTGTCATGATTTCTTCGTCCAAATCTGGCGAATTTCTGTAAAAAAGAAACATGAAATTATTGTGCTATTACAAAACGAAGGAATAAAATCAAACAGCATACAAATCTGAGGAGCACGTGAAAAATATTGTGTTAGGCGTTGTAAACATATTACTAGAACTAGAAGAAATGACTCAATATTTAAAGCAAATTAAGACATTTATTTTGATTTATCACTTACTGAATTTGGCCAACATCTAACGTGGTAGTAGAAGTCGCTCAACGCAGGCGTTGACGTTGTGTTGGTCTATACGAAGCAATTTGGAGTTAAGCCGAGCCGTAGAGTTTCGTAACTGTTTTTTTTTTTTCAAAAATCTTTGCATTGAGACACTGAAAATGTTTGATCTGCCACCAAAACAACATCACAAAACATTTTAATTACATTGTGTTGGTTGTCGAATCTGTGCTTTGCAGTTTGGCGTCCTATTCCGGTCCATGAACAAGTAGCCAGAAATGAGCGCGCAAAAATCCGGTCTAAAATATCATAACAAACAGTCCGCTCACTACCGTTGCATTGGCCATTAAAGCATTTCAATCGATTAAACTTAAAACATAAAAATAATTATCTTAATACATAATGTAAATTATTGAATAAATTGTAAAACATAAATGCATTTTATAAAATTACAAGCTAAAATATGGCTATTTGGGTGAGGTCAAAAATGCATACGCTGTACAGTTTACGAAGCACAACAGTATCAATGGCGAGATACATAAAACTTGCAAGCAGAGCAAACGTTCACTTTAGCTGCAACTCTTAACATTCCATTTCCATTAAATCGTCGACAAATGGTAGCATTACAAATATGTTTATGTATATAAAAATGAGTAAACTGCTTACCAAATTTTGAAAATAGTATAAACCCTTTAGATTTTCGATAATGAATCGATGATAGTAAATTCAGGTAAATCAGTTGGTGTTACCGAGGGCTCGCAAAATAATGAATTTCTGGTATGTAACTCATTGCTCGAATAAAATTGCTCCAAAGTTGTTTGTATTTTTGCTGATTCTTCCAGCAAAGACCTAAAATTAGTAAAATGTTAATAAAACAACACATTATTTATTTCTAAATGGACCGTACTTGGCAACTTCCGTCATTAAGGAAGGTAATTTTCCAATCTGATTTTCGATGGAACTGACTCTCATTTCCAATGCTGACATCCAAGTCATCATGTTGTCTCTAAACGAAGTGACGTTTTCCAAAATTGTGTGCAAAATCGATTCAGAACGATTTATAGCGGCCTAGACATAAGCATCGCTATTGGTTTCTGGAACTTGTTGTTGCTCTGAATCAACAGGTATTTTCAATAACTAATTACTTTTTTTAGCTATAAGCGCGGGCGTTTTTTTGATATATGAAAGATGGAATATAATTTTGGTTTCCTCTCTGCATTAGACGTTACAGTAGGGCCTAAAATATTTGAAACGAATGAATAAACAATGTTTTGAAATAAATGATTTTTTAACAATAATGTCTATGAGCTGAGAATTAAAATTTTTGGTTGGAAAGTCCAGAAGTCCTCATTCCATCAATTTTTATTTTTTTTTTACCTCTGGATAATTATCCTCCTCCGTTTCTGAAATTTCCATCATGAATTCTAGAGTTTTAGTAGCCTCTTCAAATTCCAAATTTCGCCTCTTTTTCTTGCATCACATTGTCTAAAATAAATAATTCAATATAAATACCGATAAAAGTGAATGTATGGACAAGTAAAACCATTCAAATATATGAATTTTATTTTGTAAGCTGTTGGATTAAATAATAATCTTTCGATAGCTCGCAATAGCAATAATACAACAAAAAATTTGTTTGTTTGTTTTTTATTATGTTTCGTTTTTACATATAAGTATTGTTAGGTTATGAGTTGTTTTACGTTCAGCGAATAACTTGAATCTCAAAACTAAAGTTGTCTTTTCAATACAAAACAAAAAACAAAGAAAAAATGAGAGAGCGTAAGGTGGCTTACGCACACTCACACATAGAAAATTACGTGAATGTAATAAGACAAAGCCAATACTAATTTAAAATATAATATAATGTAATTAGCAGTGTACAAAATTGTCCCTTTTGCTCCACATTTCAACATTAGTGCGTTGTGCGTTCATATCTGAAAACACGATTTATGAACCCAAAAATACAAAAAACAAATTTCAACATAACCGCCGCCCTTGAAAGGCTTGGCATTTCAAAAAATATAATGAATTAAACATATGAGATTAAATTTCAATTGGAAGTTTGCAGGTCTTGGTAATTGATCTCTTGAAGTTCTTCTTAATACCATCAACTACCATTTGTAGTTCTACTACTCTTACGTTACCATCTGAACCCGGAGTCGTTGATATCACAATTGACAACGGCCATTTGGCTGGCGAAATATTTTCTTGTACCAAGAGAACAACATCTCCGATTTTAACGTTTGATTTACTCGAAGTCCATTTTGATCGCGTCTATAAATTATGTAAATACTCAAGCGAATAACGTCTCCAGAAAGACTCAACTAATTTACTCATTTCTTGCCATTTCGAAAGACGGCTTTCTTTAATGTCGTTATATGATGGTTCGGGAATGGTTGAGATAGGTCCTCCTGTTAAAAAATGACCCGGAGTCAGTGGTTCTGGGTCAGAGGGATCGTTTGACATGCAAGACAGCGGTCTAGAATTTAAGATCCCTTCTATTTGGATGACTATGGTACTGAATTGTTCGAAAGTTAGGATTTTATCTCGCGTTACACGTTTAAAATGTGTTTTGAATGACTTTATAGAAGCCTCCCATAGGCCTCCAAAGTTGGAAGCTCGCGGAGGGATAAATTTCCAGTTTATTCGTTGTGTTGTGCAAAAATCATTAATTTCCAATTGTTTGGTTTGTGTATTGAAAAGATTGTATAGTTCTTGTAATTCATTTCTCGCTCCGCGAAAATTAGTCGCATTGTCTGACCACATAGTTTGAATTGTGCCTCTACGACTAATGAATCTTTTCAAACACGCTATAAACGAGTCTGTGCTAAGACTTTGAACAATTTCTAGATGTACTGCTTTAATACATAAGCAGACAAAACACGCTACGTACATTTTTTGCGGCAGTGCCTTACGGTTTATGGACAATTTTATAGCAAAGGGACCGCAAAAATCCACGCCAGTATTGAGAAATGCTTTAAATGAATTAAACCGTTCAATGGGGAGATTTCCCATAATTTGTTGAGATATCTTTGGTCTTATCCTAAAACAAGGTGCACAAGAATGTACCGTCTGTTTTGCCATGTTTTTGCCATGTATAGGCCAATAACGTTGGCGGACTAAGGACAGCAACAGCTGTGGACCTGCGTGGCAATTTTTCTTGTGTTCATACCTAAATATTAATTTTGTCAAATTATGTTTCGGTGGAAGCAGAATTTGATGTTTAATATTATAGTCGAAAGTTGGTGCATTAGCCAATCTACCTCCTACACGAACTATTCCATCGTTGTCTAAAAAAGGGTGCAAAGTTTTAAGTGAACTTTTTCGATTAATCTCGTTTTCATTCGTAAGAGCTTTTATTTCATCGAAGAATGACTCACGTTGAACAATTTTTAACAACTCCAAAGTACTGTGTTCCAGCTCACTGACCGTCAAACTATCAGATTTTTTAGGAAGATTACGTTTTAAAGCGTTCACAAATCGCACTACATAAGCCATTACGCGAATCAATTTTTCTAGGGAATCGAAACGTCCTATCAAATCACTAATAACGTTTGGTGTTGAAGTTGTAAGCAATACTGTGTGTTCTTGCTTAAGCTCAGAAACCGAATTATCGAAATCATTTAACGTCGTTGTTAGGATGGATTTATAACTATTCGTTTGGAGCATTTCAGGGCCATGCCACCAAATGCGCAAATTACAAATGTCGCTTGGCATGATACCTCTTGTTATGAAATCCGCTGGATTGTTTGCAGAGTCTATGTGTTTCCATGTCATATTAGATGTCAACTCTCGAATTTCGCTGACTCTGTTGGCGATAAATGTTTTTAACTTATGTGGTGGAGTCTTCACCCAGCACAGCGTTATAGTCGAGTCTGACCACAAAATTACATCGTCAAAATGCAAATTTAGAGGTTCAATGACAGATGACGTCATATTAGATAAAAGTAAAGCAGCTGAAAGTTCCAATCTTGGAAGCGAAAGGGGTTTTAAGGGTGCTACTCGTGATTTACTGCAGAGCAGGTTATTCGAAATGTTATTGTCACAGTTAATAGTTTTTATGTATAAACATGCGCCATAAGCCTTTTCCGAAGCGTCGCTATAGCCATGTAATTCTTTACGAATTATTTTATTCGTTTTTGTATGACCCATGACATTCCTATTGATGCGTACTTCGGATATTTTGTTTAATGTTGTTATGTAGTTGTTCCAGAGATCTTGGAGTTCACCCGAAATTAACTCATCCCACTCTATTTTCGATTCCCATAATTTCTGTATTATTATTTTTCCTGTTGTTATAACTGGAGAAAGAAATCCTAATGGATCATACAATTTCGAGATGTCAGAGACTATTGTTCGTTTTGTTACTGGGTTATTTATACTATAGATTAGGGGTTTAAAAACAAAATAATCCTCATTTGGCTGCAATAGCAAGCCTAACGCCTTTACACAATCACCGAGACTGAATTCGTTAAATTTTAATTCCTCACGATCTTGAATAGGAATATTTTCTAACAGGCGAGGATCATTCCCACACCATTTGTGCAAATGAAAACCACCGTTATTTAGCATCTCAATCATCTCGTTTTGTAAATGTTTTGCTTGCTCGATGTCATCGCAACCGGTTATAAGATCATCTACATAAAAATCTTTCATTGCAACCCTTGATGCTGTAGGATAGTTTGCGGATTCATCGAGAGCAAGTTGATTAAAAGTTCGGGTCGCTAAATAGGGGGCTGATGCTGTACCGTATGTTACGGTAGTAAGTTCATAGGTTTCAATTGGTTCGTTCGGGTTTTCTCGCCACAGTATTCGTTGCAATCGCGTTTGTGAATCATTTATTTTAATTTGTCGGTACATTTTAGATATGTCGCTTGACATAGTAAATCTATACGTTCTGAATCTCAACATTATGTCGAAAAGATTATCCTGTACAGTCGGACCGATAATCATAAGCTCGTTAAGTGATTTGTTGGACGATGTCTTTGCTGACGCGTCAAAGACTACCCGAAGTTTTGTTGAAGATGATGTAGGTTTCAATATGGCATGGTGAGGCATATAAAAGGTAGGTTTAACATTGTCTCTGTCATGGTTTATTGAATCCTTTGCCAGTTTCATATGTCCTAACCGCAAGTACTCGTTTATGAATTCCAGGTATGGCTGTTTTAATTCGTTATTAGTGCAAAGTTTACGCTCTAAATGATGAAATCTTTTTAAAGCGTTTAGTTTTGAATCTCCTAGACTCTCAGGGGATTCACGAAAGGGTATCGAAACTGTATATCGACCGTTCGCCTCACGTATTGTTGTTTGCACAAAATAAGATTCGCATCTTGTTTCTTCATCGGAAAGAAACCGTTTTGCAGGAATGTTTTCTATTTCCCAGAATTTTTTGACGGTTTGGTCAAGCTGTTCATTTGTACTCTGATTTTCCGTCATCAAAAAATTATATTCAACTTTCTGTTTGCATTTACCGAAAACAACCCATCCGAACATTGATTCCTGTACATTCGGGAATTTCGGTGAAAGTTGTATACGTTTTGGTAACAGTATTTCTGGGAACATTTCAACACCTATTAGTATGTTAATTGGCGCTGCTACGTTAAAGAACTGATCAGCTAATTTAATGTTTTTGGGCAATTGCCAACGAGAAATGTCGAACGTATTTGATGGTAATCTGTCAGAGATTTTATTTGTTATTGCAAAATTTAATTTAACACTAAATCGTTTATAATTCGAATGAACGACCGTAGTGATACTTTGCGAAATGGTTGACTTTAAACCGTTTATACCCTTAATTGTTAGATTATTATTCTCTCGGGAAATGAAATTTAATTTTTCAACAAAATCTTCGCTTAAAAATTCGACTGGCTTCCAGAGTCGAGCAACGCTCTACATTCAATTAATTTCCCGTCACTATTTTCAACTGAAACAATGGCTGTTGGGAGAATCGTCGTTTTCTCATAACGCTCACTGTTTAAGTAATAATTATCTGTCGATTCCGTCACCGTTTTATCAAGTGGCAATTGGGCCGCCTTGTTATCATCCCCTACAGGTTTAGTTTTGATCGTTTGATCAAAGTGTAATAAGGTATGGTGACGATTTCGACAAAGTTTACATCCCGACGATTTACAATCTGAAACACGATGTTTGGGATGCAAACAATTGATGCAACAATTTAATGATTTCATTTTATCATATCGTTGTTGGGGTGTCAAGCTGAGAAATGTTGAGCAATTGAAATAGAGATGGTGTGATTTACCACAAATATCACACGTAGCGTTTACAGACGTTGTTGCTTTGTTTGCAAAAAATGTTGATTCTCGTTTAGGGTATGTTTTATTATAAGATGTCTTTGAAAATGGTTTAGAATTTGTATGTAAGTTAGCATGGATTGGCTTTTTAGTAGATACATTTTCAGTTTCACGTAATACGCGACATTTTCGTTCAAGAAATTTAACGAATTTTTCCCAACTTGGGAGTTCATTTGGCTCAACAGTTTCTTCCCATTCACCACGAGTTATGTTGTCTAGTTTTCGAGTTACTAGTTTTAAAATTATTATTTGTGACAAATTGTCAAGTTCGAAACCACTGGCATTTAAGGAAGAAATGTGAGATAATGTACCGTTAAGAAGTTTTCGAAGTTCTGCCTCTTTCCGTTTGCTCACCATGTCCAAATCAATTAGTGCTTCAATATGTTTGTCTATTATTATGCGACGATCGTCATAAATTTTCGTTAAGGTATTCCATGCCTTTTCATACCCTGCTTTAGTCAACGTTATGTGTCCAATTGATGCTTTCGCGTCACCACGAAGCTTGTCCATTAAATATGTAAATTTAAGTACCTCATCAATCGAGTCCTTGTTATGAATTACTGCTGTATACGTGTCTCGAAAAGTTGTCCATTGTGTAAGGTCACTTCCGTCAAAATAGGGAATTCTAATTTCAGGTAATTTCAGAGTTTGGGTCTGAATAATATTTTTAGTACAATAACTTTCGTCTATTTCTACTTTATCCTCGTTATTTTGATCATTTACGTTAGAATTGGAAATCAAACTAAGTTTCCCAAATAAATAATGAAAACGGTTTTCAAATTCGGCAAAAGATTCATGATAATCAGAAATCTCTCCTTCAGAAACTAATTCAACCAAACTATTTACAAGAGAATTAAAATCTACAAACGTTTTCTCAAGACTAACAATCCGACAACGACACTCGTGTTCATTTACTAGACTATCCTCCTTTTTCAATAAATTTTCCACAATCGTCAATTTTGATTTTAATACACCAAATTTTTTGTTAAATTCTGATACAGCCGCATCTGCGGTTGTAGATTTCAATTCAAATGACATTTTTTTTTTTTAGAACTTCAAGTTACCAAACACAAAGAAATAATTTTATAAAAGGAATTTCATTTAAGGTTATGTCGAAATCTATCACAAATGTGTACCGAAATGTATACCGAAACTCAAATAAAATGCGCACAATATTGAAACATGGAGAAAAAACAATTCTGTACTTACAGGATTTGCTGAATCTGAACGTTTGCTAATTTAAATAAATTGCCAAAACTTGGTGTACTGATCCACGCTGGTTTGATATATGTATAACACGTTCGTCTTCGAAAATCGTGCTTAATGTTTTCCTCGTTGTGTAAATCGAAATGACTGGGTCGTTTTCCCTCGCTATTTAACACTGGAATCTACAGGATAACACGTTCGATCGCTTCTCTGTTGTGTAAAATTGATTGTGTAATTTTATATAAACACAGGTTATGTTTCCCGGCACGTGGAATTAGCTCCGGTTGATTGAAAATTCACCTTTTGTTCAATACTATACTCGTTAAATATTATGTAAAAATCCGCTTCGATGGACCAAAATTATGTTGGATTAAATAATAATCTTTCGATAGCTCGCAATAGCAATAATACAACAAAAAATTTGTTTGTTTGTTTTTTATTATGTTTCGTTTTTACATATAAGTATTGTTAGGTTATGAGTTGTTTTACGTTCAGCGAATAACTTGAATCTCAAAACTAAAGTTGTCTTTTCAATACAAAACAAAAAACAAAGAAAAAATGAGAGAGCGTAAGGTGGCTTACGCACACTCACACATAGAAAATTACGTGAATGTAATAAGACAAAGCCAATACTAATTTAAAATATAATATAATGTAATTAGCAGTGTACAAAATTGTCCCTTTTGCTCCACATTTCAACATTAGTGCGTTGTGCGTTCATATCTGAAAACACGATTTATGAACCCAAAAATACAAAAAACAAATTTCAACATAAGCTTTTATTTATTAATAAGCAATTTTATTGGTTTTGATTAGATGTGTTAAAATTAAAACACATTTACGCTAAAACCAATACAATTGTTTATTATTGTAATATATGTTATAAACACCTTCCAACTCGGTTGCGGCACACTTTCTGCTAGTTTTAAAAGTTCTTTAACCTTTTCTGGTGGCCTATACAACAAATTAATGCCATCTAATTTCGCAGCAATACCATCCGAACCCCCAGTAATTAATTTTTCCCAGCCATTTTCATCTACCCAATTATTAGGCACAACCGTATGGTTTATTATTTTCGTTGGTTTGTACAATACTATATGCCATATTTGTGATTATAATATTTAATTTTATTAATTAAAAAAACACACGTTTATGCACTCTGTTGTACACTCATTAAATGCTGTCACTTAAATATCGCTAGAATGAAGGCTAACTCTATTACAAGCAAAAATTAACCGTTTTTTCCAGTCATAAAATGATCATATGAATACTTTATATTAGCTTTAATATATTTTCAAGCCTGTTTTTGATCATACCATATTACAACTTCGCAATGGTTATATACAGAAATATAGATATCTCTCTCTATCGCGCTATGTTCCACAATAATGATATCTTGCATCTATTTTCTTTGTATACAGCAGCCAAAGCAAAGGTGATTAAGGCGTAGCGTATATTCGTACATTTAGTATTCTTAGATGGCACGAGTTCGAAATACAGCGAGAGGACATATCACAGGTAAAAAAATCAGGTGTAATTCTAACCCAAAAAAATAATAATATAAACATTTCAGTAACTGATAGAAAAATTAATTAGGACTTGTCCGAATTCTGTGCGAAATAATTTTTTTGTGATAAATTTGACATTAGTGAAATAATTTTCTCTTCCATATTTGAAATAAGTTCATTTGCTGTCCGAATACTGAAATAATTTTGACATAATAAAATTGACATTTGGAAATACAACAAACGACAAATTGTACGTAGAGAGTTATTTAAAAGTGTATACTTATATAAAAATGATAGAGACAGAATTTGATCCAAATATGGTATTGTTTCTATTAATTTCGGATTACATGCATTTCGGGTTGCGCGACCTTTAATAATGGATCTCCTAGACTCCAAGGTATGACACATTTAAATTTACAGGTATGTATGTTAGGTATTCCTCTCTAGTATTTATAAATATTAACAAAATTCATTCTTTGCAGCGACTAATAATGTACACAATTCCTTCAACAAACAGTATTGTTAATTTAAAAACTTAGCTATAATGATCCTGTGACGAGAATGCATTTAAGGATATCGTCTAACACTTTCAGCGCTATTAGCAAATTCTTGCCCAATAAAAAGCATGGTTTGGGACCGGAAATGGAACTAATGATATTTTTGCTGTGGCTGCCAAGTGGGAATAGTTAAAGAATTGTAGGTGCAGCAATGAACCTATCAAGATCCACAGTTTGTGATATTGTTTACAAAATGCTGAACATTAGAAAATGCTGGAACTTATTATATTATATAGATAAAATTAAATTAAATTATATAAAACTTATTTTGTTTATTTCACCGGCACAGAAACAAGAATTTTTACGGACATGTCAAAATTATAACACGGTGCTGTGATAATTTGGTTGCGTAAAGTTTAACATTAATTTATCACAAAAAAATTATTTCGCACAGAAATCTGACACGTCCTTAATATGTAATAACGTAATAATTGGTTGATTAAGAAAAAAAGGGAAAATTACGGAATTATAAAATATATTTTTATGAAAATTTTGAAAATCATATATCAGCATTATATAGTAAAACTATTGCTGATCATATAACAATCATATAACATATTTATTTTAACGATCATTAATTAGCCACAAATAAAATAATACAATGTACAACAGGGTTCGCTAATATAATTTCTTTTAATGACACGTCATATAGGAGAACCATTCAAAATTATGTATAATGGAATTAAATACTTTTTATGTGATTTCTGGTTTTCTGGGCCACTTATAGAAATAAGAAACATTTATTTTATTATAGCCACCTCGCACTGCGACCTAAAAGATCTATTGTGCTGGACCCTGCTTAATTATCCGTCCAGTCAATATTCAGGTTCTTAATGAACCTGACAATACTGCCTCCCGGTACGTGATATATACTCTCTGGGCTTATTGCTCTCCCTCCTAGATGTTTACTATAGCATGTAGTTCCGCTAGAAAGACGGAGCATTGGAGCCCAAGGACTCCGAGAGGGTTGCCCCACTCCCGTATATTCCTACTCCTGCCCCGTATTCCGTTTGATTTTACTCTTACGTGTTGCTGGGAATTGCAAATCGCCTGTAGGTCACCCAGCTTTACTACAGGAAGGCTAAATAAAACTGGAGGGTGCCTAGTATCCAGAGTCCGCATATTTTGAACTGATTAACCTATCGACATATGCTGTTCCACCTTAGATTAGGGTTTTTTGTCGATATTTTTTCCTTTAGCGCCGTACTTTAGCCTATGCCAAATGGCCAAAAATGTGCCAAATGGCCTTAGTTACCAATAGTTGCCACAAGGAGGCAGCACGTACACTTGCGAATTGTGAACAGGTTACCCATTATACAATTGTACCCATCACGCAGCTGCCTAATAACTTAACAGCTCACGTGTTGGGCACTCTACCGCAACTTTGGTCCCCCCGCCTTCCTATAGACGCCAAACCACCACACTGCCAATGATGCTGGTTGCTGATTCTTAAATCACGTAAATATGCTAACGCTGACAAAAATACAAAGATACGCCTATTGCTGCTCTGGTTAGCCAGAAAATAATAAGACTTGCGCTACTATATACGGTACTTAATGGAACTAACTTAAAACAATGTGTTCTACAATTGTATGTACAATTTAATTCTGCTTCGTTTGAGATCGCTTTGGACGCTTCTCACGGGTCCTACTGGTGGTTTAGATGAACATGCAAAGAGCATAATGATGGACTTTGAATGCAATTTTGGTAATAAATATATTTTCTGACAGTCACAAATCGAACGGATCGACTGACCTACAGACAGTCCGAGAAACAGATTATGAAACTGGCACATAAACAAACAGCCAGACGATTTAGATACAGCAAAACTGTTGTACATGAAATATTTTTATATGCTAAGTTTAATTTTTTTATTTTTTCAAATCAAGAATTAATTTGAAACCATCTGCTAGGAATCACATTCTACTTACGAATTTTTATTTAATTTTTTATTTTTTTTTTACAACAATATATACGCATATATGATGAAAATTCAAAACAACAACCGAAGCAATAAGTTTTCATGATCGTATATACATTCAAAATATGCATAAAAATAAAAATTCCAACCACCTGTCATGTGGTTGAATCATAAAAGTAAAACAATAAGCGTAAAGCGGAAAAACTATAGAGTTGAAAACAAAAACAAAAAATTGTTTTTCAAAATGAACCATAATCATGGAAAATTACAAAAGCAAAAGGAAACGAAGTGACGACCACCTCCACACCAATATTATTAAACATCGCAATGGAAATTGAAAAACATAACATTTGGTTTTCATAGTTTTTCGTGAGTATTGCTGTTCGTCACAGAGAAAATTTTACCCCGCTCAAAAGCACTATACAGTGTTATCTCATATTTTGCTTGGGGAATTTTCATAATTCAGCTCTTAACACACAAACATTCAAACAAAAAAAAAAAAATCAAAATAAAAGAAAAACCAAAGCTTTCCTCCGCTTTTAGTTTTGTTGAATTTTCTTCTTTGCTTTCGTTTTATTTTTTTTTTTTGTAATTTTTCCGGTGTCTTGCGGCGCCATATCGTCATTTATGTCTCGGCTATGTGGCGCCGTCTAACAAACAACAAGAACTATACATAAATACAAAAATATTAAAAATAAAAAAATGTTGGAAAAATGAAATGAAAATTTCGTCGCCAATGTAAAATCTTGTGTCCAACAATTGTATACTAGTGTGGAATACTCTATACATTTTATAGATTAGAGGAATATAGTAAACGCAATGAATTTAGAAGAAAGGTTATGAGTGATGAATGGGAATATATGGAAAAAAAGGTTGAAAACGATTTCTTTGGTTATACTTGGTGGGGGGGGGGGGGGTGGAAAATTGTGTAGGCTTGCGCGATATTTTTTTTTTGTGCTGTGTATTAA
This sequence comes from Tipula vernalis, assembly GCA_958295665.1. Taxonomy (NCBI): domain Eukaryota; kingdom Metazoa; phylum Arthropoda; class Insecta; order Diptera; family Tipulidae; genus Tipula; species Tipula vernalis. Next base: position 379,753,504 of record OY282559.1, read on the forward strand.
GGCGAACGAATAAATAATGTATTATTCGGTAATATGAAAATGTCAACATGGATATTAGATATTATTATATTTGTTGCTCGATTTAAGATGAGTTCATTAAATTGAAATTGATGATTATGGAATTTTATTTTATTTTATCATCGATATGTGTATAAGCTTAAAGCCACATATCTACAAAATTCGGTTGTTATGCTAACTTTAAATCACAAAGTACAAGGCGTTGTGGTTTTAACTACATACAAAGATCGAGCATTATGGATAGAAATTGGAGAGTTGAAAGTTGCATTACAAATTTTTAGTTCAACAGTTTTGGATGAATATAGTACTGATAAGACCTAGTGCCTCACTTAATAATAGTGTTTGTGATTACTCATGAGTTAGAGTCTCTAACTCGTGTTTAAAAGACATTCAACAACAGAATTTTCAAAGGATCTTGATGTAGATCAGTCGGTGAAAAAAATCAGATCTTCAACAAATAACAACGGTATTTCACTCCCGGACTTACCTCACAGAAAACAACATTTTGCAATCTTATTCATCTGGATGGTGCAGATGGTCCGATCAAAGAAACAGAGTCTCAATGGAAGTGTGCCAATTGCAGTGGAAATCACACAGCCAATTCAGTATTATGCTCAAAGCGTAATGAATTTCTGCGACTTAGGGAACATGCCAACCAAAAAGTTCTTCATAAAGGCTGGAAATGGAATGGAAAGGCTCCATCAATTCAAACTTCGACCAGCCTAATATTATCAGTTTTATGTGTTCCATCACATCAACCAAAGTTCCGTTTATTCATCAATAATCCATCATCATCTAACCAAGAGGCTACCGGAAATGTATGTGGTAATAAATTATATAGTGCTAGTGAATTGTTGTTAATTTTGGAAAGTGTTAAAGCTTGGCCGAACAAGTTGAAGTAATTTTAGAGAATGCCATTAAATATGTCTGTAAATTATATTCTAAAAGTTTCTATTTCGAACGCTCATAACGTTAACCGTAAGAACACGAGCTTATTCATTTTCTCGACAAATACTTCTCGACATAATATGCTAATCACAGAAACTTTTTTAAAACCTGGCGATGCTTTTAATATCCCTCGATTTAAAATATATAGAAATGATCGTTCGACACAAATTGGCGGTGGAGTCGCAATTATCATTAAAACTCAATCAAACACTCAGTCCTCTAATGTCCAGGTCAAATTGCGTCTATTCGCGTGAAGTTTATCCTAAACTATCATAATAAAAAAAATAAAAAAAATAGGATCGTTTAGGAAAAACTTCACGTCTTTGAACAAATGTGTGAAGTTTTTCCTAAATATTAATAGCTTAGCATGTGTTCGTAATCCACCGTCAAAGAGGATCCGCTCGGATAAGGGTACTCCACCGGCACAAAAGAAGGCCAGGGGAGAAGAATCTGTCCCGACGGTCTCGGGTTCTGCGGTCCGGTCTGGACTTACCTTCAGGCAGGCTGCGGAGTCGGAGATAGTTGGGATCTTGCCCACTGGTTTTCCAGAGGTTGTCCTCACAGGAGAGCAGCTTAAGGCTGTCCAGGAGGGCATCCTAGATAAGGTGCTAGAGCAAGAGGCCAGGGAGCTTAAACCTAAGTTCCTCGGCAGTCAGGTTCGGCCTGGTTGGCTGGTACTAACCTGTGCTGACCGGGCCACTGTTCAGTGGCTCAGGGAGGCCATAGGTAGTATCAAGCCATGGGAGGGTGCGCAGCTGATCGTGGCCGAGGCGGAAAACCTGCCTCAGAGCCAGGATTGTGTTCGGCACCTTCCCAAATAGTGCTGAATTCCCCACAGAAAAGCTTTTTGGTTTTATAAAAAGCCAAAATGAGGTCATGCAGGCGATCAACTGGAGAGTGATCAGGAGAGAGGCGAAAGGCTCTTCGGCCTTTTTCACGTTCTCTATGGCCAACTCTTCAGTTAAGAAGCTCAAGCGGGTTGGCTTTAAGGTCAACTATAAGTTTGGGACTGTACAATTGCATCCCAAGGGTGGTCAGAGAAGAGCTAAGCCGGCTTCTGTCGGCGGGACCCAAGTGGTGAAGCCTGTAGAAGCTACGGTAGCGGCACCTGTAGCTAAGACCACCGGGGTGACCGCCCTCTCCAGGAGACAGGTGGGAGAAGGCGGGAAAGGGAGAGGAAGGCGTCAGGGGTTCCGCGGGGGAAGGCCTCACAAAGACTCCTCCCGTGCAAGCCACTGGTTAGGCCTGGAGGCTCTCAGGCAGCGGGCCCCGCAGAACGGCGAAAGAGGACACTGGTCAGCATCGGCCGGACAAAAAAAGCATGAGGGTGGTGGCGGTGCTGAAAAGGAAGCTGAGGAGAGCCTTCAGAAGGGGCCTTCGAAAAAATAAAGGCATACATCGCCTGCCTGCAGATAAACCTGCATCATGCAAAGGCGTCTTCGGACGTCCTTTGTCGTAGGTTTATCTGCCAAAACAGTGGCATGGATTTAATCCAGGAGCCATAGGTGATTGGTAACCAGATTAGAGGTATAACAAATCAAGTGGGTAAGTTAATTTATCATAACGGAACTCAGAGTCCAAGAGCGGCTTTGTTGGCCAGTTCGCAAATTAATTTTATTCCCATTTCAGAGTTCATCTCCAGGGACTTGGTTGCAGTAATGGTGGAGGTTCTGGGTGAAAGAGGCAGACAAGAGGCTATAATGGCCTCCGCCTACTTTCCTAGAGACTCAGAGTTAATACCTCCACTTGACGTTAGGCTGCTCATAGCTCATTGCAAACGCAATTGGTGTGGGGTAGCACAGACATCAATAACAGGGGTGAGTACCTTTTTGAATTTCTGATCTCAAATAATATAGACATTGTCAATAGGGGAAAGAAACCTACTTTTATAAATGCGATTAGGCAAGAGGTCCTAGATTTGACACTTGCTAGTCCGCATTTCAGCGACTCGGTCAAAATTTGGCATGTGTCTGAAGAGGCCTCATTATCGGATCACTTGCACATCAGATTTGATTTGGCGGCTGAGACCATGCAGCAGCAGGGAATTCCAAAACTGACCGACTGGGACTCTTATAGAGTCTCACTCGAATCAAAAATGCCCTCGGTTGTGGGGAACATAGAGTCTCCAGAGAGTTTGAAAATCTGTTCAAACCAGCTGCATAATTCTATACACTTGGCTTACGAGAACAGCTGCCCGGTTAAGCGAAGAGAGTCCACAAAAATGGTCCTTTAAGTGAGGTGGCCTATGCGCCTCACAGTAGGATCTGGAGTCTCTCTGGGGAAATTTTCACACCCAGCAAGGTTCGATGGGCTATTGGGTCTTTTAAATCTTTCAAATCCGCTGGAGGGGATGGTATCTTTCCAGCTTTACTTCAAAAAGGTATTGAGGAAATACTCCCCAGCTTGATCCAGATGTTTCGGGCAAGTTATGCTTTTAATAACATTCCGAAACTGTGAAGGAAAGTAAATGTGGTCTTTATACCAAAGGGCGGGGGTCGTCCAGACATTTAGGCCAGAGCATATCGGCCAATTAGCCTCACATCGTTTCTTTTGAAGACGATGGAAAAAATCCTGGACTATCAAATAAGAAGTGAGGTCCTTGGAAAGAATCCGCTGCATCGGGACCAGTTTGCGTATCAAACTGGTAAATCCAGGGTTATGGCCCTTAGCGTCACGAGGACATTTAAAGAAATTGCCCATTGTGCCTTTGTGGACATTGAGGAGGCGTTTGATAATACCTCCTATGGATCTATAGAGGGGAAAGCAATGGAGAAAAGGGTTCCGCTTTCTACAATTAGATGGATCCGTTCCAAGCTGGAACATCGTGAGATTACTGCCAGACTAGGTGGCGAGTCAGTAACCATCAAGGCCATTAAGGGCTGTCCCCAAGGAGGCGTACTATCTCCTCTTTTGTGGTCATTGGTTATTGACAAACTACTGGTCCTTCTGAGTAGCCATGGGTTTGATGTCCAGGGCTATGCGGATAGTGTGGCTATCATAATCAGAGGCAAGTTTGATGAGGTGATTACTGATTGCATGCAAAATGCACTCAATATAATATGGCAGTGGTGTTACCAGGAAGGACTCAGTGTCAATCCAAGCAAAATAGTCATTGTTCCTTTTACGAGGCGGAAAAAGCTTTCGCTTACAGCTCCCTCGTTAAACGGTACTACTGTTCCTTTTTTCAGCTAGGTTAAATATCTAGGGGTTATCCTAGATCAAAAATCGATCGGAAACCAACATTTATTGATAGTTCAAAATAGAGCCACCAAGGCTTTCTGGGCCTATCAAAGACTCTATGGGCGTACTTGAAGACTACAACCAAAAATGATCTACTAGTCATTTCTTACAATCATTAGGCCTATGGTCACCTACGCATCGGTTGTATGGTGCCATAAATCTGAGCAGAAGGCAACGCAAACTTAATTGAATAAGGTTCAGCGTGTAGCCTGCATCGGTGTTACGGGCTCAATGAAGTCATGTCCAACCGCGGCGGTGGAGAGACTTCTAAGACTGACTCCGTTACACCTGCATATTAAAACGGATGCTGCAATTATGGCTCTGAAAATGCAGGCGAAAGGAAATATCAAACCAGGCAATATGGTGGGTCATCTCGAAATCTTTAAGGAATTCCAGACAGACCATACCATAGCAATGCCTTCCGACTGGATGCCAGCTAAACTGGACTTCCACAAACTATTCTGTGTCAGGTTACCTGACCGGGATGTGTGGAGGGCATGTGGACCATCCTTTGAGCGAGGGTCAATGGTATGGTTTACAGATGGATCAAAAACGGTAGATGGGGCGGGGATAGGAATACACGGGAGTGGCACTACCCTCTCGAAGTCCTTAGGTACCAATGCTACCGTTTTTCAAGCAGAAGTACATGCTATAGAATTTTGCGGTAAGATAGGCATAGCAAAAGGCCTAAACGATGCAAAGATTTATATTGAACCAGACAGCAAATCGACTTTAAAAGCTCTTAGGTCCTGTACCGTTGAGTCAAGGCTGGTATGGGATTGTCTGAAGGTTATTAAACATCTGGCAGGCTCAAATAAGGTAACACTTATGTGGGTGCCAGGTCATACTGGAATCGAGGGAAACGAGGCAGCTGATGGCCTCGCCCGTGAGAATTCTGCCTCTCTATTTATTGGACCAAAACCTTTCTGCGGCGTCACTAAGGGACACCTTAGAGCAACGGTAAAACGCTGGGAGGATATCCAAAAGTGCTCCTGTTGGAGCAGAATTCCAGGTTAACGACAGGCGAAGAAATTTATATTAACTTTGTCTGTCAGGGTTAAGGAGTGTCTTGAACTTAGGAAACCTGAGTTGAGGCTGCTTACTGGCTTCCTCACATGTCATGTCCCTTTAAGGTATCACCTTAAGAAGATGGGCCTAAGGACGGCAGATGGATGCCGCTTCTGCGATCTGGAAGCGGAATCAGCGGAACATGTTCTGTGCCATTGCTCAGCCATTTTCCAGCAAAGACTGCAACATCTAGGAGGGAGGACAACGAGCCCGGATAGTATGTATCTTGTACCGGCCAGTAGTATTGTCAGGTTCATTAAGAGCCTGAATATTGACTGGACGAATAATTAAGTAGGGTCCAGCACAATAGATCTTTTTGGTCGCGGGGCGAGGTGGCTTATCGCCCACATGGCCCCCCAAAAAATAATAATAATAATAAAAGAAACTCTATTTATTAAAACCCCCTTCGGTTCTTCGATTTATTAATAAGCACCCTGTGCGTCATTTCTTAATGTTCGTTTGAAACATTTTTTCACAGTATTCTGAACATGTTGCGCGCACAGAGTCAGGAAGGTATAGTATTATTCCAATAAAATCGAACATTGTTTAATTAGGAGACACATCAATCAGTGTGCTGCAACAATATTCACATTTGGACAAGCGATTATTATTCTAATCCGATGCTTCATGAAAAATATTCTCAATTCAAGTCCCAGACAGGGCCAACGATTCAGCAGGATCTGTGTTCGATTATGATGAGATTTCAAAAACATCAAATTGACGTGGCTGGTGACATAACTAAAATGTACCGCCAGATCGTAATCCATACTGATCAACAAGGCTTGAAACATATTTGGTGGAGTTCAGGTGCGGGATCACTTAAATGCTGCAAATGGTGTAATGTAACTTATAGAACAGCTAGTGCCAGGTTCTGGCAAACAAAGTTTATGTTGACGACATGTTAACGGGAGCCGATACCGAGCAAAATGCAATTGAGATAAAAAATAAATTTGGACACCGAAGCAGATCAATTTATATTTTCGTTTAAAAACTATTCGGCACATAAATCATGTAAAAAAAGAACTATCCTATCGAAAATAGCACAGTTGTTCCATCCATTGGGAATGGTGTGCACCGATTGTATTCACAGCAAAATTATTTTGATCACAATACTGCTCGAATTGGAAGAGGAACTTCTCCAGAAGAGGCGAACTCAATTCTATTTGGAAACATTTTTATTCCAAGATGAGTCATATTCTCGCTCGCCATGAAACCCAGAGTTTCACAGCTTCGGAAATGCGTCGAATAAGAGTTACAGAACCGTCATTTACATTCGATCAATCGATTATTCGCATAATTGTGTCGTAAATATATTTTGTACCAAAACGAGAATTGATCCTCTCAAACGTAGATCAACCTCAGAACTGCTACTTTGGGCTTCGTTATTATTGTTTCAATTAGCAACCAAAGTACTGGTAAGTATGGAACACGTTATATCGTATCTGTATTATCAAGATTCGAGATATTCGTCGCCAATCGAACTTAAAAAATTCAGAATTTAACTTTACCTGAACGTTGGTATTATGTTCAAACTTTGAAAAATCGACAGATGCTCCTGCTCGTGGAGACATACTTTCGGAATTCATAAATATTTTTCCTTTGTGGAATGGGCCAGACTTCTTGAGGGATACTATTTTGATCATTCCAAAACAACCAGCAGAGAAAATTTCGAAGATATCTGAAACTCGTCTGGAAGTCCAGTCATTCATTTAGCAAATTACTTGTCATCTATGAACATACGCGATATCTGCACGTCGGTGCTCAGTCATTGCTGTACCATTTAAGGATATTTTCAAGGACAAGGCACTCCAAACTCTTTCGCAGTTCATTTTTACCGTCCTACTTAATGCAGTAGCAGGCAAAACAGAGACGTACGGTTAAGCCACATGCACATTGCATTGCTTATGCTTGCCAGCCTATAGTGCTGACATGAAAGGTGGATCGGCCCTTGAATTCTGCACTCTCAACATCTTCATCACTATTCGGTACCTCCTGATCCAAACGCCAAACGTTCGTACTCGTCCTAAGACTTTGGAAAAAAATTTTGGGTTAAATACCCGAACATCTCACTAATTCTGCCAGGTCATTGCAAAACGCCGGTATTGATTTTATTGACCAAAACTAATGAAAGATAACGAACCATAGTTAAAACCTGTATTGTTTTATTTATATGCCTCGCATCTAAAGCAGTTCATATGGGAATAATAAACAATTTAAAATACCGCGGAATTTTTGGCATTTTCGTCGGTTTGTTTGTCGACGAGGGCTCTGTGCAAATTTAGTTTTAGTTGGTGATCTTATCATTTAGTAACCACTAGCAATAATTATTGAGAATGTGAAGGGTGAAGATGGATTCTTTCGTATGGTGACTGTAAAGACTTCTAATTCATTCAATTTTGGTTAGAAGTTAAAAAAATAATTTAATTCGGAACTCTTCAAAATTTTGATTTTTAATTTGTGTATTATGATCTGTAGAAATCCGTGATACAAAGAGTATAATATAAATTCAAGCAGAAACAAAACTGAGTGTCGTTATTCGTTGGTGACTACTTTAGATTGAGGTAGAGTCAATCGGTCAAGATGCTTCAACTGCGTGCCCTCAATAAATTGACATACTGGATTAGTACTCCAAAATACAAGCAGAACAACAAAGAGTATACACCATTCGGAATGAACATACCAGCTCTAACCATCTTAAACTATTTTTTTCAAGATAGTAGATATTTTTAAACGTGAACCTTTACCCGCAAGTATAAATCGGGTGGAATGAATAAATATCATAAATGTATAAGAAAAAAAAAATTGTTTGTGTCACATATTGTTTGTACCAATTAAAATGAAAACATCTTTCCAACTATTTTTATTTTGATTTAATTTTAATTTCTTTTTTCTTGTATTTTCTGCTACCAAACTGGTATACACATTTCCACAGAGAAATCCAACCAAAACCTAAGACACCATCTGCGTCTGTATTAATTTTATTTCGCCATTATTTTTCCTTCTTCTTTATTTTGCGTTTCCTATTTTTACTCCTTCTTGTTGCTTTTTTTTTTTTTAAATGTAATAACCAAGAATTATGCTTTTCTTAAATAAATTAATTGAGAATACAATGTACAACCATATACATACTCTTATGTATGTACAATAACACAAAATCGAGGAAGAAAATGTGAAAAATCCTGATGCTGGATGATCCACAACGATAATAAAATAAAGAAAGGATATATCTAGTCTCTATGTACGAGTATGTCCATACAAGCATTTTTATTTAATTTTCATCCTTATTGCATGTACATATAACAAAAAAAAAACGAAATATCGTGTACAGAGTCCAAATGTGAATTTTATTTAAAAGGATACAAATGGCAAAATCCAAGAGACCAGCAAGTGAAAGAAGATGAGGTTAGGTATATCTAAACAAAAGTAAAATAAATACCTTCTCATCATCATTACCATTGCCCTTACCTTCCACATAGGTATACATTTATCCTATATAATAATTTGCTCGTCCTTCTAGCATCTAAACTGCCGGTGTATTCTGGACAAAATTTTTTTATATGGATGTCTTTTAATTTTCTTAAGATTAAATATAAAAATTAAATTAAAAGAAAATGAAGTCATATTGTGTATTTAAAAGGTTGAAAGGGATATAACACACACACACACGCACACACGTAGAAAAGGATTGAATACTGTTTTGTATCATTGTTGTTGTGTTTCCAGTTAATTTCCTCGCAACAAAAAAAAAGATGAAGTATATATTTTACGTATTTATTCGAACTACACCGCACCACGGGGTAATAACACTTAAGAAAATACAAGAAAAGGTAATCCAATTAATTTTGATTGAAACAAATAAATTTGGGTGGCGTTAGTTTCGTGGGGATTAGTAATAATAGTGTGCGTTGGTATGTTTGATAATTTGACCAGAAACGCCTAAATGTGGATGCTGTTATATTTAATATTCATACATGGTTCCTTGCTATGTATTTACATTTAAACGAAACTAAAATAATCCTTTCTTGAAATATTATTTGTTCCTCTCTTTCTCTCTCTCCACTTTATCTCTACGTTTTTGTGATAATAATGAGGACATAAAACAAATTAAAAAGTTTTCTTTTTCTCTTTTTTGGAAATTTAGGAAAAAACCACAATGATACGATTTTGGTAATTAGTTTTTGGTTTTCATTTATATATACGTATAAATTATGATGCGGAATTATTAATTGTAGTCGTAATGTTGGTTTGTAATTTTATAGATTTTATCGCATATTGATGTCTGCATCCTGGCCAATAAGTGATCACGCCAATAAAAAATTTGCTCAATTGTATTGACGAATAGAAAAGTTTAAAAAACGCCTTAAGCGGACAAAGTGTCTATTTCAATTACATTTTCATTTGTGAAAGTGCTAGTGTTACTAAAAACATAAATGTTTTAAAAATATTAAATTATAGATTGTATTAATAAATCAAAGCGTGGTAACTGTGGTCTAATAAAGCTCCAGAATTGTTTAGTGATCCACATATATATTTATAGTGAGCTTAACAATAAATTTCTGCAATTTTCTGATATTTAAAATGATAAGAATGTTAGAAATGAATCAGATTTACAAAAATCACACTTATCACTTATCACATATTGGATTAATGCAGTTGTGCAATCAGTACTATTTTCATAAATAAAAATGTAATTTAAATAAACACATTTCACATTTTTGTTACAGCCTATCACATATTACAATATTGGCCGCAAGAGCGCTAATAGCACGTCTACTATTGTTACGTTTTTGCCTTTTCAATCAAGGTCCGTATCACTGGATTGTGAATAAAACCAAATCAATTCAATTTATCACCAATGAATTTATTTATATCACACAAAAATTATAACAACACTATTTATTACGCGATAATTCACAAAATCACTTTAAATAATTTACAAACAATTTTACTGTACTCGTATACATTTTATTTCGCACTACAATCCTTTTAAAATCACTTTTTAATTCCTTTTTAATCTTTACACTATCGCTTACCAAATACTAATAATAATAATCTTACAAGTTTATACTATTGCGTTCCAAATTCGAATAATACAATTCGATCTTGTTTGCCTTTTTATATACACAAACCAAACATCTCAAAAGTTCATGACTTTTCCAGTTAGAATAGCGTAGAAACATTTAGAACAATTTTATCATGGAAAATTCAAGTTTAGTACAGTAAAAATATTGAGCTATTAATTTAACTTATTCTATCACACCCTAGATGTCACCGTCACACTATGGTTGGGTCGTAATTTGTATGTATCCCCTTCAATTTTTCTATCTTTTCCTACTTTTAAAATCGTCTATTAAATAGCTGTGTAATAGCTACTCAAATACATACATTCAGGTGCATTTCATCAAGATTTGTAGAATTATCAAACAATCTGGCAAATTTAAATTTGATTGTGATAATTAAAAAAAATTATTAACTGCTTTCTTTCAATTAATATCAGAAAATATTTTTTGTGTTATTTATTTAAATAAAATTAGATTAAAGCGTGATCACTCGTTACTGTTTCAACGAGTTGGGTTCTGGTAAATTTTAAGGTAAATATTTGAGAAAACCTTAACAGAGTGAAATTACGAAGATTTATTTATTTCTTTTACTTGCTGTCATATTTCATAATTTTCAAACGGCTACATCAAATGTCTTTTATGTATAAGATGGTGCTTATTGAATGCGGGTGATTTATAATATGGTAAGGGAGTACCACATACCGTATCATCATCTGCAACTGAAAGATGTTAGTCAAGAAGTTGTAAAGTATTGTAATCTTGAGTATATTTGTGCGGTAGGCGAGTACGATTAGCTGATGATGCGTGAATTGAAGTTGATTCCAAAATGTATACAAATAAGACATTCATATGCGTAAATAAAGAAAAATTTAACATTGATTTTTGTGAATTTCTGCGATTTTTGTAAATTTTTCAATAAAGAGTCCTGGTTGGAAGATGGAAATTGTGGATGAGTAAAGAATGAGATTCTTGATTAGACTGAATTTTTTCCTCGTTTTCACATCCGATTGACTCAATGGAGTCGGATTCGGATTTTGAGTAAATTTCAGCGGCTAAGTTTTGCAATTTAATACGATGAGGTAGAAGGATTTCCCATTGGGATGGGGTTCTAGCATTCCAGGTGGGAAAGGGACGGCCTATTTTTTTTTTTGGACCCACTTTATATAGTATATAGACGCCGCTTTAAGCAGATGGATAAGGCCTCGTCGATAAATACCAATAATTGATTCGGTCTGCCTTGATTTTTTTGGGTGGAGGCTTGGTGTTAAATTTGAGTAGTTTTCTAAACAGGTAGGTAAGCGTGGTGACAATGACGAAGCTCTACATTGCGAGAGCGGTTTTTGCTAAAACGTGGTTACGTTTATGAAGTTCTGCATTAGTTCTACCGTGTTGTTTGCTTGACGGCATCGCGTTGTTAAATAAATACCTAGGTATTGCATCATTTTGATGACAGATAACGTGATACTGGCCAAAATCCAGGTTAGTAGGGGGTTCAAATGAAGGATCTTGGTCTCGAATCAGATTTGTACATTTTTGGGGGTTTACAAGGAATCCGGCGAATTTTAAATCGGTTATCAGTTTGATCAATATCGGTTCCAATGTAGCAACATTTCGGGTGATTAAGATAAGGTCATTGGCATAGGCAAAAATAAGGGGTAGTTGGAGACTCTTGCGCTCTTCTAGTTTGAGTTCGAGGAAACGGTCGACTACGGTAAGTAGAGTAGTCGTTTAAGACGAAATTGAAGAGTCGTTAACTCCCTTGTTTTTTTGACCTGCTCAGTGCTTATGTTGAACCATTTGATGGCAGTGGTTTCCCAAAAGCAGGCTTTGATTATTAGTTTGACTAAATAATGGGGTATATACTGCTGTAGACAGCCGGTTACTGCGTTTAGAATTACTGTATCAAAGGATTTTGCTATGTAGGTTAAGGGACAGAATGAATACTTGGTTGCCAGTTCGCCATTCTTCATCCAGGACTTGACGAACACCAACGAATTTATTTATTTCACACAAAAACTATTTCAACACAATTTACTAATGATAATTCACAAAATCAGTGTATATAAATTTTTCGCACAATTTTACTGATCACGTTTACTTTTTATTTTGCACCAAACACTTTTTAAATCACTTTTTAGTTCCTTTTTAATCTTCACACTATCGCTTAGCAAATACTAATAATCCAATTCGACTTCGTTCGCCTTTTTATATACACAAACCAAACTTCTAGAAAGTTCATGACTTTTCCAGTAAGAATAGTGTAGAAACATTTAGAACAGTTTTATCATGGAAAATTCCATTTTAGTACAGTAAAAACATTGAGCTATTAATTCAACTTATTCTATTACACCCTAGGTATCACCATCACAATATGATCATCTGTTCTTCGGTTGGTTAGGAAAACGGCTTGGAAGGATTGGGGTAGACATAAATGCTGATCTAGGCAATGTAGTTGTAGTTTGGCGTAGATTTTATAGCCTGCATTGCACATGAGTCTTCGTTAGTCTGCAACGGCTTTTGTTTTTTTTATCTTTGGAATAGGCACTGGTATTGTATCGATCCAATTGATTGGACTTATTCGATTAAGTTCTGAAGAGATTCGATTATGTTATGGAGCTGTCCCCGATCTTAGGGATTTGGTTTTCTAGTGGGTGGTGATCGGTTTCCTCTATGAGCACAGGCCATTCACCTTCGAATTTTCGGAATTCGAGATGCCATGAGGAAATAGGGATGTAAAGTGGCTTTTTGGGTGTCCCTTTTGTATTGTTTAAAAAAATTATACCAGTCTATAAGAAAATTCTTGAAACTCAAAGGATCTACGCATATGTTCGAAATAGGCATTACTTAAGCATCGTCTGGCCTCTCTAATATTTTGGAAATATTTAGCACATTTAAAGTGCGCTAGGGCCTTTCTACGTTTAGGGCTCAAAGGTACCTGAGCTGTAAAAACTTCTGTGATGAAACTTTCAAACTATTGAGTAACTAACTTCCACAGCTGGTTATGTCCGTCTTTTGAGAGTTGTTTGTCATGGATTTCTTGGAGAGTGGTATTGAGCTAAGGTTATATGTGGAGGGCGTGATGGATTTTTTTGAAGTAGTTAAGTGGCTATATAGGGTAATGGGTGTTCCTTTTCGGTGAATACAATTTACCCATATAAGGCGATGATGGAATTGACAAAGATATATTGATTTTTTTTCTCTGATTAGAATATGATCTACTTGAGATTAGCGCCTTTGGTGGTGTACCGATAGTTGTGCAAGAATGACGAGAAGGCTTAATGATTAGCCGGCATTGGTCTCACTATGAAATAGAATGCGACCGATGTATCTTTTATCCCAAGAATCTTGGCTTTCAACGTAGGCGTGATTAAATCACGCGGTTTGGAGGATTGGCGTCGATTGTATGGTGAGGTGTGTGGCGAGATTTACACAGAGATGAAGAGGATTTTCCCATTATTAGGGAAATGGCCAAGTAAAGTGATTATGGCTCCAAAATAACATTTAATTCCCTTGGGTATTATGTTTGAGTTTTTTTTTTCATGAGAATGCCAACACCTCTCCGAGGACTATTGGGGCCTTTGCTGAGATGTTAAGTATAGTTTACGATGGAACATGCACCCGAGCTCATGTTGGTCTCTTGGAAGCTGCATATACTGATATTATTTCGTTATTGATCCTGCCTATATTTCATGTGTCAAAACAAGGAGTGTTATAGGAAAAGGGGTGGGAATTGACTAATGTGTGGCTATTTAAACTATCGTAGTGGGTTCCATTGTATAACATATTAATTTCATTTATATAGTTACCGGCTAGTCTTGTAACGTACATAATTACCTTTGTCGTCCCGTTTTTTTTGGCAAATCAACCAATTTGCATGTGTTATTTTCGATTAATGAGTTGATTTTTGCTTCCCTGGCTGAATTCAACTTTGCATTCTCGTTGCAATTTAACGCCACCCGATTTCATCATATTAAAGCCATAAAAACTCATTGGTTCGTTATAACAATTTGACATTGAATTCAAATGCTCGTCACTTCCATAATTGGTTCTTTGAGAATTTATTTTCAAGAGTGTATACCGCTATAGACCGCTAGGTGGTCAACACCTTTCACCGATATTTTAACTTTCCTAGCCAAAGTTATTTGTGTCACATATATCGTGGCTTGATATCCGCCATAGCCACAAAAAACACCGTTTTTGCGACATAATTTTTATTTAAAAACTTCTTCTTCTTTTCGTCATTTGTACTGTCTTTAAAAGAGCAATTTTTGGAGGTGTGTCCTCGTTTATCGCAACTAAAACACTTTATATATTTTTTTTTTTTTTAAAGTGGGTGGGTTGGTAAGAGGAACCCTGTGCACATCGACCAGCAACATCTATTGTGCATCCCCGTGTAAGAGTAGAGAAATCAATCTATTGTGAAATGTAGGTCCAGGTCCATGATAAACGCCACAAGGTCATGCACATCCAAAGGGTTGGCGTGAGGCCACTGAATAGAGTAAGCATTGAGTGTTTTAATTCTTCTTAGGGCGATCGCACTGCACTCCATCAGCAAGTTTTTAGATGTTTCTCTTTCCAGATTACAGAACCTGCAGTTCTCTGATGGGGTTTTGCCCATTTTGAATAGATGGTAGTTAAAGGGACCATGTCCTGTCAAGTACCATATAAGGGATTTCAGAGATGATCGATCCAATCTGATTATATCCTGTAAGTGTGTGATCTTGTAATTTAGGAGCTTCTTTGTCTGTCTCATTCCCCGAGACCGAGATGACTCCCATAGTGAAGCAGAACATATCTGCTCCCAGAAGAGGACTCTCCTCGCTAGATGGCCTTTGGAATAGGCAACGCTAGGCTCGGGGCCGTAGAAGATGCCACCCGCACCCTTTTTTACATAGGTGTCTGCGGCCTCATTTCCTGGTATATTAGAGTGGCCGGGGGACCACAAGAGGGTAACTTTATTGTCCCTACCCAGCCTTCTAAGGTTGCTGTAGCAGCTCCATGTTAATTTACAGCTGAACACCGTAGCTGCCAGGGATAATAAAACAGCCTGGCTATCCGAGATTATGTAGATCGCCGTTCTTATATGGTATACTTCTTTTTGAGTCACTGAAGCACGCAAGTCTCGATGGCCATGGTTTCTGCCTGGAAACCCGTAGGGGTCTTTCCCAACGATAAACAGAGCCTGAAACCGGGCCCCAGGACCCCCGCACCCGGGACCTCGTTTGTTTTTACCACATCGGCAAACCACACCGATCCGTGCTGTAGTAAGGAGGAAATGATGTTCCACACCACGTCCCTTTTGGGTATCCGGATCGTGAAGTGCCTCCGGCAGTCCGTAGTCTTTACCATCATATCTAATAGCTGTCCAAAACTAAACGAGCATTTATTTCCTCTGTTTTTGGCCACCATATAAACGCCGCATAAGATATCATTGAACTTATGATGGTTTGGTAAAGCCAGATTATCATTTGTGGGTCTAGGCCCCATGTTTTACCAAACATACGTTGGCACCCAAAGTATGCTTTATTTGCCCTATTTGCGATGTATTACAAGTGGGGGTTCCATGTTAATTTTTTGTCAAAAATGATCCCTAGATATTTAGCCGCAGATGTCTTCTTGAGTATTTCCCCGTTCAAAGTTATTAGAGGAAAGGAAATTCTCCTCCGATTTGTAAAGAGAGTACATGTTATTTTATTGGGATTGACGCTAAGTCCTACTTCAACACACCACTCGTTTACCAATCTTAGAGTATATTGCATACGCTCAGCTATTGTGCTTTCAAATTTGCCCCTGACCATTAGCACCAGATCATCAGCATAGGCAATGATTGATATTCGAGAGTTCCGCAAAATAGCGAGCCAGTGGTCCATTACTAAGAGCCGCAACAACGGCGACAGTACTCCACCCTGAGGGCAGCCCTTGGTAGGTGCAATTGAGATGCTTGCTTCGCCAATCGAGGCTTTAATTCTCCTGCTTTTGAGCATGTTTATTATATACCCGATGGTTGAGGAGTCGATATCCCTCGCTACTTCTTGTTCCCGAATCACCTCGAAATTAGTATTATCGAAGGCACCCTGGATGTCAATGAAGGAGCATAATAGTGCCTCCTTGTTACGAAGTGTATCCTCGATTTCCGATGTTAATTCGTGCAGGGCTGTCTCCGTAGATTTGCCCACCTGATAAGCATGTTGGCTAGGATTTAGAGGAGATCTTTGGATTGTATTGAGTCTGATGTACAGGCCCAATATTTTTTCCATGGTTTTAACTATAAATGAAGGCTAATAGGTCTGTAGGACCTAATGTCCTCGGGGGATTTATTCCCATTTTTTGATATAAAAATTACTCTTACCTCCCTCCAGCATTTGGGGATGTATTCCAGACTAAAGCTGACCCCATATAATTTGATTAGGTGGGGCTCCAGTACATCCAGGCCTCGTTGAAGAAAAATAGGTTAGATTCCATCCTCTCCTGGAGACTTAAAGGGACCAAATGAATTGATAGCCCAGCGCAACTCTCCAGGGGTGAAGATTTTCATCGCTCGCTTGTAGGCACCCCTCGGGACTAGATATGGATGCACCAAGCTCCTATCAGGGTCCTTTCGACCCGCAATTATTGTGCACTCCGGAAAGTGTCCCTTCACCAGACATTCAAAAGTCTCTTCCCTTGATGTGGTTAAGGTCCTGTATAGCCTTCTTAATGAGCCCAGAGGGTTTTTAAGATCTAATGCAAGGGCTTTATGGAGTCGGCAAGCTGCCGGAATCTCGTAAATCTTCTCGCAAAAAGTTCTCCAGCTCTCTCTTTTGCTCTTACTCAGAGTCTCATTATACTGGGTGAGGGCAGTTCGATACGCTGCCCAGTAATCTGTTATTTTTGCTCTGTTAAAGAGCGTACGCACTGTTTTTTTTAGTCTCCAAGGCGGAGGTCCACCAAGGAACATCCCTAGATCCTCTAACACGCACCTTAGGAAAACTTGAGTGATAGGCATCAATTATTGCCCTGGTGAGATTATCAGCAACGCTATCAAGCTCTGAAACAGACCCGATAGAGTTCTGTAAGCCCACTACATTGTCTTGTGGTTTATTGGTAAAGACAGCCCAGTCCGTAGCTTTAGGTATTCTTACCGTAGTTTCTGTTATTTGGGGGTTCAAATAGAAAATCTTATATACCTTTGATCCAACAAAGATGCTTCCCCGATACATGCCAATTCTGGACTGTGCTGGAGGTACCCATGTCAGACATAGTAAGGTCCAGCACCTCACTTCTAATGGCATTCACAAAGGTCGGCTCGTTCTATGTATTATTTATAGCAATATTATTTGATGAACAGTATTCAAAAAGTTGCTCACCTCTTGTATTTGTGTTGGTGCTACCTCAGACCGTGTGGTGTGAATTAGCATCACAACCAATGATGAACTTCTGCCTATGAGCTGTACAGTTATTGATAAATCTCTGTACTTCTTCCGAAGGTAGGTCGTTATCGTCCCCGGGAAAATAGACTAATGCCATATTAATTGTGCGCATGCCCCTCTGGATAGAGGTATCTCTAATGAGACTGCAGTTATGTCCCTGGAAATAAATTGGTTAATTGAGAAGATATTGTACGACGAACGACAGAGAATCGCTGTCCTCGTCCTTTCTACTTCTGTGTTGTAAATTAGCTTACCTGTCTTACTTGACAAACCTTTAATTCTTCCATTGTTGGTCCACGGCTCTTGGATAAGCACTCTTTTCCAGTTGCTTGTGTTAAAAAGGCGACTCAGCATAGATGTGGCAGCCTTGGATCTATGTATCCTTTTTGGGGCGAAAGTACATGGCTCCAAACAGCCAGTTAACCTTATAGTTGGAGGCCTTTAAAATCTCCGCCGTCTTATGCAACACCGACAAAGGTAGTTGGAGGAAATCATTCTCTCTGTCTTTCCTTGCAAGAATATTCCACTCTGCTTTCCTGAGATCCTTATTCTGGACTCCCAAGCGGCGAAGTATCTCC
This sequence comes from Tipula vernalis, assembly GCA_958295665.1. NCBI lineage: Eukaryota > Metazoa > Arthropoda > Insecta > Diptera > Tipulidae > Tipula > Tipula vernalis. The sequence continues at coordinate 379,771,825 of OY282559.1, forward strand.
TCGTTTACCTCGTTTTTGCAGCGAGGAAGATATACGAAGAATATTTTAGGGCGCGGTAAATCGTCCTCCCCGACTGCTCTCAGGTTGGCGTTTTCCCATAGCTTAAGATTCGGCACAGTGGCAGTAAGCCACTCCGCTCTAAAAATGTCGGGCTAATACCATCCATTGATAGTTCCGCCACTGCATCCATGATACTATCTTGAACAGCCAGGATCTGGCTGATACCTAGTTTGACTTCCGGGAAGCCTTGGTCGGTTATTTCCAATTTGATGGCCTTCACTGCGTCCTTGTATGGTTACTTCACCTCGTCCGATCTGCTACCATCTCCTAGCATCTGATCTGTCGTATCTTGTGAGCTACCCTTTCCATGGATTGGCAAAGGTTGCTCTTTCTTCTCCCTTTTTGCTGGGGTGCTCTTTGGGGTCGTATCATCTGACCGGCTCCGTTTAGCGGTACTGACCGTTCGGTCTTTAATTTTAATTTGGCACTGTGCCAGAGCTACCTCGCGAGGAATGCCCGCCAACTTAAGATGGGCAAGGCGCTTCTTCGCAGCTCCGCTGAGTCTCTTTCTCTTTTTTTGCTATCCTCGAGTTCCAAGTCCTCTAGGCTGCTTTTAATTTTGGCGGTTGTAGACACTGATGCGGTGTCCGGGAATGATGGCACTGGTGCGCCTTGTACTCGGTCACCGACAATGGTATCCGCGCTTGAATATTCACTGCTATCATCAGATAGCGTGGTTTCCATATTAAAATTCTCAGAGGTAGGTCCTTATTGGACCTTGTTATCCACTAAGATTAGTGCGTTTAAAGAAGCACCGCCCTCGTATTTTTTTGTTTATGAATTATCCATCCACAGAATTAATAGTCCACCACAGCAGCGCCTCTTACTGTAGTAAGGCTAATTGAAACCGGAAGTCGCCAGGTATCCGAAGTTCCGTGCTAGAGACCAAATAACCCATGACCATTCATCCCTCGGCGCACGTGTATTACCTTGGATTTGGGTTTTTTTGTCAAGGTTATTCCTTCCCTTAACACTTTATATTACTTTGGCTTTTTTTCTTTTATTTAAATTTATCAAATAATGAAACCTAACAGTTTTGATCACAAAAAATTCGATATCAAAGACGCATCACTATTTCCCGGACCCAAAATTATTGGTTGAAACTCCCTAAGTAAGCCGGTCAGTAAACTACTTACAAGCCATTCGTCTGTAAATCTGAATCCGATACCGTGTAATTTATTCATCGTTTCGTATAATTCTCCGATGTAATGTTTCATTGGCTCACGGCTTTCCAATTGCGTTGTCACTAATTTACGTAATAAACCAATTCGACAAAAGCCTTTGTATTCAAAGAATCGCTTTAATTTTTTTCCGTTACGATGTTATGATGGAATAATGTTATGATGGTTTAAATACAAAAATGGTGTGATGGTAATTATAATGTTGATGGTTGTATGATGGTATGATGATGGTACGATGGTATAATGCTACGACGGTTGGATGGTATGGTGATATCATGGCCTGATAGTATGATGGTATGATTATACGATGGTATGATGGTACGATGGTTGGATGTTACGATAATATGATGGTATGAGGGTATTAAGGTATGGTGGATTGATGGTAAGATATTCATTATCGTATGAAGGTTCGAAGTTATTATGGTTCGATGGTATGATCATATAATGGTTTAATGGTGTAGTTTCATGATGGTATTATGGTATATTGATTGGAATAATGATATAATGGAATGATTGTTTAAGGTTATAACATGGTTTGTGTTAAACTTGAGTTCAATTAAAGTGAGAAGTTTGGTAAGTGATTAATTTGGGGTTGAGTTTAGGTTGGGAGGTTAGATTGAGTTAAGTTCATACACGTATGTAGCTTTCGAATCGAGTTATTTTTGGGATTGTGTTAGCCAATAAGTGTGTAGTTAAGGAGAGGGTTGAGACTTGGTTCGAGCTAAGTTGAGTTGAAGTTGAGTTAAGATTTAGTTAGCGTGGATTGGGGTTAAGTGAATTTTCCGATTTAGGAGTTATTTAATGGTTGATTTGGAGTAAGGTTAAAAGTTGATTTGAAAGTTGATTTGGGGTTGATTTGAGATGGAGGTTGAGTTGTAAATTTAGTTAGAGGTTGAGCTGAAGATTGACTTAAGGGGTTTATTTCGGGATTGATTTGGGAGTTGAATTAATCAAGACGGAAGATATGATCACCTCATGGGGTTTCAGCCCTTTATATTTTAGATTTTGTTTTTTTAGCAGAAAGACTATTTTTAAACGGCTGTCAAGCATACTCGTAATATTAGTTTATCGTGGTTCGGGCATGTATAGAGTTGATTGCGTTGTACACAACATGTATGGATACGGTAAACGTAAAATGTATGAAGTATTTATGTGTATAAAATACACGAATTGAAATTGAATTCGAATAAAGCTAATCAGGACGGAACTTGCTATTTCTTAACCGATTTTGATTAAATTTAACTTGTATACGATGGAAATTAGATTCTAAAATGATTTTTAGGTAAGGTTCTGGAATAGGGCTAATTAGGATGGAACAACTATTTGTTTACGGATTTTGATGAAATTCAACATATAATATGGAAAGGTGATGCTAAAATAATTGTGGAATTTTGCAAATTAAAGTCAATCAAACAATAAAAAATGAAATTTAAATTCAATAGTACTGGAAATAGGATTCTAAAATAATTTTAAAATTAAGTTCTGTCTCTATGGACTTAACTTTTTATAGGGGCTTATGGCAAAATTTGCCACGCACGATGCAAACGGGATGCTAAAATAATTGTTCGATACAATTCTGGAATTTGGTCAACTAAGATGGAACTTGGCTATTTCTTAACAGAATTATTTTGCTTTATATTTCATTAAGTTTATTGTGAAAACATCTAAAGGCCGCAAGCAGTTTTACACTTCATTCAGAAAAATCTAAATAAATTCAACGATGATTTATGAGAATCAAAAAATTGTAGCTGTGGCTAAAATATTATGGCAGCCTAACATAGCGAACGATATAAAGTATGCACAATTGCGATAGAGGACAAGTGTTTTGTAAACCATTTGACACGGATTAAACAAATATTATATAAAATCGGTTAAGGGGGACATGCAGAACACTAAAATATAAAAGCGTCAAGCAGATTTGGATGATATGTACATTAGAAGGTTAACAATATCATTTATGAATTCCCTCAGAGGATTTCAAAGTTAACTTTTTCGAAGTGTATTAAACATCTCGTACTTCATTTACCACAAATCAATATATCTTGCCTAAATAGAAGCAAGAAATACAATAATATTTTAGCATTTACAAAAACAAAAATCGATCAATTTAAATTTTCGATATCCTGTATCCAGAGACTGTCAGTTAACCTTTTGTGCCTAATCAATATTATAGGGGCACTGCTATTCCAATTTTTGGGGGTCACCAATTTTATATTTTTGTTCAAAATTGTACTTATCACTATAAAATGCTATAAAATTTCGAGAACCAAAACAATGACCCAGGGTGAGTATACTTTACTCGTTAATAAAGTTACTGCGGGCCGCAAGGATCGAAGTTATTGAAATTCTGTCAAAAATGACCAACAATTTTGTTTGCCCAAAACCACTTTTCTCGACATTTTGAATATCTATGAGTTCAAAAAAGAAGGGAGGTTTGGTTTAGGGGTCAATTGGGTTGAGTTGGAGTTGAGTTGGAGTGGAGTTAGAGATCATCGAGTAGTTCAGCTGGGGATTTATTTGTGGGCTGAATTGAGCGTCAAATTAGAGCCAGCGTTGATTTGGGAGTTGTGTTGTAGCAGAACAAGTTGAGGTTCAGTTTAGGTTGTGTTAGGGTTTAATTGGTGTTGAGTTGGAGTTGAGATGGAGTTGAGTTGTCTTGAGTAGTTTTGAGTTGGGTTCCTGTTCGCCTATAATTTTTCAAACCCAGTTGATTTGAGAATTAAGTTGGAATTTAAGTTTTGGGATCTGGAGAATGGCGCACAATCCAGAGTCCGATGATTAGATTGCTTTTCCATCTATGGTCTAATATGGTCCCAGTAACCTATTTCAGTCCTAGCAAATTTAACATTCTCCAATTTGACTGTCAAATGGTTTTTTTGAGGCCGCTGAAACATCAATTGAAGGATATAATTTGGAAAATTTTTACACCCAAAATTAAGTGTTGATAATGACAACCTCCGTATAGATTGATATTCCAACTAAAGTTGCAAATTAGTATCTTTTTTTTTTTTAATATTACCAATACTCAGTATGATAACTCCGAACTCAAAGCATAAGTAGCGACCACAATTCGTACAAAAAATTATCAAGAAACGTCGTTTGTGAATTCTGTCGAATTTATTACACCTACCATAAGCTTAACTTTAGTGATGGTGTTGAGAATTTTAGGTTACGCGAAACCACCTTCGCACGATTCTTTTAAAATTGCTCAAATTAGTATTGAGTACCTCGAGGATACTTTAAACGGAAGCAGAATAAATACATAATTTATCTAATGTTTCTAATTTCGTATATAAACCACTTCCTATACTTCCTATAAAATTCCAAAACGTTCTATAAAAAAATACAAATAATACATATAATCCTTAAGCAATTTGAAGAAATCGTGTCAAAAGTCAAATTTATAAAACCATCCATAAAAACCACATCGAATGAAACGAAGTAAGACGTTATCAAAGTAAAAGAAACATTAAATTGTAAATATAGTAAACGAGTATTTTAGGTAGAAATATGTATAAGAAAACAACCAACCTACCAACGAAAACCACCTTGAAATTTTATCATCGTTTTTATCTTTTTTGTTCGTTCCTCACACACACACGTGTTTTACGGATTGAAACATAAAAATTTATCAAAATTTAAGATTCCTAAGATCAAATAGATTACAAAATTAATAATAAATGATTTTGAATTAGTATTCTTCGGATATATAAAAATATACTGTACCTGATTTTTTTTTTTTTGTTGGCGGGGGATGACTGAGAAACGTAATTTATTTGATGATTCAACGTCGTTATAATTTAAGTGATATAAATATCTCCTGTAACTAGACACGACCATGTTATTCATCGAATATTAAAACAACAAGATTTTATTAGGAAAAAGAGGGTGGGGAGGGGGCAGATTAATTTTTGCAGCCTTACATAAAATATATGGGTAAATATGACGGCCCAAAAGTGCCAAAAATGGGTTAACGTTTTGGTTGCTTTCAGATATTTTTGGTTACATAGTCAAATTCGTATAGTCAACAACCACAGTGTAAACGGTTCGAGGGTAATACCACCCGAGATTTGTAAACTTTTAAGTTATATTCCATTACCGTACAATGCTCAAGATGTATCAACCCACGGTATTCCGCCACTGCGTTTAATCATTTTATTTTGGCAATGCTGGAAGGGGCATATGCTGTATCAAAACATAACAATTAAAGCTTAGTTATAGAATGCAATCTTTGGTAAATTCCATCTACTACGACAATTACGATGGTTAAAAACCGTTAGTTTTTTGTTGTTGTGTAATTGTCAAAATATAAATTATTACTCAACAACAAATCTCTTGCGTTATTTATTTGTTGGTAGGACGTTTTACTACATTACGAGCTGTCTGCAACGTCACAACTCTTACGATGTTATCGACGCCAAGATGAAAATTAATTACTCGACCAAGTAGCCATTGACTTGGGTAAACATTATCTTCTTTGATCAGTACAACATCATCTGTCTTTAGCTCTTCAGTCTTTGTTTTCCATTTGTAACGATGTTGCAGAGTAGATAAATAATCTCGAGACCAACATTTAAAGAAGCCTTGCACTCGCCGCTGTACGTCTTGCCACCGAGACAATTTGTTCATTGGTACATTTTCTAATGATGGTTCTGGAATTGCAACCAACTGTTCACCTATATGAAGAATTGTCCAGATTTTAACATCTGAAGATTTGAGGGATCATCATCAATTTTACAGGGAGGCCGTGAATTCAATATTGACTCTATTTGAGTTACTAAAGTAATCATCTCTTCAAAGGTGAGTTTGACATTAGTTACCTACTTGAAATGAAATTTGAATGACCTGACCGTTGCTTCCCACAGCCCTCCAAAATTAGGTGCCCGAGGTGGATTGAACTTTAACATTATATTTTTCTGCAATAAAAACTCAGATATTAAAATGTTTTGTTGCTGATACACTACAAGCTGTTTCACTACAAGCTGTTTCACTCTAGCTGTTTAGCACGCCTTGCGATGAAGCGTTTAAGGGCCGCCAGAAATAAATCGGAATTCAGGCTGCTGACCACTTATAAGTGAACTGCTTTAACGGTTAAACACACAAACACTGCTCCATATGCCTTTTCCGCTGCTGCATTTAGGCGTTTACTGGTTTTGACTTCAATTGCCCCGCGTAATCTAGCTAAGTTTTTAGAAATGGACGTGTAGTACTGCATCGTGCTGACGGCAAATCACCCATTTTTTGATCGGTCTTCGTGGCGCGATATCTTAAACAAACTGAGCAACCTTTGATAATTTTTTTTTATCCTATATCGTGCTCCTATCATCCAATACCTTTGCCTCAGACGGCTTAATACTAATGAGTTACCTGCATGCATATGAGTAATATGTACGTCTTTGATTATTAGCTCATAGGGTGTTTAGCAGCGAAATTTAGTGGAGAATTTCTCAGTCATCCTCCAACTCGTAACTAATAATCCGAATCGATAAGTGGATCCAGTGATGAAAAAATAGGTTTGTTTGATAAACAGCAACCCTGTTGGATGGTTAGTAATTCTGCCCTAAAACTGATTTTCTGATTTTTACCTTCCTTTAATTCTGTTGGACTAGTTGTGGTATTATGTTGTTTCAGATGCCCCGCCTTATTTGTCTTTCCAAATCTCAGAACATAAGCCAACATTTTTTTGCTTTTAAACCAAGAAGTATGATTTGCAATCATTTGGGTAGTCACATCATCTGATAAGGAAGTTTCCATCAAGACATTAACAAAGTTTGGTCGTTCCTCTAGACAAACATCGTCTGCCTTGAATACTGGCTTGTATTTTTTTTGGCCAACTACATTCATTTTCAGAGAGCCATTCCGGACCTTGCCACCAATACTGGAGTGTCATTATAGGCTGCGGCCTAACTCCTCTAGATATATGATCGGCTGGATTTGGTTTGGATTCTATATGAGCCCATTTACCTCTAGGAACTATGTCAAGAATTTGTGAAGTTCTGTTGGCTAAAAAACTTTTCCACCTCCTTGGGACATCCGAAAGCTAATGTAGTACAATCATTGAATCCGTCCATTCATATATTTTCAAATTTCTCTCATCTAAAGCTTGCACACAAAATTTCACCAACCTACATAGCAGTACCGCGCCAAAAAGCTCTAATCTGGGCAACGAAATTTGTTTTAATGGTGCCACTTTACTCTTTACACATACAATATTAACCGTAATTTGCCCATTGCCGTTGACTGCTTGCAAATATAACACGCTGAAATAGGCCGCCTCAGATGCATCACAAAATGCATGTAATTGAAGTGATACGAGGTTTATCAAAGTAGTCAAGCATCTAGGAATTTGAATTTCTTCCAGGTGCGTCATAAATTCGTTAACAGCTTTCCAGGATTTGATGGTGCTATCCGGTAAAGTATTGTCCCAATCAGCATTCAAGAGCCACAGTTTTTGAAGAATTTTTAAATAATACGATTGTCGTATTCAATATCGATATTAACAAAATTTTAATGTAAATAATGACCGTTATAGGTATACGGCATAATCCGTGCTTCGCTTCTAGCAACTCAGACTTTAATCACCTTGCCTTTGCTACAAAACAAAATATCCAAGAGCTTCTAAAGGTGATACAACGCGATTTTTTTTACCATCTGCTATGGGGAACTGAAAATCTAAAGAGCGCCAAATTGCTAGTCCGATTAAAGTATTCCAGAAATACGTAAGGATGCAACACATTAAAATTTCAAAGATGATTTATATGGTATTTACATACTGATGAATATCTTACCTTATTCATCAAAGGAAGATAATTTTCAATTTAACGTAAAATTGGAAGACTATGAATTTTCGGAGCGCTAAATGTTATCCGAATAATCAAAATAAAAATTGTATTCCAGAAATTATGAACAGAACCAATTTGCTAAAACGATATGGCCCTCAGAAATAATTTAATAACACTCGAAGCTGAATACGTGGTTGTAAGGGAGAACAAATAGAATCACGTGGATTTCCAGATGCTTCTAAATTGTCTTACGCCACAGTAATTTATAGCAAGCTGAAAACGGTTAATGGCTACAAAACAAATCTCTTAGCCGCAAAAACAAATATGACACAAATTAAGACTATTAGCAGTCCACGCCTCAAGCTCCATGCTGAAGTCATGTTTCATCAATTGATTCCAAATGAGGTAGTCGGATATCATCGTTGGTGTAATGGTCCAAGTTGATTAAGGAAAAAGAAGTGGAATGGCCAACTCAGTTGAAGCTCATTCGAGAGTTCGTGGAAGCCGCACTAAAAGAGCAGAAAACTAATGCGTTTCGGGGTAGATTATGTACGACCTTTGTTAATCAAGGCATCATGAATTCAAGGTGCTAAAAGTATAAAATCTTTTTGCCACTTTTTGTATATATATCAACTAAACTTGTACAGAACGTGAGATTTTAGTTTGTGACATAACAACAAAATCGAGGCAATTCTAAATTCTAGCCCATTTTGTGTGAAGTTTTCGGAGGATTTAGATGCTCTAACTTTCGGTAAGTTTTTAATTGGCTATTCACTTGATCTGTTACCGGAGCCGAATCTATTTAAAATAAAATAAAATCGGTTGTCGTGTTGCCAGCGAATTCAGCGAATGGTTCAACACTTTTGGCAAAGGTGGCATAAAGAATATCATCTCAATTTGCATGTTGAATTAGGATTGAGCAGAAGTTGTGTTGGTATTGGATAAGGGTTTCGCGAGCAGTTAAGCAAATTTGTATGTATGCTGGTTTGAAGCTTATGTTGGGGGTTGGGTTGGAGGTTGAATTAGAGTTTGCTTGTAGTTATTTTAATGGTTGGGGTTGAGTTAAGTAGGAGGGACCGATTCAGTTGGAAATGTATGTGGGGTTACGTAGAAGGTTCAGTTAGACGATAGCTGGAGTTATTTTGAGTTGAGTTCATGTACGAATGTAGTTTTTCGAGTCGCGTTGATCTGAGGATGGAGTTAGAAGTTTAATTTGGGGTTAAGTTCAAGAGTTAAGGGTTGGGTTAAGGGTCAAGTTAGAGGTTGAGTTAGGATTAAATTGGGTTTATAGATACAGGCAGCTTTCGGAACCCGTTGGTTTAGGGAATGAGTTTGGGGTCGGGTTGAGTTGGGAGTTTAGTTGGGGTTGAGTTAAAGTTTAGTAAGGGGTTCAGTTGTGGATTAATTTTGGGGGAGTTGTGGGTTGAGTTGGAAGTTAGCTTGAGTTGAATTCATGTACGCAAAAGCATAGTAGTTTTTCGACCATGTTAATTTAGCGGGGCATAGAGTTGCGGGTTGAGTTGAGGGCAGCATTTTTGGTTAGGAAGAGTAGTGAATAGGTTTGGGTATTTAGCACCGCGTTAATTTGAAGATTGCAGTGGGCGTTTATTTGAAAGTCGAATTGTTGTTGAATAGCGGTTGATTTATGGTTTGAGTTGAACGTTTATATTGGGGTTAAGTTGAGAGTGGCGTTGGAGGTTAAGTTAGATATAGGGTTGTGGGTTGAGTTAGGGTTGAGTTTAGGGTTGGGTTGGCAGTTGAGCTGAATTCGAGTTAGTGTTGAATATTGAGGAGGTTGAATTTGAGTTGAGGGTTCCGTTTGGGATTAATTTAAGGCCGAGCAGACGTAAACCGTTGGAGATTAGATTGAGCTGATTTGAATTGAGAACATGCACGCAGGTACCTTTCGAATCAAGGTGATTTGGATTGAGTTAGTCGTTAAGTATAGAGTTAAGTAGAGGGTTGAAATTTGGTTCGAGCTAAGTTGAGTTGGAGTTGAGTATTGGCTGAGTTAGCTTGTGTTAAGGTTGAGTCGAGACTTCCGTTGAATAATTAATTGGAGCTTGCTTCGTGGATTGAGGGCGTTGAGTTTGGGGTTAGGTTAACGGTTGGTTTGAAAGTTCATTTAAGGTTGATTTGGTGATTGCATTGCGGATTGCCTTGCGATTGAGTTGGAGGTTTAACTAAAGAGTTAGAAGGTACAGTTAGGAATTGGTTTGAGGGTTGAGTTAAATTCTCATCTCCGAATTTATGATCACCTCGTTTGGTTTCAACGGTTTACAGTTATTGTTTTATGAGGATGCAGCGGTCATTTCATGTACTTGCATGTACTGCGAAGGAGATTGCACAATAAAATAAACAATGAAATCTTCAAATATTAATCTTTGGAAAACAAATATCTGCAGATCTTATCCATTCTGTTTCGTAGATGTCTGGAAAAAATCTGAAAATCTAGATGAGGGAAATTTCTTTCGCTCTTAGCTTAATTAAGAAAAATGCCCAGCCCGAAGATAAAGTAACGAAGTATATCGATCGGTTGTTTATTAATAGTGCTTTTCCATTCCAACGCGATTTTTGTCAGTATGAACATTCGTTTGCAATGTTTAGCTTTATCAATTTTGAAGAAATCGATACTAATTTAGTTTGTTGATGGTATCAGTCGCCACCGATCGTAGATTAATTTAAATTTGTGTTATTTGTTGACCTGTCAAAATATTAATTAAATTCTGAAAAATAAAATTGTCAATCAATGCTCTTACTGTCCGCAATGCATTCGCGCGATAAAACAAATACCTGTACTGCGGTTTATATTAAGACAGTCAATTTTTAAACATTTAAATAGCTTTTGTTATGCTTTCAATCAGCGCCCTATAATATGTGGCGTAATAAATGTAATTTGTGTGGCACCACAATTCTGTACGGCAACAAATTGCTAGTGAACAACTGGGAGACGGATTTACACGCGGCAATACAGCGAGCCAGTAATCGATAGTCGTATTAATCCAGATGGTTGCCCAGCACCCTTAACATATTTAGCTTCACATGAATGTATACCGACTGAAAAAAGAAAAAAAAAATTGTATTTTACAGGCTAACGTCATCAGTCGAATATTGGCGTATAATTTCAATGTAAAATTTGACTGCCGAATTTGGAGATCAACGCCAAATACTCTCAGTTTTTGGAAACATTAGTTTTACTGAAATTTACAGTATTCGTACCCCATCGTTCCATAATTGTCCGACGACAACAAATTCAAACTAATTAGTGATTTGAGCTTTTTGTATGACAGTACAGTTAAATTTAGACAGTACCTATCAAATTTATGATCAATGTCAAATAATACGTCCACGTTTCGTTCTAATTTGGTTCTCAGGATGTTGGCGAACTACGATATATGACCTTTTGCATCGTATGTCCACAATATTGGTTGGTTTAAGATTTTCTTTTTCTTTGATTTATTTATTAGTGAATTAGTTTTGTTGATACCATACAATAAAAGTTTGCTTACAATCAAAATTTGGTTTAATTGAATCTTCATCGAAACAGCCTTGGGTCTATTTTTTACCAATCGGTTGATTGTTTACTAATACACTCATACACATATTTAAGTTCCAAGTACCAAGATAAAATGAAAACGAGATTTCATGTTTCCACTTAAAACGAGTTCTACTTTTGCAACAAAAGATAAACATCATTCATTATTACGTAATTTAAACCTGCAAAACCAACAAATGACCCGACTAGGCAAAATATATTTAGATTTTGCAAAAAATAAAATAAAAATTCGACATAGTTGTGTTGAGATCATTTCAAGTTCCGAAATATTGTTGTGTGTTTCGAATTTTATTTTCTTCCGACCGCTTATCATTCAAATGTGTTTACCAAATCAAAGAAAGGCGGAAATGTTTGTGTTTGTTGACTTTAGTTGATTGTGTGGCGCGTGATGTTTTTGTTTGCACTATTAATCAGAACTGCATGTTTGTCTACTTGTAAATAATGAATTGATAAGAAGCTCAATAAAGATATATTATAGAAACCGAAAATTACTAACTATTTAAATTTGACAGACTTTCGATATGAAATATATGATTCATTGCGAAGTGGATGCAAGATTTTTTTGTTCTGATTGTGTCAAAATTAGTGGTTTATTAGTAATACAACATGTATTAGATCCACTGGAAATGCAACGTTACGACTTAAGCCCAAATTAAAAAAAAAATATTTGTCAGTAGCTTCGACATTGGACGCGGCCGCTTAGACTCAAGCCTGATATTAACTTGAATGTAGTCGTTGCACGCATTACACGTAATGCATGTCTTAAAATGTATTGTTTATAATGTGTCAACGTCTGAATTACTTTGAGTGTAGTCTGAATTCATTTGAATGATAGATGTTCAGTTCCTCGAGACCTTACCTTGTTTGCAAGAACAACTACTCTATCACATGTCACGTTCCACCATTCCAAATAAATAAAGATTTATTACCGTGCACAGCCGCGTATGTATAATAGAACGGTAAAATTGCCAAAACACATATTTAATTTATTTCTTAACGTTTACCAATCGAAAGTAATAAAATTACAAAAAAAAATAAAAATAAAATTTATCCTGCCGTTCACATTTCACATCTTGCAACGTATACCAATACTAACACATGTCCTTAAATTTAGAAATTATTTATAAGACATTTTCAAAGGCGAAAAAATTAAGAAAATTTTGTTGGTGGCGTATCAAGAACTGGGAATACGATATAAGAATACAAAAAAAAAAAATAAAAAATCGATATCACATATTGACTTGAGCATTTTAAAGAAATGACACAACATTTCTTGTATTTGTGCGGGAATCGGAATGGCATAAAAGTTTAATGGTTTTGAGCTTATATAGTAATTGACGTGCTAAGCGCAACAACCAGTTATCTCTGCTAGTTGGAAAAAGTGACAAGCTGGGCACCCGAAAGATACACCTAATTCGAGTACGCTGAATTCAACGGTGCTAGTCCCATTTCAAAGTTAGTTCCCATTTCTGAGTTCAGAGTTTTGGCTCAGAGTCAAAAGTTTGTCAAAATATGCACTCATTTTCACTTTGATAGCTCTTGAACCATTAAGATTTTCGTTATGCTACCTTTAACAAAGTTGTTGCGCAAGTCAAGACAAACAACTTTGCCAAACATATCAAGACCGAAAAACCACATACACATTTTTTTTCTTTTCATTTCGACATTTCATTGATTAAATTTAAATTGATTGAAATCGATCGAATAAACATCGGATCGAATCGATTCAATCGATTTTATGGTGATTTTTCATAATTTTTTCGAAAAAAATTACCGGGATCTTCTTCCTCTTTTAAATTCCAACAAATGTCACCCAAGAGTGCATGCAACTTTTTGCCGCTATACCAATGTGTCACTTGGTGAAAACGCTCACCATGCCGTCAGCATGTTTTCAATATGTTTGCGCCAATCATCGGATCTATTAATTCCGAAAACGTTCTTAATAACTTCTTTTACATATTTCCATGGAACGAGCTCTCGCTCACTGAGAGCATTTTCAAATGCATCATCGTTCATCAAACGATGAATATCCGGTTCATTAGTTTATCCTATATTAAAAAACATGATGCATGATCAAAGCTTAGATTCATGATGATGCATGATCAAAACATTGATACAGGTGTTTTTCCGGTTTCATTAGATTCAAATGGTGATGGTAAATATTCTTCAGTTGGTTTAGATCTTTCCGGAACAGGAATTTCATCTGAATGCGGCATCAATAATTGAGCATATGTCGTCGCAGTGTATGTCAAAGAACCATTTTTTTTTTCTGTATGTACCGAGAATATAATTCACGAATATAATTCATGCGTCGATATAAATCAACGGTTTCATCACTTATTTTGCGGCGATTGGTCATAATTTTAAATTTTTCACACACATAACAAAAGCAATTGAGTTTAAAACATCTATTCATATTTCACCAGATTTCACAAGCCGATTTTCACTTTCACAGGCAAAAATGCCTGTTTACACGATATTTTGTATAAAAAGACCCACTAACTTGGACAACTTTGCTGAAGAAAGCCAAACGAAAATTTCAATGGTTCAACGTGAATCTGAGTGTATATTTTGAGAAATGTTTGACACGGAGCCAAAACATGTCGAAAGCGGTATCTCAAAAATGGGGAATAACTTTGAAATGGGACTAGCACCACTGGACTCAGCGATTCAAGCAGTGTAGAGAGATACCTGGTAAAAATGGAATTTCTCTGTAATGTTGAGAAATCATTGAGCAATCCAAATGCAAGTTGCCACAACAATTACGGGTCCCGAAATCTATCGTTAGAGGTATCAAACTTCATAATCGGAGCATTTTATATTTTTGTAGCTCAAAACTTATGGTCTATAGCACAGTTGATTTTCAATCAAAATGAATTTCTCTGTAATGTTGAGAAATCATTGAGCAATCCAAATGCAAGTTGCCACAACAATTACGGGTCCCGAAACCTATCGTTAGAGGTATCAAACATCATAATCGGAGCATTTTGGATTTTTGTTGCTCAAAACTTGTGGTCTATAGCACAGTTGATTTTCAATCAAAATGAATTTTCTCTGTAATGTTGAGAAATCATTGAGCATTCTAAATGCAAGTTCCCGCAACAGCTACAGGTCCGGAAACCTATCGTTAGAGGTATCAAAAATCATAATCTGGGCATTTTGGATTTTTGTTGCTCAAAACTTGTGGTCTATAGCACAGTTGATTTTCAATCAAAATGAACTTTCTCTGTAATGTTGAGAAATCATTGAGCATTCTAAATGCAAGTTCCCACAACAGTTCCAGGTCCGAAAACCTATCGTTAGAGGTATCAAACTTCATAATCGGAGCATTTTAGATTTTTGTTGCTCAAAATTTATGGTCTATAGCACAGTTGATTTTCAATCAAAATGATTTTTCTCTGTAATATTGAGAAATAATTGAGCAATCAAAATGCAAGTTGTCACAACAATTACGGGTCCCGAAACCTATCTTTAGAAGTATCAAACATCATAGTCGAAGCATTTTGGATTTTTGTTGCTTAAAACTTGTGGTCTATAGCACAGTTGATTTTCAATCAAAATGAATTTTCTCTGTAATGTTGAGAAATCATTGAGCAATCCAAATGCGAGTTCCCACAACAGTTACAGGTCCGGAAACCTATCGTTAGAAGTATCAAACATTATAATCGGAGCATTTAGATTTTTGTTATCAAAACTTGTGGTCTATAGCACAGTTGATTTTCAATCAAAATGAATTTTCTCTGTAATGTTGAGAAATCATTGAGCAATCTAAATGCAAGTTGTTACAACAATTACGGGTCCCGAAACCTATCTTTAGAGGTATCAAACTTCATAATCGGAGCATTTTAGATTTTTGTTGCTAAGAACTTAGTTGGTCAAGTGGAGCAGTATCCGGTCTTATGGTGGAGCAGTATCCGGTTAGCGATTTTCGAAACTTGACATGAAATATGCCCATCTTCTCTTCAAGAGGAAATTGGTGTTGAGTTGAAGGAGCTTGGGCCTTCCTTTCAGAATTGCCGGTGCTCCCGCTATGTGTCAACATTTTGTCGAGCAGATTTGAACCTTGCTACGATCTATCAAGAAGACATTATTAACATGAAGAGGAAGTTGCTCTGAAAATTTAGTTGATGCTTACCTTCGGAGAAACCGCTTTAAATGCAAATTGTATTGCTATAACCGCTGCAATAAAAACTATTCTCAAATTGAAGCTCCATTGAATGAGCTGAGGAGAAATAAGACCATTTTTCTGAAACCCTTTTTTCAAATTGGAGTTCGTCTGTAGCTCATGATTAATTGCCACGATAGTTTGCTATTACCATTAGGAAACTTAACGCACTTGCTGTACTTTAGCTGTGGAGTTTTCGGTAATTATTTCTGAGTTACCTAGTGACCTGTTTTAATAAACAAAACTACACAATTTGTTGATTGAAATAAATTTTCCAAGAATTCCAAAAATTTTTAAAGATTATTTATTTTTTTACTAATTCACTAATAAATTATAAACCCAATGGATTATTTTTCCATAGAAAGACTGTTGGACATGGAGCGCAAGTTGTCATCCATCTTACTTCGCCAACATCTTCCCGAACCAAACTACACAATCGCGAAAAACATGTACTTGTACGAATTG
The DNA here is from genome assembly GCA_958295665.1 of Tipula vernalis. NCBI lineage: Eukaryota > Metazoa > Arthropoda > Insecta > Diptera > Tipulidae > Tipula > Tipula vernalis. The sequence continues at coordinate 379,788,034 of OY282559.1, forward strand.
TTTGACATTGATCAAAAATTTGAGATTCACTGATGTCAAGTCGACGCGGATTACGCATATATTCAATTACACGATTTTTTGACACTATATAAACATCTGGAAGTGCATTAAGGTAGTCCAAGAAAATATCAAAAGCTTTTAAATGATTTTCGTGTTTAAGAACCAAGCACCGTGTAAATACATTGGGAAAGGTGCCTTTGTGGTATTATAATGTCGATGGAAGTTAGTTTTTATCCATTCGACTAAAGCGTCTAGATCATCGGACGGGCTAAAAAATATAATTAGTAATTAAGAAAAACTACTTCCTATTTTAACACATATGAATGTATATACACTTACATATTAATGCATGCATCGATCGTTCCGCATTTGAATCCTTGTAAATCTTTCCACATTGGATTGGGGATAACCCAAACCCCAGGTATTGATGACGTAGGACAATTTCCTGTTGGACAATCTTGTATTGACCGAAAATATAGGGTATATGGCCATAAGCCCTGACTGAAAAGTTGCGTTGACCATGTACTGTCATATAAAAGGTCCAATTCACGAACTATTTTGAATGTATTGTCACCGGACAATTGGAACGATGGTATACGAATTCCGGAAATTTCAGTAAAATTGATTTGTGCAAAATGTGAGATTAATTGGCGTTGACCTTTAAATTCGGCGGTCAAATTGTATGCCAATATTCAACTGATGATTGCCTGTAAAATACAACCATTTCCAGATTGACGATTGAAATTTTAATTATTTTTTTTCACTTACGAAATTGAATTTAATGCAATCTCATGCCCATTGGTAAATAGCGAATGTACTTAAGAATAGTCAGTATATTCATGTGCAGCAAAATATGTTATTGCCGCTCGGCAACCATCTGGATTGATATGACACTGGCATAACCATATCGTAAATTTGTGCAGTTACAGCTCCATCAAATGTGATCATCACAAATTGTGGTGTATTCTCGTGAGTAAAGCCGTCTCCAAAATCTTGGGGGTACCTTGAACATCTGCAATTTGGTGGCAAGCAATTTGTTGACGTGCATAATTCAGCCACTTAGCATTGTGCCACACCAAACACAGATAGTGCAACTAAAATTATTAATTTACACTTTAAATCCATTTTATTTGTAAGTGTAATAACTCCCCGGTTGAAAGCTTAATAATAACTGCAACTAAATATAAAATATTTGATAGTCTTTATATAAATCGAATTACATGTCTAACTTATCGTGCGAATGCATTACATGCAACACGAGAGATATTTGATAATTCTATTTTTTTAGAATTTAATTAATATTGGACTGTTAAATGTTAACAATACTTATGTTAACCTGGCAACTCAATTCAAAGATATACCGTTTGATTGACTGTTAATATTTGTACATTCTAATTTATTATTAGTGTCTTCAAAATTGGTAAAGAATTACCCAGAAACAAAAATTGTTCGTCTGATAAGAATCACGATCAAATCGAAAAAATTCTATTAATAAACAACCGAATTATCACCAGCTAAATACTATCCCATTCATCAGTATTTGTGATAGGAAAAATGTCCGCTGAGAATATAGCTAACGACATCCAACCGTCAAATAATTCCCTTAACCCCAACAAAAGCTAACTCAACCGTAACTCAAATTCAATTAACTTAGCTTGGTCAAAATCTCAACCCTCTTTCAACTCCACACATTTTAATTACATTTTAGTTTTAGTTATTCTTTTTACCTTTTTACTTTTTAATTTTTTACTTTTTACTTTTTACTTTTTACTTTTTACTTTTTACTTTTTACTTTTTACTTTTTACTTTTTACTTTTTACTTTTTACTTTTTACTTTTTACGTTTTACTTTTTACTTTTTACTTTTTACTTTTTACTTTTTACTTTTTACTTTTTACTTTTTACTTTTTACTTTTTACTTTTTACTTTTTACTTTTTACTTTTTACTTTTTACTTTTTACTTTTTACTTTTTACTTTTTACTTTTTACTTTTTACTTTTTACTTTTTACTTTTTACTTTTTACTTTTTACTTTTTACTTTTTACTTTTTACTTTTTACTTTTTACTTTTTACTTTTTACTTTTTACTTTTTACTTTTTACTTTTTACTTTTTACTTTTTACTTTTTACTTTTTACTTTTTACTTTTTACTTTTTACTTTTTACTTTTTACTTTTTACTTTTTACTTTTTACTTTTTACTTTTTACTTTTTACTTTTTACTTTTTACTTTTTACTTTTTACTTTTTACTTTTTACTTTTTACTTTTTACTTTTTACTTTTTACTTTTTACTTTTTACTTTTTACTTTTTACTTTTTACTTTTTACTTTTTACTTTTTACTTTTTACTTTTTACTTTTTACTTTTTACTTTTTACTTTTTACTTTTTACTTTTTACTTTTTACTTTTTACTTTTTACTTTTTACTTTTTACTTTTTACTTTTTACTTTTTACTTTTTACTTTTTACTTTTTACTTTTTACTTTTTACTTTTTACTTTTTACTTTTTACTTTTTACTTTTTACTTTTTACTTTTTACTTTTTACTTTTTACTTTTTACTTTTTACTTTTTACTTTTTACTTTTTACTTTTTACTTTTTACTTTTTACTTTTTACTTTTTACTTTTTACTTTTTACTTTTTACTTTTTACTTTTTACTTTTTACTTTTTACTTTTTACTTTTTACTTTTTACTTTTTACTTTTTACTTTTTACTTTTTACTTTTTACTTTTTACTTTTTACTTTTTACTTTTTACTTTTTACTTTTTACTTTTTACTTTTTACTTTTTACTTTTTACTTTTTACTTTTTACTTTTTACTTTTTACTTTTTACTTTTTACTTTTTACTTTTTACTTTTTACTTTTTACTTTTTACTTTTTACTTTTTACTTTTTACTTTTTACTTTTTACTTTTTACTTTTTACTTTTTACTTTTTACTTTTTACTTTTTACTTTTTACTTTTTACTTTTTACTTTTTACTTTTTACTTTTTACTTTTTACTTTTTACTTTTTACTTTTTACTTTTTACTTTTTACTTTTTACTTTTTACTTTTTACTTTTTACTTTTTACTTTTTACTTTTTACTTTTTACTTTTTACTTTTTACTTTTTACTTTTTACTTTTTACTTTTTACTTTTTACTTTTTACTTTTTACTTTTTACTTTTTACTTTTTACTTTTTACTTTTTACTTTTTACTTTTTACTTTTTACTTTTTACTTTTTACTTTTTACTTTTTACTTTTTACTTTTTACTTTTTACTTTTTACTTTTTACTTTTTACTTTTTACTTTTTACTTTTTACTTTTTACTTTTTACTTTTTACTTTTTACTTTTTACTTTTTACTTTTTACTTTTTACTTTTTACTTTTTACTTTTTACTTTTTACTTTTTACTTTTTACTTTTTACTTTTTACTTTTTACTTTTTACTTTTTACTTTTTACTTTTTACTTTTTACTTTTTACTTTTTACTTTTTACTTTTTACTTTTTACTTTTTACTTTTTACTTTTTACTTTTTACTTTTTACTTTTTACTTTTTACTTTTTACTTTTTACTTTTTACTTTTTACTTTTTACTTTTTACTTTTTACTTTTTACTTTTTACTTTTTACTTTTTACTTTTTACTTTTTACTTTTTACTTTTTACTTTTTACTTTTTACTTTTTACTTTTTACTTTTTACTTTTTACTTTTTACTTTTTACTTTTTACTTTTTACTTTTTACTTTTTACTTTTTACTTTTTACTTTTTACTTTTTACTTTTTACTTTTTACTTTTTACTTTTTACTTTTTACTTTTTACTTTTTACTTTTTACTTTTTACTTTTTACTTTTTACTTTTTACTTTTTACTTTTTACTTTTTACTTTTTACTTTTTACTTTTTACTTTTTACTTTTTACTTTTTACTTTTTACTTTTTACTTTTTACTTTTTACTTTTTACTTTTTACTTTTTACTTTTTACTTTTTACTTTTTACTTTTTACTTTTTACTTTTTACTTTTTACTTTTTACTTTTTACTTTTTACTTTTTACTTTTTACTTTTTACTTTTTACTTTTTACTTTTTACTTTTTACTTTTTACTTTTTACTTTTTACTTTTTACTTTTTACTTTTTACTTTTTACTTTTTACTTTTTACTTTTTACTTTTTACTTTTTACTTTTTACTTTTTACTTTTTACTTTTTACTTTTTACTTTTTACTTTTTACTTTTTACTTTTTACTTTTTACTTTTTACTTTTTACTTTTTACTTTTTACTTTTTACTTTTTACTTTTTACTTTTTACTTTTTACTTTTTACTTTTTACTTTTTACTTTTTACTTTTTACTTTTTACTTTTTACTTTTTACTTTTTACTTTTTACTTTTTACTTTTTACTTTTTACTTTTTACTTTTTACTTTTTACTTTTTACTTTTTACTTTTTACTTTTTACTTTTTACTTTTTACTTTTTACTTTTTACTTTTTACTTTTTACTTTTTACTTTTTACTTTTTACTTTTTACTTTTTACTTTTTACTTTTTACTTTTTACTTTTTACTTTTTACTTTTTACTTTTTACTTTTTACTTTTTACTTTTTACTTTTTACTTTTTACTTTTTACTTTTTACTTTTTACTTTTTACTTTTTACTTTTTAATTTTTACTTTTTATTTTGAACTTTTTACTTTAAGGGTTTTCCATCTATTGGTTTGCGTTTATACCTTAGGCTCTGACAACACTTTTTCCAAATATTTGCTTGACATTTTGACAGGTCGTCTTATTTTAGACGTCACGATACAATAATATTTTCTCTTGAAGAGCGTTTCGAAATATTGAAAACTTATTTTCAAAGTCTGTGTTGTGTAGCCGAACCGTGCGAATTTTGAAAAGAAATATGGGTCGTGAAAGAGCGCCAAGCGGAACCGCTGAGTTCATGAGAAAGGCTTGCTGTTGGATTATACCTGGGATCCAAATGACTCAGCAGTTGCCAATAATCATCCGCTTCGATTTCAGTTCTCTGCGTGGGCCACCGATTAATCAGACGTTTTGGAGATGTCAATTGGGCTGCGCGGAGCCGCAAATTCACGCGATTAGGATTTTTTCTATGAATATTTCACTAAGGATAAATATTATGTGGATAATCCAGAGACAATTCTGGCTTAAAAACATAACGTACTTATGATTTTATCACAGTGATGATATTTTACTGTCGCGTATTATTAACTGTGTTCCATTAACCGGTTAGGCATAGGTGTCCATAGGTTTGACACTATTTGCATTGTGGTATATGCTTCAATTTTCTTAGGTGCTGAATAACCACTGAACAAACGCAAAACAGCAACATCATATTCAGCTGCACCCTATATTGATAAAAATAGACTTTTATATATTTAACAGTCAAAGAACGGTACAATTGTCCATTTCGACCCTACTAAATGTAATTTAAAACCTAACAAATGTAAAAAAAAACTAAATGAATTGATAAAGGCCCATATTTATAGCGAAATTATAGTTGACTACCTCGGTCAGAATCTATGTTGTGCTATGTTAGATTACGTTGGAATGGCTGCTTAGGCACACTTAGACCAATGACGGTCCATATATGTATATCATCTTTATCCCTCTAGCGTAAAACGTACACACACATTACTGTTTTTGATCCGATAGGTTGTCCATCTTGAACTTACCCAAGTGCTTGTTCCCTCTAAGTGCTAATGCTGGACATGAGTAAAGAAGTGAATGAACGTCTCTTCCTCCTCCTGGTCCAAACAGCTTCTACAGAAGTCATTTGCAAAGGCCCAGCCTTCTACGACCGTCCTAACATCACGATTTCGTAGGGATATTAATGTATTAGTGTGCACCAAGTTTAGCTTTGGTCTAACTTGTCTTGCTACACTACTGGTGGGCGTGTCACTCCATCTTTTCTCTGCTTTTTAAGCGCTACTTAAGCGCGGTGGTATGCTGTTATAGACAAATTCTTACTTCCTGCAGTTCCCCATGGCATCCAAGTAATACCACGTGGATGCAGATTAGCTGAATTTTGAAATGCTCACGATCTTATTAAGAGATGCCAAAGAGACTGATTCCAGCAACCTGATTTACGCTTGACTGTCGATATAGATTGCAATCTCGCCTGGTGATACCACAGTATGCTTCCACAAAGTCACCTCTTTAATCGCTAGCACCTCAGCTTGGTACATGCTGCAGTAATCAGGGAGATTAATAGAACTGTTCAAATTTAATTTATCAAAGAAAACTCCAGCTCCCACTTTGCCGTCTAGCTCGGAGCCGCCCGTGAAGAATTACAAAGTTTCGGTTTCCCATATCGACCCATCGCCCATGATTTCCACCATCTCTTTACCAAAAAATGTCGACCGATAGAAAGCGCAACATAAAGTAAGGCACATGTTAGTGTTGACCTCAATGCCCCGCTTACAAACATACAGGCCTTTCTTTGCACCTTTTCTATTGTATTTTTATATGTTACTTTATCCAAAGCTAACTACGACAAACTCACTACATTCATGAGTGTAGATCTCACTACTCTGTATCAGCGTAAAGCCATTATATCAGCTTCGGCTTCAGACCCCATCTATTGCCGATGGTGCTCCTACAGGAGTACATAGCTATAATATTTTTGTTTAGTCTCACCAGAATGTTGGGCCTATAACTAAGCTTACTGTCTACTAACTATTCTGTTAATCAATTTCTCAATCGTTCGCACCAAGGTTTGCAGAGCTGTATCCACAGATCTACCCTTAATGTACGCATGTTGAGACGATGCCCACTTACTGGGTCCTATTCATATTTGCACTCTAATACATACATCTTACAGACAAACTTTCCAAGGGTTTCAAAAAAAGCTTGATTGAGTTATTGGGGTTTTCGCCACTTTCGGGATAAACAGCAAATTACCCTACTTCCACTACCTAGGGATACAAACCGGCTTCAAACACCCTTGGAATATTGCTTCCAAATAAGGAAGAATAATTACTGAGTTGTTTTGAAGTTCCGCGGGTATAATATGATCCAGACCAGCCGATTTATATGGTTTAAAACTATAATGCTTAACCTTTTAGTGCTAAAGGGATCCATTTCCTGTGTGCTATGCACCGCCACGTCTCGTTTAATCAAATAACTCGGACTTACTATGATTTATCAAAGAATATTCCTAAGTGGAGAAGTTTCGGAGACCTCTTCCATTTTATCACAAAATAGATTCCAGGGCATCCTTTAAGCCTTCTTTAATCTCTCTTATAATTCCCAAGTTCCTTCTTATGGGAGTCTCAATTTTAAGCCTCCCATGTGATTTTGGCTCTATTAAACGATAGTGTCTAGTTTCCTGGAATTCCACACTGGTTTTTGTTCTTCCCCAGGACTAGCCAATTGACAAGCAGCATTATAGGATCAGAAACAAATCCTCCAGTTCCTCTACAGTCGTCGGGGTCTCCGGGGCCACCGACGTCAAAAATCTCTCCCTTAATTCCTCATATTTATTACAGTTGACCCCTCTAGAGTTACTAAACGCTTTCAAGGTAGAAAAGGAGTGTTCCTTATCCCACCTCTATTTTTGAACCATTTGAAAAATTTTATTTGAGGCAAGGGTCACGTTTACAACCTCCTGCCTATTGCTAGTAATAAATGTTGGCTCTCGCCCCACATTACACATTAAAAAGTTAGTACTTATCAACTCGAGGATAAGCTTCTCCAGGTTCTTTGGACAAACCTCCTTTTCTCGGTTCATGTAAGCTGATACCTGCAAACCAACCAAAATCTGCAATGGCCTAGTTCCAGGCAAACTATAGTTGTGTTACTATTGCTGTATTAAGAAAGAACGGAAAAATTTAAATAATTTTGTCCAATAAAATAGGATCTGACCTTTCCAGAATAACTAGTCTATATAAAATTGTACGACTTGGTTCTAATGTCACAGATCTTGTTATTGTTAAACCAAGGTTCTGGAATTAGTATCACACCCTCACCCCAACTTGTCAGTCTGTGCAGTAGAGATGCTAAAGCAGCCTTAGAGTGGTAAAGAATAATTTGAGTTATCTTAAACATAACTTTTACTTACCTTCATAAATATTTTCTGTTACGATGACAGTCTGAACAACCTTATCCTAGGAAGCCGGGATATACCCCGCCTGGCAGATGTCATATGGAAAAAACAGCAGAAGGATTTTCACCACGACAAGCTACACACAAACTAAAAATAAACTATATACTGTCAGTAATCCTTGGTGTATCAATTATCCGAATAGAACCATCTCCAGGATCACAATAGTGGCGACGAGAATAAAGCGAATTAACCTCGGCATCATGGAAGAACTCATCAAACGGTTAAGCTCAGACTGAAAACCAACGACAAATGGCAGCAATCATGGAACAAATGGTTCAGCAGCGAAACGCTCCGCCAGCAAATTCAGCGGATGCAGTTCACCGACCAGCAGCGGCACAAATACACAAGCACCTGTCCGCTCGAATGGAAAAATTCGCCTACTACCAGGAGGACGGTGAAACGTTCGACCGCTGGTATGCTCGATACGAGCACATCTTCACAGAGGAAGCACAGACATTGACGGTCCGCCAGGGAGTGAGTTTGCTCACTGAGAAGTTGTCAACCTCATAGTACCGACGTTTCGCTGACCGCATCCTGCCAGGGACCATACAAACCATAACTTTCGAGAGAGCAGTCGAGGAGCTGAAAAAGATTTTCGGACGGAAAGAATCGGTCTTCACACTCCGCTACAAGTGTTTGAGCATCGCTAAAGGTTCAGGAGAAAGTTGGGACGATTTCGCAAGCCTAGTCAACAGGAAGTGCGAAAAATCCGAGATTGCCACGTGCACAGCAGACTATTTTAAGGTTCTCATGTTCGTCAAAGCGCTCACGGGAGCTGAAGACTCACTCGTTCTCGAAAAACTTCTCATTAAGCTCGAGGAAGTCGAAATAACCCGAGCAGCTGCAGCCAATCCAGACACAATGACCAGATTGAAGCTGAACGATGTCTGCGAGCTAGCAAAGCGGTTGTCTTGTCTCAAAGACGAGGAATTGATGGTCCAACACTCCAACTCAGCACTGAGAAGCGAAGTGATGCAGATGTTCAGAAAGAAAGAAGGACATCAACAGCAAGGTCGGCAGAAATCCACACACAAATCAACAGAAAAATTGGACACGCCTCCTAACAACTGCTACTTCTGCGGTGACTGCCACTGGCATAAGGATTGCCCGTACAAGAACAAAATCTGCGATACTTGCAAGGTAAAGGGTCACAAAGCTGGCCATTCTACCTCGGCGACCGAATTCCTGCACAGATACCGATCAAGACCAAGCAGACCTAGCCACAGATCAGAACTTCGTCAAAGTCTGGCAGTCACAATAGCATCGATCTCTACGCGCAAGTTTGTTGAACCAGCCATTGATGATCACAAGCTTCGCCTGCAACTGGATTCTGGCTCCGACTGGAGAATTATATCCGAGAAAAATTGGAAAAAGATTGGTGAACCGCCGTTGACGCCATGCGAAGAGCAAGCAATCAGCGCTTCAGGCGATCAGGCCGATTGAAGCTCCCCGGACGAGAAGAAATCGGCCCATGCTACGTCGCAAATTCCAGCTTAAACGTCCTCGGCAGCGACTGGATGGAAGCTCTCGACCTATAGAATATTCCTATCGCCAGCGTCTGCAACAACGTCTGACTCGACGCTTCACTGCAGTTTTCAAGCGAGTTGAGGATCAAATTTCCAGCCCTTTTCAGCGATTCGCTCGGCCTTTGCACCCAAAAGGCATCGCTGACGCTCAAACCAAGTGCAAAACCAATTTTCCGCAACAGCCGTCCAGTTCCGTTTGCCGCTATGGAGCCTATCGAGAACGAAATCAAGCGGTTGCAGCTCTTAAATGTGACTAGCCCCGTGCGATACTCAGCATACGCCGCATAAATCGTCGCTGTCAAGAAGAAGGATGGACGGGTTAGAATCTGCGCCGACTACTCATCTGGCTTAAATAATTCGCTTGAACCCGAACAATTTCCACTGCCAACGCCTGACGAGATTTTTGCTCAGCTATCGCCATTCAAACTCTTTAGCAAAATCGACCTCTCGAGCTCGACGACGACTCAAAGAAGCTGATAACCATCAACACTCACTGCGGACTTTTCAAAGTCAATCGGTTGCAGCCAGGAGTCAAGCCAGCACCGGGAATCTTCCAAAGACTTGTGAGCAGCATGATGAGCGAAGCAAAGGGCGCCTTTCCGTTCATCGACGACTTCATTGTGGGAGGAACAGATCAAAACAACCACGACAAGAATCTGTACGAAGGTGTAAGCTGCATTCAGGAGAACGGCTTCCACCTCAAAATCGACAAGTGTTGGTTCCGTCAGAAAGATTAGACGAGCTTCTTTAAGATGATATCACGTTTGCATGAGAAACAAATTATCAAGAATCTTTCGACGAGCTCAAGACAATTCTGGCATCTGACCTCGAACTTACTCACTACAACCCAACTAAGAAGTTGATCGTTGCCGCTGACGCTTCAAGCTATGGAATGGGAGCAAGTCTAATGCATGAGATGCCCGGTAAGTCGTTGCGCCCAGTAATGCATGCCGCACGCTCTTTCACAGCAGCAGAAAAAAACTACCTGCAAATCCAACGAGAAGCTCTGGCGCCCACATTTGCCCTTCAGAAGTTTCACCGCTACATTTATGGTCGAAAATTCGAGCTCCAGACAGATCATAAACGCTTGCTCGCAATATTCGGGAATAAGAAGGGAATTCCGGTGCACACGGCAAGCCGCCTTCAACACTACGCGTTGATATTGCTCGCATACGACTTCGAAATCAAATACGTCGACACGAACAGCTTCGCATACGTAGATTTCATCTCTCGACTCATTAGTCAACACGAGAAGCCTGACGAAGACGTCGTCATTGGAAAGATCATAACAGAAGACTCTCTAGGTTGCTTCGCTATCGACACCGCCAAGAAGCTGCCAGTAACCTTCGAAGCTATTCAGTACGAAACAAGTCGAGACGAGACATTGAAGGTAATGACAAGTTGCATTGAGAATGGTTGAGGCTGCAGACTACTTCGCAAGACGAGATTCGCTCACAGTCATCAACGGTTGCATTTTTTTCGGTGATCGCATCATAATTCCGAAGCGCTACTGCAGCGAAATTCTGAAATAACTGCATCAAGGGCATCCTGGCATTGAGTGCATGAAGCTATTAACTCGACAGTAAGTCTCCTGGCCATCGCTCGACAACGACATCGAAAAAACAGTTCGGACCTGTGTGAATTGCGCAACGAATGCGTTTTCACCGATCAAAGCTAAACTGCAGTCGTGGCCGATTCCAGAAGCGCCGTGGTCGCGATTGCACGTCGACTTCGCTGGTTCAGTCAATAGCTTCTGGTATTTTGTCATCATCGACGGCTTTTCAAAATGGCCAGAAGTCTACAAGTCTCAGCAGACAACAGATAAGCTCAAAGAAGCCTTCTCAAGAAAAGGCGATTGCAAAACAATCGATTCTGACAACGGACCGCAATTCAAATCGGAACAATTTAAGCAATTCTGCGCAGAAAGAGGAATCAAGCATATCACCACAGCGCATTATCATCAGAACGGTTCGTGCAGACGAAGATGGAAACGCTAATGAAGTCTTGCGAAAGTTCCTTAAGCACTACCGTTTCACACCGTTATACAACCTTGGATCGAAATCGCCGCATGAGTTGATGACGGGACGACAAGCAAGATAGAAGCTCGACTTGCTCATGCCAATTACGAAAGCTATAGTAGAACGAAACCACAAGATGGAACAGCAGTTCAACACTCACCACGGTGCTAAGTAAAAGACGTTTGAGATCGGCGACAAAGTTTTCGTTAAAACCCACTTAAGCAACAACCAGTGGCGCTGGGTTTCAGGAGAAGTCGTGTGTAAAATGGGAACGGTCAATTACAAGGTGCAAACCGATATACGAGAGATCGTTGCTCATGCAAATCAGCTAAAAAAACGCTACACGTATCTCGACGATGGCCACAACGTTCTTCTGGACAGTTTTGATATCCAGGTCTCAGGAAAGCAAGAGATTGAGCCCGAAATCATCCCAGAACCCGAAGAGGAGAAAGTGGAAGTACAAGAAGATGACTCATTGCAAGGCTCACTGGACGATCAACAAGAAGACTTGCCAGCGCTCCAGGAGCAAGTTCCACGAAGAACTCAACGAGCTACAGCTGGAGTTCCACCGCCTATCTCGGAGACTACGTGTGCTAAACAAGGCATTTACCATTTCCATTTATTTTCATTTACATCCAAAACAATTGTAATCATTATAATCATTCATATTGCAATCATTCAAATAAGAATTTCAACTGTTTATAAACAGCATCTTAAAACGGGGAGAAGTGTTACGATGACAGTCTAAACAACATTATCCTAGCAAGCCGGGATATACCCCGCCTGGCAGATGTCATATGGAAAAAAACACCAGAAGGATTTTCACCACGACAAGCTACACACAAACTAAAAATAAAGTATGTACTGTCAGTAATCCTTGGTGTATCAATTATCCGAATAGAACCATCTCCAGGCTCACAACATTTTCCACTACCGCAGGCCAATATTAATTACCAGTATTTTGGGAAGCGCCGGCCAAGCGGCTAAAATCCTGATCCATCGGTTGACCAGCTCCTTTGCTTATGTTCTCTTTCTGTTCCTCCAAATGAACCAGCTCCAGGTTAAAATCACTGGATTCGCTGATCACGCTACCCTCAGCCTCTCTCACATCGCAGGTGGTAGCCTCTTTAGGCATCGGGGTTGCTGTCACTGTTCACCGGTGTGCCACCAAAGCGTGCTTCCGTTCCATCCTCCTGCTCTGTATCGCTTCCTCCTACTTGACGATCTTCCAGTTGCCGATGGAAGATCCGGGTTAGAGGCTTGAATGATCTTCAAGACATCATTAAGGCTAGCCAGCTCCGACGGCAACCAGACACGTGCCATTGGCCTGCTGGGAATTTCTGGCCGGTTAACTGCCGCAAGCCTTTTGCCTGGCCCCACCTGTTCCACTTTGGATATAGCCACAAGCTGTAACACACTTCCACTTTGGCTAGATCCACAGATTTTTGATCTTTTTTACATGCTCACATTATAATTAAAAAGAAAATCGATTTTTCACCTTACCATTTTGAGAAAGTCAAGCTACCAACATAAATTTTGACGCCATAATAGAGTTTAATAACTGTAATGTCAGAAGACACATGGTTGCATTCTGCACAGTATTTACAAAGGTACACTATACTGGTCTCTTTGATTATGGTATATGTGTGATCTATAATGTTACAATATGTCTGTTGGTTTCAGATCAAGATGTCTATTGCGACTTCTGAAACCAGAATTTTTTTTTTGACAAATTGGTAAAGTCGGAATCAAACATACACAGTAAAAAAAAAATTGATTTTTCAATGGAAATTTTATTAACTTTTTCTTGTAATTTAGCATTTTTGCTGTAATATTGCATAAAAATAACAATTCTACATTAAATATTCAGTAAAATTACTGATTTTCTGTAATTTTCGATCAAAATGTAAAATTCGATGAAATATACCGGAATATTACATATATGTGCTTACATTTTTACTCGCCAGTTGAAATTTGTTAGACAATTAAATTAAAAACGCGACATTTCACGTAGAATTGTGAGAATATTGTAATTATAACAAAACGAATATAACAGGATACATACATCATGTTCATTCGTGATTGTGTTTGTGAAGTTTACTCTAAATTTATTGGTTTTTCTACTCACTACTACAGAAACCATCGAAAAATTAGAAAAAAATTAATACAAAATACTAATTGCTTAGAATGTCATATAAGCAACTGCTCATTTAAATCTTTAATAATAGAAGAAATGCTGCAACATTTATTAAAACATATGCGTACTTCTCAAATGCCGAAAATTAATTGTCCAATTGGCGCGTGTGTAAAAATATTTAAAAATGAAAAAACGTTTAGAAACCATATTAATAGTTTCCATAAAATAAAGTTGTTGTTCAACAAAAAGTCCAATAATAAAGCAGAACAAGATGATCTTCTTTTACAAACCCAAAACTTTTGTTCCAACCAAAATAATAAACGCTTACCCGAAAACATCCTAACATCATCTGCTATATGCCAAGACCGGCCATCCAAAATGATCGATATTAGAAATGTAACAGAAAATTTGCTAATTAGATTAAAGAGTGATCATAATATACCCGAGCGAATAATAACAATAATCGCGGATAATTTAGCACATTGCTCAAATTTACTGGAAACAAATATTACTGAATCCGTAGAAAATATTTTCAGTAAGCATGATGGGCAAAGCGGTCTAAAAAGTGAACTTTTAACTTCTATAATTCCGCAGATTAGTTTAATTTCCAACACTTCGTTATCGAGCTATAAACGAAAACAAAAATTCACATCTGAGTCGTACGTCAAACCTCACAAAATTTTCTTGGGTGTGAATAATTATCACAAATCGTGTTTTTACTATTATATTCTTATAAACGACACTTTAAAACAATTATTTACAGATCCACAAATTTTATTACAGTTCAAATCAATTCAAAAAACTAATTTTTCAAAATTTTGTGATTATACTGATGGGTTTTTATATAAAAGCAGTAACTTTTTTTATAAACAAAAACGGATCGAGCTTATATTTTATGCAGATGCCTTCGAGGTTTGCAACCCATTAGGATCAGCTAAATCTAAACACAAGGTGCTAGCGATTTATTTCATTGTTGGAAATTTGCATACTCATAATAGATCAAAAATTAGTAATATCATGCTAGCTTTACTGTGTACAGAATCCCACGTGAAAACATTTGGATTGACTAAAATTTGTGAAAAGTTATTATTAGATTTAAAAAAGCTAGAATCGGACGGAATTATGTTTGATGAAGAGATTGGAAATACAAAAGGTTCAATCATTGCATTTTGTGCAGATAATTTATGAGCTCACCAAATAGGAGGATTTTTGGAAAATTTTAGTTCCTCAGAATATTTTTGTAGATTTTGCCATTTAAGTTTGAAAGATTTTAAAGCAAATTTTCGCATAAGAAGGGAGTTAAGATCTAAAGTTTCTTACACCAATGATGTTAAGTTATTGAAATGTCAGGAGTCTGCTCATGGAATTAAGCAAAATTCATGTTTTAACACTTTGCAATATTTCCACGTAAGCAACCCTGGTCTTCCTCCGTGTATAGCGCACGATTTATATGAGGGTATTATAGCATTTGATATTTGTTTGGCACTTCATTATTTTGTAAATAATCATTGGTTCACATTTGATTACCTGAATCTTAATTTAGACCGCATACAAAAATGTTTAAAATATAATGTTAGTTTCCCTGAAATTAAACATAATAATAAAAAGCTTACTGGACATGCCATGCAAAATTACTATTTACTTATATTATTACCTTTAGTTTTACTAGACAAGATCAAAGATACTAAAGATAATGTTTTAGAAATGGTATTGCATCTTGTAGAAATATCGCAAATTGTATCGTCACATATTGTTACCCTAGCCCAAGTTCATATTTTAGATGGTCTTATTAATAGATATCTAGAATTGAGGGTATTGCTCTTTCCAAATGTGGCACTTAGACCTAAACATCATTATTTACAAGATTATCTAGAATTGATAAAATCGTTTGGTCCTCTAATTAAATTTTCTACCCTTCGATTTGAGAGTAAACACCAATACTTTAAACAAATTGCTTCGAAATCGAGAAACTACATCAGTTTGTTAAAAACGTTTACAGAACGACATCAAATGATGCAGTCGACTCTTGTAGGGCAACGATTTTGTAACGATATTTCAAAAAAACATTTCATACGGTTAGAACCTACAACCGTTTCAATTCGTGTTCCAGAATCGTTTGTATATAAAACAAATAGTTTAACTTACAATAACGTAAAGTATTTCGCTGGTCAGTCACTGGCGATTACCAATAATATAGATGGTTATGTTATTTGTTTAACAATAAAATCAATTTTAACTGACGAAATGGTTTCCGAAGTAGCTTATTTGGGAAATATTTTTAAAATGGTGTTCAATTACAAGCTAGGCCTCTTTGAAGTTACTGACATGGACGAATCACTAAATTTCATTTCCTTTTATAACCTTTCCTCTCCATTTCCTTTTGTTCAATTTAAAAATGGATCAACATTTTTTGTCACATTACAGTCGGCGATACCATTTTTCTAGTATGTTCGTTTGACTTGAATTGTGGTGGTACACTAATTATAATTTATCTATATTACATTTCATTTTAGATAAACAGTATTATGTCTTCGCAGCCTCGACTATTTGTTAAAATTTGGGATAGAGAACGCCTATTAAAAAAAATTTTTTTGTGTACAGAAAATATAGAATCTGTAAAACCGTCAACAATAAAATAGACGATTTTAATTTTGTTTTATTTTATTTAATAAATATATTTGATTTTAATTTTATTGATTTATTTGGTTTTAATTTGGATTACCAACACGTTTGAGTTTTCTGACAGAAGTGATTTTGTTTTTTACATAATAACAATAAGATAATTTTACAGTGTACATACTATAATTATAACAAAATAGTTAATATAAAAATGAAGTTAGCTGTGTTAGAATTCAGCAACTAAATGTCAAACTGTTATACATTATGAAACTGGTATAATGTTTTGACGTTTCAACAAAAATACAATAATTTTACGAGTAAGTACAATTTTTCCTTAAATTATAAATAAATTGAAGTAATTCTATTTTATCTTTGCTTTATAGGTTCTTATAACTTTAGTGGTCAACCAGGTGATGTACGCACGTCAACACAATGAATTTAAGATAAGTTTTGTTTACAATAAAAGTGATCTTAATTAATAATGAAATTTTATTTCAGGTGATTTTCTTCTAAATCAGCATAACATCAGCTGGCATCGCATATACGATTAGTTTTGCAATTTATAAATGTGACGTTAAATTCTAAACATATAAAAATATTATTATAAAATAAACTGATATGATTTGCAATTAATTAATTTAACATAAATCGATGAGTTTTATTTTCTTTTTAACGCATTTTATTTCAGCTGTTGAACAGAATCTCTTATTAAGAAAGGTAAGTTATTAACTTTTAATAACAATAATCAAATTTTGAACTACTCGTATTTACTATAATATTTATCTAAATCTTCCACTATTTCACTTCTAGCAAACGCTGCGGGCTTATTAGGATCTAAATTAGTCCTAGAATCTGACGGAACCGACGTTGAGGATATGGAAGTTTTAGAACATTTTGGCCAGAAAAATGAAGTTTTTCAGATTTTAGAGCAAACTGAAAACTGGATACCACCACCGTCAACTTCCAATAATTCAGTAAGCTATGTATCTGATGCAAAAATTCCCAATGATTCAGAAAACTCCAATAATATAATTACATGGATCACCACAAATGATTTAACAACTGCATCGGAACTTGAGGCACCTGAAAGTCCTCTTAGTACAACTATTTCAATGTCAAGTGGTAGGGTTACTTCCATTAGTTCCGATGTTTCAGGAAAATCAGAGAGTATTGGCACAAAGCAAGCTGAACAATTATTTTCCGATTATCAATTTCCTACGAACCAAATTTCGGATAAAATACTGGATCTGCTTAACCAAGGCCAACCTTTAGATTACTTACATAACGATTTTATACATTGCGTTGTGAATGATATGCGAAGAAAATCATTATATATCCCTCAATAATCTATATCCGCTTAGTTTGGCAATATTTGATGGAGAAGGAAAGCCTATTTGCACAGAACCAATAACTTTGGCAACTAAGATGAGTATCCACAATAATTATTTAAATAGAATTTCCCAAAACCGCTCACCTGCAAAATCTATAAAAAGAAAAGTAAATTTGTCAGAAGGTGTGGCAAATTTTTTTGAGAAAATTAGTACTAGCAACCAAATATCAGATGAGGAAGGAAATATTAAACGAGTATGGCTTAAGGAAAATTACGGTCGGGAAATTTCTAGCGATGCATTAAACAAAGAAATTATGGAAATTTTTAAGTCTACGTTTACACAGCAACGTACATTTTTAAACAAAAATCCCACAATATTAGAGATAAAGGAATATTGGATGGATTGGAAATGATGGATATACAGGAAACCTTGTTTTTAAGCAGATGGAATTTTCGGAAAAATGCTATTTTTGAATTTGGAAATAGAATTAAAAATTCAGCTTTTGGAAATGAAGAGGACGAAGACCTAAGATTATTAAAGATTATCACTACGCATTTTAAAGAAAATTTAGACTCACTGGTGAAGAAATACTCTGTAAGTAATTACATTAAAACATTACCCACCAAACAATTTATTCTTGATTTTGTTTCAGTATGGAACGTCAGTAAACGAAATAGAAATACCTACGTCAACATCATTCTTTGCTATAATCGGTAATTAGATATTATTTCAATTTAATGATTATATTTACTATATTAAAGTCATTTGACTATTACAGATCAACCCAACAATAATAAAACTATTTATTTTTATGTTGAGATGCACCAACTTGATATCAGATGTAGTTGTATCAAGACTGCAGTACTTCTTTCGATTGCCGCGTACTATGCTTTTAATATACAATATCCCATGGAGTTATCACAGTCGTTGGAGGCTATGCAAAAAATATTTCTTAATATAGATGTAAATTTTTCTCGTTCCAAAAAGCAAAAAATAAATTTTAAGTCCAAAGTCGTCAACTTTTTAAAAAAAGTTTTGAATGACTAGTTTTTAAATATAAGTATTAGAATTAAGTATTTTTATATGTATAAAGTATGCATGTTGCGTACACTGAAATAAACTAATATTTTATAAATAAAGTTATCATAATGAAGTAGGTAACATAAACTCTTTTGTTTTATTAAAACAACTATTCCAATTTAAATACATAAATGGTGCCCTAAATTAAACTGAATATTATATAATAACCTAATCTTTTAATACATTATTCACGTAAAAGTTTACCATCTTTCACTTGTAAGAATGCTGCAGGAATGTAAAATTACTTATTTATTAATGTAAAAAAATGTAAGAACTTATTCGCAAATTTGAAAAATTCACGTAAAATTATATGTTTTTTGATTTAACGTAGTACGAGATTTTGTTGGCAAATTTATGGATTATAACCCTTGATTTTCAATGGAAATTGATTTTTCAATTTAAATGTGATTTTGCATGAAACAGTTTGGAAATTTTGCCCACTTGATAAAACTCGTAATTTTCAATGAAAATTTTTTACTGTGTATTGTATTGACTTAAATAAGGTACGTTGAATCGCGATCTAAATTAACACTGTAATTACATAAACGTATTACCAACACTAGATATTTGTAAAGTATTTTATATTTGGTTTTTGCAGCCATATTTTAATCAATACACAATAAATCTGTTTTATTTGATATATCAATATCTTATATTGGTCAAACCAATGGGTTCGTTTGTTGTCTAAAGCACCTCTCTTTAAATGCACCCGAATCACGAAACTTATTATTTATTCAATAATAGTTTAGTGAAAGAGAAAGCAGCAGATGGATAACAGTCGAACCTTATTTTAGTGAATACGATTTCGATAAAAATTCAATTAAACCAAATTTTGTTGTTGCTGAATATGAAAAGTTTTATTTGATGATACAGGCGCTAACAAAACTAACTCATGCCAATAAATAAATTAAACAAAAACCTAATCTCAATTCAAATATAAGCCCAATGGATTATTTTTCCATGGAAAGACTGATGGACAGGGGGCACAAGATGTCATCCATCTTGTGTCTCCGACATCTTCGCGAACCACAGTACACAATCGTAACAAACATGTACTTGTACGAATTGTTTGACATTGATCGAAAATTTGATAACCATCATTGCGGCCGGTGAACGATTTTTTTAGTAGTTGTCTGGCTAGGTCGGTAGTAGTTATGTCAGTAGTAGTTGTGTCGGTAGTAGTTGTGTCGGTAGTAGTTGTGGGGGTATTTGAGTCGGTAGATATGTCGGTAGTAGTTGTGTCGGTAGTAGTTGTGTCGGTAGTAGTTGTGTCGGTAGTAGTTGTGTCGGTATAAGTTGTGTCGGTAGTAGTTGTGGGGGTATTTGAGTCGGTAGATATGTCGGTAGTAGTTGTGTCGGTAGTAGTTGTGTCGGTAGTAGTTGTGTCGGTAGTAGTTGTGTCGGTAGTAGTTGTGTCGGTAGTAGTTGTGTCGGTAGTAGTTGTGTCGGTAGTAGTTGTGTCGGTAGTAGTTGTGTCGGTAGTAGTTGTGTCGGTAGTAGTTGTGTCGGTAGTAGTTGTGTCTTCAACTGAGCCAACTGGACGTGGATCACGCATATATTCAATTACTCGATTTTTCGATACAAAGTACACGTCAGGAAGCGAGTTGAGGTAGTCCAAGAAAATACCAAAAGCTGTTAAATGATTCTCGTGTTTTAAGAACCAAGCACCATTCAAATAAATTGGGAAAGGTGCCTTTGTGGTGTCGTAATGTCGATGGAAGTTTCCTTTTAACCAATCCACTAAAGCATATAGATCATCAGATGGGCTAAAAAAATACAATTAGTAATTTAGAAAAATTTTTATCGACAATACACATACACAAACACACTTACATGTAAGTGCAGGCATCGAGCATTGCACATCTGATTCCATTCGTATCAATCCACATTGTATTGGGAATAACCCAAACACCAGGTATTGACGCCGTTGGACAATTTCCGGTTGGACAATCTTGTGTAGAACGATAGTCTAGTGTATACGGCCACAATCCATTACCATAATTTTGCGTTGGCCATGTACTGTCGTACAAAAGGTCCAATTCACTAATAATTTTGAACGTGTTGTCGCCTGACATTTGGAACGATGGGATCCGAATACCGAAGATTTCGTTTGAATTAATTTGTGCAAAATGTGAGATTAATTGGCGTTGATCTCCAAATTCGGCAGTTAAATTCTCCATTGAAATTGTACGCCAATAGTCAAGTGATGGTGCATGCCTGTAAAATAAAAAATTTACAAATAAAATAAAGAAGCAATAAAAAAGCATTTGTGTTTAACTTACGAAATTGAATTTAATGCAATCTCATGTCCATTAGCCCACAACGAATGTACTTTGGAATAATCGGTATATTCATGTGAAGTAAAATATGTTATTGCCGCTTGGCAACCATCTGGATTGTAGCGACCATCAAACTGTGGCATAACCATATCATAAATTTGTGCGGTTACAGCCGAATCAAATGTGACCATCACCAATTGTGGTGTATTCGCATTTGTAAAACCAGCTCCCAATTGTTCACTAGCACATCGACAATCTGGTGGCAAGCAATTTGCTGCCGTACACAATTCAGCCACTTGACATTGTGCTACACAAATCACAGATATTACAACTAAAATTATTAATTTACACTTTGAATCCATTTTGTTTCGAAATTTTACACCTCGCTGATTGAAAGCTTAATATAAACTGCAAATGAATATTAACAATTAGACAGTCTTTATATAAATCAGATTAGATATGTAGTTATCACCTTAACACTTAGCCTGTATTCTCTTGGACGACTATGGATTTGACTTGTCTTATCGCGAGACTACGTTTCGAATAACAAAAGTGATAATCGATAATTCTATTATTAATAATTTAATTAATATTTGAAAGGTCCAAATAAAAAAAATAACATTTTGTAATCTAAGATCTGTGCTGCTTGATACCACGGCTTAATTACATGAATTGAAATTATTATTAAAAAAAAAAATAAAAAAAGAACACAATCATGCCTTGTTGAGATTGTCGAAATAAATTACTTTTAAACTACTTTTGTGCGATTCAATCAAACTTATTTGTAGAGAAATTTTTTATTTTTATCACGGAAACCGCCAAACATCAAATACTAATTAACGTTATTTCCTCACGGCTTGAGTAGGCCTACACTATCAATTTGTCGTATCTCTTGAGCGGCGGATAGTTGGATTTAGGCATGTATAAAAGTTCGCCTTTTAGCAATTTTTCAATCAGTATTTATTTGAATTGTACCAAGAGAACGACACCTTAAATTGTTCACCAATCATGAAATCGTTACTATTGGTTGCAATCTTTGCAACACTTGCTGTAAGTGGGGTATATTCACAAGCATGTACAGCAACAAATTGTTTACTACCCGATTGCCGGTGTGCCAGCGAAGTATTGGATGAGGTAATTCCAATTAATGAAATACCTCAATTGGTTATGATCACATTCGATGATGCCGTTACAGCACAAATCTACGATTTGGTCATGCCAATGATTGATGGACGCGTAAATCCAGATGGTTGCCCAGCACAAATTACATATTTCCATTCGCATGAGTACACGGATTACACTAAAGTACATCAATTGTGGGCTAATGGACATGAATTGGCGCTGCATTCGATTTCGTAAGCATATTTAAATTAACAATATATATGGATTAACAATTTAATTTTAATTAAATAATTTTTTCCTAATCAGACATACACCCTCGACTGAGTATTGGAATTCAATTTCATTGGAAAACATCACGGCCGAATTTGGAGACCAACGAACAATTGTAAATTACTTTGCCCAAGTCGATATTGATGATATTAAAGGAATGAGATTACCACTACTTCAATTATCTGGAGATACTTCATATCTTGCACTTCGTGATATTGGTTTAACATATGATAGTTCGTGGCCAACACAAGATTGGTATCGTGGCCTATGGCCATACACATTGGACTTCCCATCAAAACAAGATTGTCCGCTAGGCCGTTGCCCAACCAGCTCAATTCCTGGTGTCTGGGTTATTCCAATGCTGATGTGGGACGATATTGAAGGCAATAAATGCGCAATGGTTGATGCTTGCCGTACAATTCCCGATTCAATTGATACTGATGGAATGGTTGAATGGATGAAAATGAACTTCCATCGTGTATACGATTCAACACGGGCACCCTTCCCAATTTATATGCATGCCGCCTGGTTGTTACAACATGAAAATCATAAAATAGCTTACAGTTTATTTTTGGACTATATTCAAAGCTTGCCAGACACATATTTAGTATCATCACAACGTGTCATCGAGTATGTACGCAATCCACGCACAATTGGAGTGGAGGGTGACATTTTTGATGCGTGCCAAGCTAGACACACAAACACGTGTATTTTACCAAGAACATGCCCATTGACTCGTGAAGATAATGGTCAAGAAAGATGGATGAACTCTTGTTCACCATGCCCAGCTGTATTCCCATGGGTCAACAATCCATTTGGAATTGCCGCTGAACCGGAAGTCTGAATAAAATTGGATGTGTTAAAATGTTAAATAAAAAAGCAAAAATGTTTCTGAAAATTATAGATTGGTTTTTTTTTTTTTTTTTTGTTATAAGTGTCTCATTTTATCAGTGCCCGTAGCCAAAATGTTCGAACTCTGGAGAGATATCACAGTAAAGTTTCGAAGAGCTATCCACATGTACCCTATTACTCGGTTAAATGGCCAAGCACAATTATTTTCCACCACCGAAACCTCTTTTGATTTGTATTTTCCAAGAGGACAACCTAGAAAGATTTCGAAGACTAGACAAAGGAGTCCAACTGGTATTCAAGCTATTTCCATGAAAGGGATCGTGGTACTATTATTATTATTATTTACTGGAGGGCCATGTGGGCGATAAGCCACCTCGCACTGCAACCTAAAAGATCTATTGTGCTGGACCCTACTTAATTATCCGTCCAGTCAATATTCAGGCTCTTAATGAATCTGACAATACTACTGGTTGATACAAGATATATATTATCCGGGCTCATTGTTCTCCCTCCTAGATGTTGCAGTCTTTGCTGGAAAATGACTTGGCAATGGCACAGAACATGTTCCGCTGATTCCGCTTCCAGACCGCAGAAGCAGCATCCATCTCTCGTACTTAGGCCCATCTTCTTAAGGTGATACCTTAAGGGGACATGACCTGTGAGGAAGCCAGTAAGCAGACTTAACTCAGGTTTCCCAAGTTCAAGACACTTCTTAAAACTGACAGACAAAGGTGATATAAATTTCTTCGCCTGTCGTAAACCAGACGTCTGCGCCAGTAGGAGGACTTTTGAACATCCTCCCAGCGTTTTACCGCTGCTCTAAGGTGTCCTTTAGTGACACAGCAGAAGGGTTCTGGTCCAATAAATAGAGAGGCAGAACCCTCACGGGCGAGGCCATCAGCGGCCTCATTTTATTCGATTCCAGTATGACCTGGCACCCACATAAGTTTTACCTTATTTGAGCCTGCCATATGTTTAATAACCTTCAGACAATCCCACACCAGCCTTGACTCAACGGTACAAGACCTAAGAGCTTTTAAGGCCGATTGGCTGTCTGATACAATATAAATCTTTGCATCGTTTAGGCCTTTCGCTATGCCTATCCTAGCGCAAAGTTCTATAGCATGTGCTTCTGCTTAAAAATCGGTAGCATTGGTACCCAAGGACTTCGAGAGGGTAGTGCCACTCCCGTGTATTCCTATCCCCGCACCATCTTCCGTTTTTGATCCATCTGTAAACCATACCATGGACCCTAGCTCAAATGATGGTCCACCTGCCCTATACACATCCTGATCAGGTAACCTAACACAGAATGGTTTATGGAAGTCCAGTTTAGCTGGCATACAGTCGGAAGGCATTCCTATGGTAGGGTCTGTCTGAAATTCCTTAAGGATTTCCAGATGACCCACCATATTGCCTGGTTTGATATTTCCTTCCGCCTGCATTTTCAGGGTCATAATTGCAGCATCTTTTTTAATATGCACGTGTAACGGTGTCAGTCCTAGAAGTGTCTCCACCCCCGCTTCATTGAGCCCGTAACACCAATGCAGGCTACACGCTGAACCTTATTCAGTAAGGTTTGCGTTGTCTTCTGCTCAGTTTTAGGCCATCATACAACCGATGCGTAGGTGACCATAGGCTAATGATTGTAAGAAATGACCAGTAGATCATTTTTGGTTGTAGTCCCCAAGTACGCCCATAGAGTTTTTGACAGGCCCAAAAAGCCTTGGTGGCTCTATTTTGAACTTTCAACAAATGTTGGTTCCAGTTCAGTCTTTGATCTAGGATAACCCCTAGATACTTAACCTCGCTGGAAAAAGGCACAGTAGTACCGTTTAACGAGGGAGCTGTAAGCGCAAGCTTTTTCCTCCTCGTAAAAGGAACAATGACAGTTTTGTTTGGATTGACACTGAGTCCTTCCTGGTAACACCACTGCCAGATTATATTGAGTGCATTTTGCATTCGATCAGAAATGACCTCATCAAACTTGCCTCTGATTATGATAGCCACATCATCCGCATAGCCCTGGACATCAAACCCATGGCTACTCAGAAGGACCAGTAGTCCGTCAATAACCAATGACTACAAAAGAGGAGATAGTACGCCTCCTTTGGGACAGCCCTTTAAGGCCTTGATGGTTACTGATTCGCCACCTAGTCTGGCAGTAATCTCACGATGTTTCAGCATGGAACGGATCCACATTATTGTAGAAAGCGGAACTCTTTTTCCCATTGCTGCCTTCTCTATCGATCCATAGGAGGTATTATCAAACGCCCCCTCAATGTCCACAAAATCACAAAGGGCAATTTATTTATATGTCACTGCTTTTTCAATCCTCGTGACTAGACCGCTAAAGGCCATAACCGTGGATTTACCAGTTTGATACGCAAACTGGTCCCGAAGCAGCGGATTCTTTCCAAGGACCTCACTTCTTATTTGATTGTCCAGGATTTTTTCCATCGTCTTCAAAAGAAACGATGTGAGGCTAATTGGCCGATATGCCCTGGCCTTGGTGTCTGGACGACCCCCGCCCTTTGGTATAAAGACCACATTTACTTTCCTCTCCAGTTTCGGAATACAATTAAAAGCATAACTTGCCCGAAACATCTGGATCAAACTGGGGAGTATTTCCTCAATACCTTTTTGAAGTAAAGCTGGAAAGATACCATCCCCTCTAGCGGATTTGAAAGGTTTGAAAGACCCAATAGCCCATCGCACTTTGCTGAGTGTGAAAATTTTCCCAGAGAGACTCCAGATCCTACTGTGAGGCGCATAGGCCACCTCACTTGGTGGAACATGCGAGTCCTCTTGGGCTCCTACCACTACTGAATCCGGAAAGTGGGTCTCTAACAGTACCTCTTGGGTTTCCTTCCGGTTTTCAGTGAACCCTCCATCTTGCTTCTGGAGAGGTCCTAAACCATTTGAATGATCCCTGGAAAGGACTTTCTGGAGACGAGCTGCAAAGGGCAATTCATTGATTCCCACACAGAAATTCCTCCAGGTAGCCCTTTTCGATCTTCTTAGTTCAGATTATATTCCGCCAAGGCCATCTTATACTCGCCCCATTCACCGGTGCATTTAGCCTTGTTGAATAATCTTCTCGATTTTTTCCTCTCAGTTTACCCAGTGTCCCGTTCCACCAAGGGACCATCTTTGTGGACTCTCTTCGCTTAACTGGGCAGCTATTCTCGTAAGCCAAGTGTATAGAATTATGCAGCTGGTTTAAAAAGATCTCCAAACCCTCTGGAGACTCTATGTTCCCCACAACCGAGGGCATTTCTGATTCGAGTGAGACTCTATAAGAGTCCGAGTCGGTCAGTTTTGGAATTCTGATTCCCTGCCGCTGCATGGTCTCGGCCGCCAAATCGAATCTGATGTGCAAGTGATCCGATAATGAAGCCTCTTCAGACACACGCCATTTTTTGACCAAGTCGCTGAAATGCGGACTAGCAAGTGTCAAATCTAGGACCTCTTGCCTAATCGCATTTATAAAAGTAGGTTTCTTTCCCCTATTGACAATGTCTACATTATTTGAGATAAGAAATTCAAAAAGGTACTCACCCCTGTTATTGATGTCCGTGCTACCCCACACCGTGTGGTGCGCGTTTGCATCGCATCCTATCAGGTAGAGGCCAGCCCATTGCGTTTGCAATGAGCTATGGGCCGCCTAACGTCAAGTGGAGGTATTAACTCTGAGTCTCCAGGAAAGTAGGCGGAGGCCATTCTAGCCTCCTGTTTGCCTCTTTCACCCAGAACCTCCACCATTACTGCAACCAAGTTCCTGGAGATGAACTCTGAAATAGGAATAAAATTAATTTGCGAATTTTCCAACACAGCCGCTCTTGGACTCGTTCCGTTATGATAAATCAACTTACCCACTTGATTTGGTATACCTCTAATCTGGTTACCAACACCCATGGCTCCTGAATTAGAGCCAAGCCAATGTTTTGGCAGATAAACCTACGACAAAGGACGTCCGGAGACGCTTTTGCATGATGCAGGTTTATCTGCAGGCAGGCGATATGTGCCTTAAATTTACCGAAGGCCCCTTTTGAAGGCCCTGCTCATCCTCCTTTTCAGCACCGCCACCACCCACATGCTTTTTTTGTCCGGCCGATGGCTGATCAGTGTCCTCCATCGCCGTTTTGCTGACCCTCGCTGCCTGAGAGCCTCCAGGCCTAACCAGTGGCTTGCACGGGGGAGCCCTTGTAAGGCCTTCCCCCGCGGAACACATGACGCCTTCCTCTCTCTATCCCGCCTTCTCCTCACCTGTCTCCTGCAAAGGGCTGTCACCCCGGTGGTCTTAGCTACAGGTGCCGCTACCGTAGCTTCCACAGGCTTCACCACTTGGGTCCCGCCGACAGAAGCCGGTTTATCTCCACTCTGACCACCCTTGGGATGCAATTGTACAGTCCCAAACTTATTGTTGACCTTAAAGCCAACCCGCTTGAGTTTCTCAACTAAAGAGTCCATAGAGAACGTGAAAAAGGCCGAAGAGCCTTTCGCCTCTCTCCTGATCACTCTCCAATTGATCGCCTGCATGCCCTCATTTTGGCTTTTTATAAAGCCAAAAAGCTTCTCCGTGGGAAGGGATCGTGTTAAGTCAGTACCATCAATATTATAACCTGCATCGGCTGAATTCGGCTTTAGTTTAACAGTATAATAAAATCAACAATTTCTGAACCTTCGAACTGGTGCTAATGAACTTTCAGATCCAAAAGTTAATTTAAGCAGTTATTCAACCAATGTGATCAACATTTGTGAGAAAATATATTCATAAATAGTCGCCCAGAACTTTGCCGTTTAAGCAAATAAAGCCCTTAAGCCTATCAAAAGCAGAGTTACTTAGTTAAATATAAAAAAATCGAAATAAGATGTTCTTACGAGATAGATACTTCAAAGCGCAAAAAGTAAGTTCTGCTTGACACTGGGTATTTATCAGAGATGATTCTTAGGAGATGGGCACCAGGGTTCTTAGGAGATGGACACCATAATGTTCAAAAAATGATAACTGACTGAGTGTGAAAATTGCACCGCACGGCGGTGCATCTTCTGCCTACTCAAGACATTAAGAAATACTTCCGGGTCACAACGTCATTGGGAGATGGACAGTATAATGTTCAATTTTATATGGAACAATTTGGAAGTTGGTCGATTTTGAAAATTGCATCATACGGCTGTTACTGAGGTATTTATAAAAATTGGGCCTTACTAGTGCCTACTCAAAACATAAATAATTATTTTTGGCCCACGAAGTTCTGAGGAGGTGAATGAAAAGATGGCCGATTATGAAAATGGCACCATACGGCGGTTACTCAGATATTTTTGAAAATTGGTCCTTACTACTGCTTAATCAAAATATAAGGAATTATTTTCGACACATTAGGTTCTTAGGAGATGGACACCATAATGTTGAAAAAATTTTAATTTGATATGAAACAATTTGGAAGTTGGCCGATTGTGAAAACTTGGAGCTGCCGATCTAAAATGTAAATTAAATATTTATATATTTATAAATAACATTTTTATGTCGCGGTACGAATTAACGAAAGCAATTTGACTTTTATTTTATGTTTCTAACTACACGAATAAGACTGATAGTAATAATAAACTGACACCCGATAATCCGTGGTGCAAGTTACACTTTCTTTTTGGCCTAAAAGCACATTTCTGTAAGCAACCTTGCTCATATTATCGCGACAAGTAATCTTAGTTAGAAAACTCGGATAAATCGTTTGGTAATACAAAAAACGAGTAGGGTCGCACAGGGTCGAGTCGACAAATTTTATTAGAAATCCAACCAGTCGACTCTTTAAACACGACAGCAATATTAATTTATCTTTTTTGATCGATACTGGCCCTGATATTTCAGTGATAATATACAGTTAAACAGTAAGTTTAAGTAATAAACAGTTTCTCAAGTATCTAGTTGTGACAGCAGCAAATGGATCAACCATTCGTATTTATTGGTGCTGACTTTTTGGCAAAATTTGGTCTTTTAGTGGATCTGAAACATAAACAACTGATAGATTCGACCACTAAATTGTCAGTGGATACGATGGTGAAGAGTTGTGCATTTTTCCATTGACAATGGTTATGGCTTTAAAGACAGCATTTTCTGTAGACCATGGGCACTACGAATATATTCGTATGCCTTTCGGATTAAAAAACGCGCCATCCACATTTCAACGTATGATGGATAATGTCCTCAAAGACCTACAAGGAACAATATGTCTTTGTTACATGGATGACATTATAGTTTTTTCAACGTCGCTACAAGAACATGTAACGACAGTCGACCGAACGGTCAACCCCGTTATCAGAATTACCATGACGTCACCACCCGCAGCTTTTGCTCCGGCTATTGCGCAGTCTGGCGTGGGGTTTTGGTGGTGTCCTGTCACGGTTGAGATAGCTGCTCTACACACTTACCACACACACACACACACATCTCACATCATCACCTCCAAAAAAAAAATTTACCACATTTTCATTTCGTTTGTATAACCATTTTTATATAAAATACATTATAGAATTTAACAATTTAAAACGGGTAAATTCCTTTTCACTACAGATAATCCTTGCTTGCGGTTTGTTGACTGGTCCCGCGTGGTAGTCCGCAGAGCTCTCCGTACATCCACCTGACCGACTAACCTAAAAATAAATATAATTCGCGAAATGAAACTGCAAAAAGAAATACACCCACTCTACAGATTAACAAATCTAATGTACCGAAATTCGATACACAAATAAACAAATGGTCATACAACCTCAAAAAAAATGATAATATTACAAAAAAAAATATAAATGTTGCCGCTATCCCGTTATTTGCTCTGCCTAACTCGTTGCAATCCACGCTCTCTGGAAGGTCCCCTGATACTCGCCAGCGCCCGACAATCTATACTACTGCGTATGGAAAAGTTGCCTCACGTTCGGTCCCGTTATCCGACACTTTCGAATTTGATGTTTTTAATCGCTGTGAATATCCCGATGATAGACTGGATTTTTTTTTTGTTCGGTTATTTCCTCTTGCCAACAAAATCCAACAATTCGTAAATATATTCTTTTGTATTATAAATACACCACTATAACCGTAATGACTTATTATGTTTAAACGAAATCAGTTTAATTATGATGTTGATTCGTCCTTAACAGCCACAAAAAAAACAAATCCACTCAAAAGGGGCAACAATTTTCGGTCGACGTGGTGGTTTTTTCCAATTCCAATTTTATTTCTTTTTCGTTGTTTGGTATCGTTATCCAAATCGCTTTACAATTTTTATTCTTGTTGTCGAACCGCTCGCCTTGAAATTTCACACCAACAAGACCCGATTTTCTCCCAAAATCCAGGTTCCTAACTTTTATTCTTGTTATTTTTTTTCTCTTTTTCCTATCTGTCACAATTACCGCGTCCATCTATCACAATTTTTTTTTGTCGTCAATCTGTGAAATAACGTCTAACCATCTATGATTCACGATTACTACTACTATATAAAAAAAAGCCTATTAAGGTGCGTTACCAAATGGTATTTTTGTGTTTGTTTCTTAACTTATTTTTTTAAATATAATTTTTTTTTTTTTTTTTTTTTTTTTCGTCCGGATCACGATAACGATACAATCGTTACAAACACTTAGACAGTTTAAATCAAGTGTTTATAAAATTAGGGCAAGCCAACTTAAAAGTCCAGTTGAACAAATCGGAGTTCCTCCACCGGGAAGTAGCCTTCCTAGGCCATTTAGTCACCGCAGAAGGAGTCAAACCCAATCCGGAAAAGATTGAGGCAATCAAAAAGTTTCCTGTCCCAAAGACAGAAAAACCAATAAAATCCTTCCTCGGGTTGTTAGGTTATTACCGAAAGTTTATAAAAAACTTCGCTAACTAAACCAAACCACTGACTGAGTGTCTTTGAAAAGACAGGAATATTATTCTTGATAAAAGATATATTACTTGTTTCGAAGAATGCAAAAAATTACTGTGTTACGATCCAATATTACAGTATCCAGATTTCAGCCGACCATTCGTGCTAACAACCGATGCAAGTAATGTTGCAATAGGATCTGTACTTTCGCAAGGCACAATAGGACAAGATTTACCTATATGCTATGCCAGCCTAACGCTAACACAAACAGAGCAGAATTACTCCACAATAGAGAAGGAGTTACTAGCCATAATATGGTCGGTGAAATACTTCCGACCATACCTTTACGGTAGGTAGTTTCAAATTGTAACTGATCATAAGCCATACTCACATGGCTAATGTCATTAAAAAATCCCAACTCCAAACTAGTCCGTTGGAGATTACAATTGGAGGAATTCGAATACGAAATTGTATATAAAAAAGGGACCCGCAATACCAATGCCGATGCCTTATCCCGTATGATGCCGGAAAATATTGTATTAATGGAAGTCAATAATCATAATACCAGTTCAAGTTCTGAATCGTCAGAAGAAATGAACATTCCGTTAGCTGAATTTAGAAAAGACATCATTCCCACTACCGAAACCGTATTAAATGAATTTAATACCCAAATCATTTTTCAACCGGATCAATCAATAACAGAAAATTTTAAACTTGATCTTAAAATCCTTATTAAGAAAAAGAAAAGATTTACTATCAGGAGTCATCACTTCAGTGAACAAATACTAACACAAATAATCAAAGATTACATGGTCCCGAACAAGGTAACAGGAATAGTTTGTGAACAAGACAGTTTCAGACTTCTAAATTCAATAATAAAAAACCATTTTAATCAAGCAAATTATAGAATAGTTCGTAGTAAATACTTAGCCATAGATATAGTGGATGAAGAACAGCAAAAGAACCTTATACTAGAACAACACATAGAAAGTAATCATCGTGGTATTCTAGAAAATACCCAAAGAATTAAACGGAAATACTATTTCCCGAAATTAAAAGTCTTGATAAATAGTATTATAAATAAATGTGAGATTTGTCAAACTCTCAAATACAATCGCAACGAAAGACCAATCAAATTAGAACTAACAGAAACTCCTAGTAAACCTATGGAAATTATCCATATAGACATTTTTGCCATAAATAAAAGAAAGTATTTAACAATAATTGATAAATTCACAAAATTTGGATCAGCGATCCCACTTCAAATCTCAGAAGGAGTAGAAGTTTGTAAACTCATAAAGGAGTTCATTGCCATTCACGGCATTCCTATTAAATTAATCACAGACAGAGGAACCGAATTCACTTCTATTGTATTTAAACAATTTTGCAGCCTATACAAAATACAACTGCACTTAACATCTCCCAAATCATCAACGGGTAATTCACCAGTTGAAAGGTTCCATTCAACCCTCATCGAAATCTATCGCATATTGAAAGCAAAGAACCCCGAATATAGTCCTAATGAGTTAATGTCTGATTCTATTATAACATACAACAATTCAATACACTCTAGTATTCAAATGACTCCGTTCGAATTAAAAAACGGGCATTATCAAAGGCAAGAAGTATTTCCTCATAGGGAAAATCCGACAAATCCACACGACTACATAATACAGCACCAGAAAGAGTACGACAAAATACGAGAATTAGTACACATGGGTAACCAACATAACAAAGGAAAACTTATTGAAAATCTTAACAAAACTAGGAAAAATCCCCCTCTGTTCAATGTAAATGAAATAGTGTACGAAAAGAATAATAGAAGGAATAAATTAGATCCCAGATTCCAAAAACATATAGTTCTAAAAGATGTAACGAAATCCCCCAAGGGATTACGTTAACAGACATGAGAATAGCGGTCTGATGCGGTATAGTAGCTGGCTAGAGCTCGCGGTGCGGCGTGGGGATTCTCAGACATATTTCTCATGCTTGAATAACCGCATGACAATAATATTGGAGGGACAAATGGAAATTAAAAATTAAGTTGTAACGGCCTCAGCGGCAAAAAGAAAATGATAAGCTGGGAGTGATCGTTTCGGAGTGACCGTCTCAATCCCAGGCGATCACCGCCGTGACTGCCACACGGGCCTCCCCTCATCGGCCCGCCTACTGGGATGCTGTTTCCCAGTCGCGACGGCTACAGATGCCATTTATGAAGGAGGGACGCCTGCATGACAATCCCAGCGACAATCCCCCGGAACGAGACCGTCACCCCGACGCGATCAACTCATGTGGCGTGCCGCCCTCCAGCACAGCCTGTCCTGGAGGAACGAACGGCACGCACGGAAAAGGGTGGAAAAGGGCCGACCCTTCACATGACCACACCCCACATCATCCGATCAATTATTTATTTACACGCACATGGTGCGGCGTAGCACACTACCGTAAGAAATTCAAAGAAAAGATTTTAAGTTATGGTAAAAGAGAAAAATTTAAAATTATGCTAAAACTGATGAATGATAAATTACGTTAAAACTGATTCTACGTTAATGTTAGATTTCACCTTCACTATCACTGTTTTTTTTAAAGAAAATTAAGGAAAACGCAAAAATACCTGAAAAAAAAATGAACCGTTATGGGGTCGAACCACACCCACAAACGGACAACCGAGCAGAAGTGAAGAGAAAAAAGAACGGAAATTCCAAACGCAATCAATAAAAACGACGGAAAAGAATATAACCGGACAATAACTGCTCTGAGTGGGGTTTTTACCAAATCGGTGCACCACCACGAAACGCCGAAAACAAACGGTAAAAATAATAATATATATGTGCAATATAATGAAAATAGAAGGGAGAAACAACCTGTTACAAACTTAAGAAACTAAAAGTTACTTAGCCAGATTGTTTATCCCTTATTTGTTTTACCTTGTTGTTTTAAGGCCCGTCCGACCAACCGCAACCAGCGCAGACGCAGGATCCCCCTCTCAAAAAAATGGCTGCACTACCCCCACTGACCGGAACGCTGTCTTTTTATTATACTGCCGTAGTATTTGACTTTGTTTACAGTGGAGTCCTCCACGCCAAGATATATATATATATATATATATATATATATATATATATATATATATATATATATATATATATATATATATATATATATATATATATATATTTGTTTTCTTTACACCCTTTAAGTGTAACCGCTCTTTGTAACGGCTGAATAAAAGGATAATTCGGCATCCGACTACGTACACACAATACAGTTATTTATTATTGAATATTTTTTTTTCGTTCTTTTTTTTTTTTTTATAATTTCCGACTGGTCTCTTATGAAATCAAAAAAAATTAAATTCACTGTATGCCAACGCCACTGGCGTTTGATGCCCCGCGATCACCGCACAAAATGAACAATCGCAAAGAAAAACCCGTTAGGCGGTTTAAATATTTTCTTTGTATTTACACTTTTCTTTGTTTTTTTTTTCTGTGTTCCCACCTTTTTTTTTCACTGAATATCACAAAAACAATTCCACCAGGGACACTCCAACAACAGCAATCAAAAATCAACTCAGAAAAATAAATGTATATATTTTATGACTAATCAAAGTCAAACACCACTGAGTTTTTTTATTTTTTGTTTTATTTATTAATCAAAATTACAAATTTTTTATTTTTTTTATAAAGAAAACGGTACAACCCGTTGATATACGGGTAACGGTACAACCCGTTGATATACGGGTAACGGTACAACCCGTTGATATAAACGGTACAACCCGTTGAGTGCCACACGGCACTTCTATTTCAAAAAAAAAAATTAAACAATCAACTTTCTAAATAACTGGCCAATTGGCATTATTCAGCTACAAATTTTATAATTTTTATTATTATTATTTTTGTCATTTATTTTGTTTATTTTAAGAGAAAAAAAATTATTAGCTTTTCTTTTTAGCACTAAAAGCAGGACAAATTCAAAACTAAAAACTGTATCAGCCAAAAAAAAAAGAAATTTTTCTTTTGACTTTATATATGAAGAAAGTTGACCTATAGTCACCGATGCAAAAAAACTAGACTTTCATCTACAAAATTCAAAACTAGACTGACTTTTATCAAAAAAAAATATTTTTACATCAAAAAAATCAAAAAAATTTCCCCCTCCTATTTTCTCTCTCGCATCGCTGTTTGTCCCACTCGTTGTATTTGTGCACATGTTCATCATTTATTTATTATTTTTTTTATTATTGTAAAATCTTTATTGACATGTATAATGTTTTTTTTTTTTTATGTACACAAATACAACGAATAAGACAAACAACGACGACGAACACATGTACATACTTATCTGTACAGCCGCATCGGATTCATGTCTAATCACCGATTTGGTTCTATCCCACTCAGAGCAAATATCACGCGTTAATTTAAGCCAATGATACCAGAAAGAAAAATCGAATATTCCAGATTGAATATTTTAACAACCAAATATTCCATCTCATACTACACAATACATGTACACACACCAACTCGCAAGAGATATATATGTTTGTACATGACAATATAGAACACAAGCAAATGAAAAAAAAAAATTTTAAATATGTTTACATAGCAATCGGTGAGAATATTAAATTTGAATTTGGCAAAGCATAACTTAGAGCATATGTATATACAACACTATGGTGGTCATGGTATTTTATAATTAAAGAAAAATTTCAAATTATAGAGCGTTTGGAATTTTCGAAAAAAAAAAAAAAAAAAAAAAAATCGTCCCTGTTCCAAGTGGAGACGTATGCCAGCAGAGCCTTCTAGAGTATAGAGCCATAATCTTAATGACGTATTTTTTAGAAGCTTTTTTAGTGGTATAACTTTTCACTGATTTCCATAGGAATCCATAGTAAAAATGATGTTTTTTAGCTTCAAGTTTTTCAATGAAAAAAGCAAAAATATTATAAAATGTTTATATAAACGATTTCTACATATCTTTAAGAACAATATACAAGAAGGCCATATTGGTATTAAGTAAATATTAATTGCAGAAATATTAAAATTAAATTATTTCTAAAATATATTTTTTCGATCTTTCATTTTGAAAAATACATCAAAGTTGGCTCTGACAAATTAAAATAATACTTGCTAAATTTATCTTTAGTTTTACTAGTGTACGTAAGATGTCTAAATGGTTACAGAAAAATACGAAAAAAAAATATTTAATCCCAAAATTAACAAACGTTCCTATATTTTGTGAATTTGTTTTGCTTTTCCTACAATTTTTGAACTTGAAATTTCCCCAAGTGGTAATTTTTGGTACGATTTTTCCAAATTTTTACGGCCATCACTGCCATCTATGTAATGTATATTGACTTAATGACCAACGAATCGTAGTAAGCTTTTATTTTAATTTGACCAGAATGCTGTTGTTATGAAATTTTTTTATATTTTGGTTTAAATAAATCAATTATTACAAGAAAATGAAAACGATTTACTTCAACGACATTCATATATGTTGAAATTCAAACATTTGTGAAAGTATTTCAGAAATCATAATTAAGAATTTGTAACGTTTTCATTTAAAAATTTGTCTTAGGAAAAAAAGTGATTTCCCATATGTTTTGTGTGTTTTACTATGAAAAGTTCCGTTTTTTCCTCGTTTCTAATTCCCTTATAAAAGCTCAGATTTTTTGATTATGGCTCTATAAAATACAGGGTGCTCTGATGCCAGTCGTAACAAAGATAACAAAATCACGGTACAGACTAACAAACGAAAAGTTCATAAAGCTAAAATCAAAAAGCTTTTACAGGTGCCAGGAATTAGAAATCAATAGAAATCATAGTTAAAATTTACTGAATATTCTTAAATTGGATCAACATCTATATCAAATACGATACAATATTGAATATTTATATAAACATCTAGAAGGTATAATAGAAATAATTGTTTTATTTATTTTATTTTATTAATTTAATTTATTAATCTACGACAATTTTGTATTACATACCAACATCATGCTCTCACTCTCCGTATTGAGCAGGTGCTCATTTACAACAGATTGTGGAGCATGAGAAGGCTAACAATATAATAATTAAAAATAAAACTGCAATATTGCAACCCTGATGGCACACCGCTTTTCAAATTACGTACATATTCGAACTTCGCTTTGGTTGTTGTTCCTTCAAGATTACCGTCCATTGTTACTTACACATCTCGCTATTTCAGGCTCTGGATATATACATAAGTTAATATGTGCATGCATTAATGTATGTAACGATGACAGTTCGTATTATATCGTAGCGACATCACCATTGAATCTGTAGTGGCAGCAACCTACCATTATGCACAATTAGCAAGTTTTAAATTTATTTTGATCAATATTTCAATCAATTTAAAATAATTTTTAAGGAAAAGTATAAAAATAAAAGCAACTAACTGACTCAAAAGTCAAAGCCTGAGTAGCTAAACTTCAAGTAATCTCTCGCCATATATTAAACAATGATGAACTTCACTATATAAATGACCACTTGTTAAAACAAGACGTTTTCATCAAGTCCGAAAATAGCTTGTATGATCTATTATCATTACAAGCCTAACAATCAATCAAATATATTTTTATCTATCCAAATACCGAACCTCCACAACGATAAATTATTCCATTATTTTATCCAACCTATCAATATTAATCAATCCTATACCATTCCTATCACCTACAATTATATCATTTCCAACGATCACATATACCAAGAAATAGTTACGCCATGTAACCAAGTAGAAGATATATTATATTGCCAACAAGGAAGTATAGGAAAAAGTAAAAATAATTGCATCACTCAAATTATTTACAATCAACCAGCAGCCTGCAATCTAACAAATACCTTACACATGCATGAAATACGTCAAATACTTCCACAATATGTCTTCATCTCCACAAAACAACCAACGGAAATCTCAT
Source organism: Tipula vernalis (assembly GCA_958295665.1). NCBI lineage: Eukaryota > Metazoa > Arthropoda > Insecta > Diptera > Tipulidae > Tipula > Tipula vernalis. The sequence continues at coordinate 379,826,153 of OY282559.1, forward strand.
CAACATGCAACCAAAAACAGAAAAATATTGTAGGAATCAAACTAATTCACTTCTTCAACTGCACAATTGACATAAATAATCAACGGTACTATAATCAAATAATGGGTACATTCATTGATACAACAGTCCTTCAGCCATATAACGATATTATCATCGATACAGTATACGAACCTATCAACATTACCAAATTAAAGGAATGGGTGATTCAGAATAATGAAGAAATCAAAACATTCCATCTTCATAGGGTTTCATGGGGAATCATTTTCCCCATACTACTAACCATAATTATATATTTTTTAGTAATATTCATCAACAGACGGAGATCCGGAAACAATAAAAATGTAATTACTGAAGTCCACAAATCCTGCAGATTTTGGCCATCTCTTAGAGGGGAGGAGTTACGTCCGGTGGACTCACCGTCCTCAACGACGAGTCATCAACCGACAACAACAACAACATCTTCAATACTTTCTTCAGTATAATAATTATCAATATTTAATCTCATAGTAATAATTAATCAGCATTTCGTTTTATTGTAATATAATAATATTTTATTCTTAACAATCAGCATTTCATTTAACGTAATATAATAATTTGTTTTGACTAAAATTAATTTCGATAACAATAATTGTTGTAGACTGTATGAGGATATTCGGATTCATCAACCGAATAAGTAAAACACCTCCAGTTTCAACGTTATAATTCGTATCACTTTATTAATTTATTTAATAATTTATTTTGTTTTTATTTTCAATAATTTATAGTTTTAACTTGTTCTCGCCGCTACGTTTTCGAATGCAATGTCACCTTTTTATTTTTCCAGAAAATTGTCATAAAAAACTCTTACAACTTTCTCTTTCTGGTGTAGTAAACAGGTGACATCTACAATTCGATTAACATAGTTACATTGTATGTAATTTATTTTGATTTAGTACAACTTGTAGTCATACCTACTATACATAAATTATCTTGGTCATAAAATGTCGAACTGTCAAAGTGTTATGTAAACAAATGCAGAAGACAATAATTGCTAATGGTAAGTTTTAAATTTAATTAGTTTATATAATGCAAATTTAGATTAAATATAATTATTTTAGTATTTTAGAAGACGACAAAACAACTTGGAATATGGAAGATAATCCCTCAGATAAGTGTAAATTTTAACTTGTTGATAAACTTGATTCTTTGTGGTGTTTTATTTTAATTAGCAGGAATCACCGTGAGCGTGAACATACCGCCGACGTTGAACCATTTGGTTCAATATACTGGTAACATTACTAGTTTAGTTACTGGTCGTTTAAATATACCGGATTTTGTTCGAATGGTAACGACTCGTACAACTCCGTCTTTGCCTGGATGTAATTCCATGATTCGTCCAAGTGGCCAACTTGTTGGTCTCATATTTTCATCTCGTATCAATACAATGTCATCGATCTTCAAGTTCTTGTGTTTGTGTTGCCACTTAGAGTGATTGTGTAATGACGTTAAATATTCGGTGTGCCAACGGGCCCAAAAATTTTGCATCAGCTGTTGCACAAGTTGCCAACGTGACAATCGATTTTGTTGAACTGGTTTGTAGTCTGGGTCAGGCAACATTGTTAAACGGTGGCCAGTGAGAAAATGGGCTGGTGTTAGAGCGTCTTCTTCATCTGGCGATAGTAAACATAAGGGACGCGAGTTTAAAATGGATTCAATTTGCGTCAGAAGTCTTGTCATCTCTTCAAAATTCAATATGGTGTTACCAAGTACCCGTCGGAGGTGGTACTTCGTTGATTTAACCGCTGCCTCCCAAATACCGCCAAAATTGGGTGCGGATGGAGGAATAAGGTGCCACTTCGTATTGAAATCTAGTAAGAAATTTGAAATAGAATTATTATGTGATTTTGAATTAATTAATTTTCGAATTTCAGCAAATATATTGGAAGCACCGACAAAATTGGTGCCATTATCGCTAAAAATATCAGCGCATACGCCTCTCCGAGACATAAAGCGTTTCAACGCGGCAATAAATGCTTCAGTGGTCAGATCACTAACCAATTCTATGTGGACAGCTTTAGTACTTAGGCATACGAAGATCGCAATGTATGCTTTGTGTGGGGTATTCTTTCTGCCGACTGTGGATTTTAACCAAATAGGCCCAGCGTAATCAACTCCGGTTTGAAGAAAGGCGTATTTGAAGTTGACGCGCTCTGGTGGAAGATCGCCCATTAGTTGATTCATAGTATCTGCTCGATGTCTGGTACAAGAAATACATCTTCGGATACGTTGGCGAACAGCATTTTTACAATTAATGATCCAGTATTTTTGCCTAATTATTGATATTAATATTGATTGGGAAGCATGAAGATATCTGATGTGTGTTTCATCTATCAGGAGTTGAGTAACAATGTGATCAGCTGGGATAATCATTGGAAACTTTGCGTCATACTGTATATTTGCGTGTCGAATTCGACTTCCAACCCTCAAAATACCATCAACGTCAAGAAATGGGTTGAGCGAAATAATTTTACTTGATTTTGGCAAATATTTCTTGTCAGTTAATAGCTTTATTTCGACAGCGAATGATTCATTTTGTACCCATTTAATGATAAGCTGTGTCGCGGTTTTAAAATTAGTGGGAGATAGAATAGCCTCCTTTTCTTCATGATTTTGAGACTTTCTTACGTTAGTGATAAATTGCAGTAGACGGGCGACGATTCGAATTAATTTTGAAAACTGAGAATATTTTTCGGCAAGATCAACAAAGAAGTCATTCCTAATGTTTGCAATGTATTCATGTACATTTGATCTTTTCTTCTCGTGATTATCATGAGTGTGTTGCAGATTCTTTTGATCGGGCCAATGTTCTTCATGTTGAATAAGCCACGGGGGTCCCCTCCACCAAAGTTCGAAATCTACTAATACGGATGGCAGTATGCCGCGACTGGCGCAATCAGCTGGGTTTTCCTTTGTAGGTACATAATGCCAATTTGGTCTGGTTGTGCTTTCTAAAATTTCAGCTGTACGGTTTGCTATGTATGTTTTCCAAGAGCGAGGGAGGGACGAGAGCCACCATAATACGTTGGCGGAATCGGTCCACAAATATATGTCAGCCGTTGAACATTGGAGTGCTTGTACAACCGTTGTCATTAATCTTGTGAGAAGAAGGGCAGCGCACAATCCTAAGCGAGGAATTGATACGGGTTTGATGGGAGCCACTTTTGTTTTTGCTGTGACAATGTTTGTTTTTATAGTTCCATTTTCGTTGATGCACCGAGTGTAAATAACTGCTGAGTATGCTGTTTCCGAGGCATCGCAAAACCCGTGCAGTTGAAATTTTAAAGTTTTAGTCTGTAGCCATCGTGGTAAAGGGATTTTTTCTAGGTATTTGAATTCGGTTCTTAGAGATATCCATCTTTTGGAAATAGTAGTTGGTAAGGGATCATCCCACTCTAACTTTAACAACCATAATGATTGAAACAGAGTTTTTACTATAATGGTGGATGGAGACAGCCAACCAATTGGGTCAAAAATCTTTGACGCTTCGGATAACAGTTCTCGTTTAGTGGTTGCTGGATTCGGGTCAATTGAAACCTTGAAGTGAAAATTATCCGTTTTATGGTTCCATTCCAATCCAAGTAATTTTACAGACTGTTTTCCTTCGTGAATTAGTATTGGTGTGAATTGCTGATTTTCTACTGGGATCGTGTTGAGTAGTGATGCACAATTTGAGGTCCATTTTCGTAGCGGTAATCGAGCGGCAGCAAGAATTTCCATTATTGCGTCTGTCAGCTTATTTGCTTCTTCCTCTGTGTTTGATCCGGACATTAAATCGTCGACATATAAATCTTCTCGGATAACCTTTGAGGCTGCAGGATATTGGTTCTGGTATTCGTCGGCTAATTTGATTAACGTTTTTGTTGCGAGATAGGGAGCAGACGCAGTTCCGTAGGTTACGGTTAGTAATCGATAATGCTGTAGTTGGGATATTGGATCTTCGCTCCAACAAATTCGCTGGTAGTCAGTATCTTTTCGACTGACACAGATCTGGCGGTACATCTTCTCGATGTCCGCGGCGAATACAATGGAATGCTTTCTAAATCTCAACAAAATAGAATATAAAGTATTTTGAACAGTTGGTCCTACCAACAACGTATCGTTAAGCGAAAGGTGGTTTGATGTTTTCGAGGACGCATCAAATACCACCCTTAATTTTGTAGTGGTACTGGATTCCTTTAAGACTGCGTGGTGTGGTAAGTAGTAAGATTTGGTATCTGCGACATCAACTTCATCTGGTGGTATCAGTTTCATGTGGCCCATTGAAATATATTCCCGCATAAATGAGGTATAGGGTTCCTTTATGTGAGGATTCCTTTGCAGTTTGTTCTCCAACGAATAGAAACGTCGTTTGGCTGTGTTCAATGAATTTCCGAGTTCACCTCTGTTCGGTTTGAAGGGAAGGCTAACTATGAATCTTCCTTCAGGTGAACGTAAATGTGTTTGCTCAAAATGAGTTTCGCATAATTGTTCTTCGGTGGTTAGGTGTTTTTTAATAGGAATTTCTTCGGTTTCCCAAAATTTTTGTAAGGACGAATTAATATCCACTTCCGAAAGGACGGTAATAGTTGAGCAACAGTTTTGGCTGTCTTCGTTGATATTGCCGACTATGACCCAGCCGAATATGCTATTCTGCGCAATAGGTGTGCCAGTTTGCCCGGTCTTCTTACCGTCGGTGATGATGTCGAAGAAGTGGTCTGAGCCGATTAACAGGTCTACAGTACTGGTTTCGTAATAATTTGGGTCAGCAAGCTGCAGTGATTTTAAGTGATCCCAGTCTTGTGGACAAATTCTTGCTGACGGTAATGGCATTGCTATTTGCGGTAATATTAGAGCTTGAACTGTTAAATGGTGATTCGATTGGTAACGACTATATACGTCTAGACTGGTAGCTCGTTTGGCAGTGCCTGCGGTGGATGAGCCGACTCCGGTGATTTTTACATTTGCTCTTCGGGTGGGTAGCGAGAGCCGTTTAACACATGCTTCGGTCACGAAAGAAGCCTGGGACCCAGAGTCCAACAACACTCGACAAGTTTGCATGTCTCCGAATGCATTCTTGACATGAACGAGAGCGGTAGGCAACAGAGCTTGACAATTATGGGTATTTGGTTCGATTGTTATGGTAGTTTCGTTACGATTGCTGCCAAGGTGTAATTGGTAATGGGTTATGGGCTCTAGTTGCGTGGTTGATGTTGCGTTGACTAATTGAGTAGCTGCTTTTGCTGGTATGTTGATAGATGCTGTTGTTATGTTGGGTGATAACCTGTTGACTGAAGAGTCATGTGGTGTGTTGACTGATGAATTATGTTCGCATGACAGTGATGTGGTAATAAGTGCTTTAGGTGGACTTGAGTAATTGGTATTGACTGAGTGAGCGGACGGATTTGGTAAGTGTAGAAGACTGTTATGACGTTTTCTGCAAATATAACAGGATCTTTTCGAACGACATGATTGGACTGTGTGAGTGTCGCTCAAACAATTATAACAGCGTGAGGTTTTCTGAATATAGGAACGTTTTTCTGACACACTCATCTCTTTGAATTTAGGACACTGGTATAACAAATGTTCTACGTTACACATTGGGCAAAGTACAGCAGAAATTGGTATAATTGTATGTGATCGCCTGAAACTTGAAGCTATTTGAGGAGTTGGTTTACACACGACATCACGTATGCCCTCAAGTGTATCCGCTCGCATTAAGAGGCAGTCGATGAGCTCTTGTAACGTCGGGTGATCAATCTTAGCCGCTTGGTGTTGCCAAAATTGACGACTTTCATCGTCTAATTTGTTGACGATAATATAGATGAGCCAAGGGTCTCTTAATTCACCTTGTGTTCCGATCGCCTTGAGTCCTCTTGTGATTTCTTCTGTTGTGCTGGCTAACTTGCGTATGTTCGATGAGTTAACACGGGAAATCGCTGGCATGTGAAAAAATGTGTCAATGTAGCTGTTGATTGTAGCCTTTTTCTTGTCGTATCTCTTAATAAGTATTTGGTACGCCTCAATATAGTTGGCCTCCGTTACGCTTAAATGCCTAATCAGGCCCAGTGGTTCCCCTTTTAACAAACTTTTTAAGTATTGCATGGACGCAACTGTTGAAGAGGTCGAAGAAGCTTTGACAATCTTGACAATCCCCTTGGAACACTGGGATATGTAGCCTCGGTAATTTGGTTTCCATCATGGTTGAATGAAAGGAGACTTCACCGTTACTACCAGTGGCAGTTAGTTGATTTGAATGGAAACGCCGTATGCATCCATTGAGCAAAGCAACAGCATGGTAATATGTGTCGTCAAATGCATCAGCTTGGGATTCAACATCTTGATCTAACTTGAACATGTGTTCCTCGGTTCTTGTAAACTCAGTCCATAGTAAGTTAGCCTTATCCACTCGTATTTTGATGTCCTCGTGGTCGGTGGTAGCTTCAAGAGTTTGGGCAAACGTGAGTATTTTTGTCATTCGTCCCTTGATGGAAGCACGCTGCCTTTTAAGAGCGTCCATGACGTTGCTGTTGTGCACAATGTGAATTAACTTTTTGAGATATGCTAACACGTGGTTATGGTTAACCTTAAAACTTTGCACTTGTAATAAAAACGTTTAGATTTCACCGAGCAATGGCTTATAAAAACACTGAGCACGCTATGCACTGAATTATCGAGATATGATACCGCGTGGTTATGATTAACCTTAAAAACTTCGCACTTATGTAATTTATATAAAATTGAGATTGGACAAGCGAACAATGGCTTTCTTCTTGCGATAAATAGAAAACAATACAATAATGGATATTAGGATCAACCTTATTTGAACCAAATTGAATTTAATAATATATAAATTAAATTTATTGATCGTTTATTGATAAAATTAAAAAATAAAAACAAATGAATAAAATGATACTTAAGGTTTGGATGGTGTTGAATGATGGTGTCCTTCCTGATTTTTCAATATGGTTGTAATATAGTTGTAAAACCTCGTGGTCGAATCACAAATTTACTGTTGGTTTGTAAATTTACTGGTTTGAAAATTTACCGGTTATAAATCCACTGGTTAGGGCGTGAATTTACTGGTTTGTTGTAAATTTATAGATTGCTTGTAAAATCACTGACGCACAAACGGCGAAGCATGGTAGCTTGATAACGGTTTATTTTCCACCGGGCTGAATAAATTTATTGGTTGATTCCGTTTCGGAATCCGACTCGAAGGACCAAATTCTATGTTGTGGACTGTATGAGGATAATTGAATGCGGATTCATCAACCGAATAAGTAAAACACCTCCAGTTTCAACGTTATAATTCGTATCACTTTATTAATTTATTTAATAATTTATTTTGTTTTTATTTTCAATAATTTATAATTTTAACTTGTTCTCGCCGCTACGTTTTCGAATGCAATGTCACCTTTTTATTTTTCCAGAAAATTGTCATAAAAAACTCTTACAACTTTCTCTTTCTGGTGTAGTAAACAGGTGACATCTACAATTCGATTAACATAGTTACATTGTATGTAATTTACTTTGATTTAGTACAACTTGTAGTCATACCTACTATACATAAATTATCTTGGTCATAAAATGTCGAACTGTCAAAGTGTTATGTAAACAAATGCAGAAGACAATAATTGCTAATGGTAAGTTTTAAATTTAATTAGTTTATATAATGCAAATTTAGATTAAATATAATTATTTTAGTATTTTAGAAGACGACAAAACAACTTGGAATATGGAAGATAATCCCTCAGATAAGTATAAATTTTAACTTGTTGATAAACTTGATTCTTTGTGGTGTTTTATTTTAATTAGCAGGAATCGCCGTGAGCGTGAACAATAATTATATCTGCACTTGCATTTTCTCAATGCGTTTTATTCTAATTCTCAGAAGTATATTATATATGTACAAACATACATAAGTATACTTCTTTACTTACTTTCTTCTTTATATTTGCATTGTATAAATAAAAATGATAAAATATAAGAATCAGAATTATTGTAACCTCCGATCAATCCAGTAGTTAAAATTATTAAAAATAAATTTATTATAACAAAATTAAAGTAACAAATCGTGTTTTCTTTAAATTCCATGACTGCAAGTTATAATTCGCGCAAACTCTCTTTCAACTCAATCCTCAAACCACCAAATATAAAAAATTGGTGAATTGCTCATTTTATCTTAACCCAACCGCAACTCAACTTGAACTCAGCTACAACTCAACCCGCCAATTAACCCCTAATTTAACCTTCAACTCAACTCCAAACTCAATACCCAACTCAATATTGAAACCAGCATATATAAAAAATTGGTAAATATTTCTATAACCAGGTATTTTGGTCAATCCGTATAAATCTAAATCGAGCAAGCCGTTCTCGGTATACCATGGGTACAGACATTCAGACATCCAGACATCTAGACAGATGGACGGGAATTTTTTTTTTGGTTGCTTTTTTAGACTCAGGGACTTTCAAAACGTCGAGAAAAGTGGTTTTGGACCAACCAAATTTTTGATAATTTTTGACAGGATTTCAATACTTTGGTATTTTTAGACCGAAGTAATTTCAGTCATTTGGAATGTATCCAACTGTATTCATTCTTGCTGATAATATATTTATAGGTTGATGCAAGCCCGTTACGTTCCGATGTAATATTGTTGCTACCACGTGCTGCTAAATAACGTTTCCATTACAGTGATTTCCCTCATTGATATATTTAATCTAACTTGCGACGTCATCAAAACACGTGCTGCGTTGATTAACAAATTTGTCCATTGCAATAAATTAAAAATTATGTACATAGTTTTATAGATTACGCGATAATGAATTCTCACAATTTGTCAATCTTCAAAAAGGTGTTTTTGTTGTTTATATAAAAAACTGAATTGAAGCCATGTTTTGTTCATTTCAAGATTGTGCGAGTTTTCATTTTTAGACATTAACCTTATAGAGTGACGGCGTCAAGTGGTGGTCTGATAAGAGAAAAAATTTAATTAGAATTTTGGTTTAATCATATTAAAATGTAGTCCAGAGGAAGGAAATGAATCGATTCACAAGCAGGTGTATTTAAAATTTCGTAATATTTTGCAATTAATTTGCGTTAAGAGACCATTATGCAAAATATTTCCAGTCTAAGTAGTTATTTCAGGAAATAATTTTTCAACAAAATTTTGAGTGCCGATTTGATAGATTTCACGCAGGCAATTTCCACTTCATTCGGGCGATTTTTATCTACGCGGGAAAATTCATTCAAATCAAATATTTGAACTTAATGCTAAAATTAAACAAAAAACCTAATACACAAGATTTATCAAGATTTAAACTATTTGGGCCTTCACAAAGCCAATCGCTATTAATCGATAATGTTTTACAGTTTAAAAATTTAACATTATCCATATCTAAGAAAATCGACATCGCAAAATTTTCTTTCATTGGCCAACATCTGACCTTGATATTTTATGAGTGTACTTTAAACATGTTCGTTTGCTAAAGTTTCATATTGGGTTTACCTATTGAAATATTGAATACTCGAAATATTGAAAATTTTATCTTATGTATGTTTAAGAAAGTCGATATCTCACAATTTGTATCTATCATCAAACCTGATAGACATATGAGTGTAGTTTAATCATGCTTGATGATGGAGAGATGTTTGCCGATAGAAGAAAGTTTTGTGATATAGACTTTCGTAGACAAGCTTAATTAGCAAATTGATTTTAGAAAGTGTAATCAATGTTTGGACAAAATAAAACAGGAAGGATATTGCGGTAAAATCTTGCACCTAAGTTTTGATATAAAAAGGCATCGTCCAAATGTTTTCAAATCAGTTCGAAAACGTTCTTCAAACGATTTAAAGTTCATTATGAAATTATTACTATTGGTTGCATTTGTTGCAACACTTGCTGTAAGTGAAGTATATTCACAAGCATGCACTGCTACAAATTGTGTACTTCCAAATTGTCGTTGTGCCGGTGATGTGTAGGATGAGGAAATTCCAATTAATAATACACCCCAATTGGTTATGCTGACATTCGATGATGCCGTAACAGAACAAATCTACAATTATGTTATGCCAGCGATTGATGGACGGATAAATCCGGATGGCTGCCCAGCACAAATCACGTATTTTCATTCGCATGAATATACGGATTACACCAAAGTACATCATTTATGGGCTAATGGTCATGAATTGGCTCTTCATTCGGTTTCGTAAGCATATTTGAATTAAGAATTAATGGATTAATAATTTAATTTTAATTAAATCATTTTTTCTTAATCAGACATACACCCTCCACTGCGTACTGGAATCAAATTTCATTGGAAAATATCACGGCCGAATTTGGAGATCAACGAAAAATTGTTAGTTACTTTGGGCTAATCGATTTTAATGATATTAAAGGAATGAGAGTTCCATTGCTAGAATTATCTGGTGATACTTCATATCTTGCACTTCGCGATATTGGTTTAACATATGACAGTACGTGGCCAACACAACTTTGGTATCGTGGCCTATGGCCATACACATTAGACTTCCCATCAATACAAGATTGTCCGCTAGGCCGTTGTCCAACTAGTTCAATTCCCGGTGTCTGGGTTATTCCAATGCTGATGTGGGATGATATTGAAGGTGTTAAATGTGCATTTGTCGATGCTTGCCGTACAATTCCCGATTCAGATGATATTGATGGTGTGGTTGAATGGATGAAATTGAATTTTCACCGAGTATACGACTCAACTCGAGCACCCTTTCCAATATATATGCATGCTGCCTGGTTGTTGAAACATCAAAACCATCTATTAATTTACAGTTTATTTTTGGACTATATTCAAAGTTTGCCAGATACCTATTTAGTATCATCACAACGTGTCATCGAGTACGCGCGTAATCCACGTCCAATTGGGCCAAACGGTCAAATTTTAGATCAATGCCAAACAATACACGCAAACATATGCACTTATCCAAGAACATGCCCATTGACTCGTGAAGATGTAGCTGAAGAGAGATGGATGAAATCTTGTTCACCATGCCCAGCTGTATTCCCATGGGTCAACAATCCCTTTGGTTTAGCTTCACAATGATAAGTAAAACGATTTTAAACGCCAACCAATAAAATTTATATTTTATGCATTACATATTGTTTTTTTAATTAATTTTGTGCCACATAAGTAATGATTTGTGTCATGGTCAAGTACGCGTTCCGACTATAAATTTTTATGCAGAACCTTATCAGAGATGATTTACTTATTATTTTGGTTTTACTTGTTCGGGAAGTACAATTATCGTCACAAGGATGACTCAGTTGGTTATAATTCGTTGCAAGTTGTGCTCAGATTCTATTAAAAATTCACTGTGGATTGGCTGAGGCACACTTTCTCCCATTCTAACAACTTTAATTTTTATTTAATTTTTCACGGTTGCAGCAATTTAGTTACTTTTAGATGGGATGTTATTTTCACCAGGTTACATAATAGGCAAGAAGAATTTTCTTGTTAACCAACAAACTGCAAACTTTATTAAAATCACTTTGAAGCCTCATGCAATTTGTTTTTTAGAAACTCGCAGAAAACTTATATTGCCACAGGCCTCTCAAGACATCAATTTGTCAAAGTCTTAGCAATCGGATGTATAAGGTTACGATAGAGAGTAGAGCTTCGGATGTATAAGATTACGATATTGTGGGTAGAGTTGTTGGTGTTGCATTATACTCTAATGGTTGTGGTTGCACATCAGATCATGATCTCAATTTTAACTGATCGAGATGGCGTCGCTGAAGTAGTAGCTAGAAATCATTACTCATCACTAGGGTAGTTCCCACAAGTTTCAACCAGAAGCTTAAAGACGATATTAAGCCTCCCAAAATTAATATACCATCATTTTCGGGCGATTTCTTGCAATTTCCAACATTCAAGGATCTCTATGAATTATCGATTCATAAAACACCCATATCTGATGTCAATAAGTTTAAATATTTAAGAGGATTGCTGACCGGAGAAGCTGCTTCATTGATTACCAATATTCCACTAACCAGTGCGAATTATAAAGATGCTTAGAAGAAAATATGCAAGCGATACGACAATGTAACATACATTTCAGCATATGTGTGATGACAAAACTTATTGGGCCCTTCAAACTTGTAATGGAACCTTTCCAACAATAGAACATTTCCTGAAGTTTTAACCTAATTGAAGTTTCGCAGTAGAAAGGTCCAAACCAATTCTTAGTGATACCGGATCCTGAAGTAGCAGACGAAAACCTTTAAACTTACAAATAAGCAGGGAAGATTCACAAGGTATTATGGGGCGATAAGCCATCTCGCACTGCGACCTAAAAGATCTATTGTGCACTGGACCCTACTTAATTATCCATCCAGTCAATATTCAGGCTCTTAATGAATTTGATAATATTACCGGCCGGTACAAGATATATACTACCTGGTCTCATTGTTTTCCCTCCTAGATGTTGCAGTCTTTGCTGGAAAATGGCTGGGCATTGGCACAGAACATGTTCCGCTGTTTCTGCTTCCAGATCGCAGAAGCGGCATCCATCTGTCGTACTTAGGCCCATCTTCTTAAGGTGATACCTTAAAGGGACATGATCTGTGAGGAAGCCAGTAAGCAGCCCCAACTCAGGTTTCCTAAGTTCAAGACACTCCTTAACCCTGACAGACGAAGGTGATATATTTCTTCGCCCGTCACAAACCTCGAACTCTGCATGAACTCCCAGCGTTTACCCGCTGTTCTTAGTTATCCCTTAGTGACGCCGCAGAAGGGTTCTGGTCCAATAAATAGAGAGGCAGGTACCCTCACGGGCGAGGCCAACAGGTACCTCATTTCCTTCGATTCCAGTATGACCTGGTACCCACATAAGTGTTACCTTATTTGAGCCTGCCAGATCAAAGTTTTATAGCATGTACTTCTGCTTGAAAAACCGTAGCATTGGTACCTAATGACTTCGAGAAGGCGGTGCTACTCCAATGTATTCCTATGCCCCCCCCCATCTTCAGTTTTTGATTCATCTGTAAACCATCCATTGGACCTTCGCTCAAAGAATGGTCCACCTGCACTCCACACATCCCGATCATCTAACAAAACACAGTTTAGTTTGTGGAAGTCCAGTTTAGCTGGCATACAGTCGGAAAGCATTCCTATGGTAGGGTCTGCCTGAAATTCCTTAAGGATTTCTAGATGATCCACCATATTGCCTGGTTTGGTATTTCCTTCCGCATGCATTTTTAGGGCCATAATTACAGCATCCTTTTTAACATGCCGGTGTTACGTTGTCAGTTCTAGAAGTGACTCTATCGCCGCGGTTGGACATGTTTTCATTGAGCCCGTAACACCGATGCAGGCTATACGCTGAACCTTACTCAATAAAGTTAGCGTTGACTACTGCTCAGTTTTAGGCCACCTAATACAACCGATGCGTAGATGACCATAGGCCTAATGTTGGTAAGAAATGACCAGTAGATCATTTTTATCTGTAGTCCCCAAGTACGCCAATAGAGTCTTTAACAGGCCCAGAGAGCTTTAGTGTCTCTGTCTTGAACTTTCAACAAATGTTGGTTCCAGTTTAGTTTTTGATCTAGGATAACTCCTAGATATTTAACCCCGCTGGAAAATGGAACAGTAGTACCGTTTAACGAGGGAGCAAACCCATGGCTACACAGAAGGAATAGTAGTCCGTCAATAACCAATGACCACAAAAGAGGAGATTGTACGCCTCCTTGGGGACAGCCATTTACGGCCCTGATGATTACTGACTCGCCACCTAGTCTGGCAGTAATCTCATGATGTTCCAGCACGGAACGGATCCACTTACTAGTAGAAAGCGGAACCTTTTTTTCCATTGCTTCCTATTCTATCGATCCATAGGAGGTATTATCAAATGACTCCTCAATGTCCACAAAGGAACAAAGGACAATTCCTTTCAGTGGATTTACCAGTTTGATAGGCCAACTGATCTCAATCTAGCGAATTTTTTCCACCGGCCTCTCTTCTTATTTGATAGTCCAGGATTTTTTCCATCGTCTTCAACAGAAACGATGTGGGGCTAATTTGCCGATATGCCTTGGACTCGGTGTCTGGACGAAACTACCCTCCCCTTTGGTATAAATACCACAATAACCTTCCTCTCCAGTTTCCGAATATAGTTAAAAGCATAACTTGCCCAAACATCTGGATCAAGCTAGGTTGTATTTCCTAAATATATTTTAGAAGTAAAGCTGGAAAGATACCATCCCCTCCAGCGGATTTGAAAGGTTTGAAAGACCCAATAGCCCATCGCACCTTGCTGGGTGTAAAAATTTTCCCAGAGAAACTCCAGATCCTACTGTGAGGTGCATAGGCCTCACTTGGGGGATCATGCAGGTCCTCATGGGCTCCTACCACTACCGAATCCATAAAGTGGTTCTCTAACATTACCTCTAAGGTTTTCTTCTGGTTTCCAGTAAACCTCCCATCTTGCTTCTGGAGAAGTCATAAGCAATTTGAATGATTCCTGGAAAGGACTTTCTGGAGACGAGCTGCAGAGGGCAATTCATTGATTCCCTCACAGAAATTCCTCCAGGTAGCCCTTTTGGATCTTCTTAATTCGAGATTATATTCCGTTAACGCTATCTTATACTCGCCCCATTCACCGGTGCGTTTAGCATTGTTGAAAAGTCTTCTTGATTTTTTCCTCAGTTTACCCAGTGTTCCGTTCCACCAAGGGACCATTGATGTGGACTCTCCTCGCTTAATCGGGCAGCTATTCTCGTAAGCCAAGTGTATAGAATTATGTAGCTGGTTTGAACAGATTTCCAAGCCCTCTGGAGACTATATGTTCCTCACAACCGAGGGCATTTCTGATTCGAGTGAGACTCTATAAAGGTCCCAGTCGGTCAGTTTTGGAAATCTAATTTCCTGCCGCTGTATGGTCTCGGCCGCCAAATCGAATCTGATATGAAAGTGATTCGATAATAAGACCTCTTCAGACACATGCCAGTTTTTGACCAAGTCGCCGAAATGCGGACTAGCAAGTGTCAAATCTAGGACCTCTTGCCTAATCGCATTTATAAAAGTAGGTTTCCTTCACCTATTGACAATGTTTACATTATTTGAGATCAGAAATTCAAAAAGTACTCACCCCTGTTATTGATGTCCGTGCTACTCCACACCGTGTGGTGTGCGTTTGCATCGCATCCTATTAGGTAGGCTAGCTCATTGCGTTTGCAATGAGTTATGAGCCGCCTAACTTTAAGTGGAGGTATCAAACTCTGAGTCTCCAGGAAAGTAGGCAAAGGCCATTATAGCCGCCTCCTGTTTGCCTCTTTCACACAGAACCTCCACTATTACCGAAACCAAGTTCCTGTTCCATTATGATAAATTAACTTATCCACTTGATTTGGTATACCTCTAATCTGGTTATCTGTCCTGCTCCTGGATTAGAGCCATGCCAATGTTTTGGTAGATAAACCTAAGACGACAAACGACGTCCGAAGACGCCTTTGCATGTTGCAGGTTTATCTGCAGGCAGGCAATGTATGTCTCCATTTTTCCGAAGGACTCTTCAGACGATTCGCAAGGTAATATAAGTTGTCCCTGTTGCTTCTCTGATTATTGCTTATTTAGTTGTAATAAGTTTATAAAAATGATTCCGAAAGACCGCCGAAAATTTGTTGCTCAGAAGAAATTGTGTTTTGTCTGCATGAAATCTTGTCACAGCGCTTATCAATGTCGTTCAAGGCACCGATGTGGTCATTTTAAGCCCGGAGGGCTGCTCGTGTGGTAGTAAGTGGACTCGCAACAGTTAATATTGTGACCAAAGGTATTACGACTCTCAAACTATTCTCTAGAGACGGAAACGTTATCTCAACAGACGCATTCATCTTACCAAAATTACCAATTAATCTTCAACCAAGAAGTGCTCATCCTAATGAACCCACACACAAAATTAAATCTGGCGGATCCAACATTTACTGTTAACACAAAAATCGATATTTTGTTAGGAGCAGATGTATTTTTCCAAATTTTGCAAGACGGGCGCATACAATTTCCTAATTTTACAGCACAAAACACCCTATTTGGATATATCCTTGCTGGAAGCGGTAGACGAGACAATGGGCTACAAAAATTGAATGTAAGTCTTTCAGCGAACATGGATATAGTGGTCAAGAAATTTTGGGAACTAAAGGAAATTAAGGGAGAAACAATACAATCCAATTATGAGCTAGAGATCGAGTGCCATTTCCAGAACAATGTTACCAGAGATAGTGATGGACGATTTATAGTAAAATTACATATGAAGAGACAAGACGCAGTAATGAGATAGTCAGTGAATTGTGCAATTAAGCGCTTAATGACTGTGGAGAGATGATTTTTGTCCAACCAAAACTTAAATTCGGAGTATTGAAAATTTATAAAGGAGTTCCAAAATTTAGGACATATGGAAATGGTAAGTTCAACAACCAAGGTACGTGTAGTCTTTTGATGGGTCATGCCATAATACTAGTGGCATATCTTTAAATAATATGTTAATGGTAGGACCTACGATCCAACCAACACTATGGGAGATATTGTTGAGTTTCCGGTCACACAGGTATGCAATAACCGCTGACATCGGAACGATGTATCGACAGAAGAAAGTATCAACGAATTGTGTGGCTTGAACATCAAAATGAAAATATTCGACACTATGAGGTAACTACTGTCACTTACGCGATTGCTTAAGGGCCTTATTTAACTTGGGTATGATGTACGAGATACCGAACCGAAAATAGAGGATGACCTATTGACGGGAGCAAATCTGTCCATGAACTATTAAATATTAAAACTAGGATAAACACTATAGTATTATCTGCTGGGTGTTCCTTGAGAAAATGGGTAGCCAATGTAGACATTGCATATTATCCAGGAGAGGTAGAAATCGATATCAGATCCAGATGTTATCAAAATTTTTGAAATACAGTGGAATCCAGTTTGAGATAGTTTTAGTTTTAAAGTGAACCTAGAACCAGGTCAAAAAATTATACTGGGATGGAAAGCTCATTCTATCATAATATCGAAAATTTTGGCAAAAACTATGGCTGCAAAAACTTTCATGGGACGAAAAAATTAATTTAGGAATACATAGTTAATATTTGGAATAAATTTCGAAATGACATCACCGTGTTTGAGAATTTAAGAATTCCACGTTATGAACCTCATGCTGGATTAATAGAGTTTCATGGTTTTGCGGACGCCAGTGAATAAGCTTATTCAGTATTTATTTATCAACTTATCTTGCTGTTACCCAGGTAAACTAAATAACGTGCAAAACAAAGGTAGCGCCAATCAAGCAAGTATCTCTTACACTAAATATGAATTATTTACTAGTACAAATTCGACAATAGTTTTAGCAGGGCTGCGGAGTCCGAGCAAAAATGTTTGGCTCCGGCTCTGGCTCCAGCTCCAACTCGGGTTCCAACTCCGGCTCCAACTCCTAACGCCAGCTATTCCTCGGACATCAAAAATATATCTTTCTATGCGTAAAGCAAATAGGGTTTTCATTTCCATGAAACGCTGTTATTTATATGCTGAAAAACTGTGGATATTTGGCAAGCAGGCAGTAGCTGGATGATAGCATCTTGGTGTTAATTTACAAAGGCCGTCGGCTCATTCCCAAGGGCCGATATTTTTTTTTTTATATTTACTGCGGCGCTTTAACTGGGAGGGTTTCTATTGATTTATTACCGATTGCAAGATTACATGTTTGAAATTTGTCAGGTTGAGTAAGTCCCTGTTAATTCTTCTTGATGTTTTTTTTTTTTCAATTTTTGTTTGGTTTAACATCAGTTTCCCGTGAAATGTGATGACAAAACACTTAATTAGATTTGCGCGCTTAATAGAAATTTCTCGACTTCTCGAATTTCTAGGCGTATTTCGACTTAAATTTCGCGAGATTTCGAGAGATAAGCCCGTTACGCTGCTGAAGTGAGATGAAATTTGTCATATAAAAATGACACAAGCGCAAACGAAATGAAAATTTCACCGCTGAACTTCATTTTGTGGTGTGCAGTTTGGGTAGCGAAATGATAGTTTTAATATCAGAATACAGAAGTCTCTATTTTATCTCTACACACTTTTCACCTTATGTTTATCTTTCTGGACGATAAATGTGAAGATAAATGTTGACAATTTCATTTGAGCTTTTGCGTTTTGAGGATCGAAGTGAATTTTATTGAATAAAATACGTTGTCAGAGACAACATGAAGTTGTACGCACTAAAATATCTACGAAACTCGTCAAACTCAATTTTGACATCAAATTTATCTTCCTTTAGTTTTTTAGACCAGTGAAAATTGCATTTCACTTGAACAGCGTACTAAGCTTTAAAAAGGCGAAGATTTTTCGAGAAGAAATCCTAACTTCGGCTAGTTCGATTTTGAATTCCAAATTAAACTGAGCTAATGCATAAATAAATAATTGAGCTACGTAAGCAAAAAAAAACCCGGAGCCGGAGTCTGTCTATTCCACAAGACTCCGGCTCCGACTCAGGCTCCTTTAAAAATACGAAAAAAACATAAACTCCGCGACTCCGACTCCGGCTCCGACTCCACAGCCATGAGTTTTAGCATGGTTAAGCAGCCATCCAAGTAAATGAAAAACATTTGTCGGCAACAGGACGTCGAAGATTTTATCATTAGTACTTCGTGACAGATGGAACCATGTCAAATCAGCTGAAAATCCTGCAGATTTGGACACCAGAGGCATCTCACCGTCGAGATTATTCGATGAATATCCGGAAATATGCCGGAATCAGATTGGTCATTACAAATAAATCCAACAACTACTTCTGAAGAAGTGTTTACGCCAACCTGAACCTAAAATAAAATCATTATTAATATTAAAAAACTATAAATAAAATAACTGCCAAATTCTACTTACATTAAAAATATTGCCATCTGACTTAAATTAATTATAATAATGTAATTCACCGTCGATTAAAGGTTTGAAGCTTAACTTATTTTTTTTCTATTTAAAATTTTCATTGCACTTTGCAATGTTATTATTATTAAAAATTGCACCCGTCAAAAGCGGTTGATTACGACAGAACTGCATTCGATCTCACCCTGTATCGAACTTCCGCGCATTGAACAAAAATTAGGTTTCTTGTATGTCAAAAAAACCAAATTTTCTCTCTTAGCTTTTGGTCATCATCACGGGTAACAACAATTTTCGGAGATTACTGGTAAAAACAAATTTACTTAATTTTTTTATTATACACCATTTTACCTTTATAAAAATATTTCTAATTTAAATACAATTGATAACAATAAAATTTTGTTCAATCATTTCTGTTTCAATTATTGATTTTTATTAATGAAAATATAATTGCATTGTGAAATATTTTTCCTTTATGAGTATACAGTGTATAATACCGTAAACAATTATAATTATTTAAGTGTTGTGCAAGGTTATAATTCTTGTTTGGAATTCTGTTTGCCTGCTACAAAAAGAAGTAAGAAGCAAAACCGTACAACTACTTCAAATTGGTTTGACAACGGAGGATTCTGTAAATTGCCACAACATTTACAACTATTTGATAAATAACTTTTCAAGCTCTACGAAGATAACGAGAATCCTAAGGTACGTGAATAGATTTATACATAATATATTAAAAGGGCGAGAACGAATAAACTACACATTCCTAACAGCTAAAAAACTTAAAAGGTCAAGGCAGTTATGTATAAAATGGGACAAAGAACACGACTCAATCAACCAGGTCGTTTAACCAATTCAGATTGGGCTTATAACACAAAACACCATTGTATTTTGTCAAAAACTTCCCCACTTTGCAAACTATTAATCCTATATACACATAAAAAATTTCTTCATCCTGGCCCATCCCTAACTTTCTTTCTACTAAGGCAACAATTTTGGATTATATATAGCCTTAACTCCATCCAGAAGCTACTAAATCAATGTGTCGTTTGCCTGAGGTATAAAGCAGCAAATCATTACAATCAAAAAATGGGAGATCTACCAAGTGAGCTTGTTTTAGCATCTAAACCGTTTTCAAACGTTGGTATTAACTATGCTTGTCCGATCATGATGGCAAGAAAGAGGGGGAAAGGCGCAAAATTAATTAAAAGCTACATATCCATTTTTGTCTGTTTTTCCACAAACGCGTTACAGTGAAAGTTAGTGGGAGACTGTACATAACAAGCATTTATTGCAACTCTAAGACAATTCATCGCAAGAAGAGGAATTCCCAAGAACAAGTATAGTGATAACGGCACAAATTTTGTTGGAGCTGAAAATAAATTGAAGAACTTTGCAAACAAGAGATTAGTAAAATTGAAAATAATTGGCCAACTGGTGACGAATTTCGAGTTTCTAAGAGAGGTAGCAGAGTTCTTATCCCAAAACGGCACAATTTGGCATTTGAATCCTTTAGTCACTCCTCATTTCGGCGGATGCCGCAATGATATCATCAACATACCGACAAGAGAACAAACAGAAAATGCTTTCAACACTTCAGTTTTCACGTGTTAAATCAATAGAATTGGCACAGTCGGACTAACTGGCGAACCGATCGGCAAACTAAACACTTGCCTAAACATCTATCGAAAAAACTAAATTACGTATGATCATTCACAAATTTTAACGCTTGTACAAAATTATTTAACTCTAAATTTCTATTACTACTTGTTTTAATGTTATTCTAAAATTGTTTAACCAAAAATATTACCAAAGTTAAGTCAACGCTCCCCATAGCGTACTGCAGCATCAGGGTGGGGGGGGGGAAGGGGGGCTAAATCACAGGTGGTAGATAGTGGACGGCCTATCGATAGGTAGGTTAGCGGTGAATTAAATAAACCGCCCCAACCGCAGTCCAACTGGTGGGAGAGTCTCTAGGAATTGGGGAGTGGTTAACCTCAGTTCATTAAATTCTGAGTGCCTATGATGCCCAGCATAGAAAGGCGAACAGATGGAGATTATTCGATGAATATCCGGAAATATGCCGGAATCAGATTGGTCATTACAAATAAATCCAACAACTACTTCTGAAGAAGTGTTTACGCCAACCTGAACCTAAAATAAAATCATTATTAATATTAAAAAACTATAAATAAAATAACTGCCAAATTCTACTTACATTAAAAATATTGCCATCTGACTTAAATTAATTATAATAATGTAATTCACCGTCGATTAAAGGTTTGAAGCTTAACTTATTTTTTTTCTATTTAAAATTTTCATTGCACTTTGCAATGTTATTATTATTAAAAATTGCACCCGTCAAAAGCGGTTGATTACGACAGAACTGCATTCGATCTCACCCTGTATCGAACTTCCGCGCATTGAACAAAAATTAGGTTTCTTGTATGTCAAAAAAACCAAATTTTCTCTCTTAGCTTTTGGTCATCATCACGGGTAACAACAATTTTCGGAGATTACTGGTAAAAACAAATTTACTTAATTTTTTTATTATACACCATTTTACCTTTATAAAAATATTTCTAATTTAAATACAATTGATAACAATAAAATTTTGTTCAATCATTTCTGTTTCAATTATTGATTTTTATTAATGAAAATATAATTGCATTGTGAAATATTTTTCCTTTATGAGTATACAGTGTATAATACCGTAAACAATTATAATTATTTAAGTGTTGTGCAAGGTTATAATTCTTGTTTGGAATTCTGTTTGCCTGCTACAAAAAGAAGTAAGAAGCAAAACCGTACAACTACTTCAAATTGGTTTGACAACGGAGGATTCTGTAAATTGCCACAACATTTACAACTATTTGATAAATAACTTTTCAAGCTCTACGAAGATAACGAGAATCCTAAGGTACGTGAATAGATTTATACATAATATATTAAAAGGGCGAGAACGAATAAACTACACATTCCTAACAGCTAAAAAACTTAAAAGGTCAAGGCAGTTATGTATAAAATGGGACAAAGAACACGACTCAATCAACCAGGTCGTTTAACCAATTCAGATTGGGCTTATAACACAAAACACCATTGTATTTTGTCAAAAACTTCCCCACTTTGCAAACTATTAATCCTATATACACATAAAAAATTTCTTCATCCTGGCCCATCCCTAACTTTCTTTCTACTAAGGCAACAATTTTGGATTATATATAGCCTTAACTCCATCCAGAAGCTACTAAATCAATGTGTCGTTTGCCTGAGGTATAAAGCAGCAAATCATTACAATCAAAAAATGGGAGATCTACCAAGTGAGCTTGTTTTAGCATCTAAACCGTTTTCAAACGTTGGTATTAACTATGCTTGTCCGATCATGATGGCAAGAAAGAGGGGGAAAGGCGCAAAATTAATTAAAAGCTACATATCCATTTTTGTCTGTTTTTCCACAAACGCGTTACAGTGAAAGTTAGTGGGAGACTGTACATAACAAGCATTTATTGCAACTCTAAGACAATTCATCGCAAGAAGAGGAATTCCCAAGAACAAGTATAGTGATAACGGCACAAATTTTGTTGGAGCTGAAAATAAATTGAAGAACTTTGCAAACAAGAGATTAGTAAAATTGAAAATAATTGGCCAACTGGTGACGAATTTCGAGTTTCTAAGAGAGGTAGCAGAGTTCTTATCCCAAAACGGCACAATTTGGCATTTGAATCCTTTAGTCACTCCTCATTTCGGCGGATGCCGCAATGATATCATCAACATACCGACAAGAGAACAAACAGAAAATGCTTTCAACACTTCAGTTTTCACGTGTTAAATCAATAGAATTGGCACAGTCGGACTAACTGGCGAACCGATCGGCAAACTAAACACTTGCCTAAACATCTATCGAAAAAACTAAATTACGTATGATCATTCACAAATTTTAACGCTTGTACAAAATTATTTAACTCTAAATTTCTATTACTACTTGTTTTAATGTTATTCTAAAATTGTTTAACCAAAAATATTACCAAAGTTAAGTCAACGCTCCCCATAGCGTACTGCAGCATCAGGGTGGGGGGGGGAAGGGGGGCTAAATCACAGGTGGTAGATAGTGGACGGCCTATCGATAGGTAGGTTAGCGGTGAATTAAATAAACCGCCCCAACCGCAGTCCAACTGGTGGGAGAGTCTCTAGGAATTGGGGAGTGGTTAACCTCAGTTCATTAAATTCTGAGTGCCTATGATGCCCAGCATAGAAAGGCGAACAGATGGCGCCAGAAAAACATCGACCAATAACCACGGCGGACTGTGCGTTACGTCCCCTCTGCACCTCCGGAGTCTCCGCAGATGATGAGTGGGGTACCCTATAAACGGGTGACCAGGGTAATGGAGTGGATCCCATTGGATAGGGCTCTCCATGTGACTAGGTGAATGAGAGAGAGAATGTGGAGCGGAGGGAAGGGGGAGCTGAAAGGCCGTGGTGCTAGCGAGCCGAATAGGCTGGATTAAGGTGTTAAGCGACCCGTGCTGATGATAAACTAGGCTGGGAACCCATTTAACAAAGCCCAATCGCTAACGGAGACCTCTGGATACCTCGCAAACTCCAGTTGTAATTAGCCTTACCTGCGTATACGGATCTCTGCGCAGGCGGACCTTTATTTCTCCGATACTCGTGGGAATTAAAATGGAAGGATCTAACAACAAAAAAAACCAAAGGCGCCGGCTCTCCTCAAAAGCCGGTATCAGCGAAGGGAGGTACCTCAAACTAGATGTGTGAGGCCTCTAAGGTTGCAAAGGTGGTTGACACTAGGGCATCAGTCCGGGGAGTTAGAGGTACCAACGCAGCACAGAGAAGTGGGACGATAGACATTCCTCCGGCGAAAAGGCGGTACAGAAATCGCCGCTCGGCATGTCGAATTCTCGAAGTGGGCTGCAACCCCCGAGGAGCAGCTCACGAAATAGCAAAGTACACTAGTAGCTTGGGCAAGGAGCACTTTGGGCTGCGGAAGTTAGGAAAGGGACAATGTTTCGAAAAGACAGCGGTCCCAGGACGAGGTGGAAGTAGTTGACAGCAAGCGGGCCAAGTTTCTGACTGTCACGAAGCTGAGCTCTAGCTCAGGGACGAAGCTGTTTAGCGGTGTCCTGAGGGAGCATGTGTTGATACTAACCGTAATTAACAAAAGTCAAGAAAATGGTAGCATCACGGCGGAAAATGGAGGTTGGTGTATAATGCACTCAACCTTGTCTTTTTAAAGGTCCTTGGAAAAAATCCGGGACCACCCCCATCCTGCAGAGATGCTGGAGTGTATCAAGGGCGTGTGAAGATGACAGCATGCTCGGACTCTAGATCTGTGGATCTATATAAATAGGCTATATCCAAAATAGGGGAGGTGTGGCCAGGCGCAAAGTTTGCGGCAGCTAGCCGGAAGGAAATTCCCAGCAGGCCGAAGGCATGTGTCTGGCTGCAATCCGAACCAGCTGGTCCTGACGATGCTTTGAAAATCATTCAGGCCAGTAACCCAAATATTCCGACAGGAAATTGGAAGATCGTCAAGCAGGAGGAGGTGAGGGGGGCTCGTAATTATCAATTATGGTAATAAATAAGGAGTCCCTTGCCCTCCTTCACAAAACGAAGAGAGTAATTGACGTCGGTTTCGGGTCAATTACTCTCAACGTTTATAAAAAGGATGGGCAGGAAGCGCGTACGGAAAGCCAACCAGAGGATGGTGGCAACCCGTCCAGGCCTGAAGAAGGTACCAGCAGCATGGACGGAGAAGCTGAGGGTAAGGGGGAAAGTGAATCTGGCACGCTCGGCAAGGATTCACTTTGAAGATGAGGAGAAGCACATAAGCGAAGGAGCTGGTGTACCAATAAAGGAGGATGTCGGCATATGAGAGTTAGCGAGACCGGCGAATCCTGCGCATCTCAAAAGACCGAGAAATAATATTCCTACGGTAGCAGGAATATACCATAGAGGTAGGTAAAAGTTAAAAGGTTATGATTAAGATAATTAAAATAAACCTTCACCATTCTAAGGCTGCTTTGGCAGCTCTACTCCTCAGGCTGGCTAGTTCGGGTGAGGATCTGATACTAATCCAGGAACCTTGGATTAATAACAACAGGATCTGTGGCCTCAAAACCAAGGGGTATAAAATTATATCCTCTAGTAAGTCTGGGAAGATCAGATCTTGTATTCTTGGGAAAAATAATATTAATCATTTCCTTCTCTCTCAATACAGGAATGGTGACACTTCTGCAGTTAGCCTGGAAGTAGGCACATGTAGATTCTAGCTAGTTTCAGCCTACATGGACCGGGAGAAGGAGGTTCCTCCGGATAACCTGGAGGAGCTGATCCGTGAAGCGGAACAATCAAAGGTAGGTGTAGTACTGAGAGTTGATGTTAATGCGCATCACACTATCTGGGGAAGCATTGACATTAACGAAATAGGTGAGTCACTTTTTGATTATTTGATGAGTACTAATCTATCAGTGTGTAATATTGGGCGGGAACCCACATTTATTATTATTAACAGGCAGGAGTTTTAGACGTGATCCTTGCCTTAAATAATATTCTTCATATGGTTACAAATTGAAGGGTGGATAAGGAACACTCATTTTCTGATCATCGATATTTAACCTATAGCCTCGATATTCACCCTGCTACCCGGCAAGCCTTCAGAAATACTAAAAGGACCAACTGGAACATATATTGGGAATTACAGGAGGATTTGTTGCCGTCGAGGGCTCTAGAGCCCCTGACGACTGTTTTGGAGCTGGAGGACATAGTGGCTAGCATTACTAGCGCATGCAACTGGTCCTTTCGGGATGCCTGCCCACTGGATAAGCCTAGAGGTAGGCAAAAACCAGTATGGTGATGAAGGGAACTGGGAACCAACCTATCGTAAGGCTTGTAGAAAAGCTTTAATAGAGCCAAAAATACAAGGGAGGCTCAGGATTGGGACTCCTATTAAAAGAAACTCGGAATTTATAAGAAAGAATTAAGAAAGGTACAAAGGAGGTTTTGGAGAATCTTCTGTGATAATATGGAACAAGTATCCGAAACCTCCCGCCTTAGGAAGATTCTTTCCAAAAGTACAGCTAGTCCCAGTTTTTTTATAAAATCGGACGGATCTTAGACAGCTTCTAGTGGAGAATCTCTGGAGCTTCTCTTCGAGACACACTTTCCAGGGAGCTCTAAAGACCTGTTGGTGCACAACAATCATCAGGAAGCACTGTCAGTGTTCACAGAGGATATCGTAACCAGGAAACGGATCCTATGGGCACTGAGGGGTTTTAAACCATTTAAATCGGCTGGTCCGGATCAAATTATACCAGGGGAACTTTAAAACAACTCAGTAATTATTCTTACTTACCTGGAAGCTATATTCAAATGTTGTTTGAAGCTGAGCTATATTCCTAGGTACTGGACGGAGGTCAATGTGGTGTTTATGCCGAAAGCGGGGAAAAGCTCACATGTCTATCCTAAGGACCTAAGACCAATAACTATATCATCCTTTTTTTTTAAAACATTGAAAAGGCTGCTGGATGTATACATTAGAGATAAAATAGGTGCTAGGAAGTGGGCACCGTCTCAGCATGCGTACACAAACGGTAGATCTGTGGACACTGCTCTGCACGCCTCGGTGTGTACGATTGAGAAATCGATTAATTTAAATTAATTCTGTTTGGCCTCCTTTATGGATATAGAAGGCGCCTTTTATAATTCGAAAACAGAGGCAATCAAAAAGGGATTGTCATTTTTGGAGGTGGACGTTCCTCTGATAGGGTTAAGCAGTTATATGCTAGCAAGCAGGATTGCTCGAAGTTTAGCGACTCCACCATCAAGAGGCGAGTAAGTAGGGGAACACCGCAGAAGGGGGAGGGGTGGTTCTGTCCCCTCTTCTCTGAAACATACTGGTGAACGAGTTACTACTATAATTGGAGAGAGAGAGTATTGAAGTTATCGCATACGCAGATGACGTAGCTTTAGCTGTTACCGGGAAATTTCTGTATGGGTTTACCATCGTTACGAAATGGGCTTGCAAGTTTGAGCTTGGTATTAACCCGTCCAAGACAGAGCTGGTACTCTTCACTAAGAAATACAAAATCCCGGTAGTTGTCCCTCCTACCTTAAATGGCACTGAGACTTGCTTTTACTGATATAGCTAGATATTTTGGCATTATCCTGGACAGTAAGCTTAGTTGGAAGCCCAACATGTTGGAGAGAATAAACAAAGCTACTATAGCTTGGTAATCCTGTATGAACGAAATTCGTCATAGATGGGGTCTGAAGCCGGAGCTAGTACACTGGCTCTACACCGCTGTAGTGAGACCTGTACTCATGTACGGGGTAAGTATTTGGTGGCCAGCTCTGGACAAGGTAACTTATAAAAGTAGGATTAAGAGAATGCAAAGAACGGCCTGTTTGCTTGTTAGCGGGGCCTTGAGGTCGACACCGACAAGTGCCTTAGATGTTATGTTGCACCTTCTTCCGGTCGACATTTTTGGCCAACAGTGGAGGTGTCTTAGTACAGGACACTCTACTATCGTTAGATCGTTGAAGGATGAACTGGCGAATCTTGACTACATTAAACCTACTCTACGCTTCGAGAAGCGATTTCGGACCTCCTTCCCTTCAAGGGAATCCTGGAGGGATAGACCCTTATCGGAAATCGATTCGTTACAATTCTTCACAGATGGCTCCTAACTAGACGGCAAAGTGGGAGCTAATGGAGTATTCTGTGACAAATTAAATGTAAACATTTCTATTCGTCTCCCTGATTACTGCAGCGTGTACCAAGCTGAAGTCGTAGCGATTGAGGAGGTCATAACGTGGTTGAAGCATAATGTGTTATCCTCAGACGATATCACAATCTATGTGGACAGTCAAGCGGCGACCCCGTCGTTAGAATCGGTGTATTTAGCGTTACGGATGGCGTTGAGTTGTCACTGCAGGGCGGATGATCTTGGTAGGCATGTGTAACAATCTTCTAATTATCCTATATGTGAGAAACTGGAAGACTGTTGCAGACTCAACCGTGGTTATTCCAGACAGCATTTTTCAGCCGGCTAGGTTGCAGTCGCTAGGGTGGTTCTTTTCTAAGACCACGGAAGAGCTTGAATTTGCTGTCGAAAACAATGAAGTGAACAAAAAATAATAATAATGAATAAATAAAATTAATAAAAATTTGGGGCACTGTATAAAGTTGGCGCCGCTTCCGCTCACCAATGGAAATATACTATCACACTAATTATTCATCCCGCCGAAACGAAGTTGAAATCAAAAATAATTCACTCATTACAAAAAAAAATTTTAAATTGATAATAAAAAAAAATAAAGATTATATTTTAAAATTTATTATACTAAGAAAAGAAAAAAAATTATAACAATAAGAATTAATGTACAAAATTCGTGTAAATAAAAATCAAAAAGAACCCCTTAACCTAATTTTCTAATTTCGTATGATCATACGTATTACCATGTTTGTTCCTTTAAATTGTTTTTTTTTTATTTTATTTTAATTACAAAAAAAAAACAAGAAAAATGGAATTGTTTAAAAAAAATATTAAATTAAAAACAAAACACAAAATAGAAGGAAAAAAAAATAAAAATTGAATAATCTTAACTTTGTACATCGTTGCGGATCCGTTCCCGTCGTTTATCGTATAATGCTGAATGGAGATTGCTGATTCATACATCAAACTTGCCACTCCACTGTATAAGGCTTAAAGCGGCTGATGTAATTCCAGTTTCTTCAAATTTGTTTTATGGTGCTCTTCCAAAATAAAATTTTGGATCTAGTATAGCATTACCACATATATACACATAGCGGGTTGCAACCTTCAGAGCACATAAGCACTAGCTCTGATAAGAATATCGTTCGATTCTTCGTAAACGGTTTTTTTTCCCCAAAGTTCTTAACTTTTCATTTGGCCTTGTTAATTTCGACCACACTTAAATATTAGTTTTATGATTATAATAATTTTGCTTATTAATTAACGATCATTTTAGTTTATTAAATAATATTTATTATAGTTTAAATTAATGTCCTTAGTATTTAATTTTATAACTGTCACCAAAAAAAACATATCACCATTTGTTTTCTAGTCTGCAAACACGGTATTTTTACCACATGTTAACTTTATTCATTTATTTATTTATTTTCACTATTTACCTATTTACTATTAAATTATGAAGTATTCACCTTTTCATAACAATAATTATTTAATTCATTTAGTTTTTTTTTTTTTATTGTCACTTAGTTTTAATCGGAGCTGTTATTTATAACTATTTTTAATTAATTTTATTTTAAATTTCGACCACTCTTAAATATTAGTTTTATGATTATTTTAATTTCGCTTATTAATTAACGTTCCTTTCAGTTTATTAAATAATATTTATTATAGTTTAAATTATTGTCCTTAGTATTTAATTTTATAACTGTTCTTTATAACTATTTTAATTAATTTATTTTAAATTCTTTTTATTTCCAAATTTCTCTTTGGAACACCTTTCGTTATCAAAATACCAAACTCAACTCCCCCTTCGTCGTATCTCTTCCTCCGTTCAAATCTCTTCGTCATCAGTTTTTTTTTATTTTTTATCTTTATTATTTTTCATCTATTACGGTCTTTTTAACTTATTACTAAAACAATAATTCATCCTATAAAATCTACTAGAGTACAGTGACCCAATGAACTGTCCTTGATTTCAATATTCGTTTCGTTTTCCGTACCATAACCAAAAATTATTGTGCAATTCGCCACACATGGTACGACTCTTTAGCTGCAACCGGAAAGAGCAAGTCTGGAAAGGCCTATCACAGCGCTGAGACAAGCACTTGGAAAGCAGAGTTGCAAAACAAGTTTGGCCAAAGCTGGACTTGGGGCGCACTAGGGCATTAATATCCTTACGCGGACATGAATTAAGAACGGTCGTAGGAATTCTCACGGGACACTGCCTTTTTGGAGAACATGCAAGAAGGCTGGGTCTGGAGGCAAATGACTTCTGCAGAAGCTGCTTGGACGAAGAGGAGGAAGAGACGTTGGTCCACTTCCTTTGCTCATGTCCAGCATTGGCACTCAAAAGGCACAAACACTTAGGTAAGTTCGGGATGGACTGTCTTTAGGATCTCGAAAACATTAAAGTGCGGGACGTCTTATACTAAATAAGTAGCTCGAAATAGTTCCAATAGGGGTAAAGGGGATATATTCTGTGGTATCACAATGGACCGTCACCGGTCTAACTGTGCCTAAACAGCCACCCCAACCTAAATTAACCTAAGTCAACGCTCGTAAACAACGAGACAACAGCTAAAGACGGCATCTTTTAAGTAATGCGAACACTGCTACCAAATACCATAACTTATTTGCCAACTACTTCAAATCAGTTTATACTAATGGTACCAACGTTAATTTTCAGTAGTAACAATGTATCTGAAACAATCGGATTTAAATAAGGGTTGGGACCAGATGGAACTTGTCCTTATTTTTTTAAATCGTACTAATGAAACAATCAGGCTTCCTCTATCATTATTATTTAACAAGTTACTACGTGAATGTCTATTTCCCGGTATTTGGAAAATGACAACGGTCGCTCCGATTTTTAAATCTGGCGACAAATCTTTGGTATCTAATTATAGACCTATTGCCCTTCTGTACATTGTCGCCAAAGTATTTGAAAAGATTGTATTCTATGAACTATTTGATAAAACTAAACATTTGATTTCAATTAAGCAGCACGGTTTTTTTAAATCTAGATCAACTTTAACGAATTTGTTGAATTTTACCGAATTTGTATAGAATTTGGCATAGTGTCGACGTAATTTATATGGATTTTGCGAAAGCTTTTGATAAAGTTAATCCTAGAATTTGTTCAGAAATGTTCATTCCGGGGGTTTGTTCTATTCAGTCGATGCATGATTGTGTGGCTTCCCAATCTGACGTAAACATCATTGTAAATTGGTGCCATCCAATAATATGGAACTAAATATTACGAAATGTTGTGTACTACGAATTAAATTTATATGTAGAGAGCAGTTCAATGGTTATTCTTACAAAATTCAGGATTATACCCTCACATCTTGTCCATTTGTCAGGGATTTGGGAATTATAATGGACTCAAATTTAATATTCATATAAATCAAGTAATCAACATTGCTTACAGGATGCTTGGATTTGTAATGAGAACTGGCTCTAGTTTTAGTACTCCAAAAATTTTTATAAGCATTTGTGGTCTTGTTCGTAGTAATTTGGAGAATTTAACATCCATTTGGAATCTTTTATTCATATTCATTTATTCATATAATATTGAAAGAGTACAGCAAAAGTTTACACGCTTATATTATAAAACCAAAAATCGACATGAGGGATATAAGCTGCGTCTGTCACGGTTTAACATTACCTAGCTAATACTGTTTAAAATGATTAACAGAATGATTGATTCCAATCTTGAAGATAAAGTAAATTTTAGATCTCAGAACCGATATAATATCCGCAATCCTCTACCTTTCACCGTTCCCACTTATCGCACTAATCTTAGAAATAATTTTTCATTAAATAGACTATAAGACACGCACAATAATTCTTTTAACTCAATGGATTTTAAAGGGGCACAAGCGTTTTTGTGCTGAAGAAACTTCCCAATTTGTTCACCTTCCACAAATGTTATGCGGCCAACACAATTCCAAAAACTGAAACAAATCACTATCTTGAAACGCAACAGTCGCTTCAATATTGTTCTGTTAAAGACGGCAGATTTTAAAAATACCGCGTTTTAATATTCCTCGCTAAGTTTTTACATTGGCGACACGAACTAGCCCATCATCTCCATGATAACTCTCGAAAACTCGACCCAGCTTCCATTTAAGAGGCGGCAGATTTTCTTCAATTAGGACCACCAAGTCCGCGATTGCCAAGTTTGATGATAATTTGGTCCATTTATGACGTTGCTGAAGAGCTCGCAGGTACTTGGTTAACCAATGCAATTCAGAATTTGCTCCGATAAAATTATTACCATTATCGGAAAATACCCGTTTGCAAAGGCATCGGGTGCTCACAAAACGCTTGAAACAGCCCATAGACGCTTGTGTACTCATGTCAGAGGCTAATTCGAGGAGTACTACCTTCGTTACGAAACAGATAAACAAGCAGACGTACTGTATAGAAAGGTGGTGAGGCAACTGGTGGTAAATTGCCCATTCGTTGCGTCATGGAAATTGGCTGAACACCAAAGCACTCTCTGCATTCTCGAAACACCTTTTTACAGACAGTCATTCTATATAGAGACCAATAGTATTGACGAACAGCAGCCAGTAATGCCTTTGGACCTCCGTGTAACAGCTTCCTGTGATAAAAATTGATCAAGGTTAATTTAAATTTATGAGAGTTATATGTAAAAGGATGGGATGTTTCGAAGTATAGGGTAAGGTGGTGTGATGAAGGCGACCACCAACTCGAATAATATGGTCCTTGTCGAGGGATAGTGACAGCGAGCCTAATGCCGGATGTGACGAAATGTGTCTTTTCCAATCCCATGTACTCGACAGGGAATGATTCCTTTTGAATTATTCTAATTATTGTACTGTGAGATCGGTCTAATTCGGAGTTTTAGTTTTTGTAATATTTGATTTCAGTCAGAATTCCAAACGGTCAGTACGTGTAGCCAACTTTCCGATGATGAAAGTTCTTGTATTGTAGACGCTCGATTTGATACGAAGGTTTTCCATCTGGACGGGCAAGACTTTATCCAATGGAGTGTTATTGTAGAATCTGACCAATAGAAAACTTTGTCAACAATAACATTCAAGCTCTCGCGAATTTTGGGAATTAGTTTAGCGAGCAATAGGGCTGCACAAAATTCTAAGCGTGGCATTATTGTTGTCTTCTGTAGCGGTGCAACTCAAGATTTTGAGCATAGCAGCTTAACGAAGACATGCCCAGATCCAAACTGCGAACATACAATACAGAAACATAAGGACGTTCGCCAAATCCGTATATTTGGGTACTAATTGGATCATTCATGGAAAACAAATGGCGATGAATTGTAAATTTATTTAGGTCGATGAGGCTATGTCGGTACATTTTCCAGTATGTCTGTAAATTGTGGAAGCGATTGGTCCCCCCCAACCCAAGCGGATCATATATTCTGGCAATTTGGGAAAAAGTAGCTCGCTTCGAGACGGTGGAATCATAGTTAAAGTTGACAAAAAATTTAAATTCATCTGTTGTGGGATGTCAAAAAATGCCAAGGGTTTTGATTAACTCATTTTCATCAATTCTTAGATATTTTTCGGTGTGGTCTTCTGGCACATCTTGTATAATTTCATTAGTATTAGCACACCACTTTCTCAATTCGATTCCCGCAGTTCGAAGTAAATTTGAAATTTGATGTTCAAGTTCTATTGCGGCTCCAATTGAATTTGTACCAGTCAAAAAATCGTCGCAGTAGAAATCCTTTTCAATACTATCGGCAGCGATGGGAGATGTATCTTTGTTATCAAGATTTAACTGCTTTAGACATTTTGTGGCGAGGTACGGTGCGGATGAGGTCATATGTGACTGTTGTCAATTTAAATGTCTGGAGTCAGATGGAGAATTTCGCCACAAAATGAACTGGAAATTATGATTCTCTATGTGAACTACACTTTTCGGATACATTTTGGCAATGTCAGCGCTGAAAGCATACGCGTGTGATCGAAAACGAACTAGCACCGAGAAGTGATTTTCCGTTCGAAGTTTTAGCCGAACCATCAAAGACACTACCCGTAAATTTGTTGAAGAGCTTTCGGGTTTCACGACACAGTGATGCGGGAAGTAATAATTGGGCAAAGCCATAATTGGGCAGCCCATCTCCTTTGGGTCGGTTAACTCCATATGACTCATCACTTTATATTCATCAATGAACTTTGAATAGCTGACTAGCAAATCTGGTGATTTGTGTAGACACCTCTCTATATATTGAAATCTGCGGGTAGCCAAAAATTTGGAGTCGCCTAGTGATGTCGGATCCGAAGAAAATGGCAGTTTCACTACAAATCTTCCTTCTTTGTTGCGCTTGGTAAATTGTTCAAAATGTGTCTCACATTCAGCTTGAATTAGAAGACATTTTTCCAGAAACTATCCATCCCAATATGGTGTTTTGTAACATAGGCAGATGATCATCTAACTTAATTTGTCCCACAGAGAGCAATTCTTGACAAATTTCTGCACCCAACAATAAATCGACGTTTTGAAACTCAAAAAATTCCGGATCTGCTAGTGGAATGTTTGCTGGAATTGTCCACGACTTGATGTTATCAATAGGAATGGTTGGCTGATAGCTGGTGATTTTTGGTATTATTTGCACATCCAACATGGTACAATAATTTGTAATGTTGGATTGCAAAGTGATTGTCGAGCTATGTGAGCGACGACATTAGACCCGATTCAATGAATTTTGATGCTGCTACTATGTTAAGGAATCTTCAGTACAGACGCAAATGACTTGGTGATAATATTTAGGTATGATCCGGAGTCTAACAGTACTCTCCCAATAACAGGATGTCCCATGTGGTCAAGGAGTCTGATCAATGCTGTTCCCAAATTGACAAACTAGGATACTGTCTTGGGTTTGGGTTTTGCAGCAACAAGCAATGATGATACGGCGAGAGTATTAGATTGGATGTTGGGTTTGGCGTTCGCGACATCTGATGCGGCTTCTCTTATATTTGACGATGGAGATGGTGCAGCAGCGGGATTGTGTAAAAGCAAATGATGACCCGATTCGCAGTGTTGGCAGCGGAACTTCACTGAACACGCAGAAGCAATGTGATCAGGGTGAAGGAAGTTGTAACACAATTTTTACTCTGTTACGAACTTGTTGATCAAACGGCAATTTTAAAAATTTGTGGCAACAAACTATCGAGTGAGAGTTTGAATTGCAGTAGACATAATGGTATTTTAAATGATTGGTGACGGCAAGTGAGATGGCATCTGAACGCATTGTGGATTTGGAATGCGGTTTTGATGAATTAGCATACATAATCATATTTGATGAAACTGGCATACATAATCTTTCGTAGGAAGGTGAGTCGATGGTGCAGCCTCATTCCATCTGTTCTTGGTATCCGGATCCATCCCATTGTTTAACCGGTCTCTTCAGTGCTTCTAGAGAACGGAGATGCGATTGATAGTGATCAAGAAGTCTCATAATCTCCTTAGGGTCAGGCCGGTCAATCGATTTGATTTCAAATAGTTAATGAACATGTTGTTCACATATAAAATTTGGTTTATTTACCATTCCATTAAAATTTTACGAGCTAGCTCGTAGTTTTCATCGGTAAGTTCCACCGCAGCTATGTCACTAGCAGCGACACCTTCAAGTGACAATTTTAAATATTGAAATTTGGTTCGGTCACTCAGGGATGGGTTGTCGAGTACCAGGCTAATAAATATCCCAATGAACGTGCTCCACTCTAAATAACCCTCTCTGAACGTTGGAAGTGCAACTGTAGGCAGTTTGGAATTTATCGTAGGAAACATAGTGTTCAACAGCTGAAATAAAATGCGTTAAAAAGAAAATAAAACTCATCGATTTATGTTAAATTAATTAATTGCAAATCATATCAGTTTATTTTATAATAATATTTTTATATGTTTAGAATTTAACGTCACATTTATAAATTACAAAACTAATCGTATATGCGATGCCAGCTGATGTTATGCTGATTTAGAAGAAAATCACCTGAAATGAAATTTCATTATTAATTAAGATCACTTTTATTGTAAACAAAACTTATCTTAAATTCATTGTGTTGACGTGCGTACATCACCTGGTTGACCACTAAAGTTATAAGAACCTATAAAGAAAAGATAAAATAGAATTACTTCAATTTATTTATAATTTAAGGAAAAATTGTACTTACTCGTAAAATTATTGTGTTTTTGTTGAAACGTCAAAACATTATACCAGTTTCATAATGTATAACAGTTTGACATTTAGTTGCTGAGTTCTAACACAGCTAACTTCATTTATATTAACTATTTTGTTATAATTATAGTATGTACCCTGTAAAATTATCTTATTGTAATTATGTAAAAAACAAAATCACTTCTGTCAGAAAACTCGAACGTGTTGGTAATCCAAATTAAAACCAAATAAATCAATAAAATTAAAATCAAATATATTTATTAAATAAAATAAAACAAAATTAAAATCGTCTATTTTATTGTTGACGGTTTTACATGGTCCTTCGAGCCGGATTACCAACACGAAACAGCGTAAGAAATCGTGTAACCAAACCTGGAGAAGTCATCGCAGAATCACGGCGCAGCAGAATAATTTCAGATAAGTAATTTATTTTTATGCTGTAAAATAAATTTTAAGCAGTGAAGTGAATCGTCGAAGCTTAATAAAACAAACTTATTCTGAAGACTAAAATCGCAAAGCATTTGCTTTACCTATATATTGCAATAAACCTAATTACCTAACCTAAAAGTTCAACAAGCTGTGGAAACGTGTTGTTAGTGAATTTAAGTTTTGGAAACCTAACCTATGTTTTACCACACGATGAAATCGTGAATTGTTTATTGAAAACCTAACCAGAAAGTATACCAAGCTGCGAAAACGTGGTTCGTGAAATTGAAGTTTTGAAAACTTAACCTAAGTTTTACCACATTGTGAAAACGTGTTATTGGAACTGAGGAATTAGGAATAAAGTCAAGTTGCTGTAACCTAACCTAAAGGTTCACCAAGCTACGAAAAACGTGTTGTTCGCGAATTTTAAGTTTCTAAAACTTAACCTAAAGTATTATCATATTGTGAAATCGTGCAATTTGTAAATTGAAACCGCTGAATTAGCCATCAAGCAGCTTAAACCTAACCTACAAGTTCAACAATTGCGAAAACGTGTTTTTCGAAAACCGAAGCTTACCACTCAGTGAAATCGTGTTATTTGTATATTGAATAATCGAAATAGCAATCCAGTCACATAATAATCGAATTAGCAATCAAAACCTAACGTGATTTGTTGTGCTTTCAATCACTAAAAATTATTTGATTTATCGGAATTCGTACGTGAGCGTCTCCAACCGCTAATTTATACAAGTTAATTCATACTTACCAAGAACATTTGTGCGGGTGTAATCAAATATAATTAACTGAAGAGTTTACGTGATATTGATAATGGCTACGTTAGAGAGTCTACAACAACAACGATTAAATCTTAAACAGAGTTTTATTCGGTTAAAAACATTTATAAAAGATTTAAAGCAGGAAGAAGTGATCATTGATGAATTACAAGTTAAATTAGAAAGGACAGAGGAAATGTTCAGAGAATTTCGCAAAATCGAAAAAGACATTTATGTGCTAGATAAAAATGATGCTCCGCAATTTGAAGCATTTGAAGATTTATACTTCTATGTGGCAACCCATATTAAAAAGGCTATACGTGAATTGACTACCTCGTGTGATCCAAATATTAGTGGAATGATATCGACAAATGACACTATAAATGCATCTCGTGATAGAAATTCGGACGTTAAATTACCCAAAATAAATATTAAACCGTTTAATGGAGAATACACCGAATGGCAAACATTTTATGAAATGTTTCTCTCTTCAATACATAATAGCACGTTGCAACCGGTTCAGAAATATCAGTACCTTATGAGTTTGGTTAAAGAGAAACCAGCCTGCTTATTGAAACATATGCCGATCACCGACGCGAATTATTTTTTAGCAATAAACAAACTCAAGGCACGATATGACAGGAAGAAATACAGCGTGGAACAATTCATACAAACGTTCATGGAACAACCAAAGATTACAAATGCTAACGCCGACAGCATACGTCAGCTTCACGACGTATCTGATGAAGTTATTAGAGGCTTGAAGGGATTAGGTAAAGCAGCTGAACAACGAGATCCCTGGCTGCTTCATATATTGATCAACAAAATCGATCAGGAAAGTCGAAGTCAATGGGCTCCAAAAATTGTGGATGATGACTACCCTACCATCGACAAATTTTTCGAATTCTTAGAGTCACGTGCTGATGCTTTGGAGACATTTTCAACGGAAAGACATGTAAAATCATCTGTCAAACCACAAAAATTATATTCGTTTACTACCACATTTACATGCTCTTTTTGTCATACCAATCAACAGCAATTGGATCAATGCGTCAAGTTTCAGGACATGAGCGTAGACGAGAGACGAAAATTAATGCGTAATGAGCGGAGATGCTTCAACTGTTTGGCTGACAATCATATAGTTTACGAGTGTAAGTCAAAAAGGAGTTGCCATCATGGCCATAAACGATACAATTCATTATTACATCTGGATGATAATAAAAGTACCAATAATACTAAGAAGCAGTTCAACATTAATTTAGCAACCACTGAAGAGATGTCATCATCAGCATCACATTCGTGCAACCAAAATAACCACATGATTTCATCCATAGCCAGCAAACCAAATGTTAATAAAAATGAAGCGATAGACAACATCTCAACAAAGGAGAGTGGATCATCTACCTGCCTACAGCAATCTATAGAACCGATAAGTACCTTGCTACCTACCGCCTTGGTAAATATTTTGGATTCCGTGGGACAATGGCAGACATGTAGAGTATTGCTAGACTCAGGATCAGAGTCTTCCTTCATTACCGAACAATGTATTCAACGATTGGGCCTTCCAAGAGAACACGATGGGTTGCAAATACGAGGGCTAAACCATTTAGAAGCAGGCTTTACTAAGGGCGTTACATCTGTTACCATTAGACCACAATTCAACTCGAAATTTCAATTGATCGTTAAAGCATATGTTACATCATCAATTACCAATGTAGTAGCACCTGTGACCGTAAAGGTATCCTTTTTAAATCGGCTAGATCTCAATTATTTAGCTGATCCCAGTCGACCATATAATAGACGGATAGATTTGCTAATCGGAGCCGAGCATTTCTTCTCATTGATGAGTAAAGACCAAATCAAAAGCAGAGATAGTTCGATTATCGCCCAAAGAACCAAATTAGGGTGGATAATGGCGGGTTCTTGCACCAACAAAGACGAAAAAGGGGTTTCCACATTCTGTACTGAATTAAACGGCGTAAATGATTCATTAAAACAATTTTGGGCCGACGAAAACCTACCTACAGAACCAAATGAAGAATTTTACGAGAAATTTTTCTGTAAGACGGCAAAGAGACGTCATGATGGTCATTATGTTGTGAAATTACCATTTATAGACTCTTCATCAGCATTAGGAGAGTCATATTATACAGCTAAAGCGCGACTTTTGGCAATGGAGCGGAAATTCAAACAAAACCACGATTTTCACATTCGGTATCGAGACTTAATGGTTGAGTACGAGAAACTTGGTCATATGACAAAAATGACCACCAGAACTACCGGATTTTCTTTATTTTTGCCACACCATGGCGTATATAAAGAATCCAGTTCAACAACGAAGCTGCGTGTCGTGTTCGATGCTTCAGCCAAAACGAGCACCGGGAAGTCTTTGAATGATATTTTGGCGATAGGACCGAATATACAAAGCTCATTATTTTGTATTTTGTTACAGTTTCGTGCACATGCTTTGGTATTCGTGGCGGACATTGAAAAAATGTATCGACAGATGTGGCTGCAACCTACCGACAGAAAATTTCAGAGAATTTTGTGGCGGGAGGAACCGGGTCAACCAATTGATATATATGAACTGAACACAATTACGTACGGGATGTCACCGTCATCATTCTTAGCTACTAGAGTTCTAAAAGCAGTTGCAGATGAGAACGAAATCAACTATCCAAAATGATCCATATGGATGATTTAATGACCGGTGCCAGTACAATACATGAGGCAATTCAACTAAAACGTGGATTCAACCTAATACTAATAAAAGCTGGTCTCAATTTACGAAAATGGATGTCGAACAATATGGATGTGTTGCTAGAATCTGATGAGCAACCCATGCAAACCAAAAAGGAATTTGATACACATGCCGATTCAACCAAGGTATTAGGACTCTTATGGTCCCCAGCAGAAGACGCACTCACCTATTCCGTACGTCTGAATTCAATACCAAGTACCACAAAAAGTGGTCTATTATCTGAGTCCAGTAGATTATTTGACCCACTAGGACTTTTGTCACCATTTACTATTAGAGTCAAAATGTTTTACCAAAGTTTGTGGCTCAAAAACATAAGTTGGGATGAAGAGATACCACAACCGCTATTAAATGAGTGGCTGACTATGCGAGCCGAAATGAACGATTTAGCTGATTTAAAAGTACTGAGATGGATGCACACTATAAATAACTCAACCATCAGCATGCACGGCTTTTGTGATGCCAGTGAGAACGCATATGCCGCCTCAATTTATATTTGTGATTCAACGAAGCGAACCAGTAGACTTCTGACAGCCAAAACAAAGGTTGCACCTCTTGAGAATGTGTCGATAGCCAGATTTGAGCTAAACGGTGCTTTGATTCTGACCAGATTGATGAAGTACGTGAAAGAGATTTACAATATTACCGATAGCCAAATGTTTGCCTGGACCGATTCCAAGGTAGTATTGGACTGGATTTCTCATGTACCAAAAAGATGGAAAGTGTATGTAGCCAACCGAACCAGTGAAATAAGGCAGAGTCTACCAAGAGAACGTTGGCATTATGTGAATAGTGCTCAAAACCCAGCCGATTGTGCTACTAAAGGTTTAACCCCTGCAAAGCTTAGGGATCATTCATTATGGTGGAATGGTCCGGAATTTATTCTACAAGAGAAGTCACATTGGCCCATAATGGGAACAGTCAACTCAACAAATCAGTTAGAGATGCGGCATAATCTAATAAATATGAATGTAGCTACAACCGAGGTGCAATCAATCATCTACGAGACATATAAACGTAACGCAAACTACCGACGATTTTTGGGAATTTTAACCTACATATGTATATCGTTGGTACTACAATCAAAAGGTGGAAAAAACAATTAAGCAAATCGGTTGTCTTAAACTAGAAGAAATCCGTGTCACCAGTGATCGAGTGTACAGAGAAATACAAAATCAACACTTAGCTGATGAAATCCGTTGCTTGAAAAAGAACGAGCAAATACAAGTTAAAAGCAAGTTAAAGGCGTTAGATCCAATATTAGACAGTAACGGCATTGTACGAGTCGGCGGCCGTATTGAAAGAGCACCCCTACCATTTCAACAAAAACACCCAGTAGTGTTACCAGGAGATGACCCAATAGTTAAGGGAATGGTGGTATACTATCACCTAAAATATTTACACTGTGGGCCATCGTATTTATACAACGTCTTAAAAAGGGAATTTTGGATAACCAAGGCCAGAAGCATAATAAAAGAGATCATAAATGGGTGTATTAATTGCACCAAACAGAAGAAAAGATTGTCGAGTCAAAAGATGGGAATGCTGCCCAAAGAACGAGTCGAATTAGGCAAACCTTTTATGGAGGTGGGAATTGATTTCGCAGGACCAATCAGAACCTATTCGATTCGAGGTCGCGGTCAAAAATCGCATAAAGCATATATCTGTGTATTTGTGTGTATGTGCATTAAAGCAATTCACATAGAAATTGTCTCTAACTTATCAACAGATGCATTTTTAGCTGCCTTTGCAAGATTTATTGCAAGAAGAGGAATGTGTACAGATATATTTACCGATAATGGACCAAACTTCCGTGGTGCTCAACGAAAATTAGCGGAACTTAATCAATTTCTCAAAATCAATTCGAAGTTAATAGCAACCAAGCTGTTGAGGGAGCATGAAGTCAATTGGCATTTTATTCCTCCTTATGCACCACATTTTGGTGGATTATGGGAGGCCATGGTAAAATCCATAAAAACCCAGCTTGAAAGGGTCATTGGAAGTCAAATATTAACTACCGAAGAGCTAGAGACACTGTTAGTTCAAGTTGAATGGATGTTGAACCAACGACCACTGTACCGAGCCAGCTCCGATGATGATGATATTCTCACACCAGCACATTACCTAGTGGGACAACAATTATTACCAGTTACTAAACCAGACATTACAGAAGGATACAATCGGTTAAATCATTGGCAAATCGTACAAAAGATGTTGCAATTATTGTGGAAACGATGGTATAAGTAGTATATCAATACTTTACAGCAACGGACAAAATGGAAATTCGAAAGAACAAATCTGTAGATCGGAGATGTAGCAATGATAAAGGAAGACAACCCATTGATCAATCAGTGGAAAATGGGTAAAATTACAAGAATCCATCCAGGCGATGATGACCTCGTTAGAACCGTTACACTAAAAACAATCGACGGTGAAGTGGAGAGAGCAATAACTAAATTATGCGTTTTACCTGTATCAAAACGATGAAATCTACGATGTTCATGGGCGGCGGTATGTTCAACAGCTGAAATTAAATGCGTTAAAAAGAAAATAAAACTCATCGATTTATGTTAAATTAATTAATTGCAAATCATATCAGTTTATTTTATAATAATATTTTTATATGTTTAGAATTTAACGTCACATTTATAAATTACAAAACTAATCGTATATGCGATGCCAGCTGATGTTATGCTGATTTAGAAGAAAATCACCTGAAATGAAATTTCATTATTAATTAAGATCACTTTTATTGTAAACAAAACTTATCTTAAATTCATTGTGTTGACGTGCGTACATCACCTGGTTGACCACTAAAGTTATAAGAACCTATAAAGAAAAGATAAAATAGAATTACTTCAATTTATTTATAATTTAAGGAAAAATTGTACTTACTCGTAAAATTATTGTATTTTTGTTGAAACGTCAAAACATTATACCAGTTTCATAATGTATAACAGTTTGACATTTAGTTGCTGAATTCTAACACAGCTAACTTCATTTATATTAACTATTTTGTTATAATTATAGTATGTACCCTGTAAAATTATCTTATTGTAATTATGTAAAAAACAAAATCACTTCTGTCAGAAAACTCGAACGTGTTGGTAATCCAAATTAAAACCAAATAAATCAATAAAATTAAAATCAAATATATTTATTAAATAAAAATAAAACAAAATTAAAATCGTCTATTTTATTGTTGACGGTTTTACACATAGGATTTATTTGGTTACCATGCTTGTCGTCATCTATGAGTGATTTGCGCCGAGCTTCCCTTTAATTCATCTAACTTTTCCTATAGCTCGGATACAACACTAATGTACGACTGTACCGCGTTCTGTTAACAGCTCAGTGTCCATGAGCTCATACGGTGGAAGCAAGCGTTGGTAAATGAGCCAACTATCACCCAACTTCGTTAGTCGGTGCTGTACGTGTCTCGCCTTTGCATTTGGAAGATCGTTTATAATATACAATATACGGAAATTATCGATAAATTGTTTGGAGCGACGAAGATCCAAAGCAGGCGCCATTTTAAATTTAATGAAAACAATACTCACGGTTTTATCCCAACAACAACGACCACTGTTTTTTCCTGTTTGCTCGTACCGCCACTACTTTATCGATATTCCGCAAAAACCACAGTAATACTGTAAGCCGCAGATAGGTTTTCGTTCGTAAAATGGTAATTTTTGATGGATTTAGCGAAATTTTTATTAATTTTTCTCGAACGTTCCCAAGATCTAATAATTACATTTAATTTTGACTGAATTGAAGAAATACCAACTTTCCCAATTTCTTTGTAAAATTTACTCTTCAGTCAGTTTTCAATACATACAAATCGGGATGGTTATTCAAAAAAACGTTTTGCCTTTTGAGCATCTCTGCTAAGAAATGTGAAACCTACACTAAGGCGCGATACACCAAATAAAACTATATGGCCTTAGCTAAATAACCGTTCAATGAAATAACGTATCCCTATATTATATTAATTTTCAAATGGTCAAATTTGTAAATAAGAATACAAAAAACAGAGACAAAAATTAATATGTAGCTATTAATAGCTTTTCTATTCGTTTGAGAAAAACAGGGCTTACCACTCAATTTAACTTTACAAATATAAGTATGTAAATAACATCAATTTGGATATTCGTTAGTAAATAATTTTATAATTTACAAATTATTTATACATAATATGTAAGTTAACACCATCAGTAATGTTGAATAAGCACAACGTGCTTAGTTGACACCAATGATAACACCGATTCAGCACAACGTGACTACCGAGACACGCGAAGACCAAATATGCTGATCTACCATAAATATAATGCAATTTAATATACCTTTTTCAATTTCTTAGAATAAGAATTTTTTATATTACTTTTTGCAAAGTAAGATAATTTTATTTTTATATAAAACCATGTAATTTGTATTATAGTTTAGT
The DNA here is from genome assembly GCA_958295665.1 of Tipula vernalis. NCBI lineage: Eukaryota > Metazoa > Arthropoda > Insecta > Diptera > Tipulidae > Tipula > Tipula vernalis. Next base: position 379,870,377 of record OY282559.1, read on the forward strand.
TTAGTTTGGATTTTATCAAATAAAGTGTTTTTTTTAAACCGAATTCCATTCTAACTCATTAAGTGGCGCCGAAACAGTCGAACCATCGGGAATAATACTAAGTGCATAAAATTGTAGCAAATTATATACTACAATTAGTGTAAAAACAGTGAATAGTGCAGTGATCGCAAAAACGTACCACAGTAGGCCGTTTGTGAGAATAAAAACAAATAGCTAAAAAGGAAAATTACGTTCCGTCCAGCGCACGCCCGATTGGTATTGTCTTGTGCACACGTCCCGGAGTGCACCGTCTACATGAAGATTGAGATAATAATTTTCTTGTAAGTCTATTGAAAAATTAAAATTCAATTACACAAATCAGTGTAAAATAAAAAGTAAAAATTTTAAATATTAATAACCAGTTTTCCGAAACTTTAATAAATCTTAATAAGAAATCTACTTGAAATTAAAATAATGGCAGATTTAGAAATAATTAAGAATACATTAAAAGAAATTACTGGAGCTTTAAATGCGCAGATTGAGTTAACCAAAAAAATTGAGAGACGACTGGACAAGCTGGAAAATCCAGTGATGATTCCGTCAAAGAACTACAAACATTTGACGGAAATCCCACCCAATACTTGTCATGGGTGCACAGTGTGGAGAATATACTCTTTCGTAAGAGATTACGAAATCTTGCGGAATAAGCCTATATACCGGGCGACTCTTCAGCACATCCGCCAGAAAATTCGAGGGAATGCCGACTTAGCGCTGATCTCATACAATATTTTCAATGAAGAATGGGTATCAATCAAAAAATGTTTGTCGTTACATTACGCCGATAAACGTGACCTTCGCACATTGGAACATCAATTAAGTACGTTGTCACAGAGACATACAACAGTAGACGAATTCTACGCTAATGTAAACCACCAATTCTCCTTTATAGTCAATAAAATCAAGACGGAGGATTACACGTTAGAAACAATTAACGTTTTGGTAGAAACGTATCGGAATCGAGCACTGGACGTATTCATCCGTGGATTAAACGGAGATCTGGCCAAGATGTTGATCATCCAAAAACCTGCAACATTACCCGAGGCATACGCATCCTGCTTGGAAATTCAAAACCTGAATTTCAGGAACATGGCCATTCACAAGAGAAATATTAGCAATGTCATAACTGCCCCGATAAACCAAATTTCGTATAATCATGCACTAGCCAAAAGTAACAACGCATTACCAACCCAATGGAGAAACAAGGCTTACAACATACAACACCAAAACTACAGCAGCCCTTTTGGTAACCAGAACTCGAACAACTTCCAACCACCAAGGCCGAACTACCCTAAGCCGCCAACACCGATGGAAATTGACCCATCAATACTAACACGGCAGGTGAATTACATCAACCGCCCCACTCCTCAGGATAATATGATGAAAAAACGAGAACATTCTTATATCCATGAGCCAAGGAAACAGCAAAGAATCAACCACTTAGAGACACAACTGGAGGAGGGATACTATAATCAATTAGCTTACGACAACACCGAAAACGAGGTATTCAATGACGAGCTGGAAATTGAAGATAATTCTGAAGTAAATTTTATGATGGAAGCCTCTCTAGCGTACCTTACCTAGAGTATCGGCTTAAAAACGGAAACACACTCAAGTTCCTAATCGACACAGGAGCCAATAAGAACTTCATTAAATCAGAATTAGCCGTTAATGCAAAACCAACCGATAACCAATTCCAAATTAGATCAGCAGGAGGTGACATCAAAATCAGTCAAAAAATTAGTGGACCATTTTTTAAAAGCATTGGCATCGACAATACCATCGATTTTTTTATTCTGCCAGGATTTAAATCGTTTGATGGCATCATAGGTGATGACACATTAAAGGAACTAGGGGCACTTATTGATCGGAAACACAATGAATTGATCATCACACCCAACATACACATTCCGTTAAAAGAAAAACCGTCGTACCAAGTTAATAATATCGGGATAGTCATCTTTCACCAGACACAAAAAAAATATTGCACACAATCATCTCGAAATTCACAATGCTCTTTGGACCTGTCAATAATTTCGAAACCATCGATACCGAAGTACGCGCTGAAATCAAAACCACCAGTGAAGAGCCGATATACACCAAATCATACCCGTATGATCCTGGTGGGTATGAACCTGGCCATACCAACAAAGTAGCGGACGCTCTGTCGAGACTAGAACTCGAAGCGAACACATTGTCTACCACTGGAACCATTCACAGTGCAGAGGGGGATTCTACCGACTTAGTGCGATACTTGATCAATGTCTTCAGGAACCAACTGATCTTTCAAAATGGTCAGGACATTTATGTTTATGAAAAGCCGCATCCCGCTTACCACAGACACTACATAAGCAAGCCAGAACTAAATAAAGAAATTTTAAGCAAGATTTTACAGGAACGATTGCATCCAACCATCATCAACGGAATCAAAATCCCTGAGGAATATATTCAACTTCTACAAGAAGTATTTAAGGAAAGTTTTTCTAGCTTCAAATTACGCTTAACGCAGAGAATTGTTGAAGACATTCGGAATGAAGAAAATAAATTTTCCGTCATAAAGCAGGAACACAAGCGGGCACATAGGAACCACATAGAAAACAGAAAGCAAATTTTGGAACGTTATTATTTTCCAAGGATGGCCAGCTTGATCAAAAAATACACGCAAACATGCGATATATGCAACATAAATAAATACGACCGACATCCTTATCGTGTTGCTTTTCAACAAACACCTATTCCAACATATCATGCAGAAATTCTTCATATTGACATAATGAAGATCAAAAATGAAAAATTCTTAACGTGTGTGGACAAATTTTCAAAATTTGCAAAATTTTTTCGCATCAAGAACAAATCAATTTTGCACGTACGAGACAAAGTCATCAAAGCGATACATTACTTCACCGCACCTCGCATACTCGTGATGGATAACGAGAGAAGCTTTGTGAGTCCTATCATAACGGACTACTTAAAAACCTTAGGTATCCAAATCTACCTAACACCTTCACAACGAAGTGAGGTAAATGGGGCGATCGAGCGAGTTCATTCTACCGTACTGGAAATAGTTAGATGCCTCCAGAACGAATACAGGGAACTGTCCACAAAGGAACTCATCAACATTGCGGTGGACCGATACAACGATTCAATACACTCGGTTACCCAACAAAAACCGAACGACATCTTTTTTGGACGAATTGGACGCGCACAAAGATCAATAAACTGGATCGGTAGTGGATAGCAGGATCACCCGATGCTACTGATTGGGATCAGATAAAAACTAGCCAAAACAAGATAATTAGCAACAACAATCAACAGTACAGGATTAACAAAGGTCTGACAAATACAACTCAACAATTGCTTGCGGAGTACAATAAAATTATGGACCACTTACACGACGAATCAGATGAAAAACTTCACCAAGTCTTGTTTAATCGACTCACCATTCTCAAAGACGAAATATATGAAATAGTCCGAGCTGTCCAGTTAGCCAAAGGAAACATCGTCAATACTAATTTGTTGAGTAAAGGTGAAATTAGTAGTTTAATCATGGAAATTGAAACCCTGCCGTATGCCAACGAGATAGAGGCAATCGAATATGCTGAACCAATGATGATCATAAAGGAATCCACTCTCCTTTACGTCCTCTCAATGCCGAAAACTAGCAGACAGGACTACAATCACATCATCATAAGATCAACCTCCATTCACAATAAACGCATATACATGGAATTTAACGAACTTCTTCTCAATCAAGAAGAAATATTTGGAGTTGTCAGAAAATACCACATATTCGGAGAAACGACCATTTGCAATCTAAGCGGTTTAAAGAAAATACTACCGGATCATTGTATCGATCAACTGATAAAAGGATTAAATGCTAAATGCGAGTACCAGTTCCACAAACAAGAAATCATTGAAACCCTCAATGATCATACCATATTTCTGAGCAACTTCGACGGAAAAATTTCATATAACAACACGAGTCAACACTTAAAAGGAAGCTTTTTGGTGCAATATGCTAACGAAACGGTCCAAATCAACAATTCCACATTCGCAAGTAAGGAAGTGAAGACATTCCAAGTGTTACCATCTGTATTACGCACGAACATCACGGAGAAGGGTTTTAAAATAGATCCCGGATACCTACACAACCTATACTTAGGGAACGTTGCGCAATTACAAGAATTATACAACGAACACAAGGAAGCGGCCGCTATTGACGGAGGGATCATAGTCATTATTTGTGGCCTGATTGTCATTTTTTTAATACACAGGGCGAGACTCGGTCATCGAAGGGGATTGCTGATCTTCTCAAAACCAACTGTCCAAGAGGAATTTCCCACTCATCAACCTGGAATTCAACCTATCCAGTTAAATTTTTGATCCACGGGACGTGGATTTTTAAGAAGGGAGGAGTTAACACCATCAGTAATGTTGAATAAGCACAACGTGCTTAGTTGACACCAATGATAACACCGATTCAGCACAACGTGACTACCGAGACACGCGAAGACCAAATATGCTGTCTACCATAAATATAATGCAATTTAATATACCTTTTTCAATTTCTTAGAATAAGAATTTTTTATATTACTTTTTGCAAAGTAAGATAATTTTATTTTTATATAAAACCATGAAATTTGTAGTATAGTTTAGTTTAGTTTGGATTTTATCAAATAAAGTGTTTTTTTTAAACCGAATTCCATTCTAACTCATTAAGTTGTATATATATTACATATATAAAACATAAATTTGTTATATAATGTATAATTTGTTATGTAACTATAGCTAAATACAAGATGAATTAAACAGTACTTTTATAATATAACAGCGTTAATTTTTAGAAGTGTCTTCCCCTGTTGTAGTTTAAGCAAACAAACTGAAACAACCACACAAACATGTACCGTCTCTCTTCTTTATTCGTATTTCGTATCGTTTCAAACGTATCTACACAGTGCAAAGTTTATCGTCATTCTTTCTTTTAGACAATTGTGAAGTGCAGGATATTAACGTACATAATTTTTTATATATTTCTTATAAATACTTTTATTGTGAGATTTTATTTTATTTAATATAAAAAATATATTTAGGTATATAAAAAGTGAAAAAGAAGTTCAAAAAAAAGTGAAATTTACAGTTTAGTTATTATAAGATCCTTGTTCCATGTGATTTTTATCCATTGTTTGTTCCGATGGATTTTTGTTTTGTTAAGATTAACTTTAAAGGGGTGTTAATTATGTTAAAATAATAAAACACGAGGAAACATGGAAATATAAAGATTTGATTTTATCAGGTAAGTTGTAAATATTTAATTCTAATAATACTAATTAAGTATTCGAATTATTTTCGGTGGTTCCCGTTATTATTTTTCTTTATTGTGACGCTTACTATTTTTTTTCCTATGTGATGGAAGATTGCATCATAATTTCATTTTCTTTTTGATCTATGATATTACATTGCATCGTATCAGCTGTGAAAAAAATAAATGTGCGTGTCTCTCGAAAATATCCATTTGATCAATGTATTTGTAATCAAATTTTTTTATTTGAATTATAATTTTATATGATTTTATTTTCAGCGTCTATATATGCTAATATTTCTGCATATGATATCGACTACTTTACAGATTTGCAAGGTGCTAGAATTTGTGAGGAGGATTTTGTAGATATCGTTACTGAACGAAAAACTCATCCGGAATTTCAGTTAAAAATAGTTTTGAAAACCCATGATAATAGTACCATTATTATATAAATGTATTGAATGTTATTTAAAAAAAAATTTAATTTCTTTATTGATACAATAGAATTACCTGAAATTCAAGAAACACCATTGATTCGTCAAAATTGCCGGTTAGGTTATCTAATGCATATAAATGCAAAAGTATGTAATTTATTTGAATAATTAATTTAAAATTCCCTGAAATAACTTTAATATTTCTAATTACAGGATTTAGAAGATTTTATTCTACAAACTCAAAACGCGTACGTATTGAGCAAAAAACTTATAAACGGCGGGTCACCGAAAGGCCTTTCGGATACTGAAAGAAGGGCGATAATAAGGGAGGGTGTGGATTATCTAGTATTTAAATTTAGTACTTATCATCCCGATCCAGCACACATCACGGCGCTGGCGCTAGCTGTTTATGCCTGAAAGAAATAATAAAATTGATTAAATCAAATCATTATGTTGTAATTTAAATGATACTTATCTTATTGCAATTAGTTAATTCATCAGGAGTATACAGCTCAACGCAATGACATTTCGCAATGTAAACAAAATATAATGGTGGCAAATGTATGTATTGTTGTTGAGTTGGCTACTCTTGTATCGATAAGATTGATGTAGCAGTATTGATGAATGTAGATTGATCGTTATCGAATTAATGTAGACTGTTCATTAATGTAGATGGTTTAGTCTCGAATTAATGTAGAGTAGACGGATTTTCGTTATCGTTAGTCTGAAATCGTTAATATGATGTTGCAAAAAATATTTTTTACAATTTTCTTTCTCTTTGCGATTGGCCTTAAAACGAGTAAGTGCGAAATTCAAAATTTCTAAAAACTTTATCCATTATATAAGAATATTGAATTTTCATTAAAAATTATATAGAATAAAGTATAGATCTAATAATTATATATGGTTTGTGTTGCAAACGCAACAATTCACAGCAATATATTCTGGAGCTGGTTGTCATCTATGCTGTAATTGTGAATCTGTAAAACAAAACAAAACAAAACATTAGCTAAAACATCAATCACAACAAATACAATTTTGATACTTCAACCTTGAACTTGAACTTGAATTATATCCATAATTTGGCTGTGATGTTTACCTGAAATCAAATAGTAAAATTTAATCTTTTAAGCTCTTACTTCTTATATTTATTAAATACTTATCTTATTAATTTGTTAGTCTATAATTGTACATTCCATTAAATAAATCCAACCTGAAATAATTAATTCATTAATTCATATAAAGTTAAAAGTTAATTTAAAAAATTTCTTACCATTTTGAATTGTATCACGTAATTGTAAACAAATGACATTTTTTGACAATCAATTAAATTGAAATTTGTAAAGGTGATCGTATTCGCTTTGGTAGCTCCATTAAAATAATGAGTACGTTTTAAATTTATTGATTAAAGAGATTTAAACATCTACCGGGAATTATATTAACTAAAAATTATTGTAAACTATTTCTTAAAGCTAAAATAAATAAATTTCATTCTCTTTTTCTTGGACCGTCGAAGCGACAACAATTATTAATAAATAAATAAAAATTAAATTGTTAAAAATTCAAGAAATTCTTTTCACTCAAAATTGAGAATCATCAACAACATTTCGTTTTTGGCTTTACGAAATAAAATAGGAAAATTGCGAGACAAATTTTGGAGTTTTATTTGCCGTTCCCTTTGGGATTTCTTTCGGTACGATAATTTACCAACTACGTTTGGCTTGCAATTTTACAGTTTGAATTAATAAATAAAATTTATAGTTTCCTTATAAATTAATTAAGTTTATTAAAAATATTTAATGACCATATTATATTTGAATGAATTCCTATAATTTCAAAAATAAATAAATAAAGTTAATAAACAAAATTAATAGTGAAAACTTAAGTTCAATAAATTAAGTGTCGTGTGTGTTTTATTTTTACGTTCAAAATTCCTCACCGCGACATTTTGGTGCCGAAACCCGGGAATTTAATTCCAAATTTAACGTAGATGTGGTTATTGTTAAAGTCGATTATTTTCACGCATCTTTATTGCTACTATCAACATTTACTTTAGTTAACTTAGTTTACTTGGTGATCTTTCTATTTTTCAATTATCTCTTTAATATTTAGTTGATAAACAGTGATCATTTCTAATATCGTTTAAAATGGCTGAAGTAGCTAGTTTAGTAAAGAGGCGTGGTTCGATAAAAGCCACAGTTACAAATATTAAAAAATTCATGGACAGGGTTGCTGTTGACCAAGAAGCCGGCCAAGCGGGGAACAAAGAGCAAATTGAAACTCGATTAGAAAAATTAAGAGAAGCTTGGATTGAGTTTCATGAGGTCGAAAACTTACTTTCATTACACCCTGGACAAATTTTAGAATCAGAAGATTTTGAAAACAAATACTACGATACCATGGCCGCATTACGGCACATGTTAAATAGTCGAACTCCGAGTATAGCACCTCAGGCATCTATTTCTAACAATATTTCCGGCAGCAGAGGTATATATGATGGAGCATATGTAGGCGCAGATATACGACTCCCAAGGGTTGCAATCGAACCATTCTATGGAGATTATTCAAAATGGCAGTCGTTTCAGGACCAATTTACTACATCAATTGATGCAAACGAATCATTATCCAGCATCCACAAATTTCAGTACTTAAAAGGTTTTTTAAAGGGAGATGCGGCAAACCTGATTCGACACTTGGCCTTAACTGAAGCCAATTACATGGAAGCATGGAACAAACTTGTGAAACGGTACGATAAAAAGAAACGCACAGTAAAAGAAATGATTGAGCTATTTTTAAATCAGCCATCCGATATGTCCGGCTCAGTTAAAGTGTTACGATCAATATGTGACGTCTCAAATGAAGTACTTAGAGGGCTTAAGGCACTTGGTAAGCAATGGGAGACTCGAGAGCCATGGCTAATTCATTTGGTGCTTAAAAAGGTGGATATCGAGACGCAGCAGTTATGGGCACAGCATTCCAATGATATTGATTGTCCAAGTGTCACCGAACTATTAGAGTTTCTTACAAACCGTTGTGATGCACTTGAATCCTGTGCTCTAACTAAACGGTCTACTCAGGTACGTCAATATCCAACTGCTAAAATACTTACATCAACCACTGCAGAAAGTACCTCTGGTTGTCCAATGTGTAACAAGCGACACCCGCTATTTCGTTGCTTTCAATTTAAGAAATTAAAAGCTAATGCACGAACAAATTTTGTTCACCAGAAACAGCTATGTCAAAGATGTATGAGCTCAAGTCACAGTATTGAGACATGCGGAATAAAGCTAACATGTTACCATTGTGGAGGCGACCACAATACCCTTTTCCATATCAACGAAAATTCGTCTACTCTACATCAAATTGAAGGTTCTTCAACGGAAAATCAACCCATGGTTACATATACCACTACAGCTCAACAATCGTCCATTAACAAGACAACGGCTTCAACAATCAACACCGACAATATGTCTTCAATCAACAGTGAAAATAATCAGACAGGAAACAACTCTTACCCAAAACGCGAACAAAGTTTTGAAATTACGAATTCGTACTCAAATTTCAATGCTACAAATCGCACGTCGTGTTCCAACGCTGGTACTACGTTTACTCCATCACGAGCAATATTGTCAACAATTTCAGTTAAAGTGTCAGTTACCAACGGTTCATCGGCTGTAATTCGAGCATTATTGGATAGTGGTTCACAATCATCGTTAATTAGTGAAAGCTGTGTTCATAGAATTGGTCTTAAGAGAGTACGAGCTTCTGTGATTGTGAATAGTCTTTGTGCAAAGCGAGCGGGTTATACAAAAGGTGCTGTTGAACTAAACATATATTCCAGATATGACGATACACATTCTACTAGGATAAATGCTTTAATTCTTCCAAAGCTAACAACATGCCTTCCGTCAGTTAGCATTGACAAAAGCAAATGGCCCATTCTAGACACAATCAACTTGGCGGATCCATCTTTCAATATTCCTAGAGAAATCGACATCATTCTTGGGAACGACGTATTTCTGGATATCATGATGCCAGAGAAAATCAATATCGAAAATCACTTGTTTGCACAAAACACAAGATTTGGTTGGATTATTGGAGGGCACTTTCAGGAAAATAATCATAACCATATTACCAGCTTTCATGTATCTGTTGCTAACAATGATCTAGAGCTGCAGCTTTTACAAAGATTTTGGGAACTTGAAGAAATGCAACCAAATGTCAAACTGACCGAAGCTGAACAACATTGTGAAGATCACTACGTCAAATCAACAACAAGAGATTGCAATGGCCGTTACATAGTTCGATTACCGTTCAAAGAATCTACAGATATCCTTGGTGCTTCGTTTTACTGCGCGGCCAAACGCTTAACAGCAATGGAAAGGAAATTCCACAAAAACCAGATGTTTGGGGAAAAATATGAACATTTTATGAAAGAGTATTTTAATCTTGGCCATATGGAGATCATTCCAACCAATGGATTATCTAATAAGCATGTATACCTACCCCATCACGCTGTATGTAAAGAAACCAGCACAACTACGAAATTACGTGTAGTGTTCGACGGGTCATGTAAGACAACTTCAGGTGTTTCTCTCAACGATGCTTTGTTGGTGGGTCCGACGATTCAGGAAGAGCTCTTGTCAATTTTACTCCGCTTTCGCAGACACAACGTAGTCCTATCTGCTGATATCGAAAAAATGTACCGTCAGGTTAAATTGCATTCCGAAGATTGTGACTTCCAGAGGATAGTATGGAGAAGTAAATAAATTGAAGCTGTGCAACACTATCGATTAAATACCGTAACCTATGGTACGTCAAGCGCACCTTTTCTAGCGATCAGAACTTTGCACCAATTAGCGGATGATTACAAAGAGAAATATCCTGAAGCGGCAGCAATAGTAAAAAGGGATTATTATGTTGATGACATGCTGACTGGATGCGAAGATGTGCAGCAGGCAATAACCATATTTAACGACATGTCAAAGTTACTAGATGAAGGGGGATTTAAACTGCGAAAATGGCATTCAAATAGCGAGGAAGTACTCAGTCATATACCGATTAAATTACGTGATACGAGCGATCTAGAATTGGACGATACTGCAAGTGTAAAGACATTGGGGCTACACTGGAACCCAGTCCAAGATACATTCACTTTTAAAATTTCTCTCGATCTAGATATTAAATGCACAAAAAGGTTATTGCTATCAGAGGCGTCGCGAATATTTGACCCTCTTGGATGGATTTCTCCAACAACGATTTCAATTAAGTTGTTATTTCAACAATTATGGCTTCGAAAAATTGATTGGGATGGCGAACTCCCAAAGGACATGCAGGAAAAATGGGTCAAACTTCGATCGTATTTACCAGAGCTGGCGTAGATTTCAATTCCAAGACCGTTGCAGGCAGCAAATAATATAAATGCTCAAATCCATATATTTTCAGACGCATCAGAATTGGCGTATTGCGCTGTTGCTTACCTGCGGACCGAAAAAATGGAAATCTTTACTACTCGACTAATTGCTGCAAAAACCAGAGTTGCTCCAATCAAGCAAGTTTCATTACCCAGGCTAGAATTATGTGGTGCAGTTTTGTCGTGTCGGTTGATGAAATACATTCAACGATCTTTGGCAATCAATTCCTGTGACGTTTTCGCCTGGACGGATTCCCGGATAGTATTAGCATGGCTATCGGATCATCCTAGAAAATGAAAATGTTTTGTGGCTAATCGGGTTTCAGAAATAATAGAGACAATTCCAAGAAAACACTGGATGTATGTGCCATCGAGAGAAAATCCAGCTGACCTTGGATCTCGTGGAGTAATTCCGTCTATCTTAATACAAAATGAATTATGGTGGAATGGTCCTAATTGGTTGGGGAAAAATAATGAACAATAGCCAAATGATCCTGAACAATCGGAGAAACTACGCATCGACGAGCGGAAGAAGAATTACGACTGCTTTCATGCTCATATTCAAATTGATATTTGTGCTACGTTATTCGAAAATGTTTCATCATTGCAGAAAATTTATCGGATACTTAGTTATGTATATAAATTTATTTCTTTAATAAAAGTAAGAATACGAAAACGAGCCGAAGAAGAGAAACAATTATTACCGGATCCAGAAACATCAATAACACTTTACGAATTAATTCTTGCCGAAAATTTATGTATTCGATGGGCACAAGAAGAATCATTTTTAGACGAGATAACAAGTCTGAAAAAAAATAGGCAATTACCAATTCGGAGCAATCTGTTAAGCTTAACACCATTTTTAGATGAGAACGGAATATTAAGAGTTGGTGGTAGAATTCAAGAAGCAAGCTGCAGTTTTGATACGAAACATCCGATAATACTACCAAAGAATCACGTATTGAGCCACTCCATCATCACGTATTATCACACGAAGTATTTGCATCCAGGAGCCAAACTACTAAGCAATCTAATCAAGCAGAGATTTTGGATAATAGGGTGTCGAAACATGACTAGATTTGCCGTGGCAAAATGCGTGACGTGCTTCAAATACAAACAACATAGCAATCAACAACTAATGGGCAATCTACCAAAGGCTCGGGTGTCATCGTGTCGACAATTTTTAAGCACTGGGGTTGATTACGCAGGTCCAATATATATAAATGAAAGAACTGGCAGAGGTCCCTGTAAAACTAAAAAAGGATATATTGCCTTATTTGTTTGTATGTCTGTTAAGGCGGTACACATTGAGATCGTGAACGATATGACTAGCGAGACGTTCATAGCTGCATTACAAAGATTTGTATCCCGAAGAGGGTTACCTGTTGAAATTTTTTGTGATAACGGCAGTAATTTTGTTGGCAGTAAACGTGAACTTGACGAATTATTTGATCTTTACAAATCAGAAAAACATTTTAATCTAATATCACAATTTTTATCTTCGCAGAGAATCAAGTTTAACTTTAATCCTGCCAGCGCACCACACTTTGGGGGATTATGGGAGGCTAATGTGAAATCAGCAAAACAGCATCTAAGAAGAGTCGCTGGGACGATACCGCTAACATTTGAAGAGCTCACTACATTAATGACACAAATTGAGGCTGTTCTCAATTCACGACCACTATGCCAAATGTCAGAAGATGTATCTTCCTTTGATGTGCTAACACCTGGGCATTTTTTGATTGGTGAACCTCTTACAGCAATACCGGAGCCAAATCTAATGCATTTGAATACATCAAAATTATCGAAGTGGCAGAATATCCAAAATCGTGTCCAAGGCTTTTGGAAAGTCTGGTCAAAAGATTATCTGACTAGTTTAAATCAAAGGTCAAAATGGAAAACAACAACAAAAAATTTGGCCGTTGATCAATTGGTTCTCATCCAAAACGACAACATTCCGAAGGGTACCTGGTTACTTGGGCGTATTGTGGAGTTACATGCTGGACATGATGGATGTGTTCGAGTAGCAACTATTAAAACAACCAAAGGATTAATTAAGCGGCCAATCGTAAAATTAATCCCGGTACCTATAGAATAAAATTAAAAAAAAAAAAAAGCGAAACGTTTTATTCCATGTCAATGCATTATTCCATGTCAGTCCTTCAGCCGCATATTTGTATTTCATTTGTTAATGTTCTTGCTTTAAATCTTAATCATTAGTGTAAAATTTGAATGTCGCATTTATTCATTATATTTTTTGATTTGATTCCATCAATTTTGTGGCCCAGAATGTTTATGCCTGAAAGAAATAATAAAATTGATTAAATCAAATCATTATGTTGTAATTTAAATGATACTTATCTTATTGCAATTAGTTAATTCATCAGGAGTATACAGCTCAACGCAATGACATTTCGCAATGTAAACAAAATATAATGGTGGCAAATGTATGTATTGTTGTTGAGTTGGCTACTCTTGTATCGATAAGATTGATGTAGCAGTATTGATGAATGTAGATTGATCGTTATCGAATTAATGTAGACTGTTCATTAATGTAGATGGTTTAGTCTCGAATTAATGTAGAGTAGACGGATTTTCGTTATCGTTAGTCTGAAATCGTTAATATGATGTTGCAAAAAATATTTTTTACAATTTTCTTTCTCTTTGCGATTGGCCTTAAAACGAGTAAGTGCGAAATTCAAAATTTCTAAAAACTTTATCCATTATATAAGAATATTGAATTTTCATTAAAAATTATATAGAATAAAGTATAGATCTAATAATTATATATGGTTTGAATTAATAAATAAAATTTATAGTTTCCTTATAAATTAATTAAGTTTATTAAAAATATTTAATGACCATATTATATTTGAATGAATTCCTATAATTTCAAAAATAAATAAATAAAGTTAATAAACAAAATTAATAGTGAAAACTTAAGTTCAATAAATTAAGTGTCGTGTGTGTTTTATTTTTACGTTCAAAATTCCTCACCGCGACACTAGCTATTGTGGAATTATTTCCACAATTAAAAACTAAACAGAAAGATAACGGAGGAATAGTATAAGTTAAAAAATTAATTAAAAAAATCTTAAAACTTAGAGCACCTATACTTTTATTATTTATTAGGACGCTTTATATGATAGAAAAAAAAATCGCGGGTATGTTATATCAAAATTAAACCGGGTACGCCAAAAATCATATGCATTAGAACATGCCACTGGGAAAAACAGTCGGAAACGCAATGTAGCAGGATCATTAATTTCAACGGAAACTAAACCAGCTTTTGAAATAGACAGTGCGCATCGATATTTTACGGTCGTCACCTGAAATTGGAAAATTCTCAAAACAATTTCCCTTTTTTTATACATCTCCCGATCTGGTAAGAGTAATCAGTTGAATTATACTCTATTCAATAATCTCTATTCATGTGTATTAATATTTATTCAGTTTTTGTTTACTATTCCAGATTCTATATGACTTCGAAATACGGTATTCCGAGAAACATCAACATTTTATAAACAAATGGAAAATTTGTTCACCACATATTAAACAAATTTTTATGGAAACTAGAGTGCCGCATTTTAAAAGCTTACCTGAGATTGAAGGTAAGATAGATCAGCTAAAGAATAATACACATACTAATAAATTTAAATTCTACTTAGAATTATTGCCTTCGATGCAAGACTTTTTTTACCTTCTAAATATATTACCACAAGTCGTAGCAGGTAAATCATCAGCCAATATCCAACGGGAACGATTCTCCATAAACAAAATATTAGTGTTTAGAACGGTAAGATTTTACTTATCTCTTATATTGGGAACTTACAACATATAACCAAAAATGTATTTATACTGGTTTTCTATTTAAATTCACAGCTTAATCTTCCTCCTGAAGAACTAATCGCATCTGAATTGGGACATCCCTATATAATTGCTGAAGGTGACAATAAATCAGCAATATCACAATATCATCTTTGCATAGAAATAGAGCTGATAATCTTACCAGGAAATTTTAATTTAATATGTTCCGAAGATTGTAAGAGAATTCAATCCAGTTTCGAACTGATGAGCTTATGATTATGAAAAAATCAATCCTCTCATCAGGCCGCGGCGACTGGACTGACTATACCACAATTTACATTCTATATATACAGAATGTCCTGTGCTTTATATACTAGCGAATCGTACTAATATAGATAAATTCAATTACAATTTTTTTCTTCTTCATGACAATCACATAAGCTGTGAACGCTAATTTTACTTTTTTTAATTTTTGTTGAATGTTAATTAATTCTTATAATTTCTAAATATGCTACCGGTCTTACGACACTTTTAAATGTGTTTTATTTATTAACACGTAGAAACATATTAGTATTACGAACGGTAAATTCAACGAAAACCGGCTAATAGACAGAATTCTATTTATTTAATTTTAATTTAATATGTTCCGAAGATTGTAAGAGAATTCAATCCAGTTTCGAACTGATGAGCTTATGATTATGAAAAAATCAATCCTCTCATCAGGCCGCGGCGACTGGACTGACTATACCACAATTTACATTCTATATATACAGAATGTCCTGTGCTTTATATAGCGAGATTAGAGATTTCAATGTTTCTCACAGTTGCACTAGTGGAATTTACAAATTTGGCTGTTGCGGAGATCGTTTTCAGTCCATTAAGAAGGATTTTGTTAACGAAGCGAAAGTTTTAATTCAGCTGTACTACGACGACTTTGAAGAGTTGCTAGGGTACTTGGCAGTAAGACGATAGTTCATAAAGTATGCGGTATATATTTTACAATCGTAAACAGTCCAACCAATCTAAAATCCAACCTACAAAATATATTTTTAGTAAGCCTTTTTTACGTAAACGATCTCCATGGCGATTTTAATTTAAATTCAATTTTACAACCAATTGTAGCAGATATCAAAATCTTGGAAAATGATGGTATATTTATACATAGATAAACTCGGTTTGGTTTCAGGAACAATACTTTCCTTATCTCATGATAATCTGGCGGCAAATGACCTAATTGGTTTTACTAAATCTTTCTCCGCTAAATTTTTTTGCCGATTTTGTATTATGCCTAGCGGAGAAACAAAAAAATCAACTACTGAAGATCTAAAATTGCTTAGAACAGATGACTGTTACACTATTTTATGCGATCAACCGCCATTGAGAAAGTTAAAAATGATGGAAACCCAAGGTATTAGTCGCAATTCAGTATTGAACGATTTAAAATACTTTCACTCTATTAAAAACCATAGTGTGGATCTATTACATGATGGTTTAGAAGGCTTTGTTGTATTAGTATTGAAATATCAATTTGAATTCTTTATCGAACAGAAAGTTTTAACTAACATCGATAAAATAAATAATTGTATATCTGCTTATAATTTTGGATTCATTGATCGAAGAAATAAACCATCGAACATTAACCTTGAAAAAAGTAATTTAGGACAAAATACCATACAGGTATTATGCCTAGCTACACATTTTCCGTTTATTTTTGACAGGTTTTATGATCAAGCTCACCAATGTCAATGGAAAGCTGTGCTTAGTGTTATTGAAATAATAATAATTGTATGGCAGGCAAATGGGTCCTGTTATCCATTTGTGGACAATGCGGTACGAAGGCAAACATCGTTATTTTAAAAAAAATATAACACCTAATTTTATAAATATCTGTCAATCGTTTGCTAAAAGGCACCAACAAATGATGAGTAATATTTGGGCAAATTCAACATTTAAAACCCAAAGTCAAAAGGGGAGTAAATCGTTATATAATTCTAATATTAGTTACAATTGTCTTGATAGGTTTTCTAGACCAATTTTTAGTTTATCATATTTTATCAGTGACTTTCATTATAAGAAAGGTTTCTGCATTTTGAAAGAAAAATCATCCCACCAATTAATTCATGTATATAAAATAATTGATATTCTTGACTGTAATAACGAAATATACTTCCTTATGAGTGAATTTATTGGAATTTATGATAAATTCTACTGTGGGTATCAATTAATCGAAAAAAACTCTAGTCCTATTTGTCTTAACCCTTAAAAGCACAGTGTATGGAATTCCGTACATAAAACTTAAATTAAATTTACATCACATTTATTTAATATAATGCGTATAAACCAAAGCAAATCACTAATAAGGTTCTACTGTATTTCGTTTTTGCTTATTACCTACAAATTGCAGCGCCACTATGAAACAGGGATGAAAACGTTGATCCTTTATTACTTTTTCAGTCCTTCAGAAAATAAAAAGTACTTCGATACTTTAGAGCAACATTTCAGTCCTTTCGAAAAATTATTTATATTTCAATAGCACTTATCGAAGATCGAATCATTTTTCGTTGGACAACTCTTCAAATTTCGACTAGATTCAATTCTAACCGCCGAGACGAACGAATACCAACGGCAAACGAACGTAACAACACTTTTTCCTTTTAATTTTGATGGGCAAGGGGGTGATTTTGTTCTTGTAATTGAAACTTGTGGTTATATAGTTATATATTGTGAAACTTAAATGGATAAGTAAATAATTTTTAGTTTAGTTAGTAGATTACTCGTACATCCTTTATTTAAATTTTAATTACAACACCAAGCGCGAATGCTAAATGCGAGTGAAATCCGAAAATTACTTCATAGTTAGAGAAAAATGAAATTCAATTGTAAAATACCATGCTACGAGCGAATTTGGTTTTAGCTAATTTTGAAGTAATTTTCAGATTTAATTTGATTGAAAACATCACACTGATATTATAAATAGACAAAAATTTTATGTATAATTGATTTTAATATCACCAATTCTAAAAAAAATGTTTACTAGCATTCGCAATTCATCATGTGGATAGCCTTTAATCCTAAACCAATTATCAGTCAGATACAGCATACAAAAACTAAACATTTAATTTATGAGAAGGGCTCATCCTACATAAATTATCGCTGTGGTTATGATAGTGATTTTATTTCTGTGCAAATTCTTACAGAAAAAATCAAATGATACCGGTTTACCCACAATCCTGCCTCTTTCAACCAGCGGAAAAATGTATTCACAAAAACTGAAAGATTTGTCTGACATGCTTACCTACATGCCACCGGTGGAGCAGATATTTTATAAGAATGTAATTGAAATCTGGAACGGTCATTCACTGTCCTATGAAGGGTATATTTCACCTTCAGTTCAGAGTAAAGAATCAGTAATTAAAAATAAAAGACTCTTAAATTTTGGCAGTTAATTTAACTATAATTTTTAATCATGAAGTTATTACACGAATTAATTAATTAATTCAAAAATTAAAAAAAAAAAATTGTGATGTTTTCATTTATGCTAAAACAAATGGATTTTAGAATTTTTTTTATTATTATTTTAATAAACAATGCTTGGTCTGTTCTAAATATTAGTATTTCCAATAATCGACGATACAGACAAAAATGTTATGGACATAGACAAGCATTTTAAGAAAAGTTGGTCCAAAACTGTACACAGACAAAACTATTGAATTTGAAACTTAAATAATTAAAATATTTTTTGAGTTTGAATCATTGTACTTCGTAATTAAGCTTTCTTCTACCAAATCTATTTGGAAACCAAAATTTAGTAATAAAATCGCTCAGGAACATCTTCAAATTTCCAGCTAAGCTTCAAATGACGTTTTCTCCAATATAGGCAAAATAAGGACAAGGACAATTCTGAGCCGACGATTTGTAAATACATCAAAAAATTTAAAAGTACTTTAAAGCCCAATTTAGTCCTCTGTTGCTCAATATTTTGGTTCTTTGTAATTTATGTCAATGTCATCCCTGCTATGAAATATAATCAAATTTTAGTAGTTCACTGACAGTGCAATCATGAACAGCGAAAATACTGTGTTAAATTATTGTGGTAAACCGGGGTAAGTAATAACAATTTTATTTAAATTTCGATATATTTTTAATTGATAATATATGTTAAATGTTTCAAAAGGTTTAAATGTAACCAGTTTGTGAAATATTGTCTAGGTCGAGCAGAATATAGAAGTGTATGGCATTCCATACAATGTGCATTTACACAGTTTTTAAAATGTGTATGAAATTCCATACATTTTCATTTTCGAATTTTAATTTTGAGTTTTTTCGTTTATTTAAGGTTATTCATTTAAATTATGCTAAAATTGTATTTAATATTTATCAATTATCTAATATCAATTTAAATTTATTTGTAGTTTGAGTCGTAAGACCGAAATCCTGACCGAAAGGGAGCTACTTGAAATTATTGAGGGCTGGTCTGATTCAGAAGATGATTTCAGTGAAGGGGATGCTGAAGAAATTATAGAAGATGCTGCAATGGAACAGATTTTGGACGGTGAGCTTATTTATACCAGCGGCTTCAGATGATGAAGCTGAAAGTTTTGATTTAGAAAATCTTCCCGTAGATGTTGTTTTTGAAAATAACACTTGCATCACCTTACCAAATATAAACGAGGAAGTCAGCGAAATAAAAAATGTACATAAAAAAATATTATGGAAAAATACTCCATTTGAAATTGATCAGTCGGAAAATCAGTATATTGGTGATCAAAATTTCCCAGCTACAGTTCTTAGATTGAATTCACCCTTACAATTTTTTAAATATTTTTTCACGGAAACCATTGTTGATCAAATAGTAGAACAATCCAACTATTACAGCACAGAAAATAATTTCGGAATAAATGTTAATAAGACTGATATTTACCAATTTATTGGGATTTGTGTGCTATCTTCTGTTCATAAGCTTAACAACGTGCGATGTTATTGGTCACCAGTTGTGGGGAACAATCTCATTCAAAATACGATGAGTGTGAGAAAATTTGAGAACATAAAACGAATTTTGCATTTCAATCAAAACGAAACGGCTCCACAAAAGGATTCGGAAAATGCTGATAAGCTTTACAAAATTCGTCCACTTTTAGATGAGTTAATAAAACAATTTAAAAAAATACCGTGTGAACAGTATTTATCCGTTGACGAACAAATTTGTGACACTAAAACCAAACATAGCTTGCGGCAATACAATCCAGCAAAACCTAAAAAGTGGGGCTATACAATTTTTGTGCTTTCTGGAATATCCGGGTTTTTGTACAACTTTGAAGTTTACACCGGCCTAGAGAATAAAATTCGACTTTCGATGGAAAAAAACTTAGGCGCTTCGGCAAACGTAGTAATGCGGTTGTTGCGTGATGTCCCACGACACGTCAATCATCAAATATATTTTGATAATTACTACACATCAATTCCCCTTCTAGTTGAGCTACATCAAATAGGAATGAAATGTATTGGGACAATACGGAAGGATCGCATCCCCAACAATAAACTTCCAAACATGGAAAAGATGAATCGTGGGTCTTGTGAAGAGAGAAGCGCATATGTAGAGGATACACCTATCTGTATAATTTCTTGGAAAGATAATAAAGTTGTAACACTTGCATCGAGCTTTTCAGGAATTAATCCAATCCAAACCACAACACGTTTTGACAAAAAGAAGAAACGTCGTGTCACAATTAATTGCCCTATTATATTATTATGTTATATTTTGTATTTTTGAACGTGATAAATTGTGATAATGAAGTAAAGAAGTAGAATAAAATAAAAAAACTTGAATTTTTTTTTTTACTATACATAAAGAAATTTTAATTTTTATACTTCAGTGTACAATGTATGGAAATCCATGCACTTGGTTTTTCCTCATTTTCTGGAAAACTGACTAGGAAAACTGGATTAATCTTCCATTTTATTGATTAAATTCAATATTTTTAAATAATTTCAAAAATTTATTGATTTATCTTAAAGTGTGCTTTTAAGGGTTAATTTTAATTCATTACAGTACAAAAAAGCTTATGAAAAACATTTTGTATGTAAAACTAAAAATTTTTATTTAATTGGATGCAATGTGCAATTGATTTAATTTTGATTAAATATATAAAATGTATTGTTTAGATTGCGACCTTACAAAAATCAAATTGAAATAGCAATTACAAGGTATAATTAAACTTAAATTAAGAATAGTTATTATATGAAGTGTAATCAATAATAATTTTATTGAATTTTAATTATATTAAATTATTACATTTTAATTATTTGAATTTTAAATAATTTTATTTTATATTTTATTATTATTATTTAATAAATAAATATATGTCGAATGAATATAATTCACTTAGTTTTATTACAACCAGTGGGTTCTGAGGATGATTTCATATTTGATACATCTTGATCTCGTTTACGATGCAACTTGATACATAATTTGTTGTGTTTCGATATAACTAATATCGTATATTATTTAAATGCAATCATAGTTGCAAAACGATACAGGACACATCGAAGCAATTCAGATACAAATTATAACAGATTACGATGCAAACTGCACCATAATTTCAATAAACACGTATTGCATCAAATTTCAAAATAACATGCATCGAAAAAACCTTGATGCAAATTGTTCTGTAAATCGTTGTAGGTAGTATCATATATAATTTTAATGTAATTTGTATCGAAATTGGGAGCATCATCAACTCTTTTTTTTTTGGCACAAAGCGTAAATCGAAAAACGAAGCTAGTTTGCGCTGGAGTCATATACGAAACTATTTGCATCGCATATCAAATTTTTTTTCGAGTGTGTATGCATCAGTGATAATTTTATGATAAGAAACCAAATAGCATTTAAAAGATAAACAAAGTTATTAGCTAACTTTTAAATTTTTAAAATGTCCAGACAACTGATAAGTTTGCAATTCACGGTTGTATCGAAAATCTCTTGCTCTTCAGTTCCACTCATAACAAGCTATCTGATTTCATGCTGCAGATTCTTAATTCCGAAACTACTATCTATGACTTGTCATTAGAATATAACTCACTTTGTAAATGTATAACTTAAACTATTTCCGTTAAACTACGTATGAGAAGTTAGCACGAAATTTTCATTACGAAAAGACTTTTTTCTAAAATGTGTGTCTCAGCTAAAATTTAAGGCAATTTTCATTCCATTCAGATAAAAATATTCAAAACTCTTAACCAAACGGTATTCATCCCGAAAAATAATTTTAAGAAATAGATTAAGGTTTAAGAGCATTATAGTAGAATTAACCACTAAATACGAGGTCAAATTTCTATTTCTAAATTTCTTGTGCCGATCTCAGAGATGTCCCCAAAAAATGTTGTATGGTATCCGACTTCTTAACACTTATACAATTAGAAAAACCTACCGTTATTAGGAAATCACGGGGATTAATAGTGAAAATGAACCGTAATGTTAATATATTACGAAACATAATACTTACAACGAAATACGGCCAATTTCGAAATTTCTTGCGAGTTTTAACTGCAAGCTGGAATAAAGTTTTTGCTAATTCTGATTTTGTTTCGAAAATGCCCAAAAAAGGTACATTTATGGAGAACGTGGTTTGACGACCGTTCGTACCTTTTAACTAACATTTCGATTATAATTGTAGGCTTCGATCCTATGTCTAAAACTGCACTTCTCTAAGGATCTTTAATTTCGGCTTCATTACTTAAAAGCTTTGATACAACTAAAGACCTCATCTGAAGTATCACTTAACTGAACAAATGACTTGAGTCATTTTGAAATTTTTTACAAGTTTCTCTCTATACCTTCCGTGGAGTCGTGTTTAATGAGATGATATTCTAATTGATTACTGACGATTGTAAATATCGGCAGTCGTCACCAATATTTAAAAGCTCAAGACAATACTTTAGTAAGAGACTCCTTTATAGGCTTCAAAGTAAATCACTTCTTCATATTCCAGTTAAAGTGAGACTTCAGAACTAAAATTTGTAATTTGTCTCCACCTTACCATACGGTTGAACTAGAAATAATTTTCCCTAAAACTGATAAGCAATTTTTTGGTTTTAACTCACTACATTCAGAATTATATCACTGGTTGAATTCAAATCACAAAATTGACGCGATTACGCTAAAGTATGCGAAATAATAAAATTCGCAAATGCAAAAACTCGAGAAATTAGCGATCAGATTGTAAAACAAAACATGCGTTATTTAGTTAACCACGGTTGTATCTGCATGTAAATATTTATAAGTGCATGCGAGATAGCGCCGACAAACTTAATTAGCAAATTGATTTTATAAAGTGTAATCAATATTTGGACAAAAAAAAAAAAAAACAGGAAGGATAATGCGGTAAAATATTGCACCTAATTTTTGATATAAAAAGGTACCGTCCAAATGTTTTCAAATCAGTTGGAAAACGTTCTTCAAACGATTTAAAGTTCATCATGAAATTATTACTATTGGTTGCATTCGTTGCAACACTTGCTGTTAGTGAAGTATATTCACAAGCATGCACTGCTACAAATTGTGTACTTCCAAATTGTCGCTGTGCCGATGAAGTGTTGGATGAGGAAATTCCAATTAATAATACACCCCAATTGGTTATGCTAACATTCGATGATGCCGTAACAGCACAAATCTACGATTTGGTCATGCCAATGGTTGATGGACGAATAAATCCGGATGGCTGCCCAGCACAAATCACGTATTTCCATTCGCATGAATATACGGATTACACCAAAGTACATCATTTATGGGCTAATGGACATGAATTGGCTCTTCATTCGGTTTCGTAAGCATATTTAAATTACGAATATTTATGGATTAACAATTTGGTTTTAATTAAATCATTTTTTTTAAAACAGACATACACCCTTAATTGAATACTGGAATCAAATTTCATTGGAAAACATCACGGCCGAATTTGGAGATCAACGAACAATTGTTAGTTACTTTGGGCAAATCGATTTTGATGATATTAAAGGAATGAGAGTTCCATTGCTAGAATTATCTGGTGATACTTCATATCTTGCACTTCGCGATATTGGTTTAACATATGACAGTTCGTGGCCAACACAAGAATTTTATCGTGGCCTATGGCCATACACATTGGACTTCCCTTCAAAACAAGATTGTCCGCTAGGCCGTTGTCCAACTAGTTCAATTCCCGGTGTCTGGGTTATTCCAATGCTGATGTGGGACGATATTGAAGGTGTTAAATGCGCATTTGTCGATGCTTGCCGAACAATTCCTGATTCAGATGATATTGATGGTATGGTTGAATGGATGAAATTGAATTTCCACCGAGTATACGACTCAACTCGAGCACCCTTCCCAATTTATATGCATGCTGCCTGGTTGTTGAGACATCCAAACCATGAAAAAGTTTACGATTTATTTTTGGACTACATTCAAAGTTTGCCAGATACCTATTTAGTATCATCACAACGTGTCATCGAGTACGCGCGCAATCCACGTCCAATTGGACCAAACGGTCAAATTTTAGATCAATGCCAAACAATACACGCTAACACGTGTATTTCACCAAAAACATGCCCATTGACTCGTGAAGATAATGGTCAAGAAAGATGGATGGCATCTTGTTCACCATGCCCAGCTGTATTCCCATGGGTCAACAATCCCTATGGTTTAGCTTCAGAATGATAAGTAAAACGTTTTTAAACGCCAACCAATAAAATTTATATTTTATGCCTTACATATGTTTTTTTATTCTAATTTCTGGCACATAAGTAATGATTTGTGTCACGGTTCATTACGCGTTCCGATTACAAATTTTTATGCAGAACCTTATCAGAGACGATTTACATATTATTTTGATTTTAATTGTTGTCTTTTTTTGTTCAGGAAGTACCATTGTATTCACAAGGGTGACTCTGTTGGTTATAATTCGTTGCAAATTGACCCCTATTAAACCTTGTTTATTTACGGAGATGTTTTCGTCAATCTTCATCATTTACTTCAGCAAATCTTTAATTTTTCACGGCTGCAGCAATTCAATTACTTTTAGATGGGATGTTATTTTCAACAGGTTACATAATAGGTTAGGTTAGGTTAGGTTGGAGTGGCTGCTTACGCACACTTAGACCGGTGACGGTCCATTGTGATACCACAGGATGTATCCCCTTTTACCCCTATTGGAACCATTTCGAGCTACTTATGTAGCGTAAGACGTCCCGCACTTTAATGTTTTCGAGATCCGAGAGGCAATCCATCCTTAACTTACCTAAGTGTTTGTGCCTTCTGAGAGCCAATGCTGGACACGAGCAAAGGAAGTGGACCAACGTCTCTTCCTCCTCTTCGTCCAAGCAGCTTCCACAGAAGTCATTAGCCTCCAGACCCAGCCTTCTTGCATGTTCTCCAAAAAGGCAGTGTCCCGTGAGAATTCCTACGACCGTTCTTAATTCACGTCTGCGTAAGGATATTAATGCCCTAGTGCGCCCCAAGTCCAGCTTTGGCCAAACTTGTCTTGCAACTCTACAGGTGACGGTGTTAGACCACCTTTCCCCCGCTGAGGATAGCGCCTGCTTCCCAAGTGCTTGTCTCAGCGCTGTAATAGGCCTCTCCAGACTTGCTCTTTCCGGTTGCCGCTGGAGAGCCGTACCATGCCTAGCAAGTTCATCTGCCCTGCAGTTCCCCATGACCCCCGAGTGACCTGGGACCCAGACTACCTGGATGTTGAAATGCTCACCCATCTCATTTAGAGATGAGTGACAACTCAACGCCACCCGTGACGCCAAAGACACCGATTCTAACGACCGGATCGCCGCTTGACTGTCCACATAGATTGTGATATCGTCTGAGGATACCACATTATGCTTCAACCACGTCATGACCCCCTCAATCGCTACGACTTCAGCTTGGTACACGCTGCAGTAATAAGGGAGACGAATAGAAATATTTACATTTAATTTGTCACAGAATACTCCAGCTCCTACTTTGCCGTCTAACTTGGAGCCATCTGTGAAGAATTGCATCGCTTCGGTTTCCGATAACGGTCTATTCCTCCAGGATTCCCTTGAAGGGAAGGAGGTCCGAAATCGCTTCTCGAAGCGTAGAGTAGGTTTAATTTAGTCAAGATTCGCCAGCTCATCCTTCAACGATCTGACAATAGTAGAGTGTCCTATACTAAGACACCTCCACTGAGAGACGGCTGCAAGTCGTACAGCCGTATTTGCCGCCATCTGTTTGCCAAAAATGTCGACCGGAAGAAGGTGCAACATAACCTCTAAGGCACTTGTCGGTGTCGACCTCAATGCCCCGCTAACAAGCATACAGGCCGTTCTTTGCACTCTCTCAATCTTACTTTTGTAAGTTACCTTGTCCAGAGCTGGCCACCAAACACCCACCCCGTACATAAGTACAGGTCTCACTACGGCGGTGTAGAGCCAGTGTACCAGCTCCGGCTTCAGACCCCATCTATGACCAATGGCGTTCCTACAGGAGTACAAAGCACTAGTAGCTTTGTTTATTCTCTCCAACATGTTGGGCTTCCAACTAAGCTTACTGTCCAAGATAATGCCTAAATATCTAGCTCTATCAGTAAAAGCAAGTCTCGTGCCATTTAAGGTAAGAGGGACAACTACCGGGATTTTGTATTTCTTAGTAAAGAGTACCAGCTCTGTCTTGGACGGGTTAATACAAAATCCACATTTGCCAGCCCATTTCGTAACGATGGTAAGCGCATTCTGCATTACGTCTACAATCGTGCCCAGGAATTTCCCGGTAACAGCTAAAGCTACGTCATCTGCGTACGCGATAACTTCAATACCCTCTCTCTCCAATTCAAGTAGTAACCCGTTTACCACTATGTTACAGACAAGAGGGGACAGAACCCCCCTCCCCTGCGGAGTTCCCCTAGTTACTCGCCTCTTGAAGGTGGAGTCCTCCAACTTCGAGCTAACAATCCTGCTTCCCAGCATATAATTGATTAACCCTATCAGAGGAACTTCCACCTCCAAAAATGACAATCCCTCCTAGATTGCCTCCGCTTTCACATTATTAAATGCGCCTTCTATATCCAGGAAGGCCACCAAACAGAATTCCTTCAAATTAATCGATTTCTCAATCGTAGACACCAAGTCGTGCAGAGCAGTGTCCACAGATCCACCCTTTGTGTACGCATGCTGAGACGATGCCCACTTCCTGGCACCTATTTTATCTCTGATGTAACATCCAGCAGCATTTACAAGGTTTTCAAAAGAAACAATGGTAGAGTTATTGGTCTTAGGTCCTTAGGATAGACATGATGTGATTTACCCGCTTTCGGTATGAACACCACATTAACCTCCGTCCAATACCTAGGAATATAGCCCAGCTCTTTGAATATAGCTTCCAGGTAGGGAAGAATAAATTCTGAGTTGTTTTGAAGTTCCGCTGGTATAATTTGATCCGGACCAGCCGATTTAAATGGTTTAAAACCCCTCAGTGCCCATAGGATCCGTTTTCTGGTTACGATATCCTCTGTGGTTACTGACAGTGATTCCTGATGATTGCTACGCACCAACAGGTCTTGAAGGCTCCCTGGGAAGTGTGCCTCGAAGAGAAGCTCCAGATATTCTCCACTAGAAGCTGTCCAAGATCCGTCCGGTTTTATCAAAAAACTAGGACTAGATGTACTTTTGGAAAGAATCTGCCAAAGGCGGGAGGTTTCGGATACCTCTTCCATATTATCACAGAAGATTCTCCAAGACCTCCTTTGTGCCTTTCTTAATTCTTTCTTATAAATTCCGAGTTTCTCCTTATAGGAGTCCCAATCCTGAGCCTCCCTTGTATTTTTGGCTCTATGAAAGGCTATCCTACAAGCCTTACGATTGGTTCCTAGTTCCCTGGACCACCATTCCGGTTTTTGCCTACCCCTAGGCGTAGCCAGTGGGCAGGCAGCGCCAAACGATCGGTTGCATGCGCTAGTAACGCTAGCCACCATGTCCTCCAGCTCCCCCAACGGTCGTCGTGGGCTCGGTCGGTAACATTTCCTCCAATAATTCCCCATATTTGCTCCAGTTGGCCCTTCTAGGGTTCCTAAAGGCTTTCCGGGTAGCAGAGTGAATATCAAGGCTATAGGTTAAATATCGATGATCAGAAAAGGAGTGTTCCTTATCCACCCTCCAATTTTTAACCATATGAAGAATATTATTTGAGGCAAGGGTCACGTCTAGAACCTCCTGCCTGTTACTAGTAATAAATGTGGGTTCCCGCCCAATATTACACACTGAAAGGTTAGTACTCATCAAATAATTAAAAAGCGACTCACCTCTTTCATTAATGTCTGTGCTTCCCCAGATAATGTGATGCGCATTAGCATCAACTCCCAGTACCACACCTACCTTTGATTGTTCCGCTTTACGCATCAGCTCCTCCAGGTTATTCGGAGGAACCTCCTTCTCCCGGTCCATGTAGGCTGAAACTAGCCAGAAACTACAAGTGCCTACTTCTAGGCTAAATACAGTAGTGTCACCATTGCTGTATTGAGAGAGAAGGAAAAGATTAATATTATTTTTCCCAAGAATACAAGGTCTGATTTTCCCAGACTTACTAGAGGATATAATTTTATACCCCTTGGTTCTGAGGCCACAGATCCTGTTGTTGTTAATCCAAGGTTCTTGGATTAATATCACATCCTCACCCGAACTAGTCAGCCTGAGGAGTAGAGCTGCCGAAGCAGCCTTAGAATGGTGAAGGTTAATTTGTGTTATCTTAATTATAACCATTTAACATCTACCTATCTCTATGGTATATTCCTGCTACCGCAGGAATATTATTTCTCGGTATTTTGGGGTGCGCCGGATCCGCCCGTCTCGCCACCCCTCATACCCTCTGTAGAGGACTTGTCAGTGCCGACCCGTCTGGCCTGGCTGCCGACAGCCTCCTCCATCGGTACACCAGCTCCTTCGCTTATGTGCCCCTCCTTATGCTTCAAGGGAGGCCTTGTCCGACCGAGGTCGCCGGCTTCACTCTCCCCCATACTCTTAGCTTCTCCCCCATGCTGCTGGTACCCCCTTCAGGCCTGGGCGGGTTGCCACAATCCTCCGGTTGGCCTCCCGTACGCGCTTCCGCCCCATTCTTTTTATAAACGTTGAGAGAAATTGACTCGAAACCGAAGTCAATTACTTCCTTCGTTTTGTGCAGGAGAGCAAGGGACTCCTTATTTATTACCATAATTGATAATTTCAAGCCCCCTTTGCCTCCTCTTGCTTGACGATCTTCCAATTTCCGGTCGGAAGACTCGGGTTACTGGCCTGAATAATTTCCAAAGCCTCGTCAGGGCTAGCCGGTTCGGATGGCAGCCAGACACGTGCCCTCGGTCTGCTGGGAATTTCCTCCCGACTAACTGCCGCAAGCTTTGCGCCTGGCCACACCTCCCCTACTTTGGCTATAGCCTTTTTATATAGATCCACAGATCTAGAGTCCAAGCATGCAGTCATCTTCACACGCCCTTGATACCACCCCGCATCTCTGCACGATGGCAGAGGTCCCGGATTTTCACCCAGGACCTTTAAAAAGACGAGGTTGAGTGCATTATACACCAACCTCCATTTTTCGGCCATGATGCTCCCATCTTCTTGACTTTCGTCAATGACGGCTAGCATCAACACATGCTCCCTCAGGACATCGCTGAACAGCTTTGTTCCTGAGTTGGAGCTCGGCTTCCTTTCAGTCACCAACTTGGCCCGCTGGCTGTTGACTACTTCCAGGTTACATAATAAGTAAGAAGAATTTTCTTGTTAAACAACAAACTAAAAACTTTATTAAAATCACTTTGGAGCCTCGTGCAATCTGTTTTTTCGCAATTTGTATGGAAGTGTTCATATATCGTTCGCAGAAAACCTATTTTGTCACAGGCCTCCTATTTTGCCACAAGCCATGGTCACAAATAAAAGACATCAATTTGTCAAAGTCTTAGCAATCGGATGTACAAGGTTACGGTAGAGAGTAGAGCTTCGGATGTATAAGGTTACGGTATTTTGGTTAGAGTTGTTAGTGTTGCATTATACTCTAATGGTTGTGGTTGCACGTCAGATCATGGTTTTAATCTCAACTGATCGAGGTGGCGTCGCTAAAGTGCGACAATTAGCAACCATTTCTCGTCACTAGAGTAGTTCTGAGTCAAAATCCAAATTTTATTGAAGTATGTTACCATTTTCCGGGTAAACAGTAATTGAGCGGATGACTTCGCAGTGGTTTGCGATAGTGTCATGTGCTGGTGTAATAGAAACCGTGTCAAACATAGGCGATGGTCTCCGACGGTTTTCTTTAAAAATTCCTTTGCTGTACGAACCATACGCTCCGCTTTTCTATTGGATGAAATGCCTTCATTACGACGATGCTCGGATGACCATTAGGGGAGGGACGATAAAATTTGTTGTTGATCAGCTTCGGGAATGATTGTTCTTTGGCCCCATAGTAGATAGCTTTTTATAGACGATATCTCACTGCATTGTCGATTTTTCCGTCAGGCCAAGCATTCATCGGCCAACTTAAAACTAGTGTCAAAGTTTAATTTTCGCTGCTAGCCTTACGATATCGATAGCAATCAACAGAGGATCGTGAGTTGAGCTATTGTGGTTGGGTTAGCTAGTCTGCTCAACGCATTCGAATTTTGATGTTTGCTTCTCGGATAATCCCGAACATCAAAAGTCTCAAACGTAACATCCAGGGTGACAGGATTGATGGTGTAGATTTTTTCGGATTAAAGAGACCCAGTAATGGTTGATGATCTGTAATAATTATTACTTTGCGGCCATAGACAAAATTATGAAGTTTCTTTATACCAGCAATAATCTGCAAATCCTCCTTGTCGATCGTGGCGTAATTTCGCTGTGCGCTGCGCACC
The DNA here is from genome assembly GCA_958295665.1 of Tipula vernalis. Taxonomy (NCBI): domain Eukaryota; kingdom Metazoa; phylum Arthropoda; class Insecta; order Diptera; family Tipulidae; genus Tipula; species Tipula vernalis. The sequence goes on from OY282559.1 coordinate 379,901,247, forward strand.
ACCTTCCATCCCTTATGGAGATGCTTCACAGCTGAGGAGTAGAGGTAGTGTCTCATTGTAATGTACTTAGGAAACTGTCGTTGGAGAGAAGATTTTTTAATTCGTCAAATGATTATTGATGGGCGCTATTCCAAATTCACTTTGAATTTTTCTCCAGAAGACGATGTAGCGGCTCAGCAACGGTATATTTTCCTACTAAACAAGCATGATATAAATTAAGAAGTCTTAAAAACGCTTTAAGTTGCTTTTTGTCTTGAGGTGATGGACTGTTGCTGATATCGCTTTGGAATCTTTTGGAAACTTGGTGCAAGTGGTCCATGTGTTTCTTTTCGGTCTGTCCAATTACGATGATACCATCAAAATAAGAAAGAACGCCTTCGATTCCTTTGAGCAGCTGTTCGAAACTGTAAATCTTTTGAATCCCCTGATCATACAATGACAACTGATATTACGCTTGAGCTAAATCAAGCTTCGAAAAATATTTTCCCGGTGGTAAAGTTGTCAATAAGTTTTTCGTCGACGTATTTTGGAAACAATGTGAGCTTTACGCTTTATTAATTGTCGATTTGTAGTCGCCACATACGAGGGCGAATCAAAATGTCTTGCAATATCATATGAAAAAATAAGTGAGTGAAACAGCAATATTTTTATTTTTCGACGTAATCTCCTTTAAGGTTTATACATTTGTTTCATCGATCAATAAACTTGTCTAAGCCCTCTAAAAAAAAAGTTTTCTTTTGCTCCATAAAATATTAATTTACAACAGACTGTACTTCAGAATCGCTGGAAAATTTCCGGCCCGTTAATTTTTTTTTTCAAATTGGGAAACAGAAAGTAGTCACTGGGTGCTAAGTCAGGACTGTATGGTGGATGCGGAATTTCCACGAAGCCACAGTCTGTTATTGCAGCTTGAGCAACTTTAGCCTTGTGCACTGGTGCATTGTCGTGAAGAAGTAAGGTTTTTTTTCTAACTTTCTTTGGCCGTTTTTCCCGGATCGCTTTTTTCAATTTTCGCAAAACTGCGTAATAGATGCCTGTAATTGTGGTTTTCGGTGGCATATAATCAATCATCAATATCCCTTGGGTGTGGAGGTTCACTACGTTTAATCCATTGCATCGATTCTTGTTTGGATTCCGGATCCCAATGATGAATCCATGTTTTATCGCCTGTTATTATGTTATCCAAGAAGTTTTCTGGATCTTCTTCATACATTTCTAAAATCGCCTTTGAAGTTTGAACACGAATTTTCTTTTGTTGTGCAGTCAACAAACGGGGAACCCATCGCGCACTCACTTTTGACATGTGAAGGTGGTCATGTAATATGGTATAAGTGGTACCATATGAAAGAGAAAGTCTCCACGCTAACCGCGAAACAGAAATACGGCTTTCCTCTAATACAATTGATTCTGCCAAAAGTATGTTTTCATGGCTAATAGCATCTGCGGGGCGACCCGGGCGGTTGTCGTCTTCTAATAATTCCCGACCACTTTTGAACAATTTTACCCACCTTGTTACTGTGGAATATGATGGTGCAAATTCGCCGTAAACTTTTGATATGTAATTGAATATATAAATTGCATTGCGTCTATCTTTACAGAAAAATTTAATAACGGCACGATATTCAATTTCATTCATTTTAGAATTTTTTTCAAAACACGGGCTACTAAATTGAAGAAAACAAACGAACTGTAAAATTTACATCGAATTTGGTTTCTATAAGTTTCACCTCGACAAAATTTTTTTTAAAAAAATATATAGTTGTCTCACTCACTCTTTTTTTTCATATGATATTGCAAGACATTTTGATTCACCCTCGTACTTTTCCAATTCATCGTCAACAAGTCGACGAATAGCAAGAGGAATAATCCTGGCAGGCAAATGAATTGGAACCATGTTCAGATCGAGTTTATGAGAAATTGGTTATTCCCGATAAGAGCCAAGCGCAGCTGAAAATAAATTATTAGACGATCTCAGTGACCGCTGATGGTTGGATTTGGTGAGCCTCTTGACTTGTTATTCCAAAATAAGGAAAGCAATCTTAACCAAGAACAATGGTTGTGCTGCCCAAAGTGATTTGTAACAGAATGGACGATATAATTTTGTTATTATATCGCACATCGATATCTATCGTAACAAAAATGTCAATGAAATTATGTATGTTGAAAATCCACGACGCGATGTGGCCGTAGTTTCCAAATGAATTACATCTTGAAAATCGATACGTTGTGCGTTGTTATACATATATTGATTCTCTTCGATCAATTGTTGATTTCTTGCGGCTGCTTCGGCGGCTAATGCTTTGTCCTGTAAGATTTGTAGTTTAATTTGCTCACCCGTGAGAAAAGTTGGTTGTATTGATAAATTCTGTAATTCGCAAACCAAGCTATTGCGCAACATTCTTTCGCAAATCAGCAATGTATTTGGCTATTCCCTCTCCCGGTTGTTGATTACTTGAAAGGGAACTAATTTAATAATTATTAATCCTACCTGCTGTGACAGTTTTATGTTTTATTGTGGCAATCAGAAAATAAATTATATTTCATTAATCACTTAATACTGAATTTTTATTTAATTAATGTGTACGCACGATATTCAAAATTAGACTGGTTAATATTTATATTTACTGGTCGGTGATGGATATTTGATCCCGTTAAAATACATACATAGATACATTTTATTTATAATATATGGAAGTATAAAGGTCGATTTATATTATCAGTTCCTTTCAGTTCCTACTCGTATCGTGTCAGACAAAAAAAACATTGTTACATGTACTTTCTATATGAGTATTTATATTATCAGTTCCTTTCCGTTCCTACTCGTACCGACACAGACACGTATTGTTGAAAAGAATGTTTTGTATGATATCTGAAGGCGAAAAAATACGAAAGAATAGCGAAACAAACAAAAATTGTAAATTGCTACTAAAACATTTTTGTATTTTTGTGTGTTATCTTTACTCTATAAGTAACCAAAAGATACGAAGAAAATGTCTGAATTGAAAGGTACGGATAGTATAAATTAATGATGTCTGACACGATACGAGTAGGAACTGAAAGGAACTGATAATATAAATTGACCTTAATGCGTAAGAAATGTGCGTACATTACAAAGGGGTATTTTTACAATAATCTCACGTAATCGTATGTATGTGTACATAGATACAGCCCTCAAAAATGAACAATCACTATAAACAAATTAAAAAACGAACACGATCAAACATGATGACTACATTCAAAACCAACAAAAATGTTTATATTAGTAACACATTTTTGTTGGTTTTGCTACATTTTAGTAAACAACCTTTGTTACGAATAATTTTATTGCTTTGGAATTATGTATGTATGTATATGTATTGGGAATTGGGACACGTGTCGTGTTGTATTCTCCACAGAACACATTTAATCAATTCACAGTCAGATGTTTTGAGAAAACTGTGCAATTTAGGAAGCAAGATTAGTTCTTATCACGGTGCTAAAGTTAATTTTACCAAACACAATTCATACCTGGTAAAGGAATCATTTGTGGGTCTTTCACAAGAAGCGATACGGTACAAGGAATATTTAATTGAATAATTCTTAAATTCCATGTTAATGCGAATACAAACAAAGTTCATTTTATCATTTACTTGTGTGCAAATCATATTAGTCATTAGATTAGTGAATTGTGTGATAACCGTTGATTTTTGTAAAATTAAATTTGATTAATTAATATAAATTGTGACGTTAAAATTATAATCAACGGACAACTGATAATTTGACATAATAATATTAACTGTGATTGAAATACGTATCCGTTTAACGTCAATGTGCATTCAACTGTTTTAAATTTGTACGTGTCCGTTGCCAAAGATGTTGTTTCTGTATGTATAAATGATGCGATGAGTAATTTTCTTATTTTTATTTTGTTTTATTTTTGACGTGTATTTGAGCGTAACTCCATGTTATAAAAATATTAGTTGTAAGTTAATGATAACAGAAGAGCCGTATTTGTACATATGTATGATGGTCTTATCAGCAAACAATTTTTCGTCAAAATAAAATAAATTAAATTAAGACAATTCAAAATCCAGTATATTTCTAAATTTTTTTGGTTCTGTATTCTTTCATTATCTAGTTTCAACAAAATATGAACTTGTCCCCTTTTCAAAATAACCAGCTCATTTCATGATTTAGGTATCTCGAACTGCACGTTCCCATTTAGTTATTATGGCACGGAAACTGGGAAAAGTAGAGAAATGACATATGTATATACCGTTAGATAGAGGAAACAATCGGTATTCACAAAATATATGAATTTTAACCTCTCAAAAATTAGCATAAATTTGGTTGATTTTTTTGACGTACTTTGTTTTTACGGATTTTAATGGGACCAACACCAAAACTTTCATCTGATCCTTATAAAAAAAATTTCAAGTATCAGTTACCTATAAAAAACCAAATATCTATAAGTTTCAATTTATTAGAACTAACCTATCTTTCAAATTTGAATTAGGAATCCTATGCAACATTTCTTATTGTCATAATTCATAACCAATTGGTCTATCTGGTAGAGGGTGATTTAATTTATGCGAATGAAGTTTTTCTTAAATTAATGTTAGATTAACAACCGTAACTAAAATGCGTATGGTGAGAAATACGTCCCCAAATCACAGATTTTGGCAAGTCCTGTTTTTAATGTGTTCCATTCGTAATTTTTTGTTTTGCTCAGTACTACACATGCAAAACATAAAATCATAAAATTAGAACATGACTTCCGGTTCCATATAAACAATTTTTGATTTGATGTATTTTTATCCATGTATTTGTTTGATAAAGCATACATTCGGCAAATTTCTTATACTATAATTAATATTCATTCAAATTTGAACTAAATGATAAATTAAAAAAAAAATCCAAACACAAAATTTATCTAGACTATAACTTTCGCAAAACCAACCGCCAAAAACGACTCAAAGGTACATTCTGTTAAAACCGACAGATTTGAACATTTCAAAAATTTAATCTTGTTCATGCCTAATAAAATCAGTATCTCAAAAATTTCGTCTTTCGGCATCTGAGCCTAATCATGCTTATCCGCTAAAATTTTCTTAAAGGGTTTCGCTATTTAAATATCGAAAATTTGAGAAATTGAAAAATTTATTTTTATTTATGCCTATCTGTGAATAGGCCTATCAGAAAACCGCAGTCAGATGTTTGCCGATAAAAGAAAGTTTTGAGAAATCCATTTTCTTAGGCATTTTCTATTTCATTTTTTTTTATTTATAACAATCTATCTATCAATTTTTAACTCATCAAGTAACTTTTTTAAGAATTTTAATTTATCTGTCTGTAATCAGTTGATTTTTCGGCATTTTTTATAGACAAATATATTAATTGTTCATCGCAATAAAAAATGCCGAAAAATCAGATTACAGACAGGCAAATTAAAATTCTTTAAAAATATTCGTGTGGGCATAATACACAAAAATAAGGTTTCTCCATGGGTTTTTGATGTTTGATGTAGTGAATAGTAATTCGCTATGTCAGTACGTTCTGGCCAGATACTTAATGTGAGTGGCTAGAGTAGAACTTTTTGTAGTTTGGTCGTAGCTGCCTGATGAGTAGACCAACTTTTCAGTACGAAACCAAACTACCAACATAAAGAACTCATGGAAGGTTCTTATTTTTTGCAGAGTGGTACATTGGTATAACTCTTTGGGCCTTCAGCCAAAATTTCGGGGAGTAGGGAAGATATTTCTACTTTTTTTTCAGTAAATATGTTATGAGCGATTGGCCCCTGTATTTTTCTAATTTACAAAATCGAAAATATTGGGATTTCCATGAACAATTAATATATTTGTCTATAAAAAATGCCGAAAAATCAACTGATCAAGTAAGTAACTTCATTGATTTATTTGTCCTAGTTTTAAGGGCTTCGAACGTCGAATCCGCCTTACTGGGTTTTTGTTGATCAGCATACTACGCAAATCAGCATTTTGTAGTTGACTTAATTTTGTCTCTGACATAATCCTTCTTTAGATTCTTATGAAGATTATCTTTCCTAATTTCTGCCTAACTATGTAATTTCTGCCTACTGGGATGTTAGCTGCGGAGCATGTTCTTAAATTTTACAATGTAACGATATTATAACAATGACAGCTAGAAAGGTAGCTTTTAGCAGGTTACAATATTGTTACAATGTATGGTTTATGAATACACTCCAGATTTCCTAAATAAAAGCCAGTATTTTTTTTTCTATATTAGATGTTTAACACTTCTGTTTTCTTTTTAATATGGCCTTTCCTCTTTAGTTGGGCATCAAGGGTCATTCCTAAATATTTTACCGTATATTTAGGCAAACTGGTACCTGTTACTTGTTTAGCGTTAGTTTCGTTGAGTTGCAGACGCCATTTCTTCATTCATTCCCTAGTTGACTCCTCTATATTGTCTCTAATTGCCTTAATTGCAGTATCATCCGCTAATGTTGCAATACTTTCTCCTTTTGTGCTTGACGTGTTTTGCGTAAGTAGTATATAGAGTATTAGAATATTCTCCAGCCGATGTTTTCTTTAGTTCGGAGTACTCCTCTTCATGTTATCCACGAAAGTGTCGATCAGCTAGATATTACATTAAAATCAGCTAAAATAACTTCGGCAGATCCCTATCTTGTCTATATTCCAGGCCTCGATGCCATACTTTATTTTAAAGATTACTCTTTGGCTTCCGCCAGTACCGAACGTATTTTAGTCTGAACACTTCTTTAATAATTTGCAGTAATTTTTGTAATCCATTCTCTGCTAGTGCTTTAACTGTATGTCCAGTGATTGGTACTTCTATCCAAATTCCAGCCTTTTTCTTCTTACTTCTAGCCCAAGATCCATCGTCATTCTTGTTAGGAGCTATTTGTATTTTAGGCCTTGTAAGTTCTTTATTTGCTTTCCAAAGGGAATGCTTATTGTTCTTTTGGCCAGAAAGGCTGGCCAGGTAATGGTTAAAAGATTTATTCTTGATTTCTTTTATAAGCATTTTCAATTTATTGCTAAAATAATTAAGTTGTGTTTTGCTTTCTGATGCTCGGTTTCTTTGTCAGATTTTTCGTGCTTTTCGTTTTTCTCTAACCAGGTTCGAGTAGGAGGAGTACTTTCTCATGCTGCTTGTAGTATGCAGGAGTACTCTGTTACGCTGCCTGTTGTTTAGTGCTCTAATTTTTCATCAAGTTGTTGAGCTTTAATTAGTATTTTTAATTGAGTGTTGCCTTCGACTAGGTTCTGGAAGAGATCCCAGTTTTTCTTATTATTTGTTAATGTAGGGAACTTTTTTTTTGATAATGGTATCACTGAGTGTCTTACTTCGGCCTAAAAAGACCACAGTATTAAAATCCTGTAAATGAACAAAAATTTGGTTCGTCCAGAACCACTTTTCTCGACATTTTGAAAGTCCCTGAGTCTAAAAAAGCAAAAAAAATAAAAAATGTCCGTCCGTCTGTCTGGATGTCTGGATGTCTGAATGTCTATACTCACGGTATGTTGAGAATGGCTTGTTTGATTTAGAATTTTATTTTGCCAATCTTTTTCTATGGTCAAGGCCAAAATTTGAACAGCTTTTTGAACCTGTGCGTCAAGAGGGTCGGGTACATGCCATACGAATTGACCCAAAATACCTGGTTATATAAATATTTACCAATTTTTTATATGTGCTGGTTTGAATATTGAGTTGGGTATTGGGTTTGGGGTTGAGTTGAAGGTTAAGTAAGGGGTCAATTTTAGGGTTGAGTTTAAGTTGAGTTGGAGTTGAGGTGGGGTTGGTTTAAGTTAAAGTGAGCAATTGACCAATTTTTTGTATAAGCTGGTTTAAGGATTGAGTTGAAAGAGAGTTTGCGGTTGTGTTGAGGGTTAAGTTGGGGGCCGTTTGCGGGCTGAATTGGGGTTGAGATGGTGTTGGACTAAGGTTTATTGAGCAGTTAAGCATTCTATAAAATAAAATGAGTGTTTGTGTGTATGTACAGCATATGTGTATGATATTTAAATAAATCCACACGACAGGACCGATTTGAACCTAACTGAACACAAATATTGTTTAAGACTTAAGAAAGGCCACTGTTAATATCTCAAACGTCAAATTGAACCTTTAGCAAATTATATGAATGGCCAATTAGGATGTAACTTATCTATTTCTTAACGGATTTTACTCAAATTTGACACCTGCTTTGGAATTGAGATTCTAAAATGATTTTTTGATGAAGTTCTGGAATATGGGCAGGTGTAACGGAGCTTGCTTATTCCTAAATCAATCATAATGAAATACGGTTTTTTAATTGAAAATGGGATTCTAAAATTATTTTTTAATGAAGTTCTCGAATAAGGCCAAGCATGATGGAACTTGCCTATTTCTCAACTGATTATGATGAAATTTGACATGTGAGTTGGAAATGAGATTTTAAATGATTTTCATATAAGTTCTGGAATATGGCCAAGTAGGCCGGAACAATGGTACCATGTTATGATGATACGATGGTATGATGGTATGAAATTGTGGTGGATTGATGTTAAGATATACATAATGGTGTGGTGGTGGAATAGTTCGACATCACTTTGGTACAATGGTGATGGTTTAAGGTGATGGTACGACGGTACGTATGCCGCTATGATGGTGAGTAGGGTTTGAGTTGAAATTAAGATGGATTTGAAAGATAGTTCGGTTAGAGATTAATTTGAGGTCGAGTTTAGGGTTTAGTGGGAGGTCTGATAGAGCTGAGTTGATTCACGCATGTAGCTTTCGAATCGAGTTTATTTTTGGATTGGATTGGAAAATAATTGTGTAGAGTTGAGCAAGCGGTTGAGATTTGGGTCTAGCTAAGTTTAGTTGATTAAGATTTAGTTAGCTTGCATTGAGGTAAGAGTTGTTCGGCTGTGGAATTATTTAAGGGTTAGTTTGGAGTGAGGTTAAGGGTTGATTTAGTGATTTAATTGATGGCTGGGTTGGCAGTTAATTTAGTGATTGCTTTTTGGATTGTGTTGCAATTGAGATAGAGGTTAAGATTGGAGATTAAGCTGAAGATTGATTAAAGAGGTTCATTTCGAAGTTCTGATCACCTTATGAGGTTTCAGCCCTTTATATTGTTTAGTGTTAAAATCGCCTCCAAATATAAAGTTAAAGCCGAGCGATTTGAGTAACGTGACATGCTTTCCTTTAATCATGCTGTAAAGTGGATTTACATCCGTGGTGTGGTAACAGTGGTATCCTCGAATTCTAACGAATGAATTTTTGGTCAAATGAAATTCTGAAATTAGGTATATCTACCATTTCTAGATTTCGGAAAATTTGTAACTCTGCAACTGGTTTTAATAGCCCATTTGCCCATTTAATTCCAATTGGCGATTGTGAGTGTTATATTCATCTTGTCTTCTTTCATCTTCTATTCATCACTGTTTCTTGCTTATTTACCCTTACTTAAAGCCTCCAGACTTCTTTCTTGTTTAAGTAGCAAGGCAACTATATTCTTTAGAATTTTCTCTAAAAGTGGGCTTTTGTCGTTTACTGCTTTGCGCTGTTGTATGTACAATCTGTGAGCATGTTTTTCGGTCTACTATTGCACTTATTTGTGGTAGTTCTACCACTGGGTTTTTGGGCAGTTTCCTGTTACTTGGCATTCCATTATCGTTTTTTTTTATTTCTAAGATTTTGTAGTTCCCTTGCTACTTCACATCCTCTATAATTAGCAGGATGCTGTTCGTTACAGTTTACGCATTTTAGAGGCGTATTTTTGTAATTATTAGCTTCAGCGGAATGTTTCCCTGATCATTTCACACATCTAGGCACTCGTTTGCAATATTTCTGCGTGTGATTAAATCCTTGCCATTTCTTACACTGAGGTAATAAACCAGTGGAATTTCCTAGCGCTCCTATTATATTTCTCATGTTAAGGAATCCCTTAATTTTTTTTCTATTTTTTCATTGCTATTCTAGGTAAGCAAAACAATGAAAGCCCTCTTTTAATTATTCCGGCCCCTTACGAATGGTGTTGTGTATATTTGCCGCATCTTATATTTTGAAGCCCTGCTGTTTAAATTCTTCCTTAATACCTTGTCTTCTAATTTTGGGTAAAGACCTTTAGCCATCTGTCAGCTTTACGGACAAGGCTATAGCAAGGCTTTCAACACTATATTTCAGTTTGCACCACAAATACCAAGAATTAATGAAATAGAATTATCAGTCCACCAGCTCTGTTTGTTCTATTCTTCTGCTGCCTCCCTTTAAAGTATAAGATGGTGTATCTGATTGGTAGGAAACAAGTAAATAATTTATTTATTCTTTACAATTCCTTCTTAATATCCGCCAATTTCCTCATCTACAACCATTGTTGTTCATTAGATATGGTAAGCTTCTAAATTAACTTAAATCTTCACAACAATTGCGCTCTTTGGAATGAAGTGGGTTAAATTTGCCAATTAGAACCTTTACAAATGACTCAACTTGGAACCAAAGCAATCTCACAACGGGAAGCAGAACACAGCCTATGTAACGAATTCTTCAGCTACAACGAAATGAGAAAATTTTGCATTTCCAGTCCCACTATAGTTCCAGTAAGCAAAGGATTCCAAATTTCAAAAAGAAATCATTAAGAATGTAAACACTGCAATATTCGCACGTTCTATTTTCTTTGCGTTCAAGGATAGAGACTTTATTATTTAATATTATGTACGAGGGGAAAGGCCTGAAGAAGGTGCTGATATAATTGATAATAATAAATCTAGATTATGAAGGGAATATACAACAACGTTCAACTCAAACCCTAAATCAGCAGGGTTCGAAACTACAATAGCACTTGAACTCAACAATCTAATCTCCCCCAAAAAAAATCACCAAGTAAACCCGACCGCTCAACGCCAATTCCACTCGAAAACTCAATCCCAACTCAATTCCCAACTCAACCCCAAACTTAATTATTAAACTAACACGGTACGAAAACTGCTTGTGTCGTTCGAAACATATAGAATTATGTATAACGTAAGTGGTATGTTTATCCAAAATTCTTCCCACATAAATCCACAACTAGACCCTTACTATCACATCATCATACCCTCATACAATCATATCATAATACCTACATATCATTCCGCCATTATACCATCATTTTATTATACCATCATTCCATCAACTGCTCATTAAACTCAACTTAATATCAACTCAATTTTAAGTCAACTCGCAGATTGACCCCTAACTGAACCTTCGACTCGACCTCATATTCAATATCCAACTCAATATTCAAACCAGTATATGTAAATATTGCTAAATATTTATATAACCAGGTGGTTTTGTGTCAATTCGTACGGCAGGTACCCGACCCTTTTGATGTACAAGTTCCAAAAGCTATTAAATTCTCCGCTGTGACCATAGAAACAGATTGGCGAAAAGAAAATCCAAATTGGATATGGCATTCTGTAGATATTATGGGTACGGACATCCAGACATCCAGACGTCCAGGCAGAAGAACGGACAATTTTTTTTGTTTTGTTTTGTTTGGTCTCTTTAGACCGAAGTAACAAGAACGTCAGATAACGGGGAATATAGAATGCCTTGTAACGGGGTATATAGAATGCCTTATGTGTATTTAAAAGAACCACTCAAATAAGTCACAGCGGAAGGCGTAAATCAAAAAAAGTGTAGATACAAAAGTTGCAAAATTTTTTTTGGGGAAATCGAATGACCTTGTGTGGTCAAATTTCAAGGTCAAGATTTTTTTTTTTTTTTTTTAATGGAGTCACCTATTTTTGACTCTGGATTCTGAAAGCGCGTGAAATTTTACGTTCAGCCATTTCAGAAAAGGTCATTTTATGGTCAAGGTAAAGTTGGTTTTTTTAATGGAAACATCTATTTTTGACTCTGGGTTGGGTACAACTGTCATTATTGGTCTCCACAAAATCCTCATTGGATTCGAGCAGTCGATCACCAAAATCGTTAGAGTTTCGTAACATGGTGTGGTATCATTAATGAATAAGTATTGGATGTGATAATAATCATGTTGAATGTCCCCCATCACCCCGTAGGATATTTAAAAATTACAGTTTATGGTGGGGCTCCTACAACTAGCGAAAATATGATGCAGCGAATCACGTACAATACAATTGTATATTAATAATCATAGAGGCATTTTTGAACGTTTAATTCGGATAAAAGTAAAATTTTTTTTTTCACTTGGAGTTTTCGTTGTTTTTCATCCATTGGTTAAAATGCCATTTAGGCCTCGATTGGCCAGTATTTTTCGGGTCTTATCTTTATTGATATGACCCAAATGGAACCTGAAAATTCATCCAATTTCAATATCTGTCGTATTGATTTTCCATATCGCCCGCTTCGTGACAATTACTCCTATCTGAAAAAACTGTATTTTTCAGAAAACGAGAATAACTGTTTCATATTAATATGGACTGCCTTTATAGAAGAAATTGTTTTATCTCTCAATTTTTATGTTTTATCCCTTTCTTTAGGTTACATCTTACATGCAAAGGTACGTACGCTCCGTTCCCATATTCTTACATTAAAATCTCACTTATGCCAAAATTGCAGATAGGAGGTTTTGTCACGAAGCGGGTGAAATGTTATTGCCCAGTGCTCAAAGTCTGTATTCTTTTGTAGTTCCATTGAACACTCCATAATATTTTATTTCCCATCCACCCGTCGGCAAGTCGGTTAGGGCTTACCTCTGTCCGCCACCAAGGAACGTGGCCGATGGAAGGCTAGCAAATTTACACGAGTTCTTAGACATGATAGAGGTTACATTTTTCATTTTTAAAAGAATGCCATTTTGTAATCGGCATTCTCTTCAGTCATTGCTGTATAATTGATTAAAACATTTTTTGTTTGTATTTCTGAAACCACACTTAATTAATGTACAAAATTTCACATAAATTGGTCACGCGATTTTTGATAGAAAAATTCGAAAAAAAATTATATTATTTCTCCAACTTTACCCTAGTCCAAACCACTTAAAGTTTTGGCGGTCAAAAAATTAGTGTATAAAACAAAAAGGTGAAGAAAAATTGCATTACTAAACTAAACATGTTCGCGTCCCTAAAACAGATGTCACATATTTGTGATGTGACACAACATTTTACGAAATATAAGAATAATTTTGGACTAATTTCAGTTCTGATTATTTGCGATGGGACAAATTTTCTAGCCCAGTGGCATTTTATATTAACACGTGTGCCTTTTTTACAAATCAAAAAACGAAAGATGAAGGATAAGTTAATTCTAACAAATTTTATGTGATTAAAGTTTTTGTCAAACACTTTAACGAAAACTTTAAGTCTAGACATAGGATCTTGGTTTCTACGGAAAACAATATTGTATAGCTTGTTTTGCTTTCGATTTTGTAAATAAAAAGAAAATTCCCTTTGTAAACAACAAAACGCTTTTGAAATTAAACTCGAATTGAGCTTTCGTCAACTAAAAAAATAATAAAAAATTAAATTAGAGCCGAAAACCAATACAATTTTTTTAAATTATATATAATATTATTGTGTGCATCTGTGGCGTCGATCGCAAGTAAAATTGTCAAATTATAAAAATGCACCTTTAAGAATAATTAAGTACAAAATATTCGCACCATGTTTAGATTCCTAAAAAACGTAGCAAGCAACAAAAAATGGTTTTTGTTTTTTCAAAAAAAGAGAAGTCAGAAAAAAAAACAATAACATTACTTACGACTTGAGTTTCTTGGTGCAAATTGTATATCCTCTCTGTTTTAGTAAACCAAATAAAAATAAAAGTTTAAAAGCTAAAGTACTTGTATTACTATAAAAAGCAATAAAAAATATATGTGTTATTAATCAAAAAAGACACTAACGAATAGTGAAAGCGGGCTTCGCCTAATTGTGCTCGATAGGGAGTTGCCATCCCCGAGCCGCTAGAGGGCTTCCCATAAGTGTGCACGCTAGGGAGTTGCCATCCCAGAACCACCAAAAAGTGGTGACCCCGACGTGATCTATACACGCAACCTTCCGATGCAAGAAAATAGTGTCTTCACCACAAAATAGTGAATCGAAAGAGAGTTGTTCGCCCACGGGTCACGCCCGATTTCTCAGCGATTGGGGTTACAATCACCTCCCTCCAGCAGCAGACAACAAGGCGGCAATCATTAAACTTCTTCAACATAGCAACATATCAGAGACCGAGGTGACTCTATTTTTTTAACGAGTCTCTGCACCGGCTTTCTGCTAAATTTAAATAACTGTAAGTACTTAATTATTTTTATCGGTGCATATTTTAATACTCTCGCGCATCAAATTAATTATCTCGCAAATATATGTTTATATCGGTTTTAAATTAAAAATTATTTTTTTCCTGCACTACCTTCACTAAATTTTTCGTAATGGACCCGATAACAGGTTCTCTTCTCCCACCGAGCGTCAATTATGAGGCATCAACATCAGACAATGCGGCAACAGGTTCTGCTCTTGTTACGTTGTCCCCAGCGCAATTGGCGGAAGTTATTAATGATGCAATTGCCAAAGCCGGGGGCATTAATAATACGTCACAAATGACGCAATTAAATTCAAATTCTTCTGTTGCGGGTGGGTTAGTTGCTCGAGTGGCTTTTAAACCTCCGCAACCACATCATAATCCAAATCCAAATGTGTGGTTCGAAATTTTAGAGCAACAGTTTTTAGTTGCGGGTATTACAGTGGAAACAACAATGTACGCACATGCGGTGAGGGCGCTGGATGCACGACTCCATGACACTCTCGCGTATTTGATTACCAGCGTGAAGGGTACACATCCTTACACCACCTTTAAAACCGAAGTGATCCGGGTGCTCGGCGAGTCAGAGAAGGCGAAGCTTAACCATCTGATGCATGGCTTGACACTTGGAGACAGGAAGCCGTCGCAGTTGTTGAACAACATGCGATTGAACGCTGGCAGCAATTTGAACGATACAACCCTTCGTCAATTTTGGATGAAAAGATTACCGCAGCAAGTTCAAATGGTGCTCACACCTTTCGAAAATGACGTCTCCCTGGCGGTCTTGGCGGAACGAGCGGACAATGTGCATGAGACGATGACTCAGGCTCAGGTTAATATGTATCCTTGAGGCGCCTGCTTCTGTCCCAAAGGTAAATTCTAATCTTTCGATCGATCAACAATTTTCAGAATTTCGCAAAACATTATTATCGGAAATTTCGGAAATTTTTCAACACAATTCTCGATCTCGATCAAATTCAAATTCTAATCGTCACTATAAGTCTCGGTCGCAATCCGGTTCTAATAATTCACGACAAAACTCACCAAATTTTCGAAATTCTTATTACCAAAATTCGGGTGATCCGTCTGCCGCAAATAATTTTACTTGTTATTATCATCAACGTTTCGGAGCTAAAGCACATAAATGCAAAACCGGGTGTCTATTTTTATTTAGGTCTAGTTCTTTCGATAATAATGTGCCAAAAAATTAATAAGTCATTCGCAACTGGCGGAGTGCAATGACTTATCCAAATCCAGCCGCCATTTAATTTTTGAAATTTTTCTGTAAACGAATTTTTTAATAGATACGGGCGCAGATGTCTCAGTCTTGCCGGCTCGCTTCGTTCGGAACCCAAGGGTCGACCCATCGTTCGGGTTGTTTGCAGCTAACGGCTCTACAGTAAACGCTTACGGAACCAAAATTTTAAAGCTCGACATCGGACTGCGCCGCGAATTCTCCTGGGAGTTTATCATTGCTGACGTGTCGATGCCTATTATCGGCGCAGATTTTTTGAGGAACACCGGTTTGCTCGTGGATATACAAAGACAAAGGCTTATAGATCCGTTAACCTCTTTGTGTTCACACGGTACGCTGTCCTTTATCGATGTTTCTGCTGTATCAAGGATCGACAGGTCAGTGATGAACCCAGGAGTGTTCGACGTTATTTCAAAATTTCCAACAGTAATTTACGGTAACATCAACATCGACAATATAAAACATAACGTGACTCACAAGCTAGAGACGAACGGACCACCGATTGCGTGCAAACCACGACGACTGGCACCAGACAAATTCATCATCGCAAAGACAGAATTCGAAAACATGATGAAACGCGGGATTTGCAGACTTAGTAGCAGCCCTTGGTCGAGTCCCTTACATTTGGTGTTAAAAAAGGATGGAGAGTGGAGACCATGTGGAGATTTCCGAGCACTTAATCGGATCACGATTCCGGATCGATACCCAATTCCACATCTCCAATATTTTACACAACGGTTCGAGGGCTGCTCTCTTTTCTCAACGATAGACCTTGTCCAGGCCTACCACCAAATTCCCATCGAACCGACGGACATTCCAAAAACAGCAATTTCGACGCCTTTTGGACTTTTTGAATTTTGTAGAATGACATTCGGTCTTCGCAATGCAGCACAGTCGTTCCAACGTCGTCTTATGCACTCAGTCCTACGAGGACTTGACTTCGCTTTTGTGTATTTGGACGACGTGCTCATTGCCTCTAAAAATTACGACGAACATCTTGGACACGTTAAAATTATCTTCTCTAAATTAGAAGAACACGGACTTGTAGTTAACCTCGACAAATGCACTTTTGCAAAACATTAAATTACATTTTTAGGACACTTGGTAACTGGACAAGGTATCTTACCATCGCATGAACGTGTTCAAGTCATCAAAAATTTCGAACGACCACTGACCGTAAAACAACTTAAACGCTTTTTAGGCATGATTAACTTTTATCGTCGCTTCATTCCTGGTGTTGCTGCCGACCAGGCATTACTGAACGACTACCTAAAAGGTTACACAAAGAACAGTCGCGTTCCAATACAGTGGTCGACAGCAGCTATAGAAGCATAACTTCAAAAATAAACTTACGGACGCTACCTTACTGAATCATCCTTCATCATCAGCACCTCTGGCCATCATGGTCGACGCTTCCGATACGGCGCTAGGAGCAGTGGTTCAGCAGTGCATTTCAGATACTTGGCAACCACTCGGGTTTTTTTCAGTACGTCTCAATGATACGCAAAAAAGGTATAGTGCTTATGATCGTGAACTTCTCGCCGCTTACTCGGGCGTCAAACACTTTCGCCACCTCCTCGAAGGTCGTACGTTCACGCTGTACACCGATCATAAACCATTGATCTACGCTTTTAATCAGAATCCGGAAAAGGCATCTCCTCGTCAATTTAGACACTTAGATTTCATTAGTCAATTTACGACCGATATCCAGCACATCTCAGGCATGGATAATGTCGTCGCAGATACTCTCTCACGTATTAATCAAATTTCTATTCCCGAAAGTATTGATTATGCGGTCATCGCAGATGCTCAGACCAATGATGAAGAACTTCAAGAAATCTTAAGGAGTAACTCTGCTCTCAAATTCGAGAAATTTGCGGTTGCGTTCAATTCAAAAACCTTAATTCATTGCCATTTATTCCGCTAAATTTTCGGAAAAAAGTTTTCGAAGCGTTTCATAACCTTTCTCATCCTGGCGTCAAATCTTCCATTCAACTTTTGACGCAGAATGTCATTTGGCCATCGATTAATAAAGACGCCCAGAAAATGGCTCAAAACTGTGTAGCTTGCCAAAAGGCTAAAGTCTCTCGACACACTAAATCTCCACTGAGTACGTATAAATTAACTTCTCAACGCTTTTCAAATATTCACCTCGACATCATTGGTCCGTTACCGGTTTCTGATAATCAGCGGTATTGCATCACATTGATTGATAGATACACCCGCTGGCCCGAGGCGGTTCCAGTGCCGGATATAACTGCTGCTACCGTCGCTTTCGCTGTCTACTCTCATTGGATAGCTCGCTTTGGTGTGCCAGAGTCCATTGTCACGGACCAAGGCACGCAATTCGAATCACAACTTTTTCACGAACTGGCTAATTTACTTGGTTTTGAACGAAGGAGAACAACTAGTTACAATCCAAAATGTAATGGCATGATCGAGCGTTGGCACCGTGTAATTAAGTCTGCCATTATGTGCTACAATCGAACAGATTGGACTAATGTTCTTCCTGCAATCTTACTTGAACTACGAACAACGTACAGTGACGAACTGAAATCTACGTCAGCTGAGCTTGTTTTCGGACATAAGACGCGAGTTCCAGGAGCTTTTTTGGAAACTAAGAATGATCAAATTTTACAGTCAGACTTTGTAACGAACATCAAACGACACTTCGACGAAATTCGACCTGTACCGGCTTCGCGACATGCTACGGACAAAATTTTTATTAGTAAAGATCTGCTTACTTGCTCGCACGTTTTCTTACGAACTGACGCAGTACGCAGATCACTGCAACCACCATATACAGGACCGTTTTTGGTTATCGATCGTACATTAAAATTTTACACTTTAGATTTGAATGGAAGACATGTCAAAATTTCCATCGACCGACTTAAACCGTATTACAGGGACAACCAAGACACGCAGACTACACAAACTGGACCACCTGTACCGACTCACAAAACACAACTTCCAATTTCGGCTGACGTATCTAAATTACCTACTGTAGAGTCAAAAGTTTGCAAGCAGGTTCGCTTCGATCTTTCGCCGAAATCTGCGACTAAAACTACGAGGTCAGGTCGTGTGTCCAGGACTCCCATGCGCTTCGAGTGAAGTACGATAGATCTGCGATCTCTCTGGGAGGGGAGTATTTGTGGCGTCGATCGAAAGTAAAATTGTCAAATTATAAAAATGGACCTTTAAGAATAATTAAGTACAAAATATTCGCACCATGTTTAGATTCCTAAAAAACGTAGCAAGCAACAAAAAATGGTTTTTGTTTTTTCAAAAAAAGAGAAGTCAGAAAAAAAAACAATAACATTACTTACGACTTGAGTTTCTTGGTGCAAATTGTATATCCTCTCTGTTTTAGTAAACCAAATAAAAATAAAAGTTTAAAAGCTAAAGTACTTGTATTACTATAAAAAGCAATAAAAAATATATGTGTTATTAATCAAAAAACACACTAACGAATAGTGAAAGCGGGCTTCGCCTAATTGTGCTCGATAGGGAGTTGCCATCCCCGAGCCGCTAGAGGGCTTCCCATAAGTGTGCACGCTAGGGAGTTGCCATCCCAGAACCACCAAACATCCAAGCCAATTACTTCTATAATGTAAACTGGTTAGATATTCTAGGAACCACCTTTTCCAAATGTGCTGGCTCATCTGTTCTACAGATCGAGCTAAAATAAGCTCGATGTGCACTGCTTTGGTGGAAGATGCCCCATGACTTGGCTGAGTTCGTCGAAGAGTGGCCACCATAAACGTTGGCCCAACATGTAGATATTGTTGCTGTGAATATTAATGGATGTCTGACGTCATATGTTATAGTTGAATTTCGTATTCTTCCTCTAAGTCGCAGTAATTCTGAATGCATCGATAAATGGATTTAGATATTTAAGGCTGCTTGAGGGTGCTTACTGTGTAGTGGATGTAATAGACTCAATTTTGAGTTCAATGTTTTTTTTGTTGTATTTTGTAAGGTATCCCCTTTTGAATCGACCGTCACCGGCGACGTTGTCCAATTGAATTAAAGAATGTGGGTCGTTATTCGTTGTGGGACCGTTATTGTAATCCAGCATTGTATAATATCCATAAATTATCTACAAATATATCTTGTTTACAGCCCAATTAACTACATATGTATTGTACACGTTTCCAGTGTATACAGTACATAAAATCATATAATCAAATCAAAACTTAATTAGTTGTAGTTTTTTTTTTTTGTTTTGCAACTTTTTGATTTATTACAACTGCAATGTAAGCGATTAAAATCAATAAAATCCCAAAAAATTATAAAAATTTAAAATTCGAACAAAAATAATTTTTTTTTTGTTTTTGGTTATATCGAAAATCCTTCCTCCGCGCACATACTTCCATTTCAACCACAATTTCAATTTTTATTTTCATTATTTATTTCTGTATTTAAAAAATAATTTAAAATAAAAACAAAAAAAAAATTAAATTTTTAAATTCAAAAAGCAATAAATTTTAATCAAATTTGTATGTGGGCGGAGAAGGAAGATGCCCTGCTACATACTGTCAGAGCATGTTCAAATTTTCTATATTAGAGGCGTTAATATTTCGGGTGGCGCATATTCAATATGACTAATATTAGTAATCACGGGAAAATAATCAAAATGATATTATTTATAATAAACAATGTTGCCAAATCTAACACAAGTAATTCAAGTGGTCCCTTAAGTAATAAAACGTGTCTGTAGTTGCGCGATAAGATTTAACATTCCCATTACCAATCAATTTTTGTTGTTCCATTTCAATGATATTGAACGTTGATGTTCAAAATTAGAAAAAACAAAAAAATTTGTTTTCGATGAGTTCGATCTGATAACACTTAATTTAATTAATTGGAAAACAAATAATTAATACGTTTTTAGTACGCAATTCCTCCCCAATCGGAATCACTGAATATATATATGGACAGGAGTTCATGTTAGTAAACTGTATATTATTGTAATGTTGAATTCTTATCTTCCAAAGTAGTACGTTTTTTGTGTATAAATCAAGTACTTCAGCAAATATGTACCAAGTGCATGATAATATTGTACGTGTTACATTGTGTGACTATGCTGACATTTAGGCGAACCGTTATGGGTGTTTTAAACTTGTAAACAATTTGAAGTGTTCCAACTCAAGAACTTATCGACATTTTTTAAAATAATCAAATTATACATTTTTTGTTTAGGTTAAACTAATTCGAAAACATTTTTAAGTTACACTGAGCTTAACGTAACAAATTGACCTCCAATTAAGCAATGTAAGCAATGTCATTAAGCAATGTTTTAAACATTCGTTGTGAATTCTGGTGAGGCTTGATTAAAACTCTTACATTGTAATTGTTACATTCGCTTTTGTGTCATTAATAAATAAAAGACGACCTTCCAATGCTACTCTTATCATTAAAAAAATAAAGGTAATTTCATTTATACGAGGATCATACCATTAACTTAATAACTTAACATACATAACATTTTCCCCTTTTTCATTTTATTTTCTCTACAATAAGTTAATTTTTTAATATACAGGGTGTCCAACAGGTACGAGTCCAAACGAGTAGGGCGTGTAGCTGGATCAATATCATTAAAAAAGTTCACCAAGCATATGCCCGGAAATGAACCGTTACTCACTTCAATTGCATTTCAACATTTTTGGCAGGGTACACTGCCTTGAATGATGTAGATGCCAATAACTCTTCTAAAAATTAAGATAACTCAATTGTTTTTCTATAATTTTAAAGGCACAGAGTGGTTCTTTCTTGTCTGGAAGTAGGAATATCATGCATGGTATTTTCCATAAAGAAAAAAAAATAACAAAAAAATTCATTAAACTCATTTTTTCTCGAAAAACTCACTTAATAATTTTTGTTTTTTATTTCAAATTTAAATTTAATAAACTATTTAATACAAAATTGCTTCCTCGTTTTTAATCTAATCATGTATAGTTTTTGAGATATTAACATTTCAATATAGTACTTAATAATTTATTGTATGAATTTCCAAGTTTTCAACTTCACAAACAATTTTCAAAATGATTTCCATTTCGTAACAAGCATAGTTGCAGTCGTCTTTTAATGGCAGCAGCCATGTTGAAATTTACTAAATTTTTTTTTATTTTGTTGCCGGCATTATTGATCGATCAACCAACTGCTCCCTAATCTGAATGTTTGTTTTGTAGTCTTCTCCTTTCAAGTATCTCCATACATAAAAGTCTAATGGTGTTAAATCTGGAGATCTAGCCGGCCAGGCTATGGGTCCGCCGGCGAATTTATATCAAACAAATTTCAAACTTGTCTTCCATGGTGTGCAGGAGCTCAATCTTGTTGATACAAGAAAGTATTTCTCATCATGAGTGGAATTGAATCTAGCACAGTGGGAACTGTTTCATTCAAATATTCAAGATAGTTTTGTGAGTTCAATATTTCAGGTAGTAAAATTGGCCCAATAAAATTATTTCCAATTATACCACACCATACATTAACCCTAAAACGTCTTTGAAATACTGATTCTCGCTTAACGTGTGGGTTTTCTGGTTCCCACTCATGAAGATTGTGGAAATTTGTTATTCCATCCCTCGTAAATGTCGATTCGTCTGTCCATTATATGGATGACAAATATGAAGGATTATGTTCCTCGTTGTTTAACAATAAACGGCAGAAATTCGTTCTGTTTGGTAAATCCACTGGTAATAATTCTTGCACTCGAGTGTAGTGGAATGGGTGTAGATGATTTCTTCGAAGTACTCTCCAGACTTTATTATGCTAATACCAAGTTGTATCGAAAGACGTCTCGTGATAATGGTGGGATCTCTTTGTACTGAATTCAAAACTTGTTCATCGGTATTGACTTCATATTGAATTCGGCTAACATTTTCGTATTCATAGGGGACCAATGTTCCTCGTTCTCGTAATCGTATGTGATTTCAAATATTCTATGATCTGGCACCGGCCTACCTCTGGATAACGATTTTCACGTTCTGCAGCTCGTCCATTTCCGTTACATAAACTATAAATAAAGTGGATGTCGGTGATTTCTTCGAATGTGTAGCGTGGCTAAAAATAATTATTTTCAAAAGATTAACAACGATTTTAGCTATACGTTTACTAACAAGTACTACAATGAAATGTTAATATCTCAAAAACTATACATGATTAGATTAAAAACGAGGAAGCAATTTTGTATTAAATAGTTTATTAAATTTAAATTTGAAATAAAAAACAAAAATTATTAAGTGAGTTTTTTGAGAAAAAATGAGTTTAATGAATTTTTTTGTTATTTCTAGCACAATTTTTTTAATTCCACCAATGTTTTCTTTATGGAAAATATCAAGCATGATATTCCTACTTTCAGGCAAGAAAGAAGCACTCTGTGCCTTTAAAATTGTAGAAAAACAATTGAGTTATCTTAATATTTAGAAGAGTTATTGGCATCTACATCATTCAAGGCAGTGTAACCTGCCAAAAAATTTGAAATGTAATTGAAGTGGGTAACGGTTCATTTCCGGGCATATGCGTAGTTAATTTTTTTTTTTCATGATATTGATCCAGCTACACGCCCTACTCCTAACCGCAGTGGATAACGTATTGTTGTATTCAAGTAATAGTTGATTTAATCAATTTACTGTTAACATTTTCTGAAAACTAGTAACTACAAAATATTTTTTAAGATAGGTTTTTATAATCTGTACACCATTAGACTGTGGGTGGTAAGGAGGAGATTTTAAAATTTTAATATCGATTGTTTCACCAAATTGGCGAAAAGCATACGAATTGAAAGGCGGTCCATTATCAGTGCAAATAGATTTCGGCGGACCGAAATATTGCTGTAGTGGTGACCCACCTGGCCGCTACAGTAGATACTGCGACAGGGGAAAACGAGATTGTGGAATCACACACTTAGAGCGAAAGCATCTTCGATCTCCAACCACTAAACCACTACCATCAACGAGTAAAACTGTAGCTGTATCGACCATCGGTCGACCCGACAACGCTATCGAGGCATTGGGTGACAAAATTGCAAAGCTCCACGAATTCGCGAAAACCAAACATAACGTGCATCAGAAGATTTAAAGCATGATCTTAAACTTGAAGACACTTTATAGGCATGTTACGGATAGCCTGAAGGAAAAGGGTTTGATATAAAGTCAGGCAGAAGCGGTAGGGCAGAGCAAGGCGACACAAATGACACAAACATCTCCTAAGGTTAGCAACTGCTATGGTACGAAAGAAGATGAAACTACTGCTACAGAGCAGGCCCAAGAGGTGGCATCTGTTAAGAGAAGAAGGGAAGATGGAAGCCCAGCGACTCAGACTAGGAAGAGGAAAAAAGCAGGAAGAGTCAAAATATCTGCTCTTGATTCATCGCGTCCTCACTCTAGTAATCCGCTGGACGATGTGCTCGAGGAGACGCCAGAGGTAGAAGCTCCCTGGCTCCAGGTAGGGAGGAAAATCCGGAAACGTAAGGAAAAACCGCCACGGCCGGATGCAATCCTCATTAGTAAGGGTGAGGATATGACCAACGCTAATATCTTAAAAAAGATCAAAGACGATGCTGGCCTCAAGGGATTTGAAAACAATGTAGCCCGAATAAAAAAAACGCCCAAAGGTGAAATGCTTCTTCAATTAACAGAAGCTAAAACAACGCAAACTGCGGCATTTAAATCTTCACTTGATGCTGTATTGGGCGTAAATTTGCCATTCGCCATCTAAAGCTAAATTGCCACGCCTAAATATACCGTAATTTCAAGGTGACTATCAGGAATGTCAAAGTTTTTTTGACCTTTTCAATAGCACCGTACATTAAAAGGTGTCACTTCTGTTTAATTAAACATTTCTCAATTACCCACGCTAATTACATTGAGGCGTACCAAATCATTTGTAAGAGATATGTCAAAAAGAAGGAGACAATCAAATTTTTATATCGAAACATTTGTAAACCAACCGGTTATTACACATGTAAATTCCTCTAAGATTCGAAAATTGGCTGATACCTCCGAGGAAAATATAAGAGGGCTCAAAGCTGTTGGACCGCAAGGGTATATGAGAGACCCTTGTTAACCACATGTTGTATTTATACCCGACATTTAAAAACATGAACGTCGAAGGACTTCATGCTGCTATAATTGCCTTAGTGATAACCACACTGTGCAAACCTGTAGATCTAAGCATTCGTGTCAAGTTTGCAGAAAGCGACATATAATAGCCTTAATCATGTACCAGACACCTCAAAGCCGAACCATACAGTTTCACAATCATCATCTATCTCGCAAGCGGCTGGTACTGTCCAAACTCCGACAAGCACACAAATTAATTGGTTATCATCCTCACCAATGGCAACCAACGCATCATCAACCACAAAGTTAACAATGAATGTATCGCCACCCAAGGAACCTAAGTCTGTCACCCAGTAGTCTCACACTACCGCTGCTATTCATAAAGCTCGTTTACCAATTATTAACGAACTTGGATCGAGCAGACCTAAATTTCAAACGCTACTTCCAACTGCTCTAGTCCATGTTTGAGATTCCTGTGGAAAGATTCATATGTGCCGAGCATTATTAGACTCAAGGTCACAGGCATCATTCGTTACCAAAACCTGTGTCCAACAACTATCCTTACCTCGGCAAGAAACAAACATTTCTATTATCGCTGTTTGCGATATTAATGCCGGCATCGCACGTTCATCAGCTGCCCTCGAGATTTTATCGAGATTTCAACAAAATAACCGAATCCAAGTTCATGCACTAATACTGCCCAAAATTACCGCAGTATTGCCGCCAGTAAACCTCAACCCAAAGTTCATGGACCAGTTAAAAACGCTTCAGTTAGCCAATCCAGTATTTGATGAGTAAAATACTCTAGATATTCTACTAGGAGTAGATCATTTTTTTAATATTTTGACAAAAGAAAAAGTCTCTCAAGGTCAAAATATATAATTGCCGGCACTGCTCAATCCATTGAAAATAAAAAGTTCATTTAGTGTCAGTTTTAGCACTGAATTACAAATAGATAGATCACTTCGCTAGTTCTGGGAGATGGAAAAAATTTTGCTAAGTAAATACTTAACTGAGAAAGAAAAATTATGCGAAACTCATTTTGAAACCACTCATCAACCAACCAACAACATCAGATTTCTAGTTCACCTACCATTTAAGCACCAACTGGGAAATTCAAGGGAAATGGCAATCCGGCGGTTGTACGCTATGGAAAACAAGTTTCGAAATCAACTTGAACGTCAACCCAAAATCTTCATTTTATATGCCACACCAGGCAGTAACCCAACACTCGAGCACAACCACTAAACTCAGAGTGGTATTTGATGTATCGGCTAAGACTTGTAACAAAATATCGTTCAACAATAATTTAATGGTAGGGCCTACCGTTCAGAACAGTTTATATGCCACATGCTTCGATTCCGCTAACATAGAATAGTGTTTACCAACGATATAGAGAAACTGTACCGCCAAATATTAATTGTACCGAAAGACACCGAGTTTCAAAGAATTGTTTTGAAGAAGGATCCAGCGCTACCAATAGAAGACTCTAGGCTACTGACTGTTACCTACGGGACAGACTCAGCACCCTACCTAGCCACAAAGACGCTGGCAATGATTGCTGATGAAAATATCACCAAATTTCCAGCAGCTTCAAAAATCATCAAAAATGACCTATACATCGAAGACCTGAAGCCGGGGGCAAATACCGAAAAAGAGGCTCTCGAATTACAGACTCTAATTATTGAGATATTGAGACTTACCGGCTTCAACTTAAGGAAGTGGACTTCAAATTGCGTTTCATTGCTCAAAAATATACCTGCAACCAATCAAGAACTGTCCGCGATTGAAATAACTGAAGAACACGCGCTCAGTAAAGTTACTAGGTCTGGAATGGTGTTCAAGAAATGATTACTTTCATTTTAAAGTTTCGATTAACCAAGAAGTTACCAACACCAAACGAAAATTGTTGTCAGAAGCCTAAACAATTTTAGATCCGCTCGGTTGGCTGTCTCCATGCACCATTATGATCAAAACATTATTTCAATCATTATGGCTGTCAAATTTACAATGGGATGACCCCTTACCCGCACACATAGTAAAGAGGTATTGATACAATAACTATTCCCCGTTGGCTTTTTACAGAAAATACAAAATTTCAGCTGCACGGATTCTCGGATTCATCAGAATATGCTTGCTGAACCGAAAACAAAGATGGCACTTTCCGTACCAATATAGCTAACACAAAAATTAGAGTTACGCCAATAATACAGATCCTTTTCGCGGTTGGAACTATGTGGTGCACTTCTGCTAACCAGATTACTCAAAACCGTGGTAGAGTCACTTAAATCTGAAGAGAGTATTGATGTTTATACTTGGACCGATGCAATAAATGTATTGTGGTGGCTGTCGTCGCATCCATAATCTTGTAAAAGTTCGCTAATCGCACTACAGAGATTTCGGAATCTACAATACATATAGAAAAGATTGGCGGTATGTATCCACTAAAGAAAACTCGGCCGATTGCGCTTCTCGTGGGCTATTACCAACCAAGTTGCAGAATTTTGACCTTTGGTGGAATGAACCAACATGGCTCCAAAATGATCTAAAATTCTGGCCAAATTAAACTCAACTGTTTCACACCAAACCATTTACTAACGAGGAGAAACCGGAGAAGATAAAACTCATGCTTTATTATTGCAATTTCATAACAATCTGAAAAGGTCTATAAGTATATAAGCTTTAAAACACTTTTAAATCGATTTGGCCGTCCTCTCATCCTGAGATTTCAAAATGTGAGTTGAATTTAATCGATTTTCAACGCAATCCCCATTCCAATTGTCGGCATTATCGATGTAGACGTGTCGTACAATGGCCAAAGATCCAGAATCTTGCGTTTGTCATTGTGGGAGGCATGCGATCCAACGTTCTGGGTTGTAATTTCACGGTTAGGGATCAGTTTACTAGGAGTCAACCATGTCGATGCCAACCAACCAGTAGAAGACGTTGCGAAAAAGTTCCAGCATCTATTCAGTAATAAGCTGGGCTGTTATACTGGTAACATTAATCCAAATCGATTACCTCCGCGACGAATTCCAATCGTCATCAGGAGCCAAATCGAAGCTGAATTAAATCGATTAATCGATCAAGGCATTTTGAAATCGGTAGAATACTCAGACTGGACCACACTCATCGTTCCAGTACCGAAGAAATGATAAATCAACGCTGAACAAGGCATTTAAAACACACTTTTTCCAGATACCAGCAATTAGCACACGGATCAACCTGTTGATCAGCAATCGTCTATGATCCAGACGATAGTGACCCACAAGGGAACTTTCCGATTTACCAAATTACAATTCGGAATCTCATCTGCTCCTGGGATATTCCAAAATTTCATCGAGGGATTCCTCAGAGGTATTGAAGGCGTTCTTCAGTACTTCGATCATATCGTCGTTACAGAAATTTTATCATGAATTGACAAGAATGGCTTTCGTCTTAAGCTAACAAAATGTAAATTTGGAATACCAACCATCAATTTTGTCGGTTACAAAATCGACCGACTTGGAATTCGTCCAATCACGGAAAAAGTACACGCCATCACAAATGCATCAGCACCTGAATTAACATCCGACGAAAGTGAAGATGTCCTCATGATAGAAACAATAGCGGAACCGGTACTCGACGCCGAATCTATCGCGAAAATGACGTCAAATAACTCTCTTTACCAGAAAGTTCTCAGCTGGATGTTAAGGGGGTGGCTGGAGAAGCTTCCTGCAGGCGAAGAAAATCTCAAACCATTCTTTAATCGCCGAAATGAAATCTCGTGCATGCAAAGATGTTTATTGTGGGGAAATCTGGAATTGTTCGCATGAAAGTTTTAGCCCGAAGCTATGTTTGGTGGCCAAGCATTGACGCCGATTGCGAACAAAAGGTCAGGGCATGTCAACATTGGCAGGAGAACCAACCGGAGAATGAACAGGCAGCTGTTTATTATTGGAAAACCACACAACGATCGTGGTCTTGTCTTCACATCGATCAAGCCGAGACGTTTCGAGAAAAGATTTTTTTCATCATCGTGGACTCTTTCTCGAAATGGTTACAAGTGTTCATCGTCAAATCTACGTCTTCACGATGTAGCATCCAGCACCTTCGATCACTTTTTGCCACTCATGGTTTGCCAGACAACATCGTATAGGATAATCGAACGGCATTCTCATCCGAAGAGTTCTGTGATTTTTGTGTAAGCCGAAAGAATAGTGCAAACTGCTAAGTACTTCCTGAAAAATTATTAAACGATGCCGATGTTCAATTGAAGCTGTTTCAGTTCCTGATCAGCCAACACATCACACCATCGCCTACTACAGGACGATTTCCATCTGAGCTACTTTATAATCGGCAAGTTAAAACATATTTTTAAAAAATTCATCCTTATTCCATACGAACACAAAAACAAGCATCGTCAAAAAACGACAAACCACCGAGATTATTTAAAGAGAGTGACCCGGTCTGGTGCAGGAATTATGCAACTCAAACAGAGTCATTACCAACAATAGCGCCGATAACTCGAGAAACTCTCGAACCATCACGACTGGGAACAATTTACAGGTTCGCCATCATCTACTACTCAACAAGCACAACCAAGGAGATCAGCTCTCGATCGAAAAGCGCCATAGTTTTTTCACATACTTGAAACTAATTTGGCTAGAAAATTTCATTTTGTTACGCCGTAAACGTTCAGGTCAAAGCGTTGACACAACCGTGCGAGCAACTCGTTGAGATCAGAGATCTTGACGAGGTCACAGCTAAAGAGGAGATCCACCAGGCAATAATTAGTAAATTCGAGGGATTCAATGATCTTGATGTAGGCGTAGTGAAATCGCTTAGAGAAGCACATTGCGGTAAAAAACAGCTGTGCTGGCTCTACCCCTCACACTGGCTAAGATGGCTATCGCAGCGAATCAAATTCGCATTGGGTGGGTAGTTGGCCGAATCAGGGAGAAAATGAGACCACCAGTTAGATTCGTTCGATGCTTTAACTTTGGACACAGAACCGGAGAATGTAAGAGCACTGAGAATAAATTTAAGGCTTGCATTTATTATTATTTATGATTTACTGGAGGGCCATGTGGGCGATAAGTCACCTCGCACCGCGACCTAAAAGATCTATTGTGCTGGACCCTACTTAATTATCCGTCTAGTCAATATTCAGGCTCTTAATGAATCTGACAATACTACTGGCCGGTACAAGATACATACTATCCGGGCTCATTGTTCTCCTTCCTAGATGTTAAAGTCTTTGCTGGAAAATGGCTGGGCAATAGCACAGAACATGTTCCGCTGATTCCGCTTCCAGGACTTCCAGTAGGAGGACTTTTGAACATCCTCCCAGCATTTTACCGATGCTCTAAGGTGTCCCTTAGTGACACCGCAGAAGGGTTCTGGTCCAATAAATGGAGAGGCAGAACCCTCACGGGCGAGGCCATCAGCGGCCTCGTTTCATTCGATTCCAGTATGACCTGGCACAAACATAAGTGTTACCTTATTTGACCCTGCCAGATGTTTTATAACCTTCAAACAATCCCATACCAGCCTTGATTCAACGGTACAAGACCTAAGAGCTTTTAAGGCCGATTGGCTGTCTGATACAATATAAATCTTTGCATCGTTTAGGCCTTTTGCTATGCCTATCCTAGTGCAAAGTTCTATAGCATGTACTTCTGCTTGAAAAACGGTAGCATTGGTACCCAAGGACTTCGAGAGGGTAGTGCCACTCCCGTGTATTCCTATCCCCGCCCCATCTTCTGTTTTTGATCCATCTGTAAACCATACCATGGACCCTAGCTCAAACGATGGGTACCTGCCCTCCACACATCCCGGTCAGGTAACCTAACACAGAATGGATTGTGGAAGTCCAGTTTAGCTTGCATACAGTCGGAAAGCATTCCTATGGTAGGGTCTGTCTGAAATTCCTTAAGGATTTCCAGATGACCCACCATATTGCCTGGTTTGATATTTCCTTCTGCCTGCATTTTCAGGGCCATAATTGCAGCATCCTTTTTAATACACATGTGTAACTGTGTCAGTCCTAGAAGTGTCTCCACCCCCGCGGTTGGACATGACTACATTTAGCCCGTAACACCGATGCAGGCTACACGCTGAACGTTATTCAATAAGGTTTGCGTTGCCTTCTACTCAGTTTTAGGCCACCATACAACCGATGCGTAGGTGACCATAGGCCTAATGATTGTAAGTAATGACCAGTAGATCATTTTTGGTTGTATTCCCCAAATACGCCCATAGAGTCTTTGACAGGCCCAGAGAGCCTTGGTGGCTCTATTTTGAACTTTCAACAAATGTTGGTTTCAGTTCAGTTTTCGATCTAGGATAAACCCTAGATATTTAACCTCGCTGGAAAAAGGCACAGTAGTACCGTTTAACGAGGGAGCTGTAAGCGCAAGCTTTGTCCTCCTCGTAAAAGGAACAATGACAGTTTTGCTTGGATTGACACTGAGTCCTTCCTGGTAACACCACTGCCATATTATATTGAGTGCATTTTGCATGCGATCAGAAATGACCTCATCAAACTTGCCTCTGATTATGATAGCCACATCATCCGCATAGCCCTGGACATCAAACCCATGGCTACTCAGAAGGACCAGTAGTCTGTCAATAACCAATGACCACAAAAGAGGAGATAGTACGCCCCCTTGGAAACAGCCCTTTACGGCCTTGATGGTTACTGATTCGCCACCTAGTCTGGCAGTAATCTCACGATGTTCCAGCATGGAACGGATCCAACTTATTGTGGAAAGTGGAACTCTTTTTCCCATTGCTGCCCTCTTATAGATCCATAGGAGGTATTATCAAACGCCCCCTCAATGTCCACAAAGGCACAAAGGGCAATTTCTTTATATGTCACTGCTTTTTCAATCCTCGTGACTAGCCCGCTAAGGGCCATAACCGTGGATTTACCAGTTTGATATGCAAACTGGTCCCGATGCAGCGGATTTTTTCCAAGGACCTCACTTCTTATTTGATAGTCCAGGATTTTTTCCATCGCCTTCAAAAGAAACGAGGTGAGGCTAATTGGCCGTTATGCCCTGGCCTGGGTGTCTGGACGACCCCCGCCCTTTGGTATAAAGACCACATTTACTTTCCTTCACTGTTCCGGAATATAGTTAAAAGCATAACTTGCCCGAAACATCTGGATCAAGCTGGGGAGTATTTCCTCAATACCTTTTTGAAGTAAAGCTTGAAAGATACCACCCCGTCCAGCGGATTTAAAAGGTTTGAAAGACCCAATAGCCCATCGAACCTTGCTGGGTGTGAAAAATTTCCCAGAGAGACTCCAGATCCTACTGTGAGGCGAATAGGCCACCTCATTCGAAGGATCATATGAGTCCTCTTGGGCTCCTATCACTACTGAATCCGGATAGTGGGTCTCTAACAGTACCTCTAAGGTTTACTTCCGGTTTTCAGTGAACCCCCCATCTTGCTTCTGGAGAAGTCCTAAACCATTTGAATGATCCCTGGAAAGGACTTTCTGGAGCCGAGCTGCAGAGGGCAATTCATTGATTTCCTCACAGAAATTCCTCCAGGTAGCCCTTTTGGATCTCCTTAGTTCGAGATTATATTCCGTCAAGGCCATCTTATACTCGCCCCATTCACCGGTGCTTTTAGCCTTGTTAAATAATCTTCTCGATTTTTTCCTCAGTTTACCCAGCGTCCCGTTCCACCAAGGGACCATCTTTGTGGACTCTCTTCGCTTAACTGGGCAGCTGTTCTCGTAAGCCAAGTGTATAGAATTATGCAGCTGGTTTGAACAGATCTCCAAACCCTCTGGAGACTCTATGTTCCCCACAACCGAGGGCATTTCTGATCCGAGTGAGACTCTATAAGAGTCCCAGTCGGTCAGTTTTGGAATTCTGCCAAATCGAATCTGATGTGCAAGTGATCCGATAATGAGGCCTCTTCAGACACATGCCAGTTTTTGACCAAGTCGCTAAAATGCGGACTAGCAAGTGTCAGATCTAGGACCTCTTGCCTAATCGCATTTATAAAAGTAGGTTTTCGTCCCCTATTGACAATGTCTGCATTATTTGAGATCAGAAATTCAAAAAAGTACTCACCCCTGTTATTGATGCCCGTGCTACCCCACACCGTGTGGTGCGCGTTTGCATCGCATCCTATCAGGTAGGCCAGCCCATTGCGTTTGCAATGAGCTATGAGCCGCCTAACTTCAAGTGGAGTTATTAACTCTGAGTCTCCAGGAAAGTAGGCGGAGGCCATTATAGCCTTCTGTTTGCCTCTTTCACCCAGAACCTCCACCATTACTGCAACCAAGTCCCTGGAGATGAACTCTGAAATGGGAATAAAATTAATTTGCGAACTGGCCGACACAGCCGCTCTTGGACTCTGAGTTCCGTTATGATAAATTAACTTACCCACTTGATTTGGTATACCTCTAATCTGGTTACCAATCACCCATGGCTCCTAGATTAGAGCCATGCCAATGTTTTGGCAGATAAACCTGCGACAAAGGACGTCCGAAGACGCCTTTGCATAATGCAGGTTTATCTGCAGGCAGGCGATGTGTGCCTTCACTTTACCGAAGGCCCCTTCTGAAGGCCCTGCTCAGCCTCCTTTTCAGCACCGCCACCACCCGCATGCTTTCTTTGTCCGGCCGATGGCTGACCATTGTCCTCCATCGCCGTTCTGCTGGCCCCCGCTGCCTGAGAGCCTCCAGGCCTAACCAGTGGCTTGCACGGGAGGAGTCCTTGTGAGGCCTTCCCCCGCGGAACCCCTGACGCCTTCCTCTCCCTTTCCCGCCTTCTCCTCACCTGTCTCCTAGAGAGGGCGGTCACCCCGGTGGTCTTAGCTACAGGTGCCGCTATCGTAGCTTCTACAGGCTTCACCACTTGGGTTCCACCGACAGAAGCCGGCTTAGTTGAGGAGTCATACAATTCTAGCAATTTATTGCTTGATAACAAACTTTTACATCTCTGAAAGGTATTTCCACAGGCATAAGTCCATATATATTTTGTTTTTTTTCTCAACAGTTTGTATAAATCATGTAGTTCTGCAGATAAATTTGGAATAAGTCTGCCATAATAGTTTAGAAGACCCAAAAATGATTGCAATTCCTGAATATTTTTGGTGCTGGAGCTTTCACGATTGCTGTTACTTTATCAATATTGGGGCTTATACCCTCTGATATGTTGTGACCTAAAAAAATTACGGAATTCTTTAAAAATTTACACTTTTCGACATTAATTTTTACGTTGTATTTACTCAACCGTTTTAAAACTAAATTCAATGTATGCCTGCATTGCTCAATGTTATTTTCTCTAATAATAATATTATCTAAATAACATACGACATGATCTATACCTACTAAAATTTGATCCATAATGGACTGGAAAATTGCGGGAGCACTCTTAACATCAAATGGTAATCAAGTAAAGGTGTGTGTATAGTTAAATATTTCCTCGAATTTTCTGTTACGACTAATGGTTGGTATGCCCCGCTCAAATCAACTACACAAAAAATAGTTGATTTCGACAAACTTGCTAATGTATCATCTATCCTAGGTAGCGGATAGTGTTTGGTTTCAACGATCCTATTAATGGTAAGTCTAATGGATTTATCTGGATGCCCATTCGCTAAATCGAACTCAAATTAATATCTCCTCTACAACAAGTCTCTCTATTTCATCAGAAACAGCATCTTTTATATGAAAAGGAATCGTGTAAGCTTTATGGAAAATTGGTGTCGCACCAGCCTTCAGACAAATTTCTCCACTAAAATGTCTAATGGTTCCACCCGAACCAGGAAATACTTTGGGAAATTTTTTCTTGATATCTTGTATGTATATTCACCGTATTTTCACAAAAATTTTGACTCACCCGATCAATTTGTTGACCATAATTAAATTTAAAATTAGTCCTCTAAGCTGGAAATAAAATATCCAACCAAGTACGACCCATGAGAGGCCCACTGGCTTTCTGCGGTTCTATAATAATTAGCTTCTATTTTGATTGCAACCCATAACGGATTATTTGTTGAGCTGGCAATTGGTTGCAATGCATTTATATTATTTCCATCCACATAATTTTTTTTTTTCAAACTTAAATTATTAAGCTCCTGATTGGATTCCTTAACAGCTTGATGTGTTGAATTACGTTGCAAATTCGAACTGCGTGGTGACATATTCTTTCCGCAAGACGACCTTGATGATTATCTTGATCTTTCATTCCATTGAAAACACATGTTTGCTCTATGGCCAATTTTACCACAAGAAAAATATTCCCACGTTCTAACAGGACAATTTTGTGGATTATACTGACGATTGCATATAAAACCGCGACTTTGAACGTTCCTATTTCCACCTCTTTGTTGACCTCTACCACGCGACGGACTTCGACTTCCATCTCTTCTGGTTTGTTGGTTACCGTTATTGTTTTCAATAACCGCTAATTGTTGTAACGGTTTTTCGCGTTCCGCCAATTCCCAACTTATGGCTATTTCAGCAGCTTTTTCCAAAGTAAGACCCTTTTCTTTAAGTAGATGGGCCCTTAAATAATTATCTCTCAACCCAAAAACAAAACGATCGCCAAGGCTTTTAACTGTACAATGTATTCCTGTATGGATTGACCTTGTTTTTGATCTTCTTTGTGGTAACGGCACCTTTCCGGAATCTCGTTTATTTCCGGTGAAAAATGATTCCTCAAAATATTAATAAGTTCTTTATAACTTTTTTCGACGGTTGATCAGGAACAATGAGCTTTTAAATCACCGAATAAGTTTCGGCACCGATAAATGTAAGAACAAATGCCACATTTTTTTCTTCGATATTATCGTTCAATAAGAAAAATTGTTCCATACGTTCAACATATTCGTTGAAATCATCTCCGAGCATATACGGATTTAGGTTACCTAACATGATTATTTTTAATTATTTATTTGCACTGGACACTTCACAACAGACTTGATCTAATCCTATGCTTTTACCCACTCACTTTAGATAGTTACTTTCTACCGTTCACTTAACTTTTTCTACTCACTGTTTAAGTACTTTGATTTTTTCTCCTCATCGCCATTTGTTACACTCGCTTTTGTGTCATTAATAAATAAAAGACGACCTTCCAATGCTACTCTTATCATCTCTCTTTAATAATGGCTTGTTCAACACTAACTCTAAATACAATATTTATTTATTACATAATTTATACTATAACTCTTAACCATAATAGACATAAACGTAATTTCATGTATACGAGGATCATACCATTAACTTAATAACTTAACATACATAACAGTAATGTCAATGAAAAGAAGACAGGTGTGGTTCAGCCTATATACAGCCTGTGTGCCGCATTAATATAATATGAAACCTAAGATTTTAACCATTTTAAATTTGCAACGAATGTAATCAGCTCTAAATATCACAATGAGTCTCTATCATCTATTTGAATCGGCCATTGTAGATTTATATTTAGCGACGCGTCACATCTTGTTGGATATATTTAAACCAAGCTACTTATAAATTAAAGTGAATTTTTAAAACATAACAACAAGAAACACTTAGTTGGTTGGGTGCATTCAAAATACAAAGTTTGGCTTTATATTTACTAAATAATATATGTACTAAAAGTAGAAATATATTATCTTCCTAAATTAGGTATATCAGCAGAAAAAAACTATTTTTAGCAGAGTGTTTAATGCTAAAAGGGCTATAAATAGCAGCCCTCGGCTAAGTTTTAAAATTAGTACATCTTTGTATATGAATTTTTTAGTACATATAATATTTAGTAATGATTTTTTTTAAGTGCCAAATTTATTAGTTTTGCTTAAATGTAATTTTTATTTGTGTACTAAAAGTCTTAAGTACTAAAATTATTAGTACTAGCTGGAATAAAACGCCAAATAAAACGAATATAAAGACAATAATGCAGAACAATACATCTATCCAATATTTTGGTCTTGATCTACTGTCTAATTCAGAAATACAAATATATTGCTACTTTTAGTACATACGTAAATGGTTTTGTAAAAAGCTATTCTGGAACTATTTTTCTGTTATCTACTTCTTGGAACCGTTTTTGGTGTGAGTTCATTTGTTGTGGTGAGTTTGGACTGACAGAACTACGAAAAGCATTTCGCTATTGCCCTTGTGAGCAGACAGTAATTTAAAGAGATATTGGCTACATACTGGATCATTTTGCTCAAAAATCTTAGTAAAAATTTCTTAATGGAACAAAATACTTACCCTTAAAGGTACAGTAAGTTGCAAATTATTAGGAACACCTGGCGTTATTTTATTAACAGGGAAATTATTGTGTTGTACTAAATATTAGGTGCATTCAAAATTCAAGGTTTAATAATAGTGGAGTCAAACATAAAAATGTATATTGCTTTCTCATAATAACCAGCATCCAATAATCTTAATCACTATATTTTAGTCGCAATGTGGTATTTAAAATATCCAAAATTTTATTGAGACTAACAATTTTACCGTCAGCACCACAACTCATTGTATAATGCATTCGCTGTTGGAGGTTTCAAGGTGTTTTGAAAATTGTTTCTGGGATGCGAACCTATCACTTTATAATTTTACATGATATAGAGGGTTGTTCAAATGAGACGTAGGAAAATAAAAAGTAATATTGGAAAGACGCCATGTCTGTAATTTTATGTCATTTTGTTAGTTGAATGTTTGCCATTTATCACTAGCTATGGAGTCGTATTTAATTAAAGGTCCTAATAAAGTTATCTTCAGCGATGAATTGTAAAGATTCTTCGAAAATCGCTTAGTTTCGCGTCACGGAAATGCGAATTGGCCTGCAAGATCATACGATTTAACGCCATTAGATTTCTTTTTATGGAGATTTTTGAAAAAAAGTGTACATTGATAGTCCAGCCAGCACTCAAGACTAAAAAACTATATCATTGCCGAAACGTCCCTATTGGAAAATGTCATCAAAAATTTTGACCATTCGATCGACGTCTGTAAATTCAGTCGTGGTGAACATTTCAGTGATATTATTTTTCTTACATATTTATGGCATCGATAAACCTTCAAAATAAAGTACCCAACTCGATTCAAAAGAACTATTTGTAGTTATACTTTGCATTTATTTTCCTGCGTCTTAAAATAAAATTGAGCAAAACTAATCTTAACAGTTTGAGTCTCTTGTATGCACTTGTAAGAATTTTTATTATGTATACAGTGATTCCATAAGAAAACGATGAAAACACCAAAATTTTGTCCTGACCCTATTTGATTTAGATGAAAATCACTAAAGTTATTCTATGCTTTAAATAATTTAACTCATTTTTTTTTTATATCCTTCTACGATACAGTTTTGCAGCGCCGTTCACTGTTCTTAAATTTTTTTAATATCTCATAACAAAAATGTTTAAAGTGCTCGATCTTAAAAACTATTCAACCGATTTTAATGTTTGACGGCTCATATATAAAGAGAATGGACCGTTTATTTATACAATGGTATCAATTTTATTTTTAATTAATTTTTGTCGAAGAAAAAGTGTGCTTTCTGGAAAATGTCATGATTGGTGACCCTTGATACAAGGGGTCACCAATTTTTATATTTTCTTCAGAAATCTTATTTACCTCAATAATAAGCAACAAAATAAGCAAAATTAGTTATATTCCGCTTATAACGTATGATTTGTAGATTATATCTGGATCTGAATATTTTAAACAAAAAAAAAAAAAAATCACTCAAATTTTTCACTTCAGAATTTCACTCCGTTTGTATTTCATTCGTGAATTGTTAAAAGGTTTTAGATTCTAAGTGATAGCCATCAATGCTGTGACATATTTATTAAAAGACCTGTTTACGCCTAAAAACCTAAACAATTTGTTGTTAATTCATTTTTAAAAAACATAAATTAAATAATTAAAATTTATATACTTACATGGAAAACTTAACACTGCACTTTGCAATGTTATTGTTAGTATAATTGTACCTGTCAACATTATCGATAGAATAATAATAATTGAGCCCACATTGTATCGATCAAATATTTGCTCAATAATATTATTCACCACCATTGTAATTTTCGCGCTTTACATAATGAAAATGAGTTTTCTTGTACGTCAAAAAACAAAGATTCGTTCTCTTTTGTTCGAGTCATCTGCACGGGTAACAACAAATTTGGATAATTTTACTGGTAAAACAAATTATTATATATATTTCTATAAAATTAAGCCATTTTGTTTTTGTATCAAACATTGAAAATTATATACATACAAAATACAATTGAAAAATAAATTTCTTTTATTACTTTTTTATTATATCTTATTATTAATGAATTTAAAATTAAACAAACAATTGCGTTTAAAACAATTTTTTTTGTGAGTGAAAAGTGATTCATAAAGTGGACAATTAATATTTAAGTGTTGTGCAAATTTATAATTTTTTTGAATTCCGTTTGCCTGCTACAACAAGACCCTTTGCATGATGGTAAAAATATTACCACCGGGACTTTATTGACTTCGTAAAAGGCAAACAGTTGTAGTTGACTGCTCGAAGAAAGTTTTCATTTATTTCTTAGAAACAATGATGTGCGTATAAAATTAGGTGTTGGTTCTTTCAAGTTATCCTGCGTATCGACCGTGCCAACTGTTAATCCAAAAAATATGTAAAAGACGCACAGTAAATGGAGTTGTCCTTTTATGAATGATATCGAAGAATTCTAGATTTTATGAAGCTTACAATCTGGCCTCAGATCTGAAATCATATCTTGCTTGCCAACATTAAATGACCCCATAAATTGCTTTAAAGATTTATTCTAATATTTAGAGGGTCTGCCTGAAATGTTTTAGGTAGAGAAAAGCTTTGACAAAATGGCGGAAAAGAATGCTTTAATTTCTGTCAAGAAGTCTGAAATCGTTTTCAGTCTCATAAGTTTTACCAAAATATTATTCTATTCTCAAAAAATTAGCTTTGCGAAAATGTTCGCTTATTTTATTTATATCTGCCAAAGGGGTTCTCTCAAAGGTTGCCTTTATTAATTTTTATTTTACGGAAAAGAGAAATAATGAAATTGACAACCTTAGTTTTGGTTAATCGGGTTTTATAGCATAGAATATGTAGCTGATACGGTTTAGCCAATTTCATTTTGCTAATCCGCAGTGTTTCTAGTATATGAGGATCAGACATTTCATTTCGAATATTTTAGAAACTATTGATTCTGAATCTGAAATAAACCCCCAATTGAACTTAGTTGTAAAAATTATCACGACAGGTATACTTACAAAACTACAATTGTAATTTGTTGCTTCCATTGAACTTTATGATTTCAGCAATATTTGTATACTACTTCCGAATCATGATTTTCTTCTTACGCATACGAAGAGTTTTCAATTT
The DNA here is from genome assembly GCA_958295665.1 of Tipula vernalis. Lineage (NCBI taxonomy): Eukaryota > Metazoa > Arthropoda > Insecta > Diptera > Tipulidae > Tipula > Tipula vernalis. Next base: position 379,941,131 of record OY282559.1, read on the forward strand.
GATGCAAAACTGACCCTATGTTAGAAATGTTTACCTCCCAACGGGTGTTGCTTGCATTATTCCCTTCCCTGGAAATTTACGTCTATAACTTACTCAAGAAACAATAAGTTTCGTTTCCTCTTTTTTGCAATATCTACACACAGTTTTCGACACTTTCCGGCGTTTTCTACGCTTTTCATTGTTTGAAGTTTTCGACAGTTTTCGACCCTAATTTAAGGTTTTAGACCTATTTTTGACAAAATTGTATAAAAGTGCGATTTTTTAGCGTTTTACCCTTGTCCATTAAGAATATACCATCTTTTGGGTGCGCTCGTTTTGTAGCTAACAATCAGGATATTTTTAACAAGTGGTAATCAGTCCTAGATAGCCGTAGTGTTTCCTGATGACCAAGGGATTAAATTATATATAAACATATATTTTTTAGCTAAAAAAACGAGCCCACCCAAAACATCGGTTTATTTTTAACTCTAGCTTTTTTCTATTTTTCTGATATTAATAAAAATTATGTAGTTTTAGACATTTAACACAACTTATATTGAAATTATAATAAATCGTCAAAGCGGGTGTCTGGGTGTGGCAACCCCCATCTTCTAAGATATTAAATGAATTAAAATAACCTTTAACAATTGATTATAATTAGAAAATTTGTTTTTTTGGAAGTTTTTTGGTTTGAGATACCCAGGGTCATCCGTGCACAAGAGACTGCCAGCAAATATGAAGAAAAACATTTTCTAGCTTTAAAATAAAGAGAAAAAGTTAAAATTGAACCTTTACAAAATAACGTAAGTAAAAATCCAGTTATAAGATTACGGACCGCGTTTTAGTCGGCTTGAAGAATTGTCTCATATAATTACTAACATAACCAACATAAGAATTACCTTTTGTGATCGCCACCCTATGATGGATTGTTACATTTATAATTAACTTAAAAATATCGTTGGAGCGGTTTTTGCGAAAATTATTGTATTTAGCAGTTTTTCTTTACTGCAACCCCTACTATTTCAGACTCGAAGGGATCCAAAAGTGCTACTTATTACTAAAACCTACTTACTCACTATAACTTTGTTATGGTGGGAAAAGTAAAAACTATTTCCTCTTTAATCTACACAATTAACTTCGAAATACATACATAAGCTGGATAAAGATTGATTATTTCCTGATAGAATTAAATTGGGAAATCACATTTTTCCCGTTTCCTATAAACAACAATAGCACAAACGAAAGTGAAAATAAGAAATTATGCAAATTATTCGAAAGAGAAAAAACAAAAAGATTTGATATTTATCTTTAAAATTGAATTATTCAAAATTATGTTAATTTTATGTGTAATTTGGAAAATTTTTGGAAAAATCTTTTTCACAAAAATTCAAAACTAAACTTTCATACATGATGATTACAAAATATATATTTTGGGAATATAAAATGTAGCTGAAAGCACTTCAAATGGATTTCTTCTGAAATTATCAATTTAAATCTAAATATTAACCCACCTCCCCTTTTATATTTAAAAGTATGTTTAGCGCAACACACTTCAATATTGTCACACTTTAACAGAAAATTTCTTTCCCATGTTTTTTTTTTTTTGCTTTTGCTTTTTACGAAACGGGAGATGGTGAAGCGGAAGTTTTGTTTTTTTTTTTTTGTTTGAATTTACAAATTAGCAAAGTGTTTTTCATTTTGTGTGTGTGTGTATGTTCGTGTTTTATATCCACACATCTCGTTAATCTTTTCAATTTTATCTCGACAATAGCAAGGTGTTTGTTTAATAATAGGAAAAAAAAAATTCAAACAATAGGAAAATCAAAAAATCTATACAATTTGAAAGGATTAAATGCAGAACATAAAAAATTTTGTACAAAATAATTTCCAAACCGATTTTTATTTTAGATTAGAAAAATTTATGGAAGCGGGTTGATTGTTGATAGGTTAGCGCAAAATGTCACCCTGTATATACGAACCAATAAATGTTTAGTAGTAGATTTAACAGGTTTAAAAAGTTTATTTGTTTGGTAAAACTGTTTGCTTTTAAAATTTCACACATTCTGAGGAAGCATATTCCAGAAAAATGTTGGACTGAGGCTAAATTTTTAATTTAAATCTTTAATTTTAGAAATTATAAATTTAATTTGTTTAAAAACGGCCTCGATTGGGGTTTCTAGGGCAGGTCTCTACGACAGTTTACAATTCGGTTTTTCTGCTCTTATACATTGATCCTTTTTTCCTGGAAATTGGTTTGTTTCTGTTCGGTGCATCAGCTTTGCGTTCGACTAAGCAATACCATCGCTGTGGGCAACAAATGGCTTTATGTTTTAACTGAAAATAATTTCAGATCGAAAAACGGGAATCTGTGATTGTTCGGATATAATAAAAACAAAACGATAAATAAATTAACGCATCGATTCGAGAAAATAAAAACGTAAATGCTATTTTTTGTACCTCCCTGATTCATCCCATGTAATAAAAAACAGGCCAAACAAATTCTTTTTATTATTCTAGTTTTCTTAGTTGAAGCCATCTCATTCGGCGTGTTGTATACAGATCCTGAAAGTATTTTTGGATCTATACAAAAAAATGTCTACATACGCCTGACCTGAGAACTTAACTATTTAAGGGAGGGTCTGAGCTAAAAAGGCGAGGTCCTGCCTGTTTACACTTTACCGAAATGACACATACTGATTTTTAGAGGGAAATGATGACGCTTTAACATGAATATAGTTACAAGATGGTCCAATGTGATTTAATACTAGTTACGCCATCTCCAACTTATTTGTACTATATAGTATTCCCTCGCTAAGACTTTTGAGAAAAAGCAAATAGATTTCCAAATTATTGTCATCCGCATTTCGATTTTAAGTTTATTTCATTTTGTTACCCTCAAATTATACATTTTCCAGGTACATGTCTAGAAGTGAGATGTATTTTTAGCGCAGCTTTTTCTTTAAATTAATTTTGTAAATCTGTTAACTATCTTTAGCAGATGTTATTGGTGTCACACAATCAAGATCGCTTTCCAATAATGACACACCCAAGCAGGTTTTAAACATACTTAAAACGGTGGTTGAGGCACTTTATTAGGGGGGGACACTTTATTATACGGAAGGCCAACAACATCGACGCAATTATCATAAAGCGATAGTTCCACAGCAGTCAATCTGATTTATAAATCCATATTTTCCTTGCGAAGAAATTTCTTCTCTTCGGTCAATTGATCGATTTTCTTAGAAAGTGATTCATGGTGCTCTGAAATATTAAGATTAACTTTATTAAATTACACTTTAATTTCATTTTTCAAGGCAATTAGCTCTTTGAAAATATCATATGAGGACGCAGGTGTATCATTTAAAGAAACACGTTGCAACGGCAAAATATTTGATATATTTAGATGAATGCGTTAGCGGGCCGCAATCAGATAATGAACTAGCTAACACAGCATTAGCAATATTATTTAACGGAGAAGTGTGCTCGACATCGTTAAGATTCACACTAACGGACTGAATACATCCAGAATATTTCCAGTTATTCTGTTCCTTAGCAATATGTTTAACGTCATCCGCATTGAGGTCAGTGCACTTAGGATGAACATTTTTACCACAAATTCCACAATAAACATATCTACAGTTTTGGGGCCACAATCTAAATTATGTGCTATAATTTAGCAAGACTGTGTTCACTTTCCCCAAGATGAACGACGTGGACTGTATCATGGATTTCTTGAACAAAAAAACTCTATTTTTTTACTATTCACCGTAAGACTTTTTATTTTATTATTTTTGTTCAGCTGTGGTTAGGTTACTGATTTACTGAAAGCTGTACGGAGTCGAAAATTATGTTCGAACGTTTAATATGATATATTCATCACATATGGCGCATCGATGTTTATAATTTTTGACACTGCACTGCAAATTAAACATTATAATTCTATTACAATTCTGCTAATATAAATTAAATAGTAGAATTCGAGTACCATTTTGACATTACATATGTTAAATGGAATTTTACAGATAATTATTTTGATTACAATTAATTATTGGCCTTTAAGGTTTAGTATAACAAATTTTACAAATACAGAATATATAAAAATGATAATACAATTTTATTTTTTCACCTTTGACATAATTTTAGTACCGAACATACCGCCGCTCTTGAACCAATTGGTTCAACAGATATCTGACCGCTTGATGGAGCTTCCTTGGGCCGACTTGATGAATCGTTGGCAACTGGCAGGTTGCACAATTTGTTTACCGGTCGTTTCATTTCGCCGAACTTCGATTTCAGAGTAACAACCCTGACTAGTACTTCAGATCCGGGAGGAGTTTTGATAACCCTTGCCAATAGCCATTGATTTGATGGTAAATTGTCATCTTTTACGACGACGATGTCGTTGATGTCGATATTTGAACGATATTAATTTTGCCATTTGTGTTTTTCTTTCTCATTTCTTGTACCTTTTGTTGTACCATTTGCCAATAACCATTTGTGTGATGTCAGGTTCAGGAAGTTTTGCGGCGGGTTGGCCGATGGGGAATTGCGACGGGGTGAGCGCGTCCATGTCATCTGACGACAGTACATATAACGGACGTGAGTTGAGGATACTCTCGATCTCGGCAAGTAGTGTCATCATTTCTTCCATTGCTAGAATTGAGTCTCCTATCACTCGCTTCAAGTGGAATTTTGTAGACTTGATTGTCGTTTGCCGGATTTCTCCGAAATTAGGTGCCCTAGGTGGTCTAGATGCCAGGTAAAATTATGCCTGGAAATAAAAATGATATGTCATTGGAATTCTTATGAGTAATCTTTGTTAGCATATTTTGTCTCATAATAACTGCATTTTCTAATTCTTTTAGCATAATAGTATTCCTATTAGAACCATTTGATTCATTAGTATTCTGAAGCCTTTGATGTAGCTCCATTGCAGAATTCGCTTTCAGCATTTATTGATTTATTAAATTCGAACACTGTGATGTCAATGGAATTTCTATAGTTGATAGATCTATAGAGACGCGGTTTTTTGTATTTGGCAAAGCATTACCGATTCGTTTGTCTACTGATAAATTTATAGGCCTTGGAGGAATTATTGGTTTAGTTGCTGGAGCAGATGGCGCCTCTCCTGCACTGGAATTATCCTTATCCATCGACGATAGATTTACACTACTATGTACAATCTGTTAACCCATTCGCCGGTTTTTTATATTACTGTGTGACGTACTTCGAGCTACACAACTGCTATTAGATGTCTTATTTTGGAAAGACATAGTTGATCGTAAAATTCCACCTCGCGAAATACTCGGCCCCGGTTCCGAATAGCTAGCTTGATCGAACATTCCAACAGAAACCCTTCTTATTTCCATCTTACTTACGGATAAAGCAAGCCTAATAGATAAGTCATCAACATCATGTGCATACATACAGCTATTTACTTGGTTTCCTTTTCGAACGATTCGACTACTTCCCCGATAGATTAATTCCATATTTGCAGCATAACTTAGGTCGAATATACTTTGGCTAGCTCAAAAATTTGATCGGTAACCCTTGTGTTGTAATTCTTCTTTCGCATCATTAATCATTTTCATCAATTCTTCTTTTTTTGTCCTGGTAAAAGATTACAATATGGTTGGAAAAACTTTACTCCCATCACTATTATTATACAAAGTACTAATTCCGGTTGCTGTTGACAATATTGACGGTGTTACAGCAAGTGATAAACCTTGTTTTTCTAATTTTCACTTCCGATTGAATTATTTTAACTCGGATATTGAATATTGCTGTAAACATCTCTAGATCTGGAACTGTTGTAGTCCGATAAAACACTATTATCGATTAGGATTTCGGTTGTATTATTCACAGTATTCCTCGAATTTATAGTATCCAGCTCAAATTATGTTCTTTGTGCCCATCGATCCTTTGGCTTCTCCTTCTCACATTTGACTAGGGCTTGTAACCAAAATTTGTGCTGCATTATCTTGTGATAATATCTCACCGGCTAATAGTTTTCGTTTGGCCCATTGTGGTAACTGGCCTACTTCGGAAAAGATGTTTGTTGGGGACAAGGGATTTTATTCTAACACAAGATTTGATAATATTTGACGTTCCTTACTAATATTAATTTTTGGGCAATCTTAGTGCATGCCCACTAGCCCTGTTCATTTTGTAGAGTATTTTTTATCTTTTTAAATTTTTTGGATGTAATTTAGAGATTGCCACAGTTAATTTTTCATTAAAAATTAGAAATGACGACCCCACTTCCTATTGTCTCGAAACTTATGGCCGATTATTTGGTAAATCCGGTCTGATGACAATGGTTTCTTACAAGAAACTTTATTGAAGTTACAAGTAACAATATTGAAGCTTAAATTATGACAAGAAGAACAAACAAACGATGTTTCAACCAGTGCTTGGAACTTCACAAACTATCGTAATAAATTACGAAAAAATTATTGTTTTTTATAATAATTGTTTCCAATAATAACAATTGTTTTTAATAATAATAAAAGTCTTTCTTGAATTATTTCTCATAATAACAGTTTTTGTTCAACTAAATTACAGAATACGCGCTGATTCAAATCCTAATTTCAAATCTTCTTTCTTATTACTCGCACAAACGTTCCTATGGTGAGCTACGGTGTTATACAAATACTATTTCTTCACTCCTGCCTGCTAGACCATTGAAATCTTGAGCTAGAGAAATTGATCGCTCCGCGACATCATTGATGACCTTTAGTTCAGAAATTTTTCTACGAGCTTGAAAATAAGATGCGCGATTTTTCCAGGATGCCGGGGCAGAATTCAGAAATTCCGTATTAATAGCATAGCTAGTAAAAAAGTTTCTCGTATTTGCATTTAGAAAATCGTGAATTTGATAGCTATGGATGTCACGATTATTAGGTTTTAAAAATTTATTCCTCTCACTAGGTACGGTGACTGCTCTCAATTTTTCGCACATCTTCATTCTCATCGATCTAGGTATTCTGTAATCAAAAAAATTAAAAGGCAGCCAAACTATCGTACAAATACCAAAGGTGTTTTGAAAATTGGTTAACAGTCGCCAGTGAAATTTGTTCATTTATCGTTCTATAATTAGTGAGCTCCTTAAGTAGGCACAGGTCATTGAATGGCGCAAAACGGACACTCTCACATTGGAACCAGTATCGAACATAAATTTTCACAATGAAAAAATTGAATTCTCGTAGGGCATGGACTTCTGTCGGTTCCAAAAAAATTGATCTCTCAACAGGTATATTTTTAATGAGTCAATCAATTTGGCCATCCATCGAGCGTGATGAACAGCACTAGGCGGGCGAATAACAATCCCGGGATTCAGATCTTCACCGACAAATAATAGGCAAAGTTGCAGTAACTCTGAGTAATCTGCTCGAGCATGATTTAATTTCAGGTGCTCCTCTACAACGAGCCTTGTTTGACGTCTTATTTCTGTCACACGATCTCTCAATTGGTCGTCCAGAATTGCTGACCTATACTCCTCTCGGGATATTCCTTCAGAATCGCACTCCGTCCTAAATCTCTCAAATCGTTGGATATTTGGGCCAGTTCACTTGTTGTTCCTGACGGTATCTTTGTGATTCCAAGAATTTGCTCGATCCGAAACCCAGTAACAATGACCGCCATTCTATCCACTTTTCCCCGCTGTTCGTTATCGTCCATAATTTTTCCATCCCAATGAATTGTTAAAAAACTATTTGGGTGAAATCCCTCTATTATAGATCGTGATAATTCTTCTCGTTCTTTCATACGATGTCTTCTAATTGTGCTCACAGAGCATGTTGTGGCAATTTCCATAAAAATAAATAAAATGCACTTGGTATTTATTTACATCAGCAAATTTATTTCCATCAACTGTACATAACAAAAATTTCGTCCATAACAATGTTCCACACCAAATCGTCCGCACTCATCATCATCAAAATTGAATTTCATTGCTCCGTAATCTAAAATAAAATTAAATCAAATGAATTATATGTAAATTTATATTTATGTTCAATACTTATCTTTATTAAATTTATTCTGAATTGTTGATAAACAAATTCACCATGACAGTCAAACGTCAAAATTGTAGGTGAATTCTAATATTTTTTGTTAGATACAATTTCGGAAAGAAAATCGACGCGTCGCCTATGTGAATTGCGACAATTAACTTTTCGAAATTGTATTCCGAATATTTGCGTTCAATCATAAACGCGTATTGTATTCTTGTCATTTTTCAATCATTAAAAAAAACATTACTTCTGTGACCACCATCAAATAGTAAACAACTAAAATATATTATCGGTTATTAATTTGTAAAAAGCCAAAAAATATTCAGAGAATTAACACCAGTTTTGTTTTCTTGTCACCCCATAGTCACTGTAATCAACAAATAAAATACAGCCCACCAACAAACAACGCGGAATTATCGCACTATTGGGATTATCTCGACCGCCACGGAGAAAAATAAATTATTCCATTGTGCTCCGCCAACAGAGCAAGATACCTCGTCTATCGAATGACCGAAGGCGGACGCCGCTGTTCCGACAACGTATGCCATTTGACCATTTGATAATTTTGCGCGATCGGCAGTATGACAAACGAATGAATTCAGAGGCTTTTTTTTGGCGATCCGCCTCTTCTTGGGTTTAGGTGAAGGGCAATAAGAACTCTCAGACGAGGAACTCGATTAACTGCTAGATTCTTCATACATTTCGATAATCCTGGGTCCTGAACGTTCACATCTAATCTGACTTACACTGGCTTGTGCTTCTACTGAAGAGTTATTTCTGAATTCAGCTATGAATTTTGCAGCGTATGAGCACCGTTTATTGTCTTTATTACAATTATTAAAACATAAAAGTTTCGGTTAGTTTGCTAAACGAATGGCGATGTTTTTATGGCCCACGTTAAAAAGACGTTACAAACTGTTTACGAATTCCGTTTTTTTGGAAGAAGCTAATTTTTTGTGCTTTTTCAAATTATACCAAAACTTGTGGAGTTTTTTGAATTTTGTAACCATGTTTCGTTGTGCCTGATTCAACTGTTTGTTCGGTAACAGCCTTATAATAACATTCTTCGTATTAGCTGTCGGTTTTCTCTTCAAGGTTGATGCGAAAGATTTTGCATTCGATCCCTGTGAATTCAGCCATTAGTTTCTCGACACGCATCCGACGAGAAATTCTTCTATAGGAGGGCCGTCATGCTCATGATTTATAAAGTTGACCATTTGTGTCAGCTTACCTTTGCTTGATGAACGCTGTTTCTTAAGGCCTGCCATTTCTTGCGACATATTTTGATGCGAGGCACTATTATCACAATATTGATTTGAAATGCTTTAGTCACAACTTTCTTATTAAATTGATTCACTTTGTTTTTGCATGTGCAAGTGTTTGTTACGATTGTCCACTCGTGGTGTAATTATTAGTAATGAATATAATAGCAACTAACTAAATACTTGTCAGATTATCACTATATATAGCATTTGACTACTTTAATGGTTCACTATACTGTTCACTAATATGCGTTATAACTCAGCATAGAAACTGTCACCGAACGTGTAAAAATATCTCGAACCTTTTTAATTGGACGATGAAAACGATGTTACAACAATAGTTTTAGTAACGACAACGACTAACTGCATATATGAGGCAGTCGCATCACAGTGTTATCACCGTTACTTACCTCTGTGAAATTAGCCCGGAAAAAATTCCCAGAAAACGATTATAGTTAAATATGGTAATACTAATATATTATAACTAGCGTATTATGAAAATTATAACGAAACAAATAGCGTGTTTTTTATTAGCTCCGGATAGCAAGCTATCGGGAGCACAAGGGAAATTTCTATTGAAAGTTGTTCTATTATACACATGTGTCGCTAATAAACAAAAAACTAAAATTGTACCTAGCTTGATGCAGTTGTATGACATTTCTTCCGAATAAAAAATCGGAGTAAAAATATATAAAAATCATCGGGAGATTGATGAGGAATACGATAATGTAGTAGCTGCAAAGAGATTTTTAAAAGCTGGAAAGCAAAAGGATAATCGAGATGCATCAATATCGGAAGGTGACTAAGATGAAGATAAATAATATTTTGATGAAATGGACATGCCTGGTACAGAAGTCAAGTCGATTCAAAACAAAATTAATGTACGTATTCTACGTATACGTGTAGACACAGCTTAATATCACGGAAATTTGAACCCCAATTCGGCATATGTATTATGATCCAAAACACGTTCTATGAGGGATATTCCTGATGAAAAATCAAATCCTGAAGAGTAAATAATTTTTTTTCACTAAGTTTAGAATTAAATAAATAAATTAATTTTATTATTTTAGAGTTGAGTTGTGTACTGGAGACATGGAAAAACATTCTAAAGCAGAACTATTTGCTTGGGAAGCTTATGGAAAAATATTTTCGAAGTGGAAAAATCATTAAAGGACAAAAGAAACAAATCATTCGAAGCCGATATGAAAAGATGTACAAATGTATATGTATTTGAATAATCACTGAATATATTAAAAATAATCCAACATGTATTTATGCTTCTTAAAAATTTTTTATCTTCCACGATTTGCAGTAAGGCTAATTTATTTTATACAAAGATTCAGTTTTATTAAATTATAAGTTGTAAACTCCTTCGAATATAACTTACAAACTTAAATCGTTTGCTTGCTGTTCGTTAAACAACCTTGACATGTTACATGACCGCAAATTAAAATTTTGTACAAGGTAATTCCGCTGCCGCTAGGTAGTAAACATTTTACAGCAATCCGAGTAACAATCTTCGAGCCCCAGGGGGCCTATTCTCGAATTCCACATCCATTTTCCACATGTGGACATCTGTCAAAACTCATAAAAATTGAATTTTTTCGGTACTAAGGGAATATTTCCGAATGGGTATGAGCATGTGGAAAAATTCCCCATATAGGAAAATGTCAATGCCGCATGTGTTTTATACACGAATTACAAATTTCGAACGTTTTTTTGTGAACTTTGACAGATGTCCACATGTGGAAAATGGATGTGAAATTCGAGAATAGGCCTCCAGGATGTGATTTTGGATCAGTAATATCCCTCATAGAACGTGTTTTGGATCATAATATGCCGAATTGGGGTTCACATTTCTGTGATATTAAGCTGTGTCTTCACATATACGTAGAATACGTACAGTTATTCTTTGTTTTGAATCGACTTAACTTTTGTACCAGGCATGTCAATTTCATCAAAATATTATTTATCTTCATCTTCGTCACCTTCCGACAATGATGCATCTCGATTATCGTTTTGCTTTCCAGCTTTTAAAAATATTTTTGCAGCTTCTACTTTAACGTATTCCTCATCAATCTCCCGATGATTTTTTTTTTGGAAGAAATGTTATACAACCATATGACATTTGAATTTGACATCTATCAAAATTTTTAAACCAAAATGAAGTTTGCCACAGTTAGGGTTGTACAAAAATCAAAAATATTTCAAATTTCCCTTTGCTCCGGATAGCAGCTCCGGATAGCAGCTCCAGATAAATAGGTAGAGCTAAATATTTTTTTATAGGTTTTTAGTTAAAAAGTTGAATTAAAAATTATACATTAGTTTTAAATAAATTATTTATATGTATAAATATGGATGTGAAGTTTTCCACACTTTTTTCCACAGTAATATGTATACAAATCATATTGGAAAAAAACAAATCATATTGGATTCTAACTAGTTTTTCATGTGTTGGTGCGATTGTACACTGTTAAGAATCCGTATAATATAATTTTACTAAATTTCGATTTAAAAAACCGAATAAAATCAATGCAATATAATTTTTGTTCAAATAAATTATTATTAATGCAATACGTAAAACTAATTTAATTTGAGATAACGATATTTAGTATTTGATATTACTATACAACGGTGAATTGTTTATTCTCAATTATATAATAAAAATAGTTTTTAAGCACAGTAGTAACGGTATGTTAAACTAATTTAATTAAATTTATTTAACGCCAGTTCGTTTATATCCGCTAGTCAGTATACAAAAACGTTTATTTATTTTTTTTTATATGAAGTTTTGCTAAAAACAAATGCCACGATATGAAGTTTAAAGTAATAATAATAATTTACAATAGATTGGTGTCATGTATTTTGAAAAGGGAATAATCCATAATCCTTTAATATCCAGGAAAACGATGAAATAAAACAGCCAATTCTAACACCTTTATAGCTGATTTATCAACTAAACTTATTATTAAATCTATATTTTTCGATGCAACTTACAAACGTTCTCTTTATTTTCTGTTAAATACAAAATTTTGCTCAAATCTCATATTTTGTTTGCTAATAAATTTCAAAAACAACAGACATAATTTCATAAAAAACGAAAAATGACTTCATTTTATTTGCAATTTTCTTTGATTATAAAGGGTCAGCGGATTATTTAATTTAAACAAAATATGTTAAATAGTATTTCAGATTTTTATTATAACCTTCAGCGTTTCTTCAAGATAATTTTAATTAACATTTTTGCAATTTTATTGGACTGGTATTTCATATAAAAAAATGTAATCAAGAACGATCTATAGTTTTCTGCTGCCAGTTAAGCTTGTTTAATCAAACATCGAAGTTCTAAAACTAGAAACCAAAGTTACAAACCACAAAAATATCAAATAGTTTTAGTTCAACATATTTATTATTTGGTTCCAATTGGAATTCAAATATACTGCATTCAAAATGTAATTTCTTTAAAAAATCTTTCGAATAAAAGTGATTTCGTGGGAAAATAAGATCATTCAGAGGCAATATTAGTGAAATTTAGTCAAAATAATATATGGACCATAAGAAAATGAATCCAAATCACTGGCAAGTGGCGTAAATGACATTTAACAATTTTTAGTCTTAATCGCCAGAAAAAATATCCAGTTTAAATTAATTCTTGATATAAGAAATAGTTAATAGAGATAATGGACAACAATTTTAAGCAGCTACTACATGTACTATCGCAACCTTAGTTCAAATATCTAGAAGTATGTGTAAACGGTCAATGAACGATATCAGATAAAATCTCAATTGGTACGAAAAGTTTCCAGGCTAATTTATTCCCCTGGGTAGGGGGTACTTTTTAGAATCGATGGACAGCGAAGTACGTCAGCTACACAGCTAGCACTACATGTACTATCCGGAAGTGAATTCAAATCTCCGGCAAGGGGTGCTAAGGCCCATTTATCAGTTTCAGCTAAAATATCAATTGTTAGAAAAAGTTTCCAGGCTAATTTATTCCCCTGGATAGGGGTGAGCTTCTGGGCTCGATGGATGAAGTAGTAGGCCGTCTACTACATGTACTATCCGGAAGTGAATTCAAATCTCTGGCAAGGGGTGCTAAGGCCCATTTATCAGTTTCAGCTAAAATCTCAATTGTTAGAAAAAGTTTCCAGGATAATTTATTCCCCTGGATAGGGGTGAGTTTTTGGGCTCGATGGATGAAGTAGTAGGCCGTCTACTACATGTACTATCAGGAAGTGAATTCAAATCTCTGGCAAGGGGTGCTAAGGCCCATTTATCAGATTCAGCTAAAATCTCAATTGTTAGAAAAAGTTTCCAGGATAATTTATTCCCCTGGATAGGGGTGAGTGTTTAAGCTCGATGGATGAAGTAGTAGGCCGTCTACTACATGTACTATCCGGAAGTGAATTCAAATCTCTGGCAAGGGGTCCTAAGGCCCATTAATCAGTTTCAGCTAAAATCTCAATTGTTAGAAAAAGTTTCCAAGATAATTTATTCCCCTGGATAGGGGTGAGTTTTTGGGCTCGATGAATGTAGTAGTAGGTCAGCTACTACATGTACTATCCGGAAGTGAATTCAAATCTCTGGCAAGGGGTGCTAAGGCCGATTTATCAGTTTCAGCTAAACTCTCAATTGTTAGAAAAAGTTTCCAGGCTAATTTATTCCCCTGGATAGGGGTGAGTTTTAGGGCTCGATGGATGTAGTAGTAGGCCGTCTACTACATGTACTATCCGGAAGTGAATTCAAATCTCTGGCAAGGGGTGCTAAGGCCGATTAATCAGTTTCAGCTAAAATCTCAATTGTTAGAAAAAGTTTCCAGGCTAATTTATTCCCCTGGATAGGGGTGAGTGTTTTGGCTCGATGGATGGAGTAGTAGGCCGTCTACTACATGTACTATCCGGAAGTGAATTCAAATCTCTGGCAAGGGGTGCTAAGGCCGATTTATCAGTTTCAGCTAAAATCTCAATTGTTAGAAAAAGTTTCCAGGATAATTTATTCCCCTGGATAGGGGTGAGTTTTTGGGCTCGATGGATGAAGTAGTAGGCCGTCTACTACATGTACTATCCGGAAGTGAATTCAAATCTCTGGCAAGAGGTGCTAAGGCCCATTTATCAGTTTCAGCTAAAATCTCAATTGTTAGAAAAAGTTTCCAGGATAATTTATTCCCCTGGATAGGGGTGAGTTTTTGGGCTCGATGAATGTAGTAGTAGGTCAGCTACTACATGTACTATCCGGAAGTGAATTCAAATCTCTAGCAAGAGGTGCTAAGGCCGATTTATCAGTTTCAGCTAAAATCTCAATTGTTAGAAAAAGTTTCCAGGATAATTTATTCCCCTGGATAGGGGTGAGTTTTTGGGCTCGATGGATGGAGTAGTAGGCCGTCTACTACATGTACTATTCGGAAGTGAATTCAAATTTCTGGCAAGAGGTGCTAAGGCCGATTTATCAGTTTCAGCTAAAATCTCAATTGTTAGAAAAAGTTTCCAGGCTAATTTATTCCCCTGGATAGGGGTGAGTTTTTGGGCTCGATGAATGTAGTAGTAGGTCAGCTACTACATGTACTATCCGGAAGTGAATTCAAATCTCTGGCAAGGGGTGCTAAGGCCGATTTATCAGTTTCAGCTAAACTCTCAATTGTTAGAAAAAGTTTCCAGGCTAATTTATTCCCCTGGATAGGGGTGAGTGTTTGGGCTCGATGGATGGATTAGTAGGCCGTCTACTACATGTACTATCCGGAAGTGAATTCAAATCTCTGGCAAGGGGTGCTAAGGCCCATTTATCAGTTTCAGCTAAAATCTCAATTGTTAGAAAAAGTTTCCAGGATAATTTATTCCCCTGGATAGGGGTGAGTTTTTGGGCTCGATGGATGAAGTAGTAGGCCGTCTACTACATGTACTATCCGGAAGTGAATTCAAATCTCTGGCAAGAGGTGCTAAGGCCCATTTATCAGTTTCAGCTAAAATCTCAATTGTTAGAAAAAGTTTCCAGGCTAATTTATTCCCCTGGATAGGGGTGAGATTTAGGGCTCGATGGATGTAGTAGTAGGCCGTCTACTACATGTACTATCCGGAAGTGAATTCAAATCTCTGGCAAGGGGTGCTAAGGCCGATTTATCAGTTTCAGCTAAACTCTCAATTGTTAGAAAAAGTTTCCAGGCTAATTTATTCCCCTGGATAGGGGTGAGTGTTTGGGCTCGATGGATGGATTAGTAGGCCGTCTACTACATGTACTATCCGGAAGTGAATTCAAATCTCTGGCAAGGGGTGCTAAGGCCCATTTATCAGTTTCAGCTAAAATCTCAATTGTTAGAAAAAGTTTCCAGGATAATTTATTCCCCTGGATAGGGGTGAGTTTTTGGGCTCGATGGATGAAGTAGTAGGCCGTCTACTACATGTACTATCCGGAAGTGAATTCAAATCTCTGGCAAGGGGTGCTAAGGCCCATTTATCAGTTTCAGCTAAAATCTCAATTGTTAGAAAAAGTTTCCAGGCTAATTTATTCCCCTGGATAGGGGTGAATTTTTGTGCTCGATGGATGAAGTAGTAGGTCAGCTACTACATGTACTATCCGGAAGTGAATTCAAATCTCTGGCAAGGGGTGCTAAGGCCGATTTATCAGTTTCAGCTAAAATCTCAATTGTTAGAAAAAGTTTCCAGGATAATTTATTCCCCTGGATAGGGGTGAGTTTTTGGGCTCGATGGATGAAGTAGTAGGCCGTCTACTACATGTACTATCCGGAAGTGAATTCAAATCTCTGGCAAGGGGTGCTAAGGCCCATTTATCAGATTCAGCTAAAATCTCAATTGTTAGAAAAAGTTTCCAGGCTAATTTATTCCCCTGGATAGGGGTGAGTGTTTTGGCTCGATGGATGGAGTAGTAGGCCGTCTACTACATGTACTATCCGGAAGTGAATTCAAATCTCTGGCAAGGGGTGCTAAGGCCGATTTATCAGTTTCAGCTAAAATCTCAATTGTTAGAAAAAGTTTCCAGGATAATTTATTCCCCTGGATAGGAGTGAGTTTTTGGGCTCGATGGATGAAGTAGTAGGCCGTCTACTACATGTACTATCCAGAAGTGAATTCAAATCTCTGGCAAGGGGTGCTAAGGCCCATTTATCAGTTTCAGCTAAAATCTCAATTGTTAGAAAAAGTTTCCAGGCTAATTTATTCCCCTGGATAGGGGTGAGTTTTTGGGCTCGATGAATGTAGTAGTAGGTCAACTACTACATGTACTATCCGGAAGTGAATTCAAATCTCTAGCAAGGGGTGCTAAGGCCGATTTATCAGTTTCAGCTAAAATCTCAATTGTTAGAAAAAGTTTCCAGGATAATTTATTCCCCTGGATAGGGGTGAGTTTTTGGGCTCGATGGATGGAGTAGTAGGCCGTCTACTACATGTACTATTCGGAAGTGAATTCAAATCTCTGGCAAGGGGTGCTAAGGCCGATTTATCAGTTTCAGCTAAAATCTCAATTGTTAGAAAAAGTTTCCAGGCTAATTTATTCCCCTGGATAGGGGTGAGTTTTTGGGCTCGATGAATGTAGTAGTAGGTCAGCTACTACATGTACTATCCGGAAGTGAATTCAAATCTCTGGCAAGGGGTGCTAAGGCCGATTTATCAGTTTCAGCTAAACTCTCAATTGTTAGAAAAAGTTTCCAGGCTAATTTATTCCCCTGGATAGGGGTGAGTGTTTGGGCTCGATGGATGGAGTAGTAGGCCGTCTACTACATGTACTATCCGGAAGTGAATTCAAATCTCTGGCAAGGGGTGCTAAGGCCCATTTATCAGTTTCAGCTAAAATCTCAATTGTTAGAAAAAGTTTCCAGGATAATTTATTCCCCTGGATAGGGGTGAGTTTTTGGGCTCGATGGATGAAGTAGTAGGCCGTCTACTACATGTACTATCCGGAAGTGAATTCAAATCTCTGGCAAGGGGTGCTAAGGCCCATTTATCAGTTTCAGCTAAAATCTCAATTGTTAGAAAAAGTTTCCAGGCTAATTTATTCCCCTGGATAGGGGTGAATTTTTGTGCTCGATGGATGAAGTAGTAGGTCAGCTACTACATGTACTATCCGGAAGTGAATTCAAATCTCTGGCAAGGGGTGCTAAGGCCGATTTATCAGTTTCAGCTAAAATCTCAATTGTTAGAAAAAGTTTCCAGGATAATTTATTCCCCTGGATAGGGGTAAGTTTTTGGGCTCGATGGATGAAGTAGTAGGCCGTCTACTACATGTACTATCCGGAAGTGAATTCAAATCTCTGGCAAGGGGTGCTAAGGCCGATTTATCAGTTTCAGCTAAAATCTCAATTGTTAGAAAAAGTTTCCAGGATAATTTATTCCCCTGGATAGGGGTGAGTTTTTGGGCTCGATGGATGTAGTAGTAGGCCATCTACTACATCTACTATCAGAAAGTGAATTCAAATCTCTGGCAAATGAAGCTAAGGCCGATTTATCAGTTTCAGCTAAAATCTCAATTGTTAGAAAAAGTTTCCAGGATAATTTATTCCCCTGGATAGGGGTAAGTTTTTGGGCTCGATGGATGAAGTAGTAGGCCGTCTACTACATGTACTATCCGGAAGTGAATTCAAATCTCTGGCAAGGGGTGCTAAGGCCGATTTATCAGTTTCAGCTAAAATCTCAATTGTTAGAAAAAGTTTCCAGGATAATTTATTCCCCTGGATAGGGGTGAGTTTTTGGGCTCGATGGATGTAGTAGTAGGCCATCTACTACATCTACTATCAGAAAGTGAATTCAAATCTCTGGCAAATGAAGCTAAGGCCGATTTATCAGTTTCAGCTAAAATCTCAATTGTTAGAAAAAGTTTCCAGGATAATTTATTCCCCTGGATAGGGGTAAGTTTTTGGGCTCGATGGATGAAGTAGTAGGCCGTCTACTACATGTACTATCCGGAAGTGAATTCAAATCTCTGGCAAGGGGTGCTAAGGCCCATTTATCAGTTTCAGCTAAAATCTCAATTGTTAGAAAAAGTTTCCAGGATAATTTATTCCCCTGGATAGGGGTGAGTTTTTGGGCTCGATGGATGTAGTAGTAGGCCATCTACTACATCTACTATCAGAAAGTGAATTCAAATCTCTGGCAAATGAAGCTAAGGCCGATTTATCAGTTTCAGCTAAAATATCAAAACCTAAAGTTTCCAAAATAATTTATTCCCCTGGATAGGGGTGAGTTTTTGGGCTCGATGGATGAAGTAGTAGGCCGTCTACTACATGTACTATCCGGAAGTGAATTCAAATCTCTGGCAAGGGGTGCTAAGGCCCATTTATCAGTTTCAGCTAAAATCTCAATTGTTAGAAAAAGTTTCCAGGATAATTTATTCCCCTGGATAGGGGTGAGTTTTTGGGCTCGATGAATGTAGTAGTAGGTCAACTACTACATGTACTATCCGGAAGTGAATTCAAATCTCTAGCAAGGGGTGCTAAGGCCGATTTATCAGTTTCAGCTAAAATCTCAATTGTTAGAAAAAGTTTCCAGGATAATTTATTCCCCTGGATAGGGGTGAGTTTTTGGGCTCGATAAATGGAGTAGTAGGCCGTCTACTACATGTTCTATTCGGAAGTGAATTCAAATCTCTGGCAAGGGGTGCTAAGGCCGATTTATCAGTTTCAGCTAAAATCTCAATTGTTAGAAAAAGTTTCCAGGCTAATTTATTCCCCTGGATAGGGGTGAGTTTTTGGGCTCGATGAATGTAGTAGTAGGTCAGCTACTACATGTACTATCCGGAAGTGAATTCAAATCTCTGGCAAGGGGTGCTAAGGCCGATTTATCAGTTTCAGCTAAAATCTCAATTGTTAGAAAAAGTTTCCAGGATAATTTATTCCCCTGGATAGGGGTAAGTTTTTGGGCTCGATGGATGAAGTAGTAGGCCGTCTACTACATGTACTATCCGGAAGTGAATTCAAATTTCTGGCAAGGGGTGCTAAGGCCGATTTATCAGTTTCAGCTAAAATATCAATTGTTAGAAAAAGTTTCCAGGATAATTTATTCCCCTGGATAGGGGTGAGTTTTTGGGCTCGATGGATGTAGTAGTAGGCCATCTACTGCATCTACCATCAGAAAGTGAATTCAAATCTCTGGCAAATGAAGCTAAGGCCGATTTATCAGTTTCAGCTAAAATATCAAAACCTAAAGTTTCCAAAATAATTGATTCCCCTGGATAGGGGTGAATTTTTGGGCTCGATGGATGAAGTAGTAGGCCGTCTACTACATGTACTATCCGGAAGTGAATTCAAATCTCTGGCAAGGGGTACTAAGGCCCATTTATTAGTTTCAGCTAAAATCTCAATTGTTATAAAAAGTTTCCAGGCTAATTTATTCCCCTGGATAGGGGTGAGTTTTTGGGCTCGATGGATGTAGTAGTAGGCCATATACTACATGTACTATCCGGAAGTGAATTCAAATTTCTGGCAAGGGGTGCTAAGGCCGATTTATCAGCTTCAGCTAAAATATCAATACCTAAAGCTTCCAAAGTAATTTATTCCCCTGGATAGGGGTGAGTTTTAGGGCTCGATGGATGGAGTAGTAGGCCGTCTACTACATGTACTATCGGAAAGTGAATTCAAATCTCTGGCAAGGAGTGCTAAGGCCATTTTATCAGTTTCAAATCTACATTCATCAATAAATATTTTTCTTTTCTAATTAGAATAAAATTGTATCACAGACACAATTTAAGTAATGATCTTTAGTACATGGAAAGTTGTATATACCTTGTTTTAGTACTTCAGCTTCACATACATTTTAGCAAGAGGTGCTAGTCCGTGTACAAAATTGTTTGTTTACATTTTTTTCATATGGAGTTTCGATTAAAACATGTCCATTAAAATTGCAAAATTGTCAATTAAATTTATCTTGAAAAAACGTTGAAGGTTACATTAAAAATTTAATATACTGTTTAACATATTTTATTAAAACTAAATAATCGGTTGAGCCTTTAATATCTAAGAAAACTACAAATAAAAATGTACTAACTTTTCATATTTTATGAGGTTATGTCCATTGTTTTGAAAATTTATTATCTCATATTTTAGATTTGAGCAAAATTGTTTTTGTATTTAAAACAGAAAATAAAGGAACGTTTGTAAATTGCATCGAAAAATATAAATTTAATAATGAGTTTAGTTGATAAATCAGCTAAAAATATGTCAAAATTAGCTGTTTTATTTCATGGTTTTCCTGGTTTTAAAAGGGTTATGGATTATTTCCTTTTCAAAATACATGACATCAATCTAGTGTAAATTATTATTATTACTTTAAACTTCATATCGTGGCATTTTTTATTCAATTTATCTCAGTTTTATGATAGCTGCTTTTAGCAAAGCTCCATATAAAAAAAAACGTAAACAAACTTTTTTGTACACAGACCAGCGAAACTAACGAAAAGTTTATGAACTAGTTTCACAATTTATTAACTAGGGAAACAGCGCCATCTAATAATTATTTTGTTATATTAATAAATAAACATAGAGTTAAACAAATAGAGCTGAAATAAGCAAACGTCAGCATCGAAAATTCTGTGCGAAAAAGAGGAAGACTAAAATATATTAGGGCCATATTTAGAATTTTATTCTATGGTTTAGAATAAAGTGGGTTGCTTAAAATAAAACAATTAAAGTTTAAAAAACATTTTTATTTTAGATGTAAATACACTTATAATTATTTTTAAATTCAATATTTTTAATAAAATTAATTTTATTTTTACGTTACACTTTTAGTATGGACCTGGTAAAAATAATTGTAAACAAATCATAAAAAACCAACAACAACAACATTTGCTTTTTTTTTTGATAATGGTTGATATAAATGTAATAAATTTAAATTCAAAGTGCACTTTTTTTATCCCAAATTCCAATATTTACATCACAATTTTAATTTCGTTATATATAAACCACAATAAAACTTATCGATGAAAAGAAATTCCAGGTACATAATTTGTTGGGAGTATTGTCACAGAATACAACCAGAAGAGACATAACACTGTTTTTGTATGGAAAAATTTGGACTCATTTTTCTGACCTTGATTTGCCGAAGGTAAGAGAAAGTTGGGTTATGTATTCTTTAGTTTACTGGTTTTGATTTAAAATAATAAAAATTGAGAATCGTTAACAGTGTAGTTAGTGAAATTATTTGACAAGTTTTGTTTTGACAGCATATGTAATTTGTATTAACTACAATAATATTCAAAAATAATTATACTTCAACGTCCAAAAAAGAAGGTAAGATGAAAAAAAAATTTGGTCCACTCAATGTCTATTCTGGTTAATCTTTCTTCTGTGGTATAGTTACGACATTTTCCGATTTTACACTTCATTTTGATAATTTTAAATTTTCACGAAACTACGCACAACCACGTTTTAATAACAATAAAAATTAAATGGTTCGTTTACATAAAAGTAAGCGCAACGATATATTATTCGTAAGAAACTAAGAACATATATATATATATATATATATATATATATATATATATATATATATATATATATATATATATATATATATATATATATATATATATATATATATATATATATATATATATATATATATATATATATACATATATATATATATATATACATATATATATATATATATACATATATATATATATATACTCAACCAACCAAATTTAAGTTGACCGAACTCAGACTACTTTCAGATAACTTTCAGTCAAGTCACCGTTTACATGTTGAATTTATCTCGGAAGTTTTCAGTCAGATCACTTTCGGTTTAACATGTATCTTTAGTAACAGCTTCATTTTGATTTCGTTTTATTTTTTCAGTTACTGTGTTCCATTGGAAACAAAATTTCGACGATTAATACATGGGGTGACATGTACCATCTCATTCGGTTCGTTTTAAATAGGGTTTTGTCTCTTGTAACATGAACAAAATTGTATTCTATTTCGCTTTTAGAATTATTGCCTGCTTAAGGTTTTATAACACCAAGCGCGGCGCGTCGGCGGCAAATTTAAATACACGTTTTTTTTTTGCTTATGTAGTGATAGGAAATCATATCTTGAACAGAAATAAAATTAATATTCATAAAACCATTTACAAACTTTATATTTTTAATAGAAAAATTACAATTTTAGTAAATGGTATAAAATTAAATTTTATCCACCGCCGCGAAACTCAGCGGCAAAAAAAAAAATCGTTGTCCATCGCTAGTTTATATTTTTGTACAAACTATGATTTCCTTTCACTACATAAGCAAAAATACGTGTATTTCAATATGCCGCCAATGCACCGCGCTTGGAATGATAGAACCTTTACTTTGGTCACTGGAATAGTTATAGGTATAAAAATAAAAGTGCAAATCATGCTCAAAATAAAAACCGGCAATAATTTTCTTTTTACTTTTATCAATTGACATTAAAAATTAAATAAAAAAACAAAAAAAAATTCAATTTTCCCATGAATAATTCTATACCAACAAAAACTTGGTTTGAAACTATTCATTCCGGAATGAAAATACACGGCATTGTTGTTGTAAAATTCCCAAAGTAACACACGGCAGTTGTTTCGTCCAAAAGGAGCGACAAATTAATTAATTATTAAGGTTCTATCACACCAAGCGCGGCGCATCGGCGGCAAATTTAAATAAACGTTTTTTTGCTTATGTTGTGATAGGAAATCGTAGTTTGTGTAAAAATATAAACTAGCGATGACCGACGATTTTTTTTTGCCGCCGGGTTTCGCGGCGGCAGATAAAATTTCATTTTATACCATTTACTAAAATTGTAATTTCTCTATTAAAAATATAAAGTTTGTAAATGGTTTTATGAATAATAATTATATTTCTGTTCAAGATATGATTTCCTATCACTACATAAGCAAAAAAAAAACGTGTATTTAAATTTGCCGCCGACGCGCCGCGCTTGGTGTCATAAAACCTTAAGCAGGCAATAATTCTAAAAGCGAAATAGAATACAATTTTGTTCATGTTACAAGAGACAAAACCCTATTTAAAACGAACCGAATGAGATGGTACATGTCACCCCATGTATTAATCGTCGAAATTTTGTTTCCAATGGAACACAGTAACTGAAAAAATAAAACGAAATCAAAATGAAGCTGTTACTAAAGATACATGTTAAACCGAAAGTGATCTGACTGAAAACTTCCGAGATAAATTCAACATGTAAACGGTGACTTGACTGAAAGTTATCTGAAAGTAGTCTGAGTTCGGTCAACTTAAATTTGGTTGGTTGAGTCACTTTGTGTGTTGAGTTAAACATTTAAACTTTAATTTAGTTGAATTGACAGATTTTTTCATACTGTTAAAAAGGCAAAAGGTTTTTATACATTTTCGAAATGGTTTTCAAATTATTTTAATAATTTTTTAATAATTTAAATGTAATTTTAGAACAAAGTGACATTTGAACTGTCAGCTCAGATCAAATAAAAAAGTCCCATGTAAACACCAACCGAAATTTTCAGTCAGTTCACTTTCAGATAAAACTAAGTCAGATCACTTTCGGTATGACATGTATCTTTAGTGTCAAATGTACGCACATTGCGTATGCGTATCTTTTTTTAACTCAAAACACAAAAATTTAATTAAAATATTAGAATTTTATAATTAATCAGAAAATAAGAAATAATATAATAATTTTTTATTTAAATTAACCTTTTAAACAGTTTTTTATATTTTTGGTATTAAGCTTATATATTTATTTATGCAAATATAAGCTTAATACAAAAAAAATAATAAAACGTTTTATTCCATTCACATTTCAAAACTGCATTTGTGTCCAACAATTTTATTTTTTCATAACCAAATTTTCTTTCTTGAATAACTTATGTCGATTTCGATTCACCTTTTACCAAATCTTTAAAAGATCACTTATTCTAGGCTGTGTGAATCGAACAGTTGCTCCGTAATATATATGTGTGTATGTTTTTGACGTTTATATAAACATAACCTATAATTTTTATAAAAGATCGATACTCTATGAAAAACAACTTAACATATTCTAATGTTAATACATAACAACATAACAACAACAAGTTAATTCTTTAATTTAAAATATTTACATAAAAATAAACAGAAACACAAAATATAACACAAAATACAAATGACGCTTTCAAAATGACAGTTCTATTTGTGTTTGTGTTAGTAAATCTGCCAAAAAATCGGGATTCGTAAACCAACAACAATTTTGCTCGACCGAGCGACTTTTCTTGACGAATCGAACAGTTTGACAGCAGAAAGAGCAAGCCGGCTTGCTCTTTTTTGGTGAATCGAAAACCACATTATTATTTGTTAATTATTTTACTGTTTTTTTTGTTTTTTTATTTTATATTTGCTCAGGTCTGAATAATAAACTATTCATAAAACCAATAATCATTTATACATACATAATTCAATAATTCATTACTGTTTTTTAAATATATTTTTCCGCATATTTATTTTGATGTTTAAATGACATTTCGATGACATTTAAATGTAATTGGGTTATATCGAATTCTTTTCGTTTTTTCAAATCAATGTGAATTTTGTGGTGCAAAAAGTACACGAAACCAATTTGATGTTGTTTTTTTGACGTTACTAACAACAACAAAAATAGAAACTTCAATTTGTATTTGTCAAAAGCAATATTTTGTTGAGAAATTTACAACAACAATTGCATATGACAGGAATAAATAATTCGAATAAAAAATTTGAGTTATTTAATTCGAGCTCGAACAAATAAAATACGTAACGGCTTGAATGAAAAACAGATAAAATACCAACATAGAATATAAAAATTAAAATGAAAAAAATATTTCGCGGCTTATTCTGTTAAGAAAAAAATAACTCCAAAATAATTCGAATTAATTTTTTCTCAATAAAATACAGCTAAAGTTGTGAATATACGAGTTTTTTGTGTCTTGATTTTAAATCATTTTAATGTTTAATTATTTTAATCGTTTAAATAAAATTTTCAATATGAACAGTTTTTTCCGTCTCGATTTCTTATCCCTTTAATTATTGTGCTTAATTATTTTAATCGAATTAAATAAAATTAAGACACAAAAACTCTAATTGACAACTTTGACAACTAAAAATTGACGTTTCTAATTTGTTGTTGTAGTTGATTTATGAAAAAAAATACATTTCGTAAAATTGATGTACATCGAAAAAACATTAGCTGTATTTTATTGAGAAATTTACAACAACAATTGCACGTGACAGGAATTAAATAATTCGAACAAAAAATTTGAGTTATTTAATTCTAGCTCGAACAAATAAATTACGTAACTGCTTGAATGAAAAACAGGAGAAATACCAACATAGAATATAAAAATTAAATCGAAAAAATATTCCGCGGCTTATTCTGTTAAGAAAAAATTAGCTCCAAAATAATTCGAATTAATTTATTCTCAACAAAATACAGCTATTGATGTTTTTTGACGAAAAGTACATGATTTTCGATGTACATTAATTTTTTTTGATGTTTTTTGGCGAAAAGAATTTGACATTAGTAATCGCTCCGAAAAATTTTACCGAGCGACAAATAACAGCTGATGTCCCTTGGATTTCGCTCCGAATCTGTTTTTTGTTGCAACAGGAAAACGACATAAGCAGCCCGTGAGCGTGTTTATTTTTGACGTTTCTTGCTTAAGGAGAAATAATTTAAACCAATCAGAAGAGACGTCAAATTTACGAAATACGAAATATTGGGAATTTTTTTCACCAGCTTATACCCATTCGGAAATATTCCCTTAGTACCGAAAAAATTCCATTTTTATGAATTTTGACAGATGTTCACTTGTGCCCTCCCGGCGCAAAAATGTATACATCAAAAGTATTTCGTTTACGAACAGTTTACGAAAGGTTCTTATTATAACACACTACTACATTTAGATTCTCTATACACAGTGCTGTCAATTATATCTTGCCCCTTTGTTTTATTTTCAATTTTTTTTTTACAAATTAAATTAAAGTTGTCGTATTGTGAAAACATAAAAACTTCTGATAATTATAACTGTTAGTTTTTCGTGGCATTCAAGAGCAGCACTACATCCATAATATCGTATAAAAATCATTATAATGAATATTTTAAAATGTATTTAAGTAATACTCGAAGTAATTTATCTATGATTGAAACATTTTATTTCAGTACAGAAAAAGATTAATTAACAAATTTGGCACGTTGTTTCTTGTGTTGCGGCTCATTTGAAGAAAAATACAAATAAAAGATAAGATTGATTTAAAAAAATTGTTTTATTCTAATTAAATGGGGCAATCGCACTAAACCGTTCGTCAATGTTACGCTTAAGCAGCTCGAAAACATTACGTTTAAACGTACACGTTTTGAACACTTTTATACATACTAATACATATACAGGTCTTCGCAAATTTGTTTCACTTCTCATGTGATAAAAGTACACATTACGTACTATATTCGTACTGTTTTAGTGTAACCACAGAAGAAAGATTAACCAGAATAGACATTGCGTGGATCATATTTTTTTTTCATCTTACCTTCTTTTTTGGACATTGAAGTATAATTATTTTTGAATTTTATGAATTTTTGGAATATTTAATACAAATTATGCTGTCAAAACAAAACTTGTCAAATAATTTCACTAACTACACTGTTAACGATTCTCAATTTTTATTATTTTAAATCAAGCCCAGTAAACTAAAGAATACATAACCCAACTTTCTCTTACCTTCGGCAAATCAAGGTCAAAAAAATGAGTTAAAATTTTTCCATACAAAACCAGTGTTATGTCTCTTCTGGTTGTATTCTGTGACAATACTCCCAACAAATTATGTACCTGGAATTTCTTTTCATCGATAAGTTTTATTGTGGTTTATATATAACGAAATTAAAATTGTGATGTAAATATTGGAATTTGGGATAAAAAAAGTGCACTTTTAATTTAAATTTATTACATTTATATCAACAATTATCAAAAAAAAGCAAATGTTGTTGTTGTTGGTTTTTTATGATTTGTTTACAATTATTTTTACCAGGTCCATACTAAAAGTGTAACGTAAAAATAAAATTAATTTTATTAAAAATATTGAATTTAAAAATAATTATAAGTGTATATACATCTAAAATAAAATTGTTTTTTAAACTTTAATTGTTTTATTTTAAGCAACCCACTTTATTCTAAACCATAGAATAAAATTCTAAATATGGCCCTAATATATTTTAGTCTTCCTCTTTTTCGCACAGAATTTTCGATGCTGACGTTTGCTTATTTCAGCTCTATTTGTTTAACTCTATGTTTATTTATTAATATAACAAAATAATTATTAGATGGCGCTGTTTCCCTAGTTAATAAATTGTGAAACTAGTTCATAAACTTTTCGTTAGTTTCGCTGGTCTGTGTACAAAAAAGTTTGTTTACGTTTTTTTTTTATATGGAGCTTTGCTAAAAGCAGCTATCATAAAACTGAGATAAATTGAATAAAAAATGCCACGATATGAAGTTTAAAGTAATAATAATAATTTACACTAGATTGATGTCATGTATTTTGAAAAGGAAATAATCCATAACCCTTTTAAAACCAGGAAAACCATGAAATAAAACAGCTAATTTTGACATATTTTTAGCTGATTTATCAACTAAACTTATTATTAAATTTATATTTTTCGATGCAATTTACAAACGTTCCTTTATTTTCTGTTTTAAATACAAAATTTTGCTCAAATCTAAAATATGAGATAATAAATTTTCAAAACAATGGACATAACCTCATAAAATATGAAAAGTTAGTAAATTTTTATTTGTAGTTTTCTTAGATATTAAAGGCTCAACCGATTATTTAGTTTTAATAAAATATGTTAAACAGTATATTAAATTTTTAATGTAACCTTCAACGTTTTTTCAAGATAAATTTAATTGACAATTTTGCAATTTTAATGGACATGTTTTAATCGAAACTCCATATGAAAAAAATGTAAACAAACAATTTTGTACACGGACTAGCACCTCTTGCTAAAATGTATGTGAAGCTGAAGTACTAAAACAAGGTATATACAACTTTCCATGTACTAAAGATCATTACTTAAATTGTGTCTGTGATACAATTTTATTCTAATTAGAAAAGAAAAATATTTATTGATGAATGTAGATTTGAAACTGATAAAATGGCCTTAGCACTCCTTGCTAGAGATTTGAATTCACTTTCCGATAGTACATGTAGTAGACGGCCTACTACTCCATCCATCGAGCCCTAAAACTCACCCCTATCCAGGGGAATAAATTACTTTGGAAGCTTTAGGTATTGATATTTTAGCTGAAGCTGATAAATCGGCCTTAGCACCCCTTGCCAGAAATTTGAATTCACTTCCGGATAGTACATGCAGTAGATGGCCTACTACTACATCCATCGAGCCCAAAAACTCACCCCTATCCAGGGGAATAAATTATCCTGGAAACTTTTTCTAACAATTGAGATTTTAGCTGAAACTGTTAAATGGGCCTTAGCACCCCTTGCCAGAGATTTGAATTCACTTCCGGATAGTACATGTAGTAGACGGCCTACTACTACATCCATCAAACCCTAAAGCTCACCCCTATCCAGGGGAATAAATTAGCCTGGAAACTTTTTATAACAATTGATATTTTAGCTGAAACTGATAAATGGGCCTTAGCACCCCTTGCCAGAGATTTGAATTGACTTTCTGATAGTACATGTAGTAGATGGCCTACTACTTCATTCATCGAGCCCAAAAACTCACCCCTATCCAGGGGAATAAATTAGCCTGGAAACTTTTTCTAACAATTGAGATTTTAGCTGAAACTGATAAATGGGCCTTAGCACCCCTTGCCAGAGATTTGAATTCACTTACATACTTATAGTACATGTATTTAAGTAATACTCGAAGTAATTTATCTATGATTGAAACATTTTATTTCAGTACAGAAAAAGATTAATTAACAAATTTGGCACGTTGTTTCTTGTGTTGCGGCTCATTTGAAGAAAAATACAAATAAAAGATAAGATTGATTTAAAAAAATTGTTTTATTCTAATTAAATGGGGCAATCGCACTAAACCGTTCGTCAATGTTACGCTTAAGCAGCTCGAAAACATTACGTTTAAACGTACACGTTTTGAACACTTTTATACATACTAATACATATACAGGTCTTCGCAAATTTGTTTCACTTCTCATGTGATAAAAGTACACATTACGTACTATATTCGTACTGTTTTAGTGTAACCACAGAAGAAAGATTAACCAGAATAGACATTGCGTGGATCATATTTTTTTTTCATCTTACCTTCTTTTTTGGACATTGAAGTATAATTATTTTTGAATTTTATGAATTTTTGGAATATTTAATACAAATTATGCTGTCAAAACAAAACTTGTCAAATAATTTCACTAACTACACTGTTAACGATTCTCAATTTTTATTATTTTAAATCAAGCCCAGTAAACTAAAGAATACATAACCCAACTTTCTCTTACCTTCGGCAAATCAAGGTCAAAAAAATGAGTTAAAATTTTTCCATACAAAACCAGTGTTATGTCTCTTCTGGTTGTATTCTGTGACAATACTCCCAACAAATTATGTACCTGGAATTTCTTTTCATCGATAAGTTTTATTGTGGTTTATATATAACGAAATTAAAATTGTGATGTAAATATTGGAATTTGGGATAAAAAAAGTGCACTTTTAATTTAAATTTATTACATTTATATCAACAATTATCAAAAAAAAACAAATGTTGTTGTTGTTGGTTTCTTATGATTTGTTTACAATTATTTTTACCAGGTCCATACTAAAAGTGTAACGTAATGCCGCGATTTTAGGAAAGTTATTTTTAATAATAAAATTAATTTTATTAAAAATATTGAATTTAAAAATAATTATAAGTGTATATACATCTAAAATAAAAATGTTTTTTAAACTTTAATTGTTTTATTTTAAGCAACCCACTTTATTCTAAACCATAGAATAAAATTCTAAATATGGCCCTAATATATTTTAGTCTTCCTCTTTTTCGCACAGAATTTTCGATGCTGACGTTTGCTTATTTCAGCTCTATTTGTTTAACTCTATGTTTATTTATTAATATAACAAAATAATTATTAGATGGCGCTGTTTCCCTAGTTAATAAATTGTGAAACTAGTTCATAAACTTTTCGTTAGTTTCGCTGGTCTGTGTACAAAAAAGTTTGTTTACGTTTTTTTTTTATATGGAGCTTTGCTAAAAGCAGCTATCATAAAACTGAGATAAATTGAATAAAAAATGCCACGATATGAAGTTTAAAGTAATAATAATAATTTACACTAGATTGATGTCATGTATTTTGAAAAGGAAATAATCCATAACCCTTTTAAAACCAGGAAAACCATGAAATAAAACAGCTAATTTTGACATATTTTTAGCTGATTTATCAACTAAACTTATTATTAAATTTATATTTTTCGATGCAATTTACAAACGTTCCTTTATTTTCTGTTTTAAATACAAAATTTTGCTCAAATCTAAAATATGAGATAATAAATTTTCAAAACAATGGACATAACCTCATAAAATATGAAAAGTTAGTAAATTTTTATTTGTAGTTTTCTTAGATATTAAAGGCTCAACCGATTATTTAGTTTTAATAAAATATGTTAAACAGTATATTAAATTTTTAATGTAACCTTCAACGTTTTTTCAAGATAAATTTAATTGACAATTTTGCAATTTTAATGGACATGTTTTAATCGAAACTCCATATGAAAAAAATGTAAACAAACAATTTTGTACACGGACTAGCACCTCTTGCTAAAATGTATGTGAAGCTGAAGTACTAAAACAAGGTATATACAACTTTCCATGTACTAAAGATCATTACTTAAATTGTGTCTGTGATACAATTTTATTCTAATTAGAAAAGAAAAATATTTATTGATGAATGTAGATTTGAAACTGATAAAATGGCCTTAGCACTCCTTGCTAGAGATTTGAATTCACTTTCCGATAGTACATGTAGTAGACGGCCTACTACTCCATCCATCGAGCCCTAAAACTCACCCCTATCCAGGGGAATAAATTACTTTGGAAGCTTTAGGTATTGATATTTTAGCTGAAGCTGATAAATCGGCCTTAGCACCCCTTGCCAGAAATTTGAATTCACTTCCGGATAGTACATGCAGTAGATGGCCTACTACTACATCCATCGAGCCCAAAAACTCACCCCTATCCAGGGGAATAAATTATCCTGGAAACTTTTTCTAACAATTGAGATTTTAGCTGAAACTGTTAAATGGGCCTTAGCACCCCTTGCCAGAGATTTGAATTCACTTCCGGATAGTACATGTAGTAGACGGCCTACTACTACATCCATCAAACCCTAAAGCTCACCCCTATCCAGGGGAATAAATTAGCCTGGAAACTTTTTATAACAATTGATATTTTAGCTGAAACTGATAAATGGGCCTTAGCACCCCTTGCCAGAGATTTGAATTGACTTTCTGATAGTACATGTAGTAGATGGCCTACTACTTCATCCATCGAGTCCAAAAACTTACCCCTATGCAGGGGAATAAATTAGCCTGGAAACTTTTTCTAACAATTGAGATTTTAGCTGAAACTGATAAATGAGCCTTAGCACACCTTGCCAGAGATTTGAATTCACTTCCGGATAATACATGTAGTAGACGGCCTACTACTTCATCCATCGAGCCCGAAAACTCACCCCTATCCAGGGGAATAAATTACTTTGAAAGCTTTATGTATTGATATTTTAGCTGAAACTGATAAATCGGCCTTAGCACCACTTGCCAGAGATTTGAATTCACTTTCTGATAGTGCATGTAGTAGATAGCCTACTACTACATCCATCGAGCCCAAAAACTCACCCCTATCCAGGGGAATAAATTAGCCTGGAAACTTTTTATAACAATTGAGATTTTAGCTGAAACTGATAAATGGGCCTTAGCACACCTTGCCAGAGATTTGAATTCACTTCCGGATAGTACATGTAGTAGATGGCCTACTACTTCATCCATCGAGCGCAAAAACTCACCCCTATGCAGGGGAATAAATTAGCCTGGAAACTTTTTCTAACAATTGAAATTTTAGCTGAAACTGATAAATGGGCCTTAGCACCCCTTGCCAGATATTTGAATTCACTTCCGGATAGTACATGTAGTAGACGGCCTACTACTTCATTCATCGAGCCTAAAAACTCACCCCTATCCAGGGGAATAAATTAGCCTGGAAACTTTTTCTAACAATTGAGATTTTAGCTGAAACTGATAAATGGGCCTTAGCACACCTTGCCAGAGATTTGAATTCACTTCCGGATAATACATGTAGTAGACGGCCTACTACTCTATTTATTGAGCCCAAAAACTCACTACTATCCAGGGGAATAAATTATTTTGGAAACTTTAGGTGTTGATGTTTTAGCTGAAACTGATAAATGGGCCTTAGCACCCCTTGCCAGAGATTTGAATTCACTTCCGGATAGTACATGTAGTAGACGGCCTACTACTTCATCCATCGAGCCCAAAAACTCACCCCTATGCAGGGGAATAAATTAGCCTGGAAACTTTTTCTAACAATTGAGATTTAAGCTGAAACTGATAAATGGGCCTTAGCACACCTTGCCAGAGATTTGAATTCACTTCCGGATAGTACATGTAGTAGACCGCCTACTACTTCATCCATCGAACCCAAAAACTCACCCCTATCCAGGGGAATAAATTACTTTGGAAGCTTTATTTATTGATATTTTAGCTGAAACTGATAAATCGGCCTTAGCACCACTTGCCAGAGATTTGAATTCACTTTCTGATAGTGCATGTAGTAGATAGCCTACTACTACATCCATCGAGCTCAAAAACTCACCCCTATCCAGGGGAATAAATTATCCTGGAAACTTTTTCTAACAATTGAGATTTTATCTGAAACTGATAAATGGGCCTTAGCACCCCTTGCCAGAGATTTGAATTCACTTCCGGATAATACATGTAGCAGACGGCCTACTACTTCATCCATCGAGCCCAAAAACTCACCCCTATCCAGGGGAATAAATTAGTCTGGAAACTTTTCTAACAATTGAGATTTTAGCTGAAACTGATAAATGGGCCTTAGCACACCTTGCCAGAGATTTGAATTCACTTCCGGATAATACATGTAGTAGAAGGCCTACTACTTCATCCATCGAGCCCAAAAACTCACCCCTATCCAGGGGAATAAATTAGCCTGGAAACTTTTTCTAACAATTGAGATTTTAGCTGAAACTGATAAATGGGCCTTAGCACCCCTTGCCAGAGATTTGAATTCACTTCCGGATAGTAAATGTAGTAGACGGCCTACTACTACATCCATCGAGCCCAAAAACTCACCCCTATGCAGGGGAATAAATTAGCCTGGAAACTTTTTCTAAAAATTGAGATTTTAGCTGAAACTGATAAATGGGCCTTAGCACCCCTTGCCAGAGATTTGAATTCACTTCCGGATAATACATGTAGCAGACGGCCTACTACTTCATCCATCGAGCCCAAAAACTCACCCCTATCCAGGGGAATAAATTAGCCTGGAAACTTTTTCTAACAATTGAGATTTTAGCTGAAACTGATAAATGGGCCTTAGCACACCTTGCCAGAGATTTGAATTCACTTCCGGATAATACATGTAGTAGACGGCCTACTACTTCATCCATCGAGCCCAAAAACTCACCCCTATGCAGGGGAATAAATTAGCCTGGAAACTTTTCTAACAATTGAGATTTTAGCTGAAACTGATAAATGTGCCTTAGCACACCTTGCCAGAGATTTGAATTCACTTCCGGATAATACATGTAGTAGACGGCCTACTACTTCATCCATCGAGCCCAAAAGCTCACCCCTATCCAGGGGAATAAATTACTTTGGAAGCTTTAGGTATTGATATTTTAGCTGAAACTGATAAATCGGCCTTAGCACCACTTGCCAGAGATTTGAATTCACTTTCTGATAGTACATGTAGTAGATAGCCTACTACTACATCCATCGAGCCCAAAAACTCATCCCTATCCAGGGGAATAAATTAGCCTGGAAACTTTTTCTAACAATTGAGATTTTACCTGAAACTGATAAATGGGCCTTAGCACCCCTTGCCAGAGATTTGAATTCACTTCCGGATAGTACATGTAGTAGATAGCCTACTACTTCATCCATCGAGCCCAAAAACTCACCCCTATCCAGAGGAATAAATTAGCCTAGAAACTTTTTCTAACAATTGAGATTTTAGCTGAAACTGATAAATGGGCCTTAGCACCCCTTGCCAGAGATTTGAATTCACTTCCGGATAGTACATGTAGTAGATGGCCTACTACTTCATTCATCGAGCCCAAAAACTCACCCCTATCCAGGGGAATAAATTAGCCTGGAAACTTTTTCTAACAATTGAGATTTTAGCTGAAACTGATAAATGGGCCTTAGCACCCCTTGCCAGAGATTTGAATTCACTTCCGGATAGTACATGTAGTAGACGGCCTACTACTTCATCCATCGAGCCCAAAAACTCACCCCTATCCAGGGGAATAAATTAGCCTGGAAACTTTTTCTAACAATTGAGATTTTAGCTGAAACTGATAAATGGGCCTTAGCACCCCTTGCCAGAGATTTGAATTCACTTCCGGATAGTACATGTAGTAGACGGCCTACTACTTCATCCATCAAGCCCAAAAACTCACCCC
Organism: Tipula vernalis; assembly: GCA_958295665.1. NCBI lineage: Eukaryota > Metazoa > Arthropoda > Insecta > Diptera > Tipulidae > Tipula > Tipula vernalis. Next base: position 379,976,045 of record OY282559.1, read on the forward strand.
TATCCAGGGGAATAAATTAGCCTGGAAACTTTTTCTAACAATTGAGATTTTAGCTGAAACTGATTAATGGGCCTTAGCACCCCTTGCCAGAGATTTGAATTCACTTCCGGATAGTACATGTAGTAGACGGCCTACTACTTCATCCATCGAGCCCAAAAACTCACCCCTATCCAGGGGAATAAATTAGCCTGGAAACTTTTTCTAACAATTGAGATTTTAGCTGAAACTGATAAATCGGCCTTAGCACCACTTGCCAGAGATTTGAATTGACTTTCTGATAGTACATGTAGTAGATGGCCTACTACTACATCCATCGAGGCCAAAAACTCACCCCTATCCAGGGGAATAAATTAGCCTGGAAACTTTTTCTAACAATTGAGATTTTACCTGAAACTGATAAATGGGCCTTAGCACCCCTTGCCAGAGATTTGAATTCACTTCCGGATAGTACATGTAGTAGATGGCCTACTACTACATCCATCGAGCACTAAAACTCACTCCTATCCAGAGGAATAAATTAGCCTGGAAACTTTATCTAACAATTGAGATTTTAGCTGAAACTGATAAATCGGCCTTAGCACCCCTTGCCAGAGATTTGAATTCACTTCCGGATATTACATGCAGTAGACGGCCTACTACTACATCCATCGAGCCCAAAAACTCACCCCTATCCAGGGGAATAAATTATCCTGGAAACTTTTTCTAACAATTGAGATTTTAGCTGAAACTGATAAATGGGCCTTAGCACCTCTTGCCAGAGATTTGAATTCACTTCCGGATAGTACATGTAGTAGACGGCCTACTACTTCATCCATCGAGCCCAAAAACTCACCCCTATCCAGGGGAATAAATTAGCCTGGAAACATTTTCTAACAATTGAGATTTTAGCTGAAACTGATAAATGGGCCTTAGCACCCCTTGCCAGAGATTTGAATTCACTTCCGGATAGTACATGTAGTAGACGGCCTACTACTTCATCCATCGAGCCCAAAAGCTTACCCCTATCCAGGGGAATAAATTAGCCTGGAAACTTTTTCTAACAATTGAGATTTTACCTGAAACTGATAAATGGGACTTAGCACCCCTTGCCAGAGATTTGAATTCACTTCCGGATAGTACATGTAGTAGTTGGCCTACTACTACATTCACCGAGCCCAAAAACTCACCCCTATCCAGAGGAATACATTATTTTGGAAATTTTAGGTGTTGATATTTTAGCTGAAACTGATAAATCGGCCTTAGCACCCCTTGCCAGAGATTTGAATTCACTTTCAGATAGTAGATGTAGTAGATGGCCTACTACTACATCCATCGAGCCCAAAAACTACCCCTATCCAGGGGAATAAATTATCCTGGAAACTTTTTCTGACAATTGAGATTTTAGCTGAACCTGATAAATGGGCCTTAGCACCCCTTGCCAGAGATTTGAATTCACTTCCGGATAGTACATGTAGTAGACGGCCTACTACTCCATCCATCGAGCCCAAAAACTCACCCCTATCCAGGGGAATAAATTATCCTGGAAACTTTTTCTAAAAATTGAGATTTTAGCTGAAACTGATAAATGGGCCTTAGCACACCTTGCCAGAGATTTGAATTCACTTCCGGATAGTACATGTAGTAGACGGCCTACTACTTCATCCATCGAGCTCAAAAACTCACCCCTATCCAGGGGAATAAATTAGCCTGGAAACTTTTTCTAACAATTGAGATTTTACCTGAAACTGATAAATGGGACTTAGCACCCCTTGCCAGAGATTTGAATTTACTTCCGGATAGTACATGTAGTAGACGGCCTACTACTTCATCCATCGAGCCCAAAAACTCACCCCTATCCAGGGGAATAAATTAGCCTGGAAACTTTTTCTAACAATTGAGATTTTAGCTGAAACTGATAAATGGGCCTTAGCACCCCTTGCCAGAGATTTGAATTCACTTCCGGATAGTACATGTAGTAGACGGCCTACTACTTCATCCATCGAGCCCAAAAACCCACCCCTATCCAGGGGAATAAATTAGCCTGGAAACTTTTTCTAACAATTGAGATTTTAGCTGAAACTGATTAATGGGCCTTAGCACCCCTTGCCAGAGATTTGAATTCACTTCCGGATAGTACATGTAGTAGACGGCCTACTACTTCATCCATCGAGCCCAAAAACTCACCCCTATCCAGGGGAATAAATTAGCCTGGAAACTTTTTCTAACAATTGAGATTTTAGCTGAAACTGATAAATCGGCCTTAGCACCACTTGCCAGAGATTTGAATTGACTTTCTGATAGTACATGTAGTAGATGGCCTACTACTACATCCATCGAGGCCAAAAACTCACCCCTATCCAGGGGAATAAATTAGCCTGGAAACTTTTTCTAACAATTGAGATTTTACCTGAAACTGATAAATGGGCCTTAGCACCCCTTGCCAGAGATTTGAATTCACTTCCGGATAGTACATGTAGTAGATGGCCTACTACTACATCCATCGAGCACTAAAACTCACTCCTATCCAGAGGAATAAATTATCCTGGAAACTTTTTCTAACAATTGAGATTTTAGCTGAACCTGATAAATGGGCCTTAGCGCCCCTTGCCAGAGATTTGAATTCACTTCCGGATAGTACATGTAGTAGACGGCCTACTACTCCATCCATCGAGCCCAAAAACTCACCCCTATCCAGGGGAATAAATTATCCTGGAAACTTTTTCTAAAAATTGAGATTTTAGCTGAAACTGATAAATGGGCCTTAGCACCCCTTGCCAGAGATTTGAATTCACTTCCGGATAGTACATATAGTAGACGGCCTACTACTCCATCCATCGAGCCCAAAAACTCACCCCTATCCAGGGGAATAAATTATCCTGGAAACTTTTTCTAAAAATTGAGATTTTAGCTGAAACTGATAAATGGGCCTTAGCACACCTTGCCAGAGATTTGAATTCACTTCCGGATAGTACATGTAGTAGACGGCCTACTACTTCATCCATCGAGCCCAAAAACTCACCCCTATCCAGGGGAATAAATTAGCCTGGAAACTTTTTCTAACAATTGAGATTTTACCTGAAACTGATAAATGGGCCTTAGCACCCCTTGCCAGAGATTTGAATTCACTTTCAGATAGTAGATGTAGTAGATGGCCTACTACTACATCCATCGAGCCCAAAAACTACCCCCTATCCAGGGGAATAAATTATCCTGGAAACTTTATCTAACAATTGAGATTTTAGCTAAACCTGATAAATGGGCCTTAGCACCCCTTGCCAGAGATTTGAATTTACTTCTGGATAGTACATGTAGTAGACGGCCTACTACTACATCCATCGAGCTCAAAAACTCACCCCTATCCAGGGGAATAAATTAGCCTGGAAACTTTTTCTAACAATTGAGATTTTAGCTGAAGCTGATAAATGGGCCTTAGCACCCCTTGCCAGAGATTTGAATTCACTTCCGGATAGTACATGTAGTAGTTGGCCTACTACTACATTCACCGAGCCCAAAAACTCACCCCTATCCAGGGGAATAAATTATTTTGGAAACTTTAGGTGTTGATATTTTAGCTGAAACTGATAAATCGGCCTTAGCACTATTTGCCAGAGATTTGAATTCACTTTCTGATAGTAGATGGCCTACTACTACATCCATCGAGCCCAAAAACTACCCCCTATCCAGGGGAATAAATTAGTCTGGAAACTTTAAGTACCAATTGAAATTTCGTCTGAAATCGTTCATTGACCGTTAATACCTACTACTTGATATTTGAACAAGGGATCCGATAGTACATGTAGTGGCTGCTTAAAATTGTGGTCCATTATACCGAATAACTATTTCTTAAACCAAGAATTAATTTAAACTGGACATTTTTTTTTGGCGATTAAGACTAAAAATTGTTAAATCTCATTTACGCCACTTGCCAATGGTTTGGATTCATTTTTTTATGGTCCATATATTATTTTGACTAAATTCCACTAATATTGCCTCTGAATGGTCTTACTTTCCCAGGAAATCACTTTTATTCGAAAGATTTTGTAATGAAATTACATATTTAGTACAATTAGTAGTAAATATATTTAGTACAATTAGTAGTAAATATGTAGTAAATATTTCAATATGAATCGTAAATTTTCCAATTGGAATTCAGTTTAGCAGTGTGAAACTAATACATATATAGAATCTGTGGAATTTGTGGAAAACTTCACATCCATTGTATAAATAGCTAGCTTGTCAAACATAAATTTTATAACAGAAAATTAGCTGCTCCGGATATTAGCTATCCGGAGCTAATAAAAAAACACGCTCAAAATATATTTACATAATCTGTCGTAGAAATTGAGTATGCAAAGTAAAACAAAATCATAAAATACTTGTTTGTATGTGTTTAAACCCGATTTGAACCCAAAGTACCAAAAATTGCTCCTCAATAAAAATGAGGTTTTCTTTGTATAACTCGACTATATTTCTCTCAAAATAAAATTACTATAAAGTAAACACAAAGAGAAACACACGATAAATCGAAATAGTCAAAAATAATCTGTGAAAGCGAGTGCACGTGCAACCGAAATTTGACTGTTAGGAATGGATTTCAATTTCTATATGTAAATATATAATAGGTTATTTTTGTGTCAATTTTTTGAGTTACTAATCTTTAAAAATAAGTGCTTTATTAAAATAATATATAATCCTGTTTTTGGAAACTGCTCTCTTCTAGAAAATAACTGTTAAAGTGGTGTAACCAATTTTGGTACTTTGGGTCTTTGTGTATTATAATTATATTTGTTTTTTATAGGCAAAAACCGTTAACGCTTCAAGAAGTTTTAGACGAAATTGAACGCTGGAGCGATGATGAGGAACACTCATAGGTTCAACATACCATTTTTATAAGCCCACCAGCAGATGGTAATGAAACTGAAGAAGATTCAGGAGATGAAAACTGCGCGGATTACAATAATCTGGGGCCCAAAATGCTTCAAGCAGAAGCATTTATAAGCGAGAGGGACGAAAATAATATCGGGGAAAGTGCTACTACTACAATAGAGGTAGACCGAAGTTATAAAAGAAAATGGACCAAGGGGGACATCCAAGATAGTACAAATATCAAATTGACAGAATGGGAAAGTCGACCACATCCCCTAGAGTTTTTTATGCTTTTTTTCTCAAAATAACTTATAAAGGAATTAGTAAAGTACAGTGTTAGTTGCTGCTTTCAAAAATCGCTCATTTTGTTGCTCTGTTGAGGAACTGTATGCATTTACGGGCATTTTAATGATAAGTGGATACTCACCAGTATCGTGACGAAGGATGTATTGGCCCAATGAGTTGGATACAAAGAACTACATGATTTCTAACACAATGAGAAGAAACCGATTTGATGAAATTATGCATAATTTACATGCCTGCGACAACAGCAGCTTACCTCAAAATGATAAAATGGGAAAGATTAGGCCATTGATTGAGCATATGAACAAAGTTTTTTTGAAATATTGCCTTATTCAAAGAACACTTTCAATAGACGAGTCTATGATCCCATATTTTGGTAGACATGGCTGTAAAATGTTTATCAAAGGTAAACCAATAAGATTTGGGTTTAAAGCTTGGGTTTTAGCAACACAGTCTGGATATTGCGTTAATTATGATGTTTATCAAGGAAAATCAATCCAAGCAACAGTTACCGATAGTACATTTGGAAAAGCAGAATCCGATGTCATCCAATTTCAAGAAATATTGAAAAATAATTTTCCTGATTTACATTTTTCATTATATTTTGACAATTATTTTACGTCACCACGCCTAATCAACCACTAAGGAAAGGATAACTTCGGCGGAACCGGAACAGTGCGAATAAATCGGCTTGGAAAGACTAGCGCTTTAAAAGATGCTAAACAATTCAAAAAGCTTAAGCGCAGGGTGTACGATTCAATGGTGGAGAAAAAGGAAAACATTGTTGGGGTTAGATGGAATGATAATAGTGTAGTCACACTATTATCAAATCAATATGGTATTTCGAAAGCTATTCGATACTCCGCCAGCGAGAGAAAGAAGGTTGAGATACCGCAACGCATAATATAGGTTTTGTAGGCCATGGATACAGCCGTATCGAAATCAATAACTAAATGGTCCATTAATGTATTTTTTTGATTGCTGTTCACCTTTAACTCTAGTTTCAATGTCGTCTACCAGATGTCAACCATTTTGCGTTAAAAAGCAAATACCGGATGTAGCTGTGAAAAACGGTGATGGATAGGTAGGTAGGGTTTAATTTAACTCTATATGTTTTATATGAAGGAAAAGGTAATTTCATGCAGACCGTAGGGTTTACATTATTTTCGATAGATTTCGCATTTTGCAGTTTTCCAATCGCCAATAAGCACTTATGTTTCAAGTCTTTGATAGATTTACTATAAGTGTAGTGCTTTCAACCAAAATGAGTTAGGTATTTTTTGTGGTTAACGCTAGTCAAAGCAACAGCAAAAATTAACCAAATTTTAGTCTATTTTTTTTTCGTGTATTTTCTTATCAATTCAACTCGTGTGGCAGGTATTAAAACTAAAAATTTGGTTAAGATTTGTTAACCACGCATTTTTTTGGGTTAGCTAAACTATTTTTTGATCTATCTAGTACGATTTTTGTTGTAATTTTTTTCGTTTGCTGAAAGCATATAACTTATGTTTAATCTAGCAAAGACATGAGCCATAAGTGCTTATAATAAGTACTTGAGATATTCGATTTTCTTTACCAAAAACTAGTATGGAATATTTTTAAAGATGTCAGACTGAACAATTTTTAATTTTTGGTTGTACATAAATAAAATTAAAAATTAATTTTTGTACTCGTTAATTGATATCGTGTTTTTTACTGCTGGTAGCATAAGCAAGCTGTATCCATGGCATACAAAACCTAAACCAAGCCGTGCTCGTTAATTGATATCTTATATGATTTCAATGGACTATATCTGCCTAACGGCTAATACAATTTTTTTTTACTATGGCCATAAGCAAGCTTTATTCATGGCCTACAATACCTATACCAAGCCGTGCTTATTAATTGATATATTATATGAATTCAAGAGACTTATCTGTCTAACGGCTAATACAATTTTTTTTACTGTGGTCATAAGCAAGCTGTATCCATGGCCTACAAAACCTATACTAAGCCGCGCCCGTTAATTGATATTTTGTATGACTTTTAAGAATCCAAGTTGGATGTAAACTTTTTATACTTGTGCTTGTGATGCTTTCTTGCACCAATTCTTGGAATTACAACTTACGTTTAATTATTGCTCCGCTTTTCGGATTGAAAATGTGCAGCTATTGGCTGTAAAACACAAAAAATTAACTATTTTAGTTATTATCTAATATATCTTGTAAAAATATTTTTTCGGGATAAATACTGTCATGATAGTTTTTTCGGGATGACATAAAAATAGCATGATAGTTTTTTTCCAGGCTAACACTAAATAATGTCAGGATAGATATATTTTTCTGGGATGACATGTAAAATATCGTGATATAGTTGTATCATTATATATTAGTGTTGCCAGCACACTTTTCTGGGATAATTTTCGGGCTAACTTCACAGACATCCGTTGCTTAGCTATTGAAACAGCAACCACGTTGCTGAACAGTGTTAACTTGAAATAATATCTTTTCGTTTTTATTCGCACAAAATAAATTACAGTACACAAATTACCACCAACAATACAAAAGGTGGCTCGTTTCGACCGTTAACCACGCGTGATAATAACTGGATTGTTGCGTCGACGATGATTACGATGTTACAGAATTAAGTGTGGTCAGTAACGACAAAGAATAACTGCAAGTTCGATGGCTATTAAAACGGCAACCACGTTGTAGGTGTACTGATTTTCCCGTAAAAATTACTCCATTACTCTCTCTCAAGGTTACTCCATATAAGTTATCACCAACAACACAAAAGTTGACTCGTTTCGACAGTTAATCACATATGATAATACTAGGAACAAATAACCGCATATACGATACACTCCGAGTAAAATATTACCACCGTTCGTTGGCTATTGAAACGGCAACCACGTTGATGAACAGTGTTGACCTTGCAGGTGTACCGATTTTCCCGTAGAAATTGAGTTACTCAATGTTAATTATCACCAACAACACAAAATGTGACTCGTTTCCACCGTTAATCACATATGATAATGCACCAATTATAAACGACTACGGTGTGTTTATAACCGTGGAAAGTTATTTTTTTTTCTTTCTTTGTTATCTGCAATACTTTGATAATTTTAGTGGATAATGTGTTTGTTTTAACCGCAACTAACAGATGTTGATGCCGAAGGTAACCATAAGTTGACAAAATGTTTAAATACTTTACTATTTGGTTTGTCAAAATGGCAATTAGTACACTTTTCCTAAGACGATGCAGATTTTTTCCATAATATCCGGCTCGAAGGACTATATGTTGGGACACTATCAATCTAAATTATGTGCTATGATTTAGCAAGACTGAGTTCACTTACCCCAAGATGATCGACGTGGACTGTATCACTTTTTATTTTATTATTTATGTTCAGCTGTGGCTAGGTTACTGATTTGACAAGACAAAAACGGTCGCTTATGAATGTATGGATTTTTATGTTTTCAGCTTTGACATTATTTTAGTACCGAACATACAGATTGAAATTTTATTTTATGATTCTTTATGTTCAAATTATTTAATAACTCTTCAAATGTTGGAATCAGAATAAAGTTTTCAAAAATATTTTTGGATTAACTGTTTGCATCTGCTCCCGTATAAATATATTTTCAAACCATATTTTATTGGATTGGATTATGGATAAAATATCACTAATATTGTATTTCGATTTTGAAATTTGATAGCCTCGACACAAAAATCTCCATCATCACAGCAACTTCCCATTGTATGATGCCACCATATTTTATGAAATTAATTATTTACCTGAGCTTTGCTATGATAATGCTATTTGCAGATCTCAAACCAAACACCAATAGTATCTCTAAATCAGTAAAAACAAATCAAACCACTTTTCAGCTTCTCCACCAATTATATTTCAAAAAATTACAATCTTCACAAGAAATTTAAATTGGTTTTTTAAACGTTTGTCGACACTTAGAGTTAAACTAAAGCTACTTTTCAGAGGTACATGATCGCTAGAATTAAATTTCGAATACACTAGTGCTAATTTCCAAAATTTGGCACATCCAAAATTTGAGGAGCTAAAAATATTCCAATAAGATTAGTGATAAACTTACTCGGGTAGTGCATAAATTTTCAGCAAGTTTCATAACCGATATATTGTGCTCTGAACTGAAACACTTTCTTTTTATTCTAATCTATCGATTTATCTTTATTCTACAGCACCCGCATGTAATTCAGTACACCTATCGTTCCATAATTCGAAATTTATGTTATTTTATTTTTATATTTTCCCATTTTCACGCAATTTTCCCATTTTTCCCTATACATATTCTATAATACATTCTACAATTTTTTATTAAACTTTTTTTGTTTTTTTTTTCTTTTCATCCCATGTATTGTTCTGTATCTGTAACACCGTGTAAATATATATACCAACACATTATACAGAGTTATACACTGTTGCGCTATATATACTCTCGTACAATTCAATTCCGGAATCTGTGAATCTAGTGAAACGATTATAATTGAGATAATAAAATTCAATGAGTTAATCAAAACAGATTTTCCTCATTTTTTTTATTTGCTTCTATTCAACAACACACATACACATTTATATATTTATACACAAAACGCTGAAAACGAGGTAAAAAGAAAAACAAACAAAAGGTGTTTTGAAAATTTTTTTTTTGGAAAATTATTGAATTTAAAAACTTAAAAATTTTCTTCGGTATTTTATCTGTTAGGGAAGGGGGCCGTACACATTACTTTTAAAGATAAGGATGAGGTATGTTTATGTCGGCATTTTCACATCGAAGTATGACTCATACTCGAATATACACGAATACACAAAATTATGTAATTTTCCAAAAAGTAACAAAAATAGTAACAAAACAAAAAAAAATCATCCACAATAATGGTGTGCGTAATGACAAAATGGGATGAAAATTATAGCAAGGAAGAAAGTGGGAAAATTGGTGTGAATGTGCGAACGAATATTGAAATTAATCGAAACGGTAAGATGATGGAGTTTGATTAAAATAAAACGAGGATTTTTTTTTTTTATGAAATTGGTGATGACACTTTTATAATTGTTGATTTGGATAAAGTCGTGTCCTAGTTAGTTCTTAAAACCCTATACTAAAAGTTAAACATGATCATTTACCTACATATGTAAATATTTAAGGTAATGCAAGAAAGGAAACAAAACAGAAGACTTCTGTTCTTATATGTATGGCTAACTCTACGGAACTATGGTGGAAGCAAGTTAGCATAAAAGTGAAAGCAAGTCATTGGAAAAGTGGCATTCGCACACTTACACATTATATGTGGACGTTACTGATTTTGAGAATTTATTACAACCTACTTCTTGGCCTGCTGGGTCATTAATTAAAGAATTTGTAATTTTAATAAGGGACGAACCAATAAATCGAATTTTCCCGTTCTTCAACGAAACCAACCAACTCTTTAACTGATGCCAGTCGTTTTGATAAACAAACTAATCATTATAATTTGACGTCTCCGAGATTATTTTATCGTAATGTTGGGCGTATGTCGTCTAAGTCAGCTGAATTTTTGAATTTCTTTTATTCAACGGATTTTCAATTTTTTGCTCTTGTGGAAACTGGATTTCATGAGGGGATTTTTAATAACGAGTTCTTTTCTGATGACTTTGTCGTTTATAGATGTGATAGATCTATTTTTAACAGCACTAAAAAAAGTGGAGGTGGTGTGCTGTTTGCAGCCCATTCTTTTATGCAAAGTGAGCTGGTTGTAGTACCTGGATGTGGCACTATTGAATTTTTATGTGTCAAAGTTTTAATTTGTAATAATTTATTTTATTTTATAGTTTTGTACATACCACCTAGCTCACCTACTGATGTTTATTTGAGTCATGTAGATTGAATATGTGAATTGGTTAATATAATTAATTATAATGATACTTTAGTTGTATTAGGTGATTTTAATTTAAGTAATATTAATTGGTTGGTTGATAGTGAAACTGAGTCTTTGGGGTTACTCCCTTCGGATATTCTATCTGCAAATGATGCAGCGGTGGTGGATGCACTGTTCAGTTTCAATCTCAAACAAGTTAATTTATTTTGTAATGATAACAATTCGTTTTTAGATTTAATTTTTGTTAATAATACGGAATATTTGTCAGTTCATGAGTCTTTGACATCTTTCAAGGAAAATGACATTCATCATAATTCCCTCGAGATTATATTTCATGTTGGTAATCGAGATGATAAATGTCGGGTTTCTTCTTTTGATGATTCGTTTTATGATTTTAAAGAATGCGACACATCTGGTCTCTCTGAATATCTCCGTGGCGTTTGTTGAGATGATTTTTTTCGAGCCAATGATGTTAATGGAAATGTAAAAAATTTTAATGACTAACTATTTGTTGCTTTTGATAAATTCGTACCTTTGAGGAAAAAACGTAACTATAATTACCCACCATGGTTTGATTCTGATTTGATCAACTTACGTAACCGTAAAAATAAAGCTTACTATAGATTCAGATCCAATAGTTGTCAACTGAATAAATCCAAATTTGTTGATCTACGTGAACAATTTAAATCTGTATTTCATTCTAAATATTGTCAGTATATAAGTGTGATTGAAACTAATATCAAACAAAACCCTAAAACATTTTGGAAGTTTGTTAACGAAAAACGTAACCCAACTGGCTATCCATCGGTAATGATTTTTAATGGAGGTAAACTGAGCACGGTTCCTGAAATCTGCGATGGTTTTGCTAGTTTCTTTCAATCGGTATATAAAGTTAATTACGGATCCTTTGAAAGCGACCCTACTGTTAGTAATTGCCAATTTAACATTCCGTACCTATTAATAACTGAAGATGACATTTATGAATATCTGTCAGATTTTAATGATGGATGTGGGCCTGATGGGATACCTTCGTCAATACTTAAATGTGTGAGCTCATATATTGTAACTCCATTATGTTATCTTTTTAACCAATCATTAATTTCTGGACAATTTCCTTCAACTTGGAAAATTTCTCACATTGTTCCAATTTACAGAAAGGGTAATCGTTCTGATATATCAAATTATCGTGGTATTTCAATTCTTTCGTCTATACCAAAACTTTTCGAATTAATTATATCGAAACATTTGTTATTCCATACTAAAGAGATAATTTCTTGTTTCCAGCATGGTTTCACCAGTGGAAAATCTACGACTACCAATCTGTTGCAATTTACTAAATTCACTATTGAGTCACTTGAATCTAAAGGCGCCCAAGTTGATTTAATTTACTTTGATTTTGCTAAAGCTTTTGATTCAATCGACCATAAAATTATTATTGAAAAACTTTCGGTTATTGGTCTTGATCCAAATTTTCTTAAATGGATTTCTTCTTATCTAGTTGGTAGGAAGCAGTATGTTCTGTTTAATGATGTTAAGTCAGATTATATCTATTGTTATTCAGGAGTCCCTCAGGGGTCCCATTTATGCCCAATTATATTTCTTTTATTCGTGAATGATATTCCTAATATTTTTAAATTCTGTAAATGTTTATTATTTGCTGATGATTTGAAGATTTTCATGCATGTTCAATCTGTAAGTGATGCTGAGGTTTTGCAATCTGAAATTAATATATTGTCTAGTTGGTGCTCTAAGAATAAATTGTTCATCAATGTACAAAAGTGTAAGGTGATGTCGTTTTGCAGAACACTCAATCCAAATATTGTCAATTATTATTTTGATGAAGATCTACTTTGTAGAGTAACTTCAACTGTTGATTTAGGAGTTCTGTTTGATCAGAAATTAACTTTTGCGTTACGCATAGATAAAATAATATTAAAGTCCAATTCTATGTTAGGTTTTATTTTTAGAATGACAAAGGATTTTATGGATGCATTTTCGTGTGTTAGTCTATATACTTCTTTAGTAAGATCTCACCTTGAATATGCTGTAGTGGTTTGGTATCCTCATCAGGATGTGCATATTGCAAGATTGGAATCTATTCAGAAACGTTTTACTATCTATATGGCCAGTAAGCTTGGTCATTTATCTGATCGTCATCTACCTATGTGGGAACAGGTGCGAAGTTTCCCATCGTATGTGATTCGGTGTGAGTGCCTTCACATTGATACGTTGGTTAAACGCCGAAAAATTGCATCTGCCTTGTTTGTTAGTGATTCTCTTAGTGGCCGCAATAAGTGTCCTGAACTCATTTCTGCTTGGAGCATTTATGTACCTACCAGAAGCTTGCGTCCAAGGGAATTTTTGTTTGTTCACTTTCATAGAACGAATTATGGTTCCAATGAGCCAACCAAGTCAATGGCTAGAATTTTTAATGAATTTTACCATTTATTTAATTTTGAGAGATCCAGAGTGTATTTTCGGAAGGCAATTAGAAATTGCAATTTTTAATCTCATTTTACGTTTTTAAAGTTTTCGTTTTTTCCGTATTGTTAGTATTCCTTTTATTTCTTTTTAATCTATAATAATTCTTTTTTTACTATTCATTAAGTTTTTAACTGTAGAATAGATGTAAATAAATAAATAAATAAACTCTTGTTATTCGGAAAACAATGACAGCATTGAACCAATTGTTGATACGTTACCGATACCGATATCCAATTCAATTGGCGAATTGAGGAAAAATCATAGTAGTGCGTTGCAACGATACTTTTCCCCATTGATAAAAGGTTTCCAACTAAAGTAAGAAATAATTGTTGATCTAGGTGTGAAGCTGTCTGGGGGACTAAAGTTGGTAATAGTTCACAGCTCAGTATATTGCAGCTTTCACGGGTGATCGTGTTCGTAGGTAGGTTGGGATAAAACATGAACCAACCTGGCTGGAGCCCAGTCTTAAAACTAGCTCAGTCTCTAACGGTGTATCCGGATATTTGGCGCCCCCTGGATTATGTAGCACAAAATGGACATTTTCATTCCTCCGCTCCACGTGGGATTCTTATGAAATATCTACACAGAAAGATAGAGGTCGGGGCTCTTTCACGCACGGAAGCTACGGCTGGAGGGATATGGGCTTCTAAGCCCCGTCCTAAAAGCCAAGTTCTGAATCGGGACACAAGCAAAAATATTGCCGGTCTCTATTACAACAAATGCTGGGGGAGTATTGACCCATAGTGCTGGTTCATAAACAGCAGAAATTAAGAAGGACATTAGCTCGCATATAGCTAGTTCCTCTAACACTTTGGGAAAGGACAAATGTTTTAGCAAAATTGGTCCCGGAGTATCAAATTCCGAGATTGTCTAGATCCTTGGGGTCACTATGTGACCTCCAGGAGAACTTCGTGTCAAACTCGTCTTTGGGCGGTGGAGGTGATTGTGTTAATTGATGGTGAGGCTGCTGTATATCAATTTAAAACACTGCAGAGCAGCTTCGGCTGGTTCAGGAACAGTAGGAAAACCGACTGGGATAACTTCAAAACTATTCTAAGTAGTTCATTGCCGGTACCAGTTCCTAAACCCCCTGAATCTACACAGGAGCTGGATGGCTTAGTAGATGAGCTATCTGATGCTTTTCTAAGTAGAGCTTTGGGTAAACAAAGGCCACTTTGGTGGTCGAAACAGCTCCAAAGATCTAGTAAAAAATGCAAAAGGCTTTTTAGAAGCCAAAAATAAGTGGAAAATAAGTGGTACTATGGTAAAATACAAGAGTCTTCGGATCCTGCAAGGCTACGTAAAGTACTGGATTCAAGTTGGATGTTTCTTGGACTATAACTAATGCTGAATTGGAGTTCCTACGGATAATCCACTCTCCGGAGTACCCCGAACTAGCGCCTGAAATGCCAAATGCTTTTACGGGTTCAGGCGTTTTAAGTCGAATAATAAGCCAGAGGAAGTTAGTGTGGGGACTAAACAGCTTTAAGTAAGTTCATCAAGCAATTGACTTGACTCTTCAGAGGCAGCCTGGAACTTTGCCATATGGATTGAAATAAACATAATATTTTTGGGTGGGAAAAAGCTTTTATTGCCATCCCAAAGGCCTTAGGCCTATAAAATTATACTCTTTTCTACTAAAAATACTAGAAAGACAAATAGAAGCTCACATTAGAAGCTTTATTGAGCCGGCTAGGTGGTCGAAATCTCAATATGCATACTGTAAAGGGAGATCGGTAGAAACCGCTCTGCACTCCCTGATTCGTCCTATTGAGAAATCCCTAGAATTTAAGGAATACTCGTTGGTAACCTTTCTGGATATAGAAGGTGCCTTTAGCAACGTTAAACCAGTAGCAATAACTTGGGCTTTGTCGAGTCTGGGTTTGGATGAATAGATGAATCGCTCGTTGCCTAGATAGATCAGACGCTGAGATGCATGATCGTGAAGGCTAAGCTGGACAGATCCTCCGTTAGCAGATTTGTAGGTGTGGGTACACCGCAAGGTGCAGTCTTTTCCCCCTGCTTTGGAACTTGGTCATAAATTACCTGTCACTGAACCTGGAGGGGCAAGGTTTTAGCGTGGTTGCTTATGCAGATGATGTTTCTATTGGTATCTTTGGTAAGTATCCTTGTACCTTAAGAGAATGCATGTAAAGCGCGCTTGGTCATCTTTCCAATTGGGCTAACAGTTGTTGACTTAATGTCAATCTTCGTAAAACTGAGGTGGTCCTCTTCTCTAGGAAATACAAACTTCCTCAGATTGATCCTCTTACTTTATATTGTATTAGCTTGACCTTTAATGATAAAGCGAAATACCTGGGTATTGTTTTGGAGAGCAAACTTAGTTGGAAGGAGTAGAGAGAGGAATTGGAGGTTTTTTTCATTTTATAACCAGAGATATTCTGGGCACTCAAATTGCCACGAGCACATCCATAAGGCTCAAATCCATTTCTATGTGGAACTGTAGTAATTCAGGACACTCATCTATTTCGTGTAACAGAGATATCCCTGGTACCACCGATTACATAATTCCATTAGCATCTGTTTTCAAACAAAAATTTCGTACTGATATTCCCTCCAGAAAGGACTGGCTGAATGAAGAGATGTTGAACTCTACAGTTAAGAACTTCTTCACGGATGGTTCAGAAATGGCTGGTAGTGTTGGTTGTGGTGTTTTCAACGACTATTGCAGCATTTTTCAGGCTGAATTAATTACGATAATTAAGGCCGTGGATTGGTTGAGGTTTTCCGTAGTATCTTTAATGGATATTCGCATTTTTATGGAGAGTCAGTTGAAGGTAGGCCAGAGCTGTCTCTCATCTCTTAACGAGATGGCAGATCAGTTCAACAACCACTTAACATGGGTGCCAGGACACTTCAGTGTTGCGGGGGTATGAAAAGGCAGATGAGCTCGCTCTCCTTTTAAAACACAGTTTGGATCAATTTCTAAAATCCCTTTTTCTTCAAGTTACCGAGGGTTTTTGATTTCATCGCAAATATCAACGCATTGTATCTAAGTAAAGGAATCCATAGCATAGTAACGTCCATCTTGTGAATCTGACAGCTCTTCGGAATGTCACCATTTTGTTTGAGTAGTTCTTTTTCACAGCTAGTTGTATATGGGTTGTATTCATATAGCGGCTGATGAACATCACAAAAATATGCCCCGTTAATGCAATTATACGTATTGAACTCATCCGCAGTTAGGGCCATGTATTGATTTTGTTGTAGTCCGACCATCAAGTAGTTAGAAGATGGCATGATGTAGACATTTCTTGCTGGTGGATCGTGGGAACTAGTATAACGTGATATAACGCCTATCGTGATTTCTGTACCAGTGGAATTTTAATTTCAAAGATTACGGTTTCTTCAATTTTGATTGTTTTGACGTCGATTATCTTATATATACGAGTAGCTGCTATGTCTAAGTTACGGCACGGAACATCCTGATTGGGTTTTAGATTACTTCGGTGATGGTGTCAATTGTACCAACAAAGTCAAAAGGTGATCTTCTTTGGCAGATAATCTTGTTCCCACTTAGGGCGTTTAGTATTTCATTTTGATCCCTTAACTCAGCGTAGAAAATTCTTATTTGTGAAACAATTTCTGCGCAATATTTAAATGTGTCCGCGTGGACCACTGGTATTAATATTGCATTAGCGCTTAATTCGTCTAGCTGACGAGCGCCTCTTTCAAGGTGGTCTAGCTCTGCCTAATAGGATGTGAGATTGTAGTAGCATATAATCCTCCATTCCCCATTAATCAGATTCCCTTGACCAATTTTATCAAAATAAATACCAGGATGGGAAGTGAACCGTGTTATGTTCATTTTCGCTGTTGTTAGTGCGGTTCTATGTCCCATCATAGAGATTATTGCGAGCGAGCATAGTAACAATGTTAATTGGTTGTTTGCTCTCGTCGTTCGTCCGTGTTGTATCGATTGTCTTTGTTTCGAAGTGTTTACTTCACAACCGTCTGCAGCCGGTGATGCCTGCCTAACTTCCGTGTTAGGTTTTGGCACGCCCATTTCTTCCATCTCGTCACTGTTCTCAATTGGAAGACGGCTGAGTTTGGTGATTGGCCTTTTAAACAATCCTCCATTGCTGCTTTTTATGGTTACAACTCTAACTAAGCCATCGTTTCCACTATGGATCTCTTGAACTCTTCCAAAAGGCCATTTTCCTGGATGTAGGTTATCATCCTTAATATCATCCTTAATTCATATTTGGTGTTCCTCTGACCCAACCCAAAGTTATCATAGAGTCTATCCACGCAAATGTTTCGATATCATTTGTAACGCTTCGTTTGTTTTTCTTAGCAGTTTTGCTAAAAGCACTGCGGCGCACAACTCCAATCTGGGAATTGTTAATTTTGCCTTTAATAGTGCGGTGCAACTTTTGTTTTTGCAATCACTATGGTCACCTTGCTATCATCGGCCTTACCAGATTTGTAATAAATTACAGCGTGCTGTTTACCTAGCTCATCTTTGTCATGCCTGATCCATCTTTGTAGCCTAAATTCCTCTAGCATTTGTAATTGGTTGACATATGAAATCCAATTTGTTTCGATTTTATTTGGTAATTGTGTATCCCAGTCTAAACCTAATGTCCATAGTTGTTGCATGGCAATATTTGCCTTTACGATAATGAGGGCAAACCATCCCATTGGATCAAACAATTTAGATGTTTCGGATAACATTTTCCTCTTGGTAACAGGTGCTTTAGTATTCAATGATTTGACTTTAAATTGGAATATGTCCTCTACAGGATTCCAGATGATACCTAAAGTTTTAATTGTTTCGTCAATTTCATCATATGGCTGCACGCGTCCATATGTTCCTTTTGTATGGTTTTGAGTAATTCTTGGTTGTTGCTAGTCCATTTCCTTAGATTAAAACCGCCTTGCTTTAATAGCATTGTTAATTGTTGTTGCATTAATACTGCTTGTTCTAGCGCCTTTTTTGCTGCTGGGTATTGTTCACCGTCATCTGGTGCTAACTGATGAAGTACTCTAGTGGCCAAATATGTGACTGCTGCTGATCCGTACAGCACCGTTTTCATCTTATAAGTGCGGATCTTGCCTTGTTGGTCTCTCCATAGTATTAATTGGTAGACTTGATCTCTGGGGCGCATTCTCACCTGTCTAAATATCTTCTCGATGTCGGCTTTAAACACGAATTTGTATTTTCTCCATCTCAGTAAGATCTCTACTAGCTCTTGTTGTATTGTTGGACCAGTATACATTATATCGTTGAGTGAGACCCCATTTGAAATATTTGCAGAAACGTCAAAAACTACTCTTAACTTGGTTGTTGAACTGTCTTGTTTCATGACTGCATGGTGTGACAAAAAATAACCTTTGTCCACATCATCCTGAGTGTTTATTACTTCCATATGGCCTAGCAGAATGTACTACTAGTATTCTTGAATGAAACTGTTATATTCATTCTTCATTGATGAATTGTTGTTTAACTTCCTTTCCACTTGAAATAGTCGGGCTGCCGCTTTCTTCTTTGATTTGCCTAATGTGAAGTTATCTTCCTTGAATGGTAATGCAACCTGGTACGTTCTATCTACCTGCCTCTCGCATATATTATGAAAGTGCTGCTTACATTTTTCCTCATCAATAGTAAATTCGCGCTCTTGTCCAACTTCTCCGATTTCCCAAAACTTTTTTAATTGGTTTCCTAGGTCGACATAAGATACCATTGATTGTATTCTGTGTCTCTGGGTGATGTCGTTCTTGTACTTTCCGAAAATAATCCATCCTAATTCGGTCTTCTGTGCCATTGGTTGATCTGGGCCCCCTTTTATAATATTGTTCAATATGATTTTTGGGTAATAATCGGCACCAAGTATAATATCTATTGATACTGGTTTTAAGATCTGCATAGGCAATGTTGCTGAGATGTTGCCAGTTTCCCGTTTCCACCTATTGATCTGGTAGTAGTTTTGTCAGCTTTTGAAAAACCAGGGCGTCGAGGCGTAGCTCAAATTTAAAAGCTATAATTGGTTGGATTTTGAAGCTGACTATCTTTCGTACTTCTCCAATGTCATGATTACCAACTCCCGCTATTTTCGCATCTATTTTATTACCTTTTAGCTTCAATTTTTATACTGCTTCTACCAGTATAAAAGTTGCCTGGGAGCCTGGATCTATCAAGACTCTTAATATTGTTTGGTTTCCATCATGTTTAACTGCGCTGACTAAAGCTGTTGCTAATAAGACAATTTCGGTCTGACTGTTTATTTTTGCTTCGAGTTTAAAACTTTTTATCTTTTGGCCATCTGATGGTGTAGACCATTGCAAATTGAGCATCTTATAGAAGTTTTACATTGTTGTATTTGATGTGTTGTAGCAAGGCACCTTCTACATACACTATGTAATAATATAATTTGACTCCTGTCGGACGATGACAGCTTTTTGAATCTTTCACAGGTCTCTATTGAATGATTTTTCTGACAATAGATGCAAATGCATTGTACCATTATTGTGGCGAATATTTGTTTCACTGGTTGACTTTTAGGTGGTTTGGCATAACTCTTGGTACTGTACGATATTTCTAAAGTCTTGAATCTTTGTTCAAGGAACTTCAGGAATTCGGTTGTTTCTTGAATTTTACATGGGTTTTTAAGGGAACTTTCGTACAGTCGTCGCTCTTCATTGTCTAACTTTTTCAATAAAATGAAAATTAGAAATGAATTCCAGGACTCGACGTTTATTCCAAAGTTCTTAATCGCGTGTGGGCACTCGATAGTGGTGTCATGCATATTTCTAATTGCAGATGACGATTCACTAGCAATGGTTGATTGGTTCAGCAATGTATTTAGGTAAGCTGAGATGAGCAGTCTTTAGTTGTTGTATCGGTTGTTTAATATACTCCAAGCTTTTGCATAATTATCTGCCGTCGAATCTAGATGACCAATTAGTTTAGCCACTGCTCTAGTTAAATGTGTTTTAAGATAATTGATTTTGTGGGATTTTGATCTATCAGTTTGTTAAAGATTTCTGAGAAGCTTGTTATCAGTTTGTTAAAGATTTCATATAATCTCCATAAAATACGGGTATTTTTATAGGTTTTAACTTTATTTCCATCTCCGTATCACCCTTTGTTGTATTCTCTTCTATCGCAGTTGTCATTCTTATTGCCATCTTGGTGTACTCTCTTCTTTAGGTTTCATAATATTCCCATATTTCTTCGTGTTTGTCAATGATCTGTTCCATTGTGCGTTTCATATATTGTAGAGAGAATTGCATTGCTTGTTTCCCTTGCTGCTCTATAAGAATTTCCTTTGCATTGTCAATTTCTTTGTACATTTCTCGCATTTTGATGTCCTGTCTTCTAAGCATTTGCTTCAATGAGTTGTTGTTAGTTTGCCAGGATCCTTTTGATTGTGCATCTGAGACTTCGGTTGTCTGATAAACATCGATTTTTTCTAATAATGGAATGGCGAACTCAAGACTGGATTATGGTGTTGGCGTAGATGATGGACCGCTGTTGAGCCGACGTCGCATATCTTCGATAAATTTGTTGGAAGTATTTGAAATCACTGTTCTTGCGACCTTATATGCATGATCTTTATCTAGTGGTGGCTGGTGGATCACTTCTTTGAATTTGCTCATGTGCTTTTACGTTTTCAACGTAAAGTGCTTTTAGCTGTTCAATTTTACCTTCCAAAAATTTTTTGGTTTTTGGCTTTCCCCATCTTTGTTGTAGTTTGCTTGTAGAGTGGTGATTTTTCTATTCTATTTGAGACAGCTAGCCTAACCTAACCTAACCTAAAGTAAGAAATAAGTATGTGGGACTTATATCATTTAAATTGATTTGGTTGGCAGTAAGTTAAGAAATAAATACCATAGTATTTTTCCCCATATCACGCAGGTAGCTTCAACGTTAAAAAATACCAATTTCAGTAGTTCCGCGAAAAATTGTGCGAACAAAATACATAATGTTGAATTTAAATTGAAAATGTGCGTCCAATTAATTTGTTTTGAGAACTTGAGAACTTAATTGAGAAAAGTTTAGGGTAGAAAACAAACGAGTACTCTCTATTATTTGTTCTGCGGTTTTCGTGTAGCCCGTTTTAAACTGGGACATCTAAAAAATGCATTAATCACAGCCAATGAAATAAAAGGCGAAAAATCTAACATTAACATATGGGACACTACTTAAACAATCCTTACTGGATTAGGTTTGTTGAAGGTAGTTTCAGTGTGAATTTCTTTTGGGACCAACAATTAAAACGTGCTGTTACCAGTTCAATCTGTGACAAACTGTTTTGATAAATTATATCGTTGTGCTTTGTTCTACGAAACTTTGATCTAAAACTTGAATGAACCCATAAATAAACTAATATCCTAATCAACTTATGCTTTTGATATTTAAATTTTAAATCAAATAACTATATGTTCTATAGTTTTATGTATTGCAATTTATGCTAATTCATCAACATATATAACATAAAAAAAAATATCCATAAAAATTCAAATTTGATTAGAAAATTGCTTGTCGTTTCAAAATGAAAATTTTTATGTACATCAAGTAAGACCAAGGAAAATCTAAAAATAAAAATCCATCATTCAGATTTTTTTTTTTATAATGTTCCCACATGTCCCACTTCATGCATCTCAATACATCATAATATTATTCATAAGGTTTGTGGTCAAGTTTTTTGATTTACAAGAAACCAAAACGTAAAATAAAATAATTTGTACACAGTAGTTTGGACCAATCCCAAATGTAATCTTTGAGATGAACCAAAAGCCATTTACATACATACTTGGGAGATGATTAGACGCAACAAAAAAAAAAAAAAAATCGAATAGATAATGTATTAGACTCTCTCTTGTTGGTGTAAAAGAAATGAGATTTTATTGTAGCATGAATTTATAAAATGTAATTGGATTTTCATCCGCAGAAACTGAAATTAGTTGAATTTCAATTTATTTGATTTAATACATATTTGTATATGTGTGTACATACAAACATAAAACAGTGAACCACTTACATATTAATCCCATTTTAAGTTTAACACACATACACATGAAAAAATGTACTTTTTATGTCATTTTATTTATGTACAACATAAATTCTAATAAATTCATGTTCGACATTGTGTCATCCCACCTTGTCATTATATGTTATATGTACCAAATTTGTTATTTTTTTGTTCATCTTAAAATATCTATAATATGTACATACATAAGAACGTTTGCTCTTTTTTTTTTTATTTCGTTTCTTCACCATCATCATCATCATCAACATCTTTACTTCAACTCATCACTTTGACATATTATTTCAAGTGAATAATAATAACACAACATCCATTTACCTCTCTAGTATATACATACAATATATACATGTACCGTTATGTACTCGTATATACATATATACACCAAGTAAACCTCATCATTTTCATAATCTATCTCTCTAACTTCTACAGCATCATCTTCATCATCATCCTTATGATTTTCTTACTTCGTCGTGTTATTATTATTATTATTACGTCTTGTTAGTGAGAAGAAAAAAAAATTTACAAAATACAGCAGCACCAGTATATATGTACAAAATAAAATAAAAAGCTCATAAAAAAGCTTTTTTCTATATATGGTTTGTTATTTGTAAAATGCGCGAGAAAAATAATAATCATCTTTATGATTAAGACGAGCGAACGAACGAAAATTTGTAATATAAGTGTGCAGTTTGTATTTAGGCGATAAGCTGAAATATTTGATTGCTTGTTACAATTTTAAATGCGTAAGATAAATTATTATCATCATTAGAAAGACGGGTTAATATCGAGATCTTATCGAATTCTTACACAATTGTCGATGCATCACCGATCGTTTCAATTATAAACGGTAAATCTTGTTAAATATTTAAATATGAGGATTTTATTTATGTTCTATGTTTGGTGCGGGGCGAAGAGTAAGTGGACTGCTGATCAAGAAATGACTTTGAGTATTTCCTCATATGTTACTCAGTTTGTTGCTAGCACCTATAAAATACTTAGAAGTAAAGGTTGACCTGCGTATCGTCAGATACGAGACCGTCGCTATCTAAAAATGGGTTGAATCCTATTAATAAACCTTTGTGAATTTAATTTGGAATCATTTCGGATTGAACAATTTTTATTTAGATGTTATTAGCTCTGTGTAGATCCTCTACAATTATAAATTTTCAAGTATTGGCTGAATTTAGAATTATTGTTTGGTTGTATTGCATCATTGACTTAATACGTGAAATTGGTTATTATTTACATACGTGTACCCTGTTTATGTTCAATAAATTCGGTTTAGAAATGAGAATTTTGTTGAATGGCGAAGGCAATCAATGCAAATTTTTGTACTGACTTGATTGACCAAATGTTTTGTACTTGGTGGTCATCGCTTTTTTTTTACGGGTAATCTTTATGACTTAAAATTTTTCGAATTTGAGGAATTGACGATTAAATGCCAAATTCGAAATATTTAAGATTCACTTGCAGAACAGATAACTAGTCTTCAAACAGTAATACAAAAAAGCTAGCGAAGGAAATTATACCTTCTACGAATGGCCATATATCAGCTAAAAAAATTCTAAACGAGAAGCACACAATTGCGCTACAAAAATAATAAAACTTTGTTATGTTACCTCATATGCCGTTGGCAATAAAAAACAATAACAGTTTTTATGGTGCCTCTCTTAAGTAGATTGGGGGAGGTCTCTCTTCAGGCTTTAGGCAGTTTGCACTAATGTTTGGTATATAAATTCATCTTCATTATCTTCATTTTTAATGTATTGTACAATTTTATTATTTGTGTCATTAATATAACTTTCGTTCTTTCTTAATCTACATGCGATGTGGATGGTAATGGTAATATTATAATGGTATAATAGTATAATGACAATGGTATAATGGGAATGGTACACAAATAATGGGCGTACTGTTGTAATGGTATAATGATATAATAGTATAATGGTATAATAAATTGTAATGGTGTAATTGTAATGGTATAATTTTATAAATGAATGGTATAATGGCAATTGAATAATGGTAATGGTGTAATGGTTTAATGATGTAATCGGGTAATGGTGTAGTGGGACAATGGTATAATTGTAATGGTATAATGGTAATGGTATAATTATATATTATTAGTGGAATAATGTTAATGGTATAATGGTAATGGTATAATGGTAAAGGTAATGCTTTATTGGTTTAATGGTGCAATCGTGTAATGGTTATAAGTATTATGGTATAATGGTAATGGTATAATTATATATAATTAATGGTATAATGGTACTGGTATAATGGTAATAGTATAATTGTCATCGTGTAATGGTATAATGGTGTAATCATTTAATGGTGTAATGGAGTAATGGTGTAATAGTATAATAGTGTAATGGTATATTGATGTGATGGAATGATGGAATGATGCGATTATGGAATAATGGTATGATTCAATGATGGAATGATACAATGATAGAATGACGGTAAGATGAAATGATGAAATGACAGTACAGCGGAACGATGGTGTAGTGGAATGATTTTTTTGAGATCGTTGTTCTGTGAGATTAAATTAAGTTGCGAACGATTGCGTCCTGGCCATATTTTCCATATGAATTACATCTTGAAAATCGATAACGGCATTGCTGTCCAGAATGATCACCCTCGCAGCCTTGGCAATTCGTTTACCTTGATGAAGATGACTGATCGTTACGTTGTGCGTTGTTGCATATCGGTGTGAATGTCGATTGTGGTTGATGACGACCTTGGGGTTGCTGTGATCGTGAAGGTTAATTTCGGGATGGTGTTAACTGGTTGCCTTGTTGTTTGCCTAGGAATTTTACTTGTTGTTGATTATCCTTGATCAATTGTTGATTTCT
Organism: Tipula vernalis; assembly: GCA_958295665.1. Taxonomy (NCBI): domain Eukaryota; kingdom Metazoa; phylum Arthropoda; class Insecta; order Diptera; family Tipulidae; genus Tipula; species Tipula vernalis. The sequence continues at coordinate 380,001,414 of OY282559.1, forward strand.
TGCAGCTGCTTTGGCAGCTAATGCTTTTTCCTGTACGATTTGTAGTGTAATTTGCTCAGCTGTGAGAAAAGTTTGTTGTATTGATAAATTCTGCAATCCGCAGACCAAGCGATCGCGCAATATTCTTTCCAGTACATCTGCCTTTCCAAATTTGCAATCGTTTGCTAGCTTTCGTAATTCAGCAATGTATTCAACTATTCTTTCTCCCGGTTGTTGATTACGTTGGCAGTATTTTTGGAAAGCAGCGAAAAAAGACAACGGTAGTTGGTAATTTTCATCAAATCTACAAAAATTTATAAGGTTCACTTTATTCGAGATTATCCAATCCACAGATATGTTCCGCGGGTTTCGACTTATAAGGATAATAAGATAGAGATATCCTATATCGACTAAATGTAGTCATATTCCAATACGATGAAACAGGACCATTTGTTGTTGACCTCGAATGTTCGACCACCACTGAACCATCGACGAGCAGCAACATCGACACACATCGACATCGCCTGCCATCATTATTGACAATGTCGTCATGACCGCGAGCAACAGGAGAAACATCAACGACCGGATCAACTGCATCAACATCATCACCATCGTTGCGGCATAATGGCGCGGCAACAACAACAACAGAAGCAACATTAACATCAACCGATACATCACCGCCATCGTTATCATCATCAAACACAGAGATGACAACAATATCACATGATTTTTTTTTTAACACAAATGTAAATTTTTCACCATCAGTTATTTATTCATTCCGGTTCAAATTTCTTTTTTAATATTACGAGTTCATTTATTTCATTTTATTTTTTATTTTTTCTATGCAATAAACATTTCATTGTGTTTCATTCAAATGGTTCCGTAAAACGTCGCATGGCAAAACGACCACCCAGCCATTCCCAATCACACTCCCCACCGCCTTTTATACGGTCACAGTCGAGACTCACTTGGACTGCCGCCGTATAAATTTCCATGTCACTGGGACACAATCGAAACCCACTTCGACTGTCCCACTCTCTCACGAGAAACTCGAGACTCACGTCGACTTTCTCCAACCACAGTCGAGTCCGTGGACTGGCCTCAAAGCGGCCACTCTCAACATCTCTTGGCAGACTTCAGAATTCATTTTCTGGTCTGGCATGTCACTACTTTGCCAACAATGACATGGAAACTCGGTCGCTACACCATTATTGTGTCAAACTGGTATGGTGGACAGTGAGGGGAGACTAGAGGCACACATCAGATATTGGTCGAAGTGCCTGCTCCCAACCTATCTAGTGTATGCTTCAAAACTTCCTTCTTCTTCTCTCCCATCTACCATCACGACACAGACTGCACACTCACTCACTTGCGTCACCAGACATCTTAAAACAGCTCTGTCTGCAGCATAACATACTTCAGTTAAGGAAGATAAGACATACCTATCTCGACGAACATCCTTCTTCACAGCTACTAACGCAAGTATGGACCGACCACATTCTCTTCTCAGTCGATGGAGTATTTCAATTGAGGGACCGCCACCTCTGTTGAGCTGATTTGAATATAGACAGACCGAAACCAACTATGTTTCGCAGGGAAATCACTTGCGGGAGAGTCCTGTAGCGGCTAAATCATGCGTTCTCCGCCACAATGTTTTAACCATGTCCAACCTCCCCGGGTGGGGGGTGCGGTTGGGAATGGCTGGATGGTCGCTTTGCCATGCGACATTTTGCGGAACCATTGTTTAGTAAAACAAAATAAAATTATGTTTATTAAAAAATATCTAAATGAAAACGAGAGAGAAGAAAAAAAAAAATATGAACCCGGAAAAAAATGGTGCAAAATTTACATAATTTACAAAAAAAAAAATAAAAAAAATTAAGTGTTGTTAATGATGCTGATTTTGCAGCTATTGTTGTTGACGCTGCTATTGCTGGAGCTGCTGATGAATGATGGTGGCAATGATGATGTCATTGTTGCAGAGCGATGGTGGCAATAGTGGTGATGATGGTGTAACTGCTGATGTTAGCCGCTTGTGGTGATGATGAATAGGGGCGACGATGTTATTACGCCGCCTGGTGTGATAATAGCGATGAAAGGTGGTTATGTCTTGGCGTTGGTGGCCATGATGATGCGCCATTATGACGATAGTGACTATGATGCTAATGTTATTTGACTCCATTGTATATTACGTGTGGAACTCCGTGTGGAAACGAAAACGCACCAATCTCAGAAGATGTCAAGGACCAATCAGGCTCTGCTTCTGAGATAACAAAATTAATAGATCATAGTAGTGCAAACTCCAGCACGGACGTAGTGGTGGGCTCTTCTATACAAGGCACTTTATTGGCTGAAATGAATACCCAATCCACGTCGACAACGGCCGAAATAAACAACGACATTGAGGAATTAGAGCTCGAGGAGAAAGCAAAGAGGAGAACACGCCTCAGTGGTCCACCGCGACGCTGCCTTCGGATATGTAAGGAGAAAATCAGGGACATAATTGTCCAAACAAATAAGAGGAATAGGTCGGATGACGACTCTACCCCCAAAGGCATCGCGGCAAAAAGAGGGAAGTTTCTAGTCCTTCACCGACGGCATTGGAAGCCGCCACAAAAGTTGCAACTGGGGTCGACAATAAGGAGAGTTGCCCTGAAAACAGGGCCGACACGGCCACAACGTATAGCAATGCAGTGAAGGCTATCGGTTGGAGATTACCGACCAAGGCTTCCGTGAAATAAAACTGGGCGTTGCCCAGATTCTGGCAACAGAGGATGCCACAGTGAATACAGTGGTGAAGCTGTCGTTAAATGGTGTTAGCCCAAATTTCCTGCGATGTCGCACCAGAAACGGTTGGCTCACGGACAACTGTGCCGATGAAGACACGGCAGGGTGGCTTAGGGCCACTGTGCCTTCACTTAAACCATGGGACTGAGCAAAACTGAAGGCAGTCGGAAAGGAGCAGTTGCCTCGCCCAAAAATTATGTTTGTCTTACTGCCACGATGTGGTAAGGAGAAAAACGAAAAGATACTGCGTCGTCTGGCGATCCAGAATAAAGACATAAAAGACGCAAATTGGAGGAGTATTGCAAGGAAAGAGCGGAGATACTCAAGGCCACCAACTACAGAGTCAACTGGATATTGGTCTCTGTACACTTCCGCCCAAAGAAGGAGGGAGCGGTGGATACAGTCAAGGGGAGAGAGGTGGGATCGAATCTGCCCTGCACGTCAAGGTCTGAGAACGCTGGCCTTGGTGGTGGGGTCCCTGGACCGGGGGTGGACAAGAGACCTCGCACCTCCAGAACAGGGAGACCGGCTAAACCGGGCGGAGGAAGGAGCGGAGAAAGCCATGGGCTGACCTCTACAGGAAGGGAGGCACAATAACAACCTTCAAGTAAACCAGGATCTCCGGAGCCTAAGAAATGCAAAAAAAAATAACAATAATAATACACATCATGGTGATACACACCAAACCAACAACAACAACGGAACTGAGTTTCGTGCAGATTAATCTGCATCGATCGAAGACGGCGACAAATAGCCTAAACCTTCTTTTTATGATTAATGACTGGAATATAGCGCTCATACAGGAGCCGTGGACCAACAATGGGAAGATTAAAGGTTTTGGAGCCAATACAGGTAAGCTAGTCTACGACACAGCTGCAGATAGGCCGAGGACAGCAATTCTCTGTCGCTCAAGGCACAATTTCTTCTCTATTAATTAATTAATTTCTAACGACATCACGGTGGTTACAATAGAAATGCCCTTACCCAAAGGAGGCAGGAGGGTGATTAACATCGCTTTTGCATATTTTCCCGGGGATGAAAATGACCCCCTCCAGAATTGGTACTGAGCTTCGTGAATTATTGCACGACTCATCACCAAAAATTTATTATTGGTTGCGACGCTAATGCACACCACGTAGTCTTGGGAAGCAGCAACACCAATTTAAGAGGTGAGCAACTTTTTGAATTCTGTCTTAGTAAGTTGTTACAATAAACAATAAATGGAGTAATACGACCAGCAGTAAATAATAAAGGGAGTGATACGACCTTTGTGAATGCAGTTATTTATTTATTTATTTCATCACATAAAATTTTAGTACACTCCATTTTGAGCCTCAGCTCTTTTATATTATAGTGCACATTATTGTTCTATTTAGCTGCTTTGAAGTTTTGAAATTTTTTACTATTTTTGCTAAATTACAAAAAAGGAGGTATTGGATCTTACCCTATCTAATATGGGTTCGTCCAGTACAATTCTCGAATGGCATGTGCCAAGGTTTGATATCAATATCCTTTCGAGACAAGAGTTGATGTTAAGGATACCAAACGCACCAACTGGCCAATCCATAACGACAGATTTTGGATAACTTAGCTGGTCTACAGACCACCACAAACTCTGTCGAAGACCTCGATCGAGTGGCGAATGACGTTACAGAGGCAATATTTATTGCCTTCCATTCAAGCTCACCCCTGGTGCGTATCAGAGACACAAGAGATGTTCCTTGGTGGAACCAAAACTTGGAAAACAAGAGACGAAATTTCCGTAAACTTTTTAATATGGCTAAGAGGACGAACTATTGAACTACCTATCATAATTCCCTTACCCAATACAACATAGCTCTTAGGCATGTCGACTCCAGAAGGCACTCTCTTTGAAGCAAAGGAATCCCTTGCGATATGTAAGGAAACCAAGTGGAGAGACAACCACAACCAGGGAGGAGACTCTGGAATGTCTAGTGAGAAGTCACTTTCCAGAATGTGTTGTACTGAGGGAGGGATCAGGAAGATTCCAACGCAAGTTGCGTACATCCGTATCTTTTTGCAGGATAAGCTGGGCAGTCAAATTATTTGGCCCTTTCAAATCACTGCCTTATCTTACTATACTCTTCAGAGCCAGCTACAACTTGGGCTACAATCCCAAAAGCGGAAAAAAGATCCCCATTGGAGTTTAGGTCTTATAGTCTTATTAGTTTCACATCATTTTGGTTGAAAACCATGGAGGTAATTCTTGGACTTTGTATTAGATCCAACAATCGCCAAATATGCCCTCTGGACTCTAGGAAGCACGCCTACCATGTAGGGAAATGAACAGAAACAGCTCTACACGAGCTGACATCGGAAATCGAAGATACGCTCCGGAATAAAGAATTATTACTATGCTCCTTCATTGATATCCAGGGAGCTTTTGATAATACTAGTTTCGAGGTAATTCAGGAACAAGCACTAACAAGGGGTATAGACCTCATAACCGTAAGGTGGATAATAAACATGCTAAAAAACAGGAGGATTACGGCCTTTTTTGGAGACAAAACCATCACCATAGCGGCCACCAGAGGTTGCCCTCAGGGAGGTGTTCTCTCTTCCTTATTTTGGCTGATTGTCTAGGTCGACGACCTAGTCTTGATGGTTAGGGGCAGATTCGCAAATACAGTAGGGGAAAGAATGCAACAAGCCCTAGAGATACTAAATGATTGGTGCACGGCGGTGTGCCTTACCGGTAAATCCTAACAAGGTTAACTGCACTCTCTTTATTAACCGGAGGAAAACTGTCCTCCCGCCGATAGCACTGGGGAGGGGGCATCACTCGCCAACTGTTGACGGAGGTTAAATATCTGGGTGTCGTACTTGATCAGAAATTGACATGGAACCCAATCTAAATCATATTACAAACAAGGCGGATAAGGCCTACTTCACCTTCCAAAGAATGATTAGCAAAACATGGGGACTGAGCCAACAAATGTTGCTTTGGCTCTACCAGGCCGTCATAAGACCTATGGTCCCTTACGCGGCGTTTGTGTGGTGGCCAAAGACGAAGCATACTGGTACACGGAGAATACTGGACAACAAATATTCCGAGTTGTCCAACAGCTGCCTTTGAGAGAATACTGGGGCTCCTGTATGGTATACCGATGGCTCAAAAATAGACGGGGGTACCGGTGCAGGGATAGTCGGCCTCGACCTAGAACTATGCATACCACTGGGTAGCACCCCCACAGTTTTTGAGGCAGAGACCATTGCTATTGATGTATGTGTGCTTCTATGTCTCAAAAATAAATATAAGAAGACCGAGATCTATATAATGTCGGCCAGCCGGGCAGCTCTGCTGGCCTTAGGAGTTTTAGTGTTTAACTCGAAATTGATCTGGAGCTGCTACTTTATTAGAACTGGGTAAAGCAAACAAAGTCACCCTTTTGTGGTCTTCTGGCCACTCCACCATTAAAGGAAATGAAGCAGCAGACTGATGTGCAAAAATGGGAGCAAGCCGAGATTTCCTGGGTTCCAGTCGTAAGTATTGCTTTTTCCAAAACCCACTTGGGAGATGATATAAGGGTCTGGGAGTAGAACTAAAAATTAGTTTGGGAGTCCTCCATTGGGATGAGACAGGCTAAGAAATTATTTAGTTATAATATTATACGTCTGGGAGAGGCACCGAGGATGGACCTCCAATCCATAAGATCCCTTACCTAGTTTTTAATAGGGCACGACACTATTACCAGCCATCTATATGAAATGGGAAGGTCCCTTACGGACCAGTGCAGATTCTGTGACTGCGGTAAGGAGACATCGGAACACCTACTATTCACATGCGATGCTATCATCCTAAAAAGATTCAAGTTGCTCAATGCCTACATAATCCAGTGACCTAACGCCGACCCACAGGGTATGCATAAGGTAGCGGCGTTTATCAAGGACATAGACCTATATTTCACGTAAGAATCTCTAAGGATGCTCAATAGGCCTCAATGGTTGCAGTGTTCTGGGATAAAAACACCCACTCTTTTAGAAATAAAAAAATTGCTCATTTTTAAACCTTCCGGTAGAGAAAATAATCGGTGCTACAAAACTTTAGTTAGTCATAAATTTTTTCGCTATCCATGTGGTCGCCATATGTAACAATCCTATCGATACGAGTCTGGGATTGGTATTATACAATAAACCAGGGTAGCCAATTACCGAACTAATATGATGTGACACAAGTGTTCCATGATTCTTACGCAAAAGTTCAAATTTATGAAATTGCAAAGTGTTATTATCTTCAATCACTCAGCCGAAACTACTTACAAACATTTAACATTAAATTTATTTATGGGGAAACAATCAACACAACTCGCACATCACACACCCATTCCAATTGTAAAGCTTTGTTTGTGTATATGTCACCCAACAATAAAAGTTGTTAAACACAAATAAAAAATAAAGTTTGTTCCACCCAATTTCACTTCACCAATATAAGTGTTTGGTGTGTATGCCCTCCGCATCGTTTTTCATCTCATTTTGGTTCTAAACTTTAAACAATTTATGCAATGATCCTTTTTATATATTTGCTTTCTCTTTATATTGTAAAATACATACCTACCGTTTCAACAAAACACCCTAATCAATCCTTCCTAAAGAAAATAAGAAAAATTCTCGCAATTTTTCTTCATCACACCCCTGCCACATCACAAATATCTAATCTAATCCACTTTAGTTGTTGCAGGATTTTTTTTTATTTTTTTTTATTTTCATCAATTATGACGATAAAATTTTAAACGCATCCTTGTGACATCCTTCAAAGTATATTTATTTTACATGACATGTTTTAAAAAATTTTTTTTTTATTTTTTTTACCGTAATAAAACTTCAAGGAGTAGTGGTGTACGAAGATGATGTGTAAAAGGATTCTTCAGGTAAAGTTGCCTCCTTGATTTGATTTAAATTTATAAATTATTCAAAGTGGAATCAAATTTGTCACTTTTCGTCTCTATTTTTCGTGTTGTCGTTATTTTTGTATCCTTTATATGTTAAGTATATAAGACACCACAATAAAACTAACTTGAATGATTTCATCCTTTTTTTGTTGCCGCGTCATAGTGACGTATCGTTTTGTCTGTGTGTATGTATATATGTATGTATATGTATAACGATATTGAAGAATGTGCTCAACAGTCAGATATTATTTATTGCCGTCGCCGCAATTTTACTACAATCCCATTTTCAGAATTTAATGTTAGGACACACGATAATATCGGTTTAAATGTTTTATCATCGGCTTGTTCCACATAAAAATTACGTATAACTTTTGAGAGTAACGTTTTGATTTCGAGCATCGCAAATTTTTGGCCAACACAATTTCGTGGTCCTGCACTAAACGGTACATAATCGTATGGATTACGATTTAAACGATTATCGACAGTGAATCGTTGTGGATTGAAAACTTCTGGATTTTCGTACACATTTGGATTACGTCCTATGCCCAGAATAAATACTACCACATCTGAACCCGTTGGAATGTAATTGCCATCTAGAAACAAAAAAATAATAATAATTGATTATTCTAGCGTGTATGGTTTAATCGAGAATTATAATCACTTAAATCGAAACCCTTTAAAACATGCCGCCCAACTAATGGCACACTCGGATATATCCTTAACGTCTCTTTAATAAATAATTCTAATTGTTTCATTTCATTCAGCTCATTGTAGCTACTATCACTATCTCGATTGCCGTCGAAAATCTTCATTTGTTCGCGGAACAATTCCTCCTGCAGCTCTTCATGTTTGGCCAACATATAAATTGAAAATGATATTGCTGATGCCGTTGTGTCATGCCCCTCGAATATAAAGGTTGACACTTCATCCATTATTTCGGTGTCAGTCATGGGCCGATCACAAACGGTTGCTTTTAATAAAATATCTAAGAATATTTCGGATCTAGATCCAAATTCATCATTTACATTATTATCGCTCTCGTTGGTGATGAGCTCGAGATAAGCACGCCGTTTTAAAATCACATCTCTTGTGAAACTATGCATCTTATCTAAAGCGTTTTTCTGAATTTTATAGTCGTGCGAGAATCGGAACAAAAAGTCGAATCGTTTCCATGCACTAAAAAATCGCGTAATCAGCACGTTCCTAAGACTATAATAAACAATAACATTGATTATTACCATAAACAATTAATAACGAATTTTGATTTTACTCACTCGTTAACACTTTGCACTATATCAGAATTTGATTTATGCAGTGCTTCTACCTTAACACCCATTGCCGTATCACAAATCACATCGAGCGTCGCCAAATGCACTAAACTCTGCACATCAAAATCAATCCCTTCGGCATGCTTAGCGCCCAAATACTCAATCACATTATTCGTATTCTCGTTAATTTTTACCAAAAATTTTGACAAAATATGAAAATGAAATGCAGGCGTTATAATTTTACGATGCCGCTGCCATTTTACACCAGTCGACGTTAATAAACCATCGCCAAGCCATGGATGCATAAGACGATAATCAACCAGTTTATCGATCAAAATATTACTCGATAAAATTTTTTCCACATCATCGGGATGCGATAAAATTATCTGTGGCAACCAGCAAATATAAATTCGAAATATATTATAGCCGAGATCGTGATAATATTGGCATAGCGTAGCAAATACGGTTGCCTTATCAAATGAAAATTCGAGTGCATTACCGAATATTGGTATCCACGGTTTGCCCGGTAAACGTTCAATGTATTGATAAAAATTATGATATGATACAAATAGTTTGCACACCAGTGCTATCACTAAAATTATTAAACTTATTAAGAGCACAGACATGATTTGTCTGGGCTTAGCTTTCGATTAAGACTGTGCACGATTATGAAAACTATAGTCACTTAGTATTCATATATACTTAAATAGTGATAACGTATAGAAATAATTTTGTCATATGATTCCGGTTGTTAATCTTATCTGTGTGTCCACAGGTCAAACTTTAAATTTTTGTAATACGAAATTAGTGAAGGTCAGCATTGTTTATGAATAGTTTGATGTTTGAAGAACAAAACGCTATTGTTTACAATAGACATCATTATCACTAAGGTAAATACTGAATAATGCTTAACTCCGCCACAATGACGAGACTCGATAAATTTTACAACTGGTCAAATAACTGCAATTACCTTAAAAAAAATGTTTTTCAAAAACGGTAGACACTGGCTTGGCCCAATAAACAATGTGGTCTACTTAGAAATGTATTCATGTATCGGCCTTTATATCGCTGCGTGTAGGGTAAGAAGTTAAAAGCGAAACAGTGAAATAGTGCACATAAGCCTTTTGTGAGATAACAGAACAGTTCTGTGTCCGTACACACTTGGAATAAATTCAGCATTGCTCAATGTACGCATTGTACTAGTATGTTTTGGCAGAAGAAAAATTCATCAACGTTAAGGTACGAATATTATTGGACAAATATATCTGCATTGGATTGTAACAATTTTGGAACGGCTTTAGATCGTCATTTGGGTTATTGGGTATAGCTTTTATAAAAGTCCGTGGATTTTTTTTTTTGGGTTACTCTATGTATATTATCATCACCTAAAATCAAAACAAATCGAATTTATATTTAATATAATTTATTTATTCAAATTACTTACTAAATCCATTTGTTATTGTTAATAATGTTGACAGATAACAATAATTCAAGTACCCTTTCTAATTGTATAATTTAGTACCTTTTTATATTATAGCACAAAACACAAAAGTATAAGAAAGATTATACCGAAATAAAATGTTAAGCCGGTGCGAACCTAGCGCCACTCTTTGAATATTGTTTTCTGGTACTAACATTAGGTGTCTAGTAAGGGAAACAAATTAATTTACATATGATATGAAATTTTGTATTTTAAATGGAATATATATTCCCTTCACTGTAAAGCATATTCTCAATTTTTCATGTATTTCTCATTCGTTTTGACTTCGTTTTTGTATTTTTGTAATTATGTACATACATAACATAGTGATAGTATATAGATATATGTGTATATACATATATCTTAGCCATTCCATTAGCCACATTTGGTATGGAGAAGAGAAAGAAAAAATATCTACATAGTTTTGTTTACGTTGATTTTTTATACGTACATTACATATTATAGTATGCACAAATACATAACACAACAAATACTTTTAAATAGAGTTTTTCTGCATCGAACTATTTAATTTATGAATAAAGGAATTAAAAACGTAGAAAATATTTCATTCATGGTTTTATCTAATTTTGTGCTACTTCTACGAAATTTTATTTATTTTTCAAATAGTTTGTGCAGGCTAAACTTGTATTACAGCGTAACCCAATTTTATGAAATTAAAAATAAATCAAATAATAATTTTTTAAGATTGTTTTTATTTTAAATAAATAAATAATCTAAGCTTTTTATTTCAATACAATCTAAAAATGAATGTTTAAAAAATCACAAAATTTTGATAATAAAAACATTTATTTTAGAAATTGGTGCAAAATGCATTTTGTGAATTAAAATTCAGATCATCAGTTGCTTTTTATTTACTCAATAAGAAGTAAATAAAAGCAACTGATGATGCGAATCAATAATAATAATGTCATTTTTAAATTGTGTGATTTACGGTATTCCTAAATTAAAAAACGGTTTGAAATTCAAAATCATTTTGGAAAATAGTCAATACAATTTGTATTAAAGTTTTATTCTAGAGGAAAGTACAGATGATATAGTCCAGTTAATCTGTAAAAAAGGTTAAAAATGGGAAATCGATTAGTTCGGAACACCCTTAAAATGGGAAAACACTCTTCATTTCTGCCTACTTTTTAATTATTTTACAAATTGTTAACTTTTTCAACATTTAACGAGACCAAATTTTGCATTTTTATTTAACTAGACCAAATATGAAATGTTCAACTAAAGGTGGAAACAATGAGCTTGCCAGGTTAAACATAAAAAAAACGATTTCTTTGCTAATTTACTTATTTTATTTGTTTAAAATTTTTAATTCAATTATTTCTTTCGGTTATTTAACCAAATATAATTATTGAATAATTAAATTAACAATTTTCAGTTCATTTTAACATTTAAAATTATGACAATTAGTTTTAGATTAATTTGAAAAAAAAAAAACAAATATTATAAAATTAAATATTTAATTAAATAGTTAAAATATTTTTTATGTTTACTATATTAAATAATATTATAATATATTTAAAATATTTGTAGTTAATAATTAAAATAGTTGAACAAAGATTTCTATCGGTTTGTAATATTACAATACTTTTATTACGAAGAGCGAAATTATCAAGAATTTTGCAAGTTCAGTTTCGATCTGAATGAGAATTATGAAAAATTTAATTTTTTTTTTCCAGCTCATGCTACAGCGACCTAATTGTTAATTGCAGATACATTTATTAGTACATTAATACAAAACAAAAAGATAGCCAATACCCAACAGCCAACGCTTTTTGGGCACATTTTTGTTGGAAATGGGGTGATTTCGATTTCCAAGTTTTAACTTAAGCGACAAGTTTCCAATAATATTTAAGCCCAGTGATGTGTGGTATTTTCATAACTTCGAGACAATTGTACAAAAGTCATTATTGGACGATATAAGATGAACGTATCGGATCGTTCTCCTGATAAATTTCGAAACAATCTTTAATTCTAAGCTTTTTAACACTCCAAGGGTTAAATAGCTTGGAATCAAATTTTCCTTGAGAAATCGATCCATGTTTCCATCTGATATATACCCCCACGCCATTTCATCATGCCCACATTCATGTTTCACTGCATATTTTACAGAACTATATTTTCATCCGAATTCAGTTATTGATGCCAATCGATAACTAATAATAAACTTTATCATTAAAATTAACAAAAATAATTTCATAAAACTAGATTAAGAAACGCTTAAGAAGATAAGTTTTCAATTTTGGTGCAGAATATAATATTTTCAAAACTTTTACATCGCTTTTCCCAAAATGCGTTCTCTCGTTATGTAAATCAAGTTACGTACGGCAGCGTGGAATTTATTGAATATTATTTCATCATTCCATTTGGGATTCGAAGCCAAATATATTAAAGTTACTCTCATCTGAGAATATAGTAATTATAATGCTGAAGTAGTACACCTTATCCGTGTTTTTTTATATTATTGTTATGAATAAGTTGTTTTTATCTCGCGTTTCTGCCATGGAAATTTGCACCTCGTAAAAGACCTCGCACGGTCTTGGCATGAACTTTTCAGCCATACAGGTTTTTATAACTCAACTCATACGAAATTACGAATTTCGTTAATATACAATATGTATTTTTATATTTTTAAATGCTGCGAGTTGGTTGAAGAAAATGTGAACTCATGAATTTTAAATTTTGTAATGATTACATTTCCTTAAATGCATTTCTGGATTTTCAATTGAAACATTAATTTAGGTATGGAGAGATTTATCCCTAGGATAACAGCTTCAAGTACAAAAAAGGAAACGTGGCATAATAATAACTTGATAAATCTAAAAATAGAAGGGGCAAGGCTCACAAAAAAGCTTATCCATTACTTTTTAAAAAAACCGGGCGCATGCATTTTACTGCATTCACCGATTTATCTGTAACTTTTTTCCAGAAAATTAGTCGATGAAAAATGGATTTTCCCAAAATTTAACCCCTTCCTGGCCCACACTTCTCAAGCTATGATTTTTTGAAGTTAAGAAATTGAGTGATTTTAGGCTAATAGATAGGTAACCATTCTACTTAGGTTGCTTTGTTTTTAAAGGTATAGGCACAGAAGAAAGATTAACCAGAATAGTCATAACGCTGTTTTTGTATGGAAAAATTTGGACTTAATTTTTTTGACCTTGATTTGCCGAAGGTAAGAGAAAGTTGGGTTATGTATTCTTTGGTTTACTGGTTTTTATTTGAAATAATAAAAATTGAGAATCCTTAACAGTATAGTTAGTGAAATTATTTGACAAGTTTTGTTTTGACGGCATAATTTGTATTAAATATTCAAAAAATTCATAATATTCGAAAATAATTATACTTCAATGTCCAAAAAAGAAGGTAAGATGAAAAAAAAAAATTTGATCCACGCAATGTCTATTCTGGTTAATCTTTCTTCTGTGGTATAGGCCTCATTCTCTCCGTTTTCTCGCCCCACTACCTTATAATTTTTTTAAAACACCTAATAGCTCGATAAAAAAAAATCAGGAGTGGTAACGTACGTTTTAATTCAGTATTTCACAAATATCTCAGTTTCTGTTTATCATATTAAAAAAAAAGAATGTACCACTTTATTTATTATGAGTTTGACTTAAATCTAACATTTTTAAAATTATAAGTAGGGGTAAGTTTAGTAGTAGATACAAGTTAATTTGCACCTTTTTTCATCAAGGGGATCACAACTGTGAATTTTTAACAGTGTTGAACCTACTATTGAGCTTTTCCTTATTATGAATTTTGTTATGATCTATATAAAATCAAAATTGATCTGAGAGATTTTAATTTGTTTACTATAATATTATGTTAAAAATGTTCGATTTAAAGGCAAACTCAAAATAAATAAAGTAGTACATACTTTTTTTTAACATGATAAACAGAAGCTGAGATATTTGTGAAATACAGGATTAAAACGTGCTCTACTACCCCTGATTTTTTTTTAACGAGTTATTGTGTGTTTTAAAAAATTATAACGCAGTTAGGATCTCAATATCCAAATAAGTATTTCATGAGGTGTTGTGAGGATAAAACGATGAGCTTCTTTCCAAATTCAAACGCTTGTACCCAACTTTAAAAGTGTTTGAAAAAATTAAATGTGGTTCAAAAATTTGTAAAGGTCATGAAAACATGAAAAAACTGAGTCTATGTATTTTAGTAAAAATTCACTGATTTAGCGAAAATTTTAAAACATGCCATTTTCTAATAAAAAAATAAGATTGTACCTTTTGGTGTCGCATTTAGCCAATATTAAATATGAGGCTGAAACTGACTTCAAATGAAAGTTCAATAAAAAACGAAGAGAATGATGCCTATAACATTAAAATAAAGCAACCTAAGTAGAATGGTTACCTATCGCGAATAGCCTAAAATCGCTCAATCTCTTAACTTCCAAAAAGTATTACTCGTGGAGGGGGAGAGGAGGGGCGCTGGAAAGAGCCAAATTTTGGGAAACTCTATTAAAGAATATATATATAAATATAGTATATATGCACATATATATTCTTTACAGCAATTATATTCTGGAGCTTGCATCATCAACTAAATCAAAGCCGAATAACTTTTCGCATTTTGTTAATTACAAAAACAAATCTAATGGACAACTAATTTGTTGGACATTGTATATAATTCAAAATCTATGTATTTTGAATAATGTTGTAAGGGAGTCAAAATATTCTATGTTTCGTCTGGAAGTAGATACTATTTTATCCGAATTGTCAATTCTTGATATTATTGAAAGTGCCGAATTCGATTGTATTCCACTCATTTTCTAAAATTAACCGGTAGTGCTATTTCTGGCCATATTTCCCTAGTTGCTTCTCTCTTCTATGGGAACGCTTACTTATTAAGCCAATTTTTAAATCTGGATCTCGAAGCGATGTGGAGAACTATAGAGGTATTTGCATTATATCAGTTTTAACAAAACATTGTGTGTAACTAGTTAAAGGGAAATTGTGGTTTCATGTTAAGATATTCATTTCTCATGGATTTTTCACAGGATAGCTTGAATTTTTCCTTGATAGGTCAACTGTAACTAACTTAGTTTTGTTTTCAAATTGTATTTTATATGCACTATGAAATGGTAATTTTTACAGATCATTTACACTGATTTGTGAAAGGCCGTTGGATTGTAACTGTTTTGCCAATTGATTGGATTAGGTCTTACCTGGAATTTAGAACTCAAATGGTAAAACTTGGTATAATTTCACTTCAAGAGTTCTTTAGGAGCCCATCAAGGTAGTCATTTGGCTCTATGTTCTTTATTCTTTTCGTAAATGATGTGGTAAATTGTCTGAGCAATTTATGCGGACGACATTAAAATTTTCACAACTATTTCTTGCGCCAATGATGCAATTGACTTTCAATCTGATCCGACAAACTTCAAAGCTTCGTGTACATCGCATAATTTGATGCTATAGATCTACAAATGCAAAACAATCTGCTTTACCCGATTACACTCAACCGCTAGTTACGTTTACTTTTTTGACGATTGCATTATTAAAAGTGTCGATAAGTTTAAAAATTTAAATTATGTGCTTGGGCTTTTTAAAAGGTTTTCCAAAGATTTTCAAGATTCTTAAGTGATTAAAATTTTATACATCCCGTTTGCTCGTTCATTGTTAGGATGTGGTGTTGCCGTATGGAATCTGTTTTATAATAACTACTCAGATCGCATAGATAGAGTGTAAAAGCGCTTTTAAATGTAAGCTCTCCCAAGGCTACCTAGAGATGTAAGCCTGCCTGCTTTCATACTTCCAGCATATCGAGATAGATGCAAATTAATAAATACTGAGCCCCTCTTAATTCGCAGAGATCCATTTAAGAAACTGGTGCCAAAGCATTTTTTAGATTATTGGTAAATTTTGAAAAAAAAAATTTGAAATATTTTAATGATATAATTTTATTAATTCTTTTAATAATGTAACCAGTTCGTTATAACTATATAAACAATTAAATAAGTTGGTGATAAGGATAACTAAATAAATAAATAAATTCACAGATATTCAGGAATTTAAAAAAAAAATTAAGAATTACAAGTAGTTTACTACTGAAAAACGCGTGTGCATTTTCACAACATAACGAACACTGTACCACATGTCTCTGCCGGAATTTAAGTTCAAGTATTTTAGTTTGACCCTAAAGGACTTTTAAAATAAAGAAAAAGGGTGAAGACGGGATGCTTCTTCAATTTTAAGGGTGTCCCGCATTAAACAGCGTACACTTTATATTTTGACATCATGTACGGCACACAATCTATAGGAATTCAAAAAATATTTCCTTTAAAATCGATTTCATTGTAAAATTAGAGAAGTTGGTTGCACTAATAATGAAGCTTGATTCAAAACTGCTTAAAATATGTCTTCAAAATTGTTTGTGCATATTAAAACTTAAGACAAAAAAGCAGAAGATTGTGAGACACGACCATTAAATGTAGAACTACATACGCCTAGAGTATAAAGTAAGAGGTCACTTAGAATAGGATAGTTTGGTAGTATATGAATTAGGGTAGTTTGATCGTTTCATGCAAATTAAATGGTGTTGGTCGACTAAAGGCCGTCCAACCCCTACCGAGTTATAAATAATAAAACAACGCGCGGCCCGGCGACCTTAAATGAGAGAAATATTTTCTGCGATTTTCAAAAATAAAATTTGTTATAAAGAGGTCGTCGAACCACGTGAAAAGGTTTTTGTCCCGTTAACGGCCGTTCCTCCATTATCGAAATATAAATAAAAATGTGAAGAAAACAAAAAAAAATCAGTTTTTCCTTTTTTCTCCACTTTAAAAGGGACAATTTACACAAATAATAGTACATTGTTCTACAAGTAAAGAAAAGTAAAAGTTTTTCAGTGATTGTAATTGTTTAATTTAGGTATTTTTCGTCAAGTATACAACGAAAAATGGCATATTCGACGCGTAACAAAAGTGATTTACCGCATGCTTGAGAAATTTTACACTCGCTGGAAAACTCACTTTTCTTTATTTGTAGATCTACTATTTATAAAGAACACATCATGTCGCGAGTAACTGTTTGTTCCTTTAAATGTGTTTTTTGGTCTTAATTTTTAATTTGCACAAACAATTTTAAATAAAGTTTTATTAGTCCAACCAACTGCTAACTTTATAGAGAAATCGATTTTAAGAAAAATGTTATGTTTGAATTCCTATGTAGGTTTTGGGCCGTATTATTACGAAACAAAATCAATTTGTTTTCATTCATATTAGACGAAAAATGGGTATTTTAATTAAGAAAACCCATAATTAATCTTTTTTATTTCGCGATACAAAAAATCGCACGACCGACGTTCATAAGTTTTTTTTCTAAACTAAAACTAATCGACAACAATCGACTCAATTATGTACGTACAAGATAATATACAGACGTACATCTACATAATATACCAAAAAAAAAAAAAAAAAACAAGGAAACAAAAATGTTCGTAAAACCAAGAGAGAGGTACATTTTTTTGTTTAGTTTTTTTTTTGTTGTTTAAGGAGCGCAGATTCAGTGAAGGAAATAAATATTCCATTTCAAATAAAGAATTTCATTATGTTTATAAAAAACTTTGTTTCCCTCGGTGGACACCTAATGTTAGTTTTATTTTCGGCCGTACACATTATTCGTGCGCTGATTGAATTTCATTGTTGTATGCGCTTGAATTTTCTTATACTTCATTATTTTATGATTATAGTCATATTTAGAAACTTACCTTAATAATTATTAGTACCTTTTCTGATTTGCATTATATAATTTAGTAGCTTTTTTAGTACAATGTACGCAACCAAGATACACAAATAAAAAACTTTGTTCTACCACTTTGTTTTGGGATTTCGCAGAGAACACATCAATCTTAAAACTTAAATAAAATTGTATTTTTAATTACAACGGAGTTGCGCGAATTACAACGGATTTGTTTACCACCACAACCATCATAATTTCATCTGGAAGTTCTGCCTAAAGGATCCAACAAGCCATCACCGGTATAAATCATACCTAGATTTAGACATATTTATTGGTCCTTCGAGCCGGATGTTGGATAATTCGAAAGCAGAAACCCACCACCACGTGCAAATTGTCACCAACGCCATATTGAGACGCCACTCAAAAAACATTAAGTATAACATTTTTACTTTATTATTTCCCATTTTTCCCATCATATCCCATCATTTCATTTACCATTATTACATTTTCTGGTTTAATAAAATATCAGTGCAATCGTTCATTTACGAAAATTTATTTTCATTGTTAATCTTCTCAATTGGGTAAAATTAGTTAAGTGCGAAAATCATTTTACTTGTTGTAAAACTTCGAGCTAAAATTACTTAAGTTAATTACATTCCCGAAACGAACAAGTTATAAGTAAGAAAAGTAAGTGAAGTGAAAAGTGAAAAAAAAAATAATAAAAGGTGAAAATGCCTCCGAAAATTGATCAATACCTCCGTCGACGTGAAACAACGTTAAACCAAATAAAGGTGATTCAAACCTACGCCGATCAATTAACAGACGGATCGCAGGATATATAATGAGTGTTAAGGTACGGGCTGAAAAACTACAAGCATTAATGGAAACCTTTGCTGAACCCGAAGACGAAATTTTTGCGAGGGACCCAGAAGCTATATCGGAAGCGCCGCAATGTGACGATATATACTACTCAGCAATCGATAAATTAAACCGATGGTTACACGAGGAATACCAGAAAACCTTAAGCCAAAACATTTCAATTGCAGCTAATAATGACACCACTGGAAATATGAACCGATCACAACGTGAAATCAGGTTACCGAGAATAACGCTACCAACGTTTGATGGAAAATACCAAGAATGGCAGTCGTTTCATGACATGTTCATCACAACCGTGCACGACAATTCGAATTTATCAAGCGTACAGAAATTCCAATACCTCAAAGGCGCACTAACAGGAGAAGCAAGTACATCCATACGACACCTCGCTATTACCGAAAATAATTATATGGAAGCGTATCAGAAGTTGGTTAAAAGGTACAGTAAAAACAAATTAACAATAAACTCTTATATCAAATCTTTTGTAGAGCAACCGAAAGTATCAAACGCGTCGGCAAAGCAGCTTCGACAAGTGTGTGACACCTCGGACGAAGTCGTGCGTGGAATAAGGGCCTTAGGAAATGCTGCAGAAAGTCGTGATCCATGGCTGATATACTTAGTGTTAGCTAAATTGGACGAAGATGCCAGTGAGCGTTGGGCCAATGAAACAACTGATGTACATTTTCCTACCTGGCAAATGTTTAACGACTTTCTGAACAAACGGGCAGATGCATTAGAACACTGTCAACCAACATCAAAACCACAATCAAGGCCAACCAACATTCGTAGTCATACCGTTTCAATTAAAAGCTGTTCGTTGTGTAATTCATCTCACAACCTTCACGAATGCCCAAAGTTCCAAGAGATGCAGGTTACGGCAAGAAGAGAATTCATGCAAAGGGCAAATCGTTGTTACAATTGCCTATGTGATTCCCATGTGGTGTCTAAATGCAGGTCCAGAAGATCATGCCGAAAATGTCACAAACGTCACCACACCTTGCTGCATCAGAATTTAACGTCGGACAACATCAAAGAAAACCCAGTAATCAGTTCAGATGATAAAAATACCAGTGTTTTAGTTACTTCATCCTGTGAACCCACACAATCATAATGAACAAAGTGCTATAAAACAGCAGAGCAAACAATCAATTGTATACTTGCAGGGCGTTGCTGGATTCGGGAAGTTTAGCCTCTTTCATCACGGAAGCATGTGTTCAAAGGCTGGAATTAAAGCGTACCAACCAACGTATCCTAGTAGAAGGCATTTCATCAGCCAGAGTCAATACAACTAGAGGAAAGGTGTGGTTGAACATGTCTTCGCGAACTCGACCAGAATTGACACTCGACATTGAAACTCTCATTTTACCATCAATTACGTCGCAACAACCACAAACAACTATCGGTTACCATCACTGGGAAGAATTTAGTGAACTGGACATAGCAGATCTGACATTTTATAAGCCAGGCGACATCGACATACTAATTGGCTGTGACCACTACCTGTCGCTTATTCTCGCAGGCCACATACCAAGCACAAAAGGCAATCTGATAGCACGTGAAACCGTCCTAGACTGGATTATATCAGGAACCATAAATGACTGTGAACCATTAAAATTGACAAACCTTTGTACAGTCATCAACGTCGACCAAACTCTCACCCGATTTTGGGAAATCGAAGATATTAAAACAACCACCCCCCAAACCACACAATAAATTTATTGTGAAAAGCATTTTAAACATAATTTCAGAAAACAATCCGATGGACGATACGTGGTAGCCCTACCATTTGACCCTGAAGCTGCACCGCTTGGAGAATCGAAAGCACAAGCAATCAAACGGCTCCATGCCATTGAACGTCGACTAGCCAGAGATCCAAACCTGAAATTGGAATATATTGAATTTATGAGAGAGTACCAAAAATTAGGGCACATGGAATGCATACCGAATGCCGAAATAGACCTCCCATGGAGCCAGTCATACTACGTACCACATCATTTCGTTTATAAAGACACTAGCACCACCACCAAGTTGCGAGTGGTCTTTGATGGCTCCGCCAAGTCAAAAACCGGCCGGTCATTAAACCAAAACCTGCTAGTTGGACCGCAGATATAGCAGTCTCTTCAGCAAATCCTGTTACGATTCCGATTTCACCGATACGTCATGACCGCAGATCTGGAAAAAATGTATAGACAGATATTAGTAACACGACCGCATACAGAATTCCAGAGAATAGTATGGAGAGAACAACCAACGGATCCAATTCGAGAATATCGACTTCTCACCGTTACATATGGCACCGCATCAGCATCATTTTTATCTACCCGAGTATTGAAACAGATCGCTGATGACAATCGGCACACATTTCCAACGACTGCAACCGTGATCGAGAAAGATTTCTATGTCGACGATTTGATGACGGGCACCGATACATTGGAAAAGCTTAAAACGCTAAAGCAAGAACTAACCTCAATAATGAAGCAGTCAGAATTCAACCTCCGTAAATGGCTGTCAAATGGTCTACCTGACGGGGACACTCCAATTGAATCAAAGAAGCTAATTGAAATCGAAAAGGATTCACTATATTCAAAGGTACTCGGCATTTACTGGAATACATTTTCTGATACTTTTACTTACAGGGTTTCACTAAACGATGTACCAACACTCACCACACATTTCAACGTACATAGACAAAGGCTTTAGATTGGGACGACCCACTATAACCACAGGATATTTTGGATGATTGGCGCAAATTGCGTAGTGAATTAAAACAAGTCGAGCAAATTACCATACCAAGATGGTTAAAATTTGGACCTGGTTTGATAAGCTTACATGGTTTTTCCGACGCGTCGCAAAATTCCTATGCTGCGGTCGTATATGCTGTCTGTTCCAACGAGAATGGCAAGAAAGAAGTAACTATCGTATCAGCCAAAACAAAGGTGGCACCAGTACAAAAACCAATAACTATACCGAAGCTGGAACTCTGTGGAGCTCTTCTTCTTTCTAGACTGATGAATACCGTCCAGTTGGCACCAAGTCAACTAAAACACAATGTATATATGTGGAGTGATTCAACGATCGTGTTCGCATGGATAGAAACCATACCTCGTTCACTTGATGTATTCTTAGGAAACCGCGTGTCACAGATTATTACAAACCATCCCAGGAAACTTTGGCATCATATAACCACAAAGGAAAATCCTGCCGATTGCACATCGCGAGGTATACTACCGTCAGAGCTTGTACATCATTACCTTTGGTGGACAGGACCAAAATGGCTCACGTATCCTAAATTAGACTGGCCAATAAGTACCCTGCCCGCTATCCAGTGCAATGTAACAACGCTACCTTCACCTATCGAATTGATAATTAATAAAAATTCGAATTT
Source organism: Tipula vernalis (assembly GCA_958295665.1). Classification (NCBI taxonomy): domain Eukaryota; kingdom Metazoa; phylum Arthropoda; class Insecta; order Diptera; family Tipulidae; genus Tipula; species Tipula vernalis. The sequence continues at coordinate 380,023,823 of OY282559.1, forward strand.
CAATAAAATCTTTCGAATTCTTGCATACATCAAACGCTTCGTTAATAATTGTAGATTAAAGCCTGGCGCGAGGCTTAAAACATTTTTAAAAATCAGTGAATTAAGTGTATCGAAAGAATTGTTAATAAAATATGTTCAACAAAGGAATTTTCGTACTGAATTAAAGACACTTAATGAACATTTACCTTTACTTAAAAATCATAAGTTAATAAATCTCAATCCGTTCCTAGATAATAATGGTATTCTTAGAGTTGGCGGGCGTATAGTACATGCAACCATTCCGTTTGACATAAAGCATCCGATACTCCTACCGGCCGAAGACAACGTCACCGAACTTATAGTCCGCACAACGCATGAGGAGCTACTTTGTGGAAACCATACCTTGATGCAGACTACGCTAAAGAGGCTCTACTGGATAATTAACTCCAAGTTAGTTATACGTCGCGTAATAAAAAAATGCAGTAAATGCTTCCGAAATTCGGCAAACCCAATTCAACCAATAATGGGTGATTTACCAGTCAATCGAGTTACCCTAGTCAGGCCATTTTGGTCAACAGGAGTTGATTATGCTGGTCCTATTTATGTTCGTCCATCCAATCGAAATGGTCTTAAACCAGTTAAGGCCTATATTGCCGTGATCGTATGCTTAAGCACCAAGGCAGTTCGTATGGAACTAGCAGGAAATTTATCAACCAAATCATTTATCGCGGCTTTTCGTCGGTTCATATCGCGCCGTGGTCTGTGTCACGAGATCATAAGTGACAACGGATCGAACTTTATTGGGGCCAAAAATTACCTCAATGAGCTTTTCAATCTTGTAAAAGATACTAATATAGCGAATTTTCTAACCCAAAAACAGATAATTTGGAAATTCAACCCACCAACCGGAACTCACTTTGGCGGATTGTACGAAGCTGCCGTGAATTCGATAAAATACCACCTGAAACGAGTTTTGGCAGAAGCATCGCTGACATACGAGGAAATGGCAACCATTTTAGCACAGATCGAAGCGATACTCAACTCTAGATATCTACGATATCAATCCATTAACGCCAGCGCATTTTTTGATTGGTCACCCGTACACCTATCTACCGGAACAAGACTTAAGTCATCTAAAATTAAATAAATTATCTCGATGGCAATATTTGCAGCGAATACGACAACAATTTTGAAAAAAGTGGCATAATACCTATTTAACGTCATTACAAAAACGAACCAAGTGGAAATCACATTCAAACACCATAAAATTAGACGATATAGTATTACTACATGAACCAAACTTACCTCCGAACCATTAGAAACTTGGTCGTGTTGTTGAGCTGCATCCAGGACGAGACAACATCATACGAGTGGTGACTGTACAGACATCAACCAACAAATTGAAGAGGCCCGTCAATAAACTATCGATTTTACTAACATCGGATTAGCTTGCCCTACCACCTTCCGGCCGGCAGTATGTATATTATCATCACCTAAAATCAAAACAATTCGAATTTATAATTAATATAATTTATTTATTCAAATTACTTACTAAATCCATTTGTTATTGTTATTAATGTTGACAGATAACAATAATTCAAGTACCCTTTCTAATTGTATAATTTAGTACCTTCCAAAATGGGACAGCGAACAGACAAAAGTCCAATTACAAGTTGCATAAAATTGAAGGAAGGAAAATTGTTAGGAATGAACAGTTAACCAGGCACAGTATTTCCTAACCTTGTAAACCTAGGCAAAGGTGGAATTCCTATAGATAAATTCACAAGGAACGCGCAGAATTGGCTGAGCAACACTAATAATGGCCAAAGTTTTGAAAAGGAGCCAAACGGAATTGTATGGCTTTGTATTCTCATTTTTGAGAACTTCACAGTTGAAACTTAATGCGCGTTTCTCGGTGGAGCTGATGGACTCTCTTTGGCTTTCACATCCCATGGAGGGATTTTGCCGCCCGCACTAAGGTCCTCCATCCATCTCGATCCATCGCTCTCGTCCTCTCGTTTCGACATTCTTATACATGTAGATTTAGTTCGACGTCATCACGCCAGCGCAGTCGGAGTCTTTCTCTACGACGAACACCGGCTGGTTGTTGATGGAACACTTTATTGGTCATTCGTTGTTATGGAGACCGTGTAAGATGGCCGAGCCATCTAACTCGATTGGATTTGATGAATCGGATAATATCGAAGCCTCCAAGAAGGTTCCTGATCTCGTGGTTCATATGAATCCGATATTCGTTGTCCGCGACTTTAATTAGACCAAAGATTGAGCGAATGACCTTCCTTTCGAAGGTTAATAAGAATCTACAATCGTTAGAGGTTATGGTCCAGCTCTCGCTTCCGAAACCAGCACAAGTCTTATGAGTGTTTTATAAAGTGCGAGCTTGCACGACTGCGACAGATGTTTAGATCGCAATAATTTCGATTGGGCGTAGAAAACTCGTTGTCCGGCAGCGATTTGGGCTTTTATATCTGCCTGCATATCATTTGACGATGTTATAACTGACCCGAGGTATTTAAAGTTTTCGACGCTATCAAAGTTATGATCGCCAATTCCGAGATTTACCATGGAGATGTTCTTGGGTGTTGATAACAATTTTGGTTTGCTGCTGTTCACCTCCAAACCAAGTCTTCTGGCACAGCGATCGAGCTGTATGAAACTGTCCTTGATATCGCTAGGTCTTCAGAAAGAGAAGCACGATATCATCTGCATATCCAAGAATTTGGCCTGATTTATTAAATATACAGCGCGAAGTTTCAATGTTGCTTTTTCTCACTACGTATTCAAGCACCAAATTGAACAGCACAGGCGCGAAGTGCATCTCCCTGTCGAACACCAGATGTTATTTCAAAGGAGTCTGTCACAGCTGCCTCAATTACGATTCTACATGAGACCCAAAGGTTGTTAATTTACACAGAGAAACGAGTTTCTCTGGAATTCCTAGGCATATGAGCGCGGCCCATAAGTTTTCGCGGTTTATACTGTCATATGCCTGTCTGAAGTCTGTATACAGTTGATATATTGGTTATGTTGTACTCCCAACATTTTTCCAAGATCATCCTCATGGTAAAACATTGGTCAGTGGTCGATCGGTTGGGACGAAAACCACATTGATATAATTTTTGCCAATGATGTTTTCGGCGAAAGGGATGAGTCTGGCAAGTACAACAATAGCCAACACTTTGTAAGCAGTGCTCAATAGGGTGGTACCACGATAGTTTCCACATTTAAGACGGTCTCCTTTTTCGTGCAGCAGGCAAATGAGTGCAGTTTTCCAATTCTCCGGCAGCTCTTCTTAGTCCCAAATAGAGACGATGAGATCGTATAGATTTGTTGCAAGAGTAGCGCCTCCGAGCTTAATCAATTCGGCGGGGATTTTTTAATGTACTAATAGCTACATCTACTTCCTCTACTGTGGGGTATTCGACAAAGACCTCTTCAGCTGGAGGAGCTATTGTTCTAATGGGGTCACTTCGTCATTCCGATTTAGCAGATTTTGAAAATAAGTTTACCATACAAAGATAACATCAGCCACGTTTGTGCTCAGCTCTCCATTTCCATCTTTGATGGCTGTACTTCTTGGGTGAAAGGCTTTAGTTAGATTTCTGGCGTTAGCAAAACAGTCCCATGAGTTTCCTAGTTCCGCTTGGAAGCTGATGTTTTTGATGCAAGATCTCATATGATCGCGCTTCTTTTTCAGCGCGGAGGTATTCTGCTAGAGTGCTTCTAGTGTTTCGAGCCAACCATTTTTCACGAAGCATTCGTTTATTTTCGACGACCCTTGACGGCATTGATCATCGAACCAATCATTGCAGGACCTCGGAGGCCTTCTTCCGATGGAACCTTGCGCCGCGGTGGTTATTGCTGACTGTAAAGCGTGTCACTGTTCCTGGATGTTAGGAGCAGCTTTTTCGTTGTTATTGGGCCGGTCTAAATAATTAGTAACAGCTGATTGGTAACTCTGCAGTAACGCTTAGTCTTTTAAAGCATCAATATTCCACCGAACGGTCTTTTGTGCTTGTCTGTTGAACGTAGATGACAGTTTGCACTTATACTTAAATATGATAAGCACATGATCGCTGTCCAAGTCTGCGCCTCTGTAAGAACTGACGTCGGATATGCTGGTGGAGTGTCTCTTAGACACCATGGCGTGATCGATTTGGTTTCCCGTTCTTCCATCATTCGATCTTCACATTACTATGTGGATTCTCTTGTGTGGGAAAAACGTACTGGATACAACTAAGTTGTACGTTATTGCCAGGTCGGTGACGCGTTTGCCGTTGTTGTTACTAGTTAGGTGCACGCTGTTAAAACCGATAAACGATGTATTTTCTGCACTCCTACTGATTTTTGCGTTAAAGTCGCCCACGATGATTTTAATGTCGTGGTGCGGTATGTTATTGATGACTTCCTCCAGCTCGACAAATCCCCATCCTCCAGATCTCTATCTTTGATGTCATCAGATTTATCTTCGGTGGGTGCATGTACAATAACGATCGTAATGTTAAATTTCTTAGTGCGGAGCCTGACCGTGCATACCCGCATGTTGATAGGGCGGAAGTCGATGATATAATGCTTCGCGCGCTGATGGATAAGGAAGCCAACTCCAAATTCTCCTTTATACTGATGGCCGCTGTAATGAAGTGTGTAACCATTGGTGGTGTCATGGATCCCCCTCCCAGACCATCTAAGCCCTTGTAGTACAAGCACGTCTAATGTGCAACTCTTTGCTTGATTCGAAAGGATCTGGAGATCTCCAGGTCTCAAGAGGCTAAGCACGTTCCTTGTTCCCATTTTTAAAGCGTTGTCCGTGTACAATTTCCATGGTCGATTTGGTGATGAATCCGATATTGGTATCCGAGGCCTTTGATTAGGGTTCATAACTTTAATTGTTTTTATGAGAGCAAGATGTTGGCCTGCTGCTCAACCCGCTTGTTACGTGTGTGGGCCACGTACTGGTGAGAATCTTAAGGCATACAGTCCTACCTTGAACTAATTTATATAGCGAGCCGCTTGATACAAGACATACGCCTGCTTCAGCCGTACCTAATCTGGAGAACAGATGCTGATTTTATATTGGTTTTGAAGCGCCAATGATTCGCCCTGACATGTAGTGTCCATGACTATAAACAGGATTTCCCCTGCTCGTCTCCACTACACCGTCTGATTCATTTAGCGTGACCCAGGAAGCACCGCAAGGAGGTATGCATTTAGAACTTCGCCCCCCGAGATGGACTGCTTAGTTAAATTTCCCGATATAATAAACAAACGCCAACTTTATAATAAACGTATTTGTGACAATATAAAATTTGATGTTGAAAACGCAGCGATGAACTCAACTCAAAAAAACAAACTTAATCCAAACATGAACAAACGTGTTGAATATTGGTGATGATGAATAATAATTAAAATAATAAACAAAACCCGACAAGTCAAAAAACGATGTTTTCCGACGGAATAAGAATATTAGGGTGAGCTCCCATATTTGATTTGTTTTTGTTTTCGATTAAATCTGATTTTGAACGCGAGTTATGCTGTTTGAGCTGTTTCAGAGTTCCGACATGCTTCTTCTTTAGCAATAACTGTCTGCATTATTCCATTAATATCCTTTTGATGTGATGCTGCTCGCTTTTCACTGTTTCCTTCTAAAGACCGCCAAAGTGGGTAGATCTGAAAAAAATGGTTTTTAAGAGCAGTGCTTAAGAATGTGATATTGGCAGTGGCTTAACTAGATACCCGTAACACACCAACCGTCGGGGGAAGACACGTTCGAATATTTGTTAAAAATCAAGATTAGATCAATGGTAGCTCAGATTAAGCTTAATTTAGGCTACCTTTTTTAAATTTGCAATTTATGTACCGTCTAGGAACATTTTTCAAGAAAGAAGAAATTGTCTTTAGAAGCTTTCGATTGGTTTTGCACTTCAAATTTATCTATTTGCAAAACTAATTGAACCTTTCTTAAAATTTTGATTAAAAAAAGTTTGAATTTGATTTGCAAAAGTAAAAATTTAATTTACTAGATGACTAATAGTAGTGTATTTTGGCCGGTTAAACCCAATTTGCGATTGGGATTGTGACGTCACAAAATGATGACGTCATCAAATCAAAGGTCAAAGGTTAAAGGTCGAAGGTCAAAGGTTAAAGGTCAAACGGCCAAAAGTCAAGGTCACCAAAAAACCATCATTTCAGAAGTAAACCAATATATTCAGGCGTAATAGTATACATTTAGGTGTGAATTGCATCTATAAAGGGTAAATTTATAAGCATACTTTCAGGGGAATTGTGCAATTCAGGCGGAAATTGCATACTTTCAGGGTAAATTTATTTGTGACATACGCTTAGGGCTGAATTGCATGTATTCAGGTATAAAGTTGTATTTATATCATAGTTTCAGTGTAATTGTATACATTCATGGGTAATTTAGTCGTTACATACTATAATTTCAGGAGAATAGCATACATCCAGGTGAATAGCATACATTCACGGTGAAATTACATATTTATTGAATACTTTGAGGTGGATTGCATTGCATACATTCATGTGTGAAATTATATTTGCATAATCGTTTATACATATCATTTTTAAGTTAAAACTATATTAAGTGTGCGTATGATGATAGTTTATCTAAATTTGAAATATGGTATATCGAGGTGGTCGTGTTTTTATCAGTCGAATTACTAACGACCTAGAAAAAATTAATAATATTTTGAAAAAGATAATTCCAATGAAAACACTAACTAAGGAAGAAAATAAAAAAATATCATAGTGATAAAAAATGTCATGTACATATATGGAGAATCATTTACAGAATCTAATTATAAAGTAAGAGATCATTGCCACTTGACGGGGTAATTCAGAGGAGCTGCACACACTAAATATAATTTAAAATATAAAATTAAATGTTTCGTTCCGATGTCTTGTCATAATCTTAGTGGATACGACTCTCATTTTATAGTGAAAGAATTGGGATTTGACTCTGAAAAAATAGGAACATTTTAAATTTGGTGAGAATCATTTTATTAAATAACGTTTTCTCGATTCATTTAAGTTTATGCCTTCGAGCATTGATAAATTATGTAAAAATCTTTCAGATAATCAATTTTCTGAAACACAAAAATTTTTTACAAACCTAGAACAGCAAAAACTAGTCAAACAAAAGGGGGCCTTTCCTTATGACTACCTCGATTCTTTTCAAAAATTCAATGATACATGTCTACCACCAAGAAATACATTTTATAATAAATTTCCAAAATCCGATATTAGTGATAATGATTTTATTCATGCTAATAGTATAAGGAAAGTATTTAAAAATCAAAACCAGTTTTTTTCAAGGGAGGCCACGTCCACGTCCGATATTAGAAAGTTCATGAACTTTTAAAAGTTTATGAACATTCTAATATGGGATGTCCCACGTCCAATTTTAGATGGTTCATGAACTTTTAAATGTTTATGAACTTTTAAAAATCGGATGCCCACGTCACAGATGTACGTTTGGTAACACATTGGATGAATATTGGAAAAAGCTTGGAGCAAACAACTTGATTAGTAAATCAAATTTTAAGTCATGTAAAATTTACAGAGAATCTAGTTTCAGTTGAACTGAGTAGACTGAAAGTGGAATATAACGAACTAATATATGTTGGATTTTGTGTGTTAGAAATTTCAAAAACACTTATGTTTGACTTCCACTATAAGTATATGTTACACAGATATATCTGTCACCATATATGGTGAAAATATATCTTTACTATATACAGATATAGACTCATTTGTGTACGAGATAATAACAGATGATTTTTATAATAATATTAAAACATCATTAGATAAATTCGACACATCCGATTTCCCATCAAATAACCCTTAATATATGCAATTTGCACTTAAATTCCCCTGAAAGTATGCTTCATATATAACTTAACACTTGAATGTATGCAGTGCCACTTAAATGTATACTATTACCCCTGAATGTATGGGTTAACGACTTAACCTTTAACCTTTGACACTTGACTTTTGAATTTGACCTTTGTCCTTTTCACCTTTGATTTGATGACGTCATCATTTTGTGACGTCACAATCCCAGAACCGGCCAAAATACACTACTACTATCTTTGCTGCTAAGCAGCCTAATATCATTGGGATGTTCATAAAAATCAAAAAGAAATGGTTGAAACTTTCTTCCTAGAAAAATACTCAATCGCAACCGATTTTTGTTTCCTAATTGAAGGCGCATTTGTCTTTAGAAAAAGAATTAGCCAGAGAGTTGAGCCAAACCGGTCGGTTTGATCTCCGGTTCTTTCTGATTACCGGTAAACGGTAATTAAAAAATAAATATACCGATAAACCGAAAATAAAACAAAAAATGCAAATTTTAAATTTATTTTGCAAATTAGTGATAGTTTTCGGTGGAATTCTTCTGATTTTGTAATACTATCATTGCTTCCCGATTTCATATCCCGTTGCCTAGGATTTCATTTTTTGATCATATTTTTTGACAATTTCTCAAGATTTTTGAGTTTATTCGAGTTTAGCGTAAAGGCGTGCAGCGAATGAACGAGATTTAATTGATAATTCGATGTGTCGAACAAGTTAGGTGGTTTGATATTTACGAAACTATTCGATACTATTAAAGGGTTTGTTGGGGATGGAAATGGGTTGTATACATATAAATCTAAATCGTGATATTTATTCCTTTAATTAGTTTAATAAAAACTTAATTATTTCACCGATAAATGGAAAATCTTTAGATTGACTTGCGCATCTTATCAAGTGAGCTTCTTTTGAACTGTTTCTGGGTTGAATCATTTCAAAGGAAAAACCTTCCATCAAGATTCTGCTATTAAACATGAATTTTGCATTTTTGTTTCAAATAATATTAATGTATCTCTAATCCACGAGCGAAGTTCAACTAACCTTGCGGCTGTGGTCTTTTTCTATGGAGTAGGAAGATACATCTCCACATCACTCTGTGTGGGGCAGTTCGAATACCAACGACAAAGGTTCTTTGTTGTCAAAATATTTGGACCTTTTGTATTTGAGCTACATAGTTTGTGCTCTATGTCTATCATTGATTCAATTCTATATTATTCCCTCCCGAGCCGTTTCCTCACTTTTCGCTTCAAAGGAAATTTATTTCGTTAAGGACATCGAGTTCAACCAAATGCAAATCTCTTACCAAAAATTTTCGTAGTGTGCTAGTTACAGAAACTCACGGATAAACTTTTGTGAGAAAATTAATAGCATCTCTGCTGCCGTAAGATTTAGTAGAACTTTGGCTAAAAATGGTGCTTGACTACTTGAGAGCCTACGCCTTCCTGATGGGAGGTTAACCTTTTCCAAAAAGGGATATGAATGAGCTTCTTCTTTCGATATTATCTATTCCGGTTATTTTGCCACCGGTTGAGACAAAGCTCAAAGGCAGGTCACTTTCGATATTCTTCGATAGAGTCAGTTCCCCAGAGTTCGTTGTTTAGTTATCACTTCACTCAATAACAAGCAATATGCCTGTAAATTTAGTGGATCCGGTGAAACTGCTCCATATGAACTTGAACTTGAACCACTTACACCTGCTTAAGGTTTGAGATTGAAGAAACTGTTGTCGTTTACATTGAATCAATGCTTAGTCAATTAATAGTCAATGATGCTAAAGGTTGCCCCAGAGTGTGGTGTTATCACCGCTGCTGACGAGTTATTTGTCAAATCGAAGAATTTTGACTTTAACCATCCAACTGTTTTAACAAGATCTCCTTATTGAAAGGGAGTGGTATCTTGAGAGAGGCCCGCATGTAAACCCGTTTAAAACGAACTTGGTCGTTTTTACTATGCGTACAAATATTGGTCAACTCGCATAAAGCATCTGGGTATTATTTTAGGAGAGGTTAGGTTTAGGTGGCGGTTCACTAGCCCAGGAATAGACACAAAGATATAGAGAAATATAGACAGCGCTGGATACCCCTGCCGTCCATCCTGTAGAGGTCCCTCAGGCCTTTGAAGAGGGGTGCCCCTAGAAACTTTAGTCTGTTTCGTGCCAGACGAGGAAAGGTACAAAGAAGATGAAGTACTGTCTCTTCCTCCTCTTCGTCCTCGCAACTACGACAGTAGTCATGTGAAAAGACACCAAGTCTACTCGCATGTCTTCCTAAGAGACAGTGCCCCATAATCACTCCAACAACCACACTGCTCTGACGTCGTTGAAGTAAGATCAGATGTTTGGATCTTACCAAGTCCAACTTTGGCCAGACCTGCCGAGGTATTACGTAAGAGGTGATAGTTGACCATCTATCATTCGTTAGCTTGCTAGCTCCTTTCTGAAGCAGCAGTTTGCATACCGCAAGAGGCATTTCAATATCCTTCCTGCTTTCTGAGAAGTGGTCCGTTGTAGCACGTCGAGCCAGTTCATCGGCGTTTATATTCCCTGTACTGATGAAATGTCCTGAAAGTTGAACTGATCTGCCATCTCGTTAAGAGATGAGAGACAGTGCTGTACTGCTTTCGATGTGAGGAGGTGTGATTGAAACGCTTTAATGCCAGCCTGACTGTCCGTCTATATGCGAGTATCACAAACCGATATTACATTATACCTCAACCAGTCTACGACTTCCTTTATGGCAGTTACTTCAGCTTGAAAAATGCTACAGTAGTCGGGGAGAGGGAAGGAGAGATTTAACAGAAGTTCCTCGTAGAACCAGTCCCGGCATTTCCGTCCCATTTTGAACCATCAGTAAAGAAGTTTATAACTCCAGGTTCCAAAACTGCACTCATCATCTAGTACTCCCTGGATGAGATCCTAGTCCGGAACTTTGTGTTAAAAGATAGTGACGGGTTAGTATAGCCGGTGGTCTTTGAAATTTCTTTGTTGCATAAAATAGATGAGTGCCCTGTATTGTTACAGGTCCGCGTTAAGATGGATTTGAGCTGTATTACAGTACAAGCTGCCTAAAGATATCTAGAGGAGTAAAAAATAGAAGAGTTTCTAGTGCCTGAGTGGATGTGCTCCTCAGTGCACTACTGATCCACAGAGAGATTGTTCTCTGAACTTTTGTCAACAGCTTTTGGTTGACAGTTTTGTCCAGAGCAGGCCACCAGACCATTACCCCATATAAGAGTATTTGTCTGACTAATGCGGTATAAAGCCCATGTACGATGGGGGGCTCCAGCCTTCATCCTTTCCCAATTTTTGCAAGAGTATAGCGCAACCGAAACTTTCTTTACCCTTTCCAGAATATAAAGTTTCCAATATAATTTGCTATCCAAAACGAGACCCAGAAACTTCGCATCAACTGTATAAGTCAAGCTGAACCTATTTAAAGTGGGAGGATCGATATGAGGAAGTTTATATTTCCTAGAGAAGAGAACCAATTCGGTTTTGTGTGGGTTCACATTCAACCCACAGCCATTGGCCCATAATGAAAGAGTGGCCAGGGCATTTGGCATAAGTTCACTAAAGATGCCGGGATATTTACCACGGGCACCAATAGCAAAATCATCCGCATTGGCAACCACCTTAAAGCCAATATCCTCCAGTCTCAGCAACAGGTTATTTATGACCAAGTTCCAAAGGAGGGGGGACAGTACGCCACCCTTTAGTGTACCCCTGCTTGCAAATATTCTGACAGAGGATTCCCCAAAACTAGCATTTATGATCGTGCCTCTAAGCATTTGATCTTTCCAGTCCTTGAGTGATTTATCCACTCCCAGATCTAAAAGTGGCCGAGTTATAGCCCCTGGAAGCACATTGTTAAAGGCCCCCTCAATATCCAAGAAGGTTACCATTGCGTAGTCTGTATATTCGAAAGATTTTTCAATGAAAAATACAAGATAATAAAGAGCAGTCTCTACAGATCTCCTCTTGCTATAGGCATGTTGAGATTTAGACAGCTTTTCCGACACAATCATGGCTCTAATATGAGCTTCTATTTGTCTTTCCAGTGTTTTAAAAAGGAAGGAAGACAAGCTAATCGGTCTAAGGTCTTTGGGATTGAATTGTGAGCGTTTTCCCGCCCTAGGTATGAAAACAACCTTCACTTCTGTCCACTTACTAGGAATGAGACTTTTGTAGTTCTAGGCTGCCTTTCAAAATAACCTCTAACCAGGAAATTGTTAGATCCGTAGTTTGTTGAATATCCGCAGGGATAATACCATCGAGTCCAGGCAACTTATATGGTTTAAAACTGTTTATCGCCCACAGGATCTTTTTTCTGCTAATAATTTAGCTTATGAGGCTACTTGCCCTTTTACCTACTGATGTGCTAAGTACAGATTCGGAACAACCAGGAAAATAAGTCTCCATTAGAAGTTCCAGCGATTCCGCACTATTAGTGGTCCGTCCATATCCCCCGTTGAAGATAACTTGGGATAGAAGGACCAGTAGCTAGTACTTTGCGTAGCCTAGCCATATCCGTAGACTCCTGAATTTTGCCACAGTATAGTCTCCAAGAGTTGTTCTTGGCACTTCTCAATTGATATTTGTAAATTTTGAGAACTTCCTTATAGGAGCCCCACTCTACAATAGCTTTTGTTTTCCGTGCATTTTTGAAGAGTCTTTTGCATTTTCGACATGTTTGTTGAATTTCCTAGGACCACCAGGGTGGCCGAGATTTACCAATAAGTATGGGTGGGGGGACTAGAGCCCAGTTAGCTTCATTAAAAGCGCTGGACAACTCGTCCACTAAGCCATCGAGCTCTTGCGTAGTTTTTGGAGGTTTTGGCACAGGAACTGGTAGTGAATTACCACAATAGTTCTAAAGGTATCCCAGTTGGCTTTCCTCCTGTTTATGTAGATTCAACTTTTTGGAGTAGTCAAGTTCATTTCAAATTGAAGATAACAATGATCAGAAAAGGAGTGGTCTCCGACACTCTCCAGTTTAATAGACTAATCGTCAAAAAGCTTGAGACAAGAGTAATATCCAATACTTCCTGTCTATTACTAGTTATAAAGGTCGGATTATTGCCTATGTTACATATATGAAGGTTAGTACTTGAAATGTAATCAAGGAGTAACTCACCTCGTTCATTTGTGACCATACTTCCCCAGATCGTGTGTTGAGCATTTGCATCACTCCCAAGGATGACTCCAACCTTGCGCTTCTGAGCCTTTAAGATTATTTCACCTAGAATGATTGGTGGAGTATCCACTTCATCATAAGCTAGGTAAGCTGATACTAGCCAGAGGTTTCGTTTATCGACCTCAATGCTGACCGCTGCTACATCTCCGTTATTAAAATTTGATAGCAGAAAACAACTTATCTATAATAGGTAGTCTTGAGCCCAAGTAGCCGGTCTTCAGTGACCCAAGGTTCCTAGATCAAGATAACATCTGTTGCTTCTTACCCAATTTTTTAAATTAGAGCAGCTGATGCTGCAGTAGAGTGGTGGAGGTTGACTTGCAGAAATGTCAGTGTCATCTCTGCAGCCTCCTCTCCACCACAGTAATATCACAGTCATCCCCTGATGAGAAGTCCTCTGAGAGCTTCTTGAAAGACCCATGGACGTTGACATCTCCGTTTCCGTGGAGAGAGATTCCGCTTGGCTGGCTACCTACGCACACGCAGATGAGCTATCAAGCACCGCGGTAGTTTCTGAAGATGACTTCGGAGCCTTCAGCTTGTCCTCGTCCTTCTTAGACAGACATTTTCTTAGACAGTAAACTTTTTTTGAAAATATCATCAGGAAACAAGCTTCAAATAACGACTACCATATTTTGGTAATGTAGATGGGCATAATTGATGTTGGTTTACAAATCACTCCTGATACCTGTGCTTGCTTACGGTTGTGTTGTTTGTTGGCATATAGTTCATTTGAAGTCATCACTAGTCAAACATAAAAAGTTTACACGGCATTGGTTTGTAGGCTGCTACGCGAGCAATATCCTTAATTCCACTTTTTGCCAGGGATATCATTTTGTTCCTGTCCCAGTTGCCATTCATTATAAACGCTCCTAATTTTCTTCCACTTCATTTGAGAAGCCCTGGGATGTGAAATTCTGTCGGTTCGATAGTGGGGCTTAAACAAATTCGCAACAATTACAGTTCATTTATACCAGAAATTGACATATAGTATTGATAGGTTGCTACCTAAAAAAAATTCGATGATTGCTCCTTCTCAGAGGTTTGTCCGTTTAGTGATTTGTGGGTTTGACATAATTTTCTTTCCTGGGTATCTGAGCGTGTCGTCTTCTTCTCAGATGGCTTTTTCTCTCTCTCAATTCCGTGCTCGTTTAGGAAAATAATTAGGAATATAATGTCGTTTAGAAATACAATTTCTTTCGCTGGATCGTATATTATCTTGCAGTCTGGGTAAGCACTGCACAGTGTTTCAAGCTGAATAGATTGCTGTCACTCATATTTTGATCGAGGCTAGGAAACTTGCTGATAAAAATAAAATAATATTATGTGCACAAATAGTAAATCAGTACTCAATTCGCTTCAGAATCCTTAAACCGTATTGTAGATACTTTCTCAATCCAGAATCCTGATTCACCTTGAACGTATAGTTTCATCCTAGATCTATTGATGTAGGCTTATTATCATCGTCACTTTGGTTCAAACTTATTTAGTTTGCTAAGACTACAGTACACGTATGTGAATTAGGGTAGAATCTCAGGTTTGTACCGCAGTCCGTTGTGGGATTAAGTGTAGCACCATTGTCGTTTCTCGCCAATTTGAGTAAATAAATAATGGTTAAGAAACCATTTGCTAGGTAGAAAAACTATCTCTGAGTGTGTTAGTACCAGTTGAATTTTTTTCCGGACCCTAACTTGATTGTTTTTAAATATATTAATACCTTCAAAATTTAAAGGAATTATGAATCTGCAAAGATTACAACAGGCGCTCGTTTAGTGAGATTTTCAAGATCTAACTCTCTACAAATTTTAACCAAATCGACACAGGATAATAAGAGAAAATTAAAAATGGATGTAAAGCAAATGATTGTGTTAAATAAAAAGCTTTGCTTGTTCATGGGTATAAAAAGCATTTTTAGGGGTTCAAGAAAAATTTTACGTTGGGCCCGAAATTGGACATTTGAATTAAATAAATGCAATAGTTGACTGAGTTAAGACTTTACACCAACGAAATTCGTTGCATTACCTGAATACATGTTGATTGGTGTTCCACGACGTAAAACAAATCGATGCAGCGAGTTGATGGGCTATTTACCAAATCCATATGTATTTATTGGATTTTATCTGGGTAAGACAGTAACAATGAAAGAATCAAAAAATCTATACCGAAGGTAATTCGTTCTGAAGGTAGTTGCCCCATTATTTGTGAGTAGTGTTTTGATTCACATCTAAAGCATACTAAAAACCGGTTAATTTAAATTTTTGTCTGATATAACACAATAATGCTTGTGGTCATGCATGAAGGTTTTTGGTTTGATAGTATTGGAACAGAAAATTGGAATAAATAAGTGAAGATGGTAAGAGGTACTAATATTAATGGTTATGACAGTACTTTCATTCTCTATAAATGGACTGAGAAATGTTGACCTGAATTTTTAAAATAATGACTTGTGATTCGAGAACTATTTTCTTAGTTCGAAGCCTCCACTTTCCAGAAGCTGAACCAGTTTGGCGTTTAAAAACTTTGCTTCCCCAGATAAGTCTACACAAGCCTCCAGAAAATCGCCACACTCACTAACAGCTAACTAAAGAGTTATGAAGTCGCCAAAAATGGAGCACTTTAGGTACTAAGTTTGTAACACTGCATAAAGTCATTTGCAGTAAATGTTACGGATTTGTATCTGCCGAAACACTTTGGCCACATCTGCCGTTAAGGCAATTTTCTGTGTTCTGAAGCAAATTAAAGTAAAAAGTAAACCGTTCAGTATAACAGAATTTGTCATCAGGAGATTACTCATTGATTACCCTGAGAATGATTTCCACTCGCAATTTAGTAGTGGGATTAGTTTCTTTGACTATGATGTGGAAGGTCAAATGGCATTTAATCAGTATACAATTCTTGATCTGGATGACCTAATTCTATGTGGTTCAAATTCAAATATTCTTTAATCAAATTTGAATAATCTTAATGAAACGCTGTGGACCTTAGCAATCTTTGTTCCAAATAGCCAAGCTGACGGAAAATTATTTTATAATTGCTGAGTTTATCAATAAGTAGACCATAAGGCTATTTTTTTAAAAAAACGTTCTTTGCATGCGCTTCCTCTTCCTGTGAAACTTGCCACTGGAAGTCAACTGCTCCATGCAATGTGATGAATATGTGAAATTAATTGATATTGATAGATGTGAACATTTTGTATCAGTGGCCTATTATTCTTGGTAAAATCAGAAAGTCCAATCCAAGTAATGGTTCGTTTTGTGGGAATTGAGGATGTTGGTTGTGTTGGTTATTGAAACTTGAGAAGGATTCTCCACGGCACGCGTTGAACCATCCTTTGATGTTGATTCATTCTGGTAAGAGTGGCATTGTGTTTTACTTTTGTTAGAAATTGGTGATTTGTTATAGATATTCATTTGGGACTGGAATAAAATTGACTGGACAGTGACCGATCTGAATCCATGAATGACTGATGGATTGGATGGTTGTTAAAATTAACCGATGGATTGGATGGCTGTGAGCCATTTAACACTAAACCTAATAGATTATCGAAAGGTTTTGTATGCAAATTGAGTAACAAATTTGGAGGTATAACGAAATAAAGTTGTTACGCCTTTGGCTACCATTTTGATTTGAATCATTAACATGTGATTTCGGTTGAAATGATTTTTATTATTTCCTTATTTATCTGAAGTTTGGAGTAAAGATTGATATTTCATAGAAAATCAGTATATGCCAGAAACTTTGCACAGCTATAAGAAAAGCGTGCCTCGTCACAATTTGAACAACTAACAATAGTAGAAGCTAGCCCCCAAATATTCATGGAATATGTGTTAATATTTGATTTAACCAATTTTGAATCAGTCAGTACTGAAAACGGCAGTGATGCCAACATTTGTTCATTTTGTTTGATTCAATTTCAATTTATCGGAGCACTGCAGCATATAAGCGTTATGATAAGTAGTGTATAAGGAGTAAATCCCAACTATTAACTTTGATGTTGAGGCACTTTCATCTAAAAAACTGTTAACTACCTTTAGTCTCTTTTAATTGTTGAATATCTTTGCGGAGCTCTAATTTTTGTATTCACTTGATGCCTCCGTGAGTTCTTGCGTTGTTACAAAATTAAAAAAATTTCGGACATCTGTGCGCCCATTCTCTTACGTCTGCAAATGTTACAAATTGTATTGCTCTCAAAATGTGCAGATATCTGTCGACGCGTACATTTTCAAATAATTGAAATTTATTCTCAAATTTTCACCCAATCTTTCTGCAAACCTTCAGTTAATGGTTCCTCACATCCCAATTTATTCAACCATAATTGTTGAGTTTGCTCCGGTTAATAAATTCTCAACGTATAGAAATCATATTTATTTGCAAGTGCCGCTATCTGATGCTGAGACCAATTACGTGATGCTAAGAACGGTGCCGATACAGTACCATTAGTAATGGTAAGCAACTTAAATACCTCTACTGGAACTGACTCCTCCAAAATATGCGCTGGTATCGAGACTCCGCTTGTTGTTTTACAGGTACCATCGAACACAACCCGAACCTTGGTCGAAACGCTTTCTTGGTTAATTATGGCGTGGTATCACCATTTAAATTTTAGAAACCTCTTTCATATGACCCATCCACTCGTATTTCTCCATAAACTTTCTATTTTCAACCCCAATCTCAATATTTGACACCAATTTGTTGCTCGAGGAGGAGGAATCGCTTCATGTTAAAAGGGAATTTGATAAATAATCGTAAATCTACATCTCGTTTTACTTGCTGTTGATAGAGTATTGCAATTTTTTATTCACAAGAATTGTTAACTTGGTCGAAAAGTAGCGTCTAATGTTAGACTGATGAGGCTGCCAATATTTTGGGAACCAAACCCAGCTCCTTTCATATTTTAGCAAATTGAAAAACCAATCGGCTCCAATTATGATGTGAATTTTTCCGAGTTCACAAAACTTGGGGTCAGCTAAGTTGACATCATTAAAAACTTCTACTTTACTTGATTTAATCAACAGCTTTCTTAAGATTAAGATGGTTTTATTCTTCTGCCTTGGCACGAGCTCAACTGTTGCTAATTATTCTTGCAGTTTGATTACTGCTATTCGAATACGTATTTTAGGAATTTTCATTTTATTGAAGAATGTTTAATCATCGACACGTAGATTTCCAAATTAATCGTTCTTCCTAATTACTGATGCAGGAAGAATTGTATGCCATTCTTCACTGAAACTTCCTATTTTAAGATTTTGTAATTGTTAAATGGTCGTTTTGTTGTCATTATCGGTTACCAAACTGTTATCTTCTGCCTTTGTGATTTCATTTCATATTAGATCTGCTCCTTATAGACATATTAATTTAGTTTACTGGAACCTTTCGCGTTTGTATAAACCGCGCTGTTCATCACACAGTGGATATAACTTTTCGTATTCCACATTAGCATTCGCATTTATAGTTGCCGGTTTCGAGTTTCTTTTATGTGGTGTTGGCTCAGCCTTTTCTAAAGCATCATCTCTGGTATTCAAGAAAAGCTTTTTTTTTATGAAACACAGTATTCCAATAATTTTTTGTATCTCCATCACATTTCTCCAGTAATAAATAAGCAACTATTTCTCGTTTCCGCATCTCCACCTGATTATGAGAGTATTCAATAATATCGACCCTTCTTCGATCCGTATCATTATACTTCTGTGACTTGTGCTTCCATGCTTCAGTAAACTAGCAGCTTACTCACCAACCAGCAAACTCGTGTTCGCTAAAAATAACAGAAGTGGCTTCTTTGCAATACGCTGCTACCAAAACTTTCCGTACGAGTTATAGGCACCTTCAACAGCGATTTGATCGTTGTCACTCACGGTATTTTGATTCGCACCGTATGTCATAATCTGGTCACAGAGAATAGTACTACTACTAAGAAAGAGCTTAAAAGGACTTACAGCCTGCTCGCACGATGATTTAACTCCAGGTGATCTGGATCGAAGGACCAATAACAAATTTAGAATTTAATCTCCGAATAAAACTGTTTATTCGAATCAGTTTCAATATTTTTAATATTAGAGAACAATTACACATTTTGGATTTTTTGACTCAGAAATTGTTGATTAGTTAATTTTCGGAATAATCGAATTTTCTGTGAAATGTATGGAAATAATCAAGCAATCTAAATGCTCGTAGGCACACTTATCATTGTGGTATCAAGAACCGCACTCGAAGCACCATTGCAGATTTTAGATTTTTTGTGTTCAGAAATTGCAGATTTATATTAAGGGTGTCTTGGAAAAATCGAAATTTCAATAAAATGTACGCATCGCATCAGATTTCCTAACCTAACTTTAGAGGTACCTATCTTTTGGTTCAGAATTTCATGATTTATAGTAAAGTGATTTTCAAACAAAATCGAATTTTCTATGAAATGTATGGAAATAATCAAACAATCTAAATGATCGTTGGCACAACAATTACAGGTTCCGGCACCTAACTTTAGAGGTATCAAAAACCACAATCGGAACACAATTGCAGATTTTGGATTTTTTGGCTCAAAATTTGTTGATTTATAGTAAGGTGATTTTCAAAAAACTCGAATTTTCTATAAAGTATTTAGAAATAATTTAGCAATCTAAATGCGCGTTGGAGCAACAATTGCAGGTCTCCAAACCTATCATTATACAGGGTGGGCCCATCTGCTAGTCCTTTATCTACTTGTAAATAAAACACACATTTTGGGATGAAAAGTGAAATTTTTTTACTGATAATGATAGGTGATTCTATGCCATTTATGTATGAAAAACAATATCGTTCATATGCCCACCACGACTACGTCTACAGTCCTGCATCCGAACATCAAAATTGTCTATGATTTTAATTTCAGCTCGAATGTTGTTTTTAAGTTGTTGAATTGTTTGTGAATGATTAGCATAAGCATTACCTTCCAAATAACCCTTCAATAATTAATCAAGTGGTGTTAAATCCGGGCTTCTTGGTGGTCAAGAAACTTCACAATTTGTTGAAATAATGCGATCAGCAAATTTTGTTCACAATAAATAGATTGTTGCACGATTTGCGTTGCATGCCGCTCCGTCTTGTTAAAACCAAAGGCCGTTGACACGCGGTTCATTCAATTTGGGACACAAAAAACCAGTTAACATGTTGCGATAACGTTCCCCATTCACGATGATGCCAGCAGCTTATAAACCACAACAAACAGTGACTCTTGGATGATGAAGTTCTGCTTCGTGAATAACATGAGGATTCTCCATTCCCCAAATTCGACAATTTTACTTTTTAACGTACCCATTAAGATGAAAATGAGCTTCATCGCTAAAGATGATTTTTGATGAAAAACCTTCATTTCGTTCAAGCATCCAATTAACAAAACGACGACGATTTAAATGGTCTGGTGGCCTCAATTTTTGAGTTAGTTGAGTTTTGTAAGTTATGTGGTTCTTTGTTAGCGACTCCATGATGATAAATGGCATATTTTTGACTTTTCATATCTATCATCTTTAGAACAAATATGTCCATATTTTAAATGTATACAACAATGTCTCTAAATTCGAAAATATTTTTAATTGTTATTCAATGTCTTTCAAAATTTTCGCTTTATGTTCTAAGAAATAGTGTATTAAAAGACTATAGCACCAGAAAACTGAACCATGAATGACAAAAATATAAAAGGCTGATACCTCATAAGGTGATCAGAACTTCGGTCTTTATTATTTCAATTTAAAAGTCATTTTAAAATTCAATTTCCAACCCACAAGTCAAATTTCATCATATTCGGTTGAGAAATAGGCCAGTTCCATCATATTTGGCCATATTCCAGAACATTATCCAAAAATCATACACATATGTTGTACATACATACAAACACTCAATTATATAGATTGCTCAACTGCTCACTAAACACTAATCCAACCCCAACTCAATCCCAATTCAACCCGCAAACGGCCCCCAACTCAACCCTCCACCCAAACGCAACTCTCTCTTAATTCAGTCCTCAATCCATAATATATAAAAGTTAGCCAACTGCTCACTTTATCTTAATCCAACCCCAACTTAAGTCCAACTCAACTTCAACTCAACCCCAAACTCAATGCCCACATAAATATTTCTATAACCAGGTATTTTAGGCCAATTCGTATGGCAGGTACCCGACCCTCTTTACGCACAGCTCCCAAAAGCTTTTCAAATCTCGGCCTAGACCATAGAAACAGATTGGCAACAAATTTTTAAATCGAACAAGCCGTTCTCGACATACCATGGATACAGACCAACAGACATCCATAGACAGACGAACGAACATTTTTTTTTTTTTGCTTTTTTAGACTTAGGGACTTTCAAAACATCGAGAAAAGTGGTTTTGGACCAACCAAATTTTTGATCAGTTTTGACAGGATTTCAATATTTTGGTCTTTTTGGACCGAAGTAAAATACCTTTCTGAATTGAAAAAAGGACTAACAGAAAGCCCACCCTGTATGTATCAAGAAACACAATCGAAGCACAATTTCAGATTTTCGAATGGAAGGTGATTTTCAAAAAACTCAAATTTTGTTTGAAACCTACGGAAATAATGAAGCAATCTAAATGCATGCGTGTCGGAGCAACAATTGCAGGTATCGAAACCTATTTTTATCGGTATCGAGCACCATACTCGGAGCACAATTGCAGATTTTTGATTTTTTCGTTTAGAATTTATTGAAAATCAACAATTTCGGAATAATCGAATTGTCGGTGAAATGTATATGGAAATAACCAAGCAAAATTAATGCTTATTAACACAATAATTACAGGTCTAGAACCGTATCTTTAGAAGTATCAGAAATTGCAATCGGAACAGAATTGTAGATTTTGGATTTTTTTTGGCTCAGCATTTGATGATTTATAATAGGGTGATTTCCAAAAAACTCAAATTTTCTATGAAATGTATGGATCAAGCAATCCCAATGCTCTTTGGTACAATAATTACAGCTCCCGAAGCCTACCTTTAAAGTTATTAAAAAACGCCATTGGAGCACAATTGCAGATTTTGGATATTTGGCTCAGATTTTTGCTTTTCAAAATTTCGAATACTATCTTTACAGGTATCAAAGGCTGCATTCTCAACACAATTACAGATTTTGGATTTTTTGCCACGAATTTGTTGTATCGAATGTATAGAAATAACAAAGAAATCTAAATGCTCGTTGGCACAACAATTACAGGTAAAGAAACGTATCTTTAGAGGTAACAAGAACCGCAACCGGAGCACAATCCTGATTTATAGTAAGGTGATTTTCAAACAAAATCGAATATCCTATGAAATGTATAGAAATAATCAAACAATCTAAACGCGTATTGGTACAACAATTACAAACCCCGAAACCTATATTTAGAAGTAATACTGCTAATTCGGTGTTCCTATATAGTAAAGTAGAATTTACAATATCCCAAACATTTAGCCACACTCGTCGCTACCTTATATATTTGTTTGGCCCAAGATTTCTTTATGGTGATAGTCAAACCTTGCGTCTCTATTGAATTAGAGTTGTTAGCACATTACACATTCTCGTCGCAAAATTTACCGCGGATTCTAATCTCCTAGACTCTCCTCTGCCAACACATAATATTTCCCAGACGTCGCTTATAATTTAGACCTCAAGTAGTTGCTAAAGTTCTTGCAGACATTGTTAAGAACAAATCAATCATTATATTGGAATTTTATTATCGATCTGGAAAACAACCAGATATTGTTTATCCTGTTTCGAATTGCGATATCTATTTTCTTTGTTCTTTCTAAGATGCTACACACAATAATGGTGTCTTATTTAATTAACGACCGCTTTGAGTGAAGATGGTTTGATTTCTATAAAGTGCTCAAGTTACCAAGTGAAGATGATTTTACAGAAAGTGTATTTTAGAATACGCAATTAAACATAGTTACAATGGATATATAGTATAACAAAAATTTGAATTGTCTTACAATTATTTCCTTGTGGGATGGGGGATACCGCCAAAGGACCAGTGGTCCTTCTAATCCATTAAAATTACTAGTTCTTTTATTCGAGGGAAGACTGTAGTCCAATTATAGCTTTAAAGCACTTAAACGAGTAGTGAGTACGGTTACACCATTAATACGTATTGTAGCTGTTCGTCAAGGAAGAGAGACAAAGTTTTTTTTTAATGGTGTAATTAAAAATTATTATCTTCATAAAAAATATTTTCTCATCACACCATTATCAAGCCTTCATCAAATTTAATGAATATAACCCATTTAGTGCTAGAACATTGAGCATGGTCGTCATATTTAAATAAACGCAATTCTCAAGATTTATCATTATGTATATAGCATAATAATATAAAAGAAAATGTGTTTGTTTGGTTGTGTATGTGTTATGCGGGGGTGAAATTCCACCCTAACAATATACAAAAAAAAAATTGGCCTCAGTTTTTGTTTCAAATGACCCAAAAGCAAAAGAAAAAAAAAAAAAATCTCATAAAATCTTAACTTTTTGATAACGAAATCATAAAATAAAATTATATTATCCATTAAATAATAAAAAATAATTATATTTTGTACAGTCCTTAACGTTTAGTTGTTGGGCTGCCGCCATCACACTCCCCCCCCCCCCCGCATTTTAATATAAGAACGTAGATTTATACAATATTGAGGGCGATTTTGAATCCCATCTTAATTCAAATTACTCATTTCATTTCGATTGTTTACAGATTTTCGCCTAATTTAGTCTTAGGAATAATCATAATCAACCCATCATCATCGTAAGCATCAATTTAAATGAGGGAAAAAACACAGACATATCGGAAATTTTTCACATCATCAAAATTTAATCACTATGCATGACTTTTCATCGTTGCGACGTCAAAATAGTTTGAAATCATACATTAATATCTTAGTACCAGACAAATACAATAAATGTTATGTATGTAAAAAATGTTTTTTTTTTTTGAGTCACGTAAATATTGTAAAATTACACAAATTGGACAACCATAAAAGATGCCTGCGGAAGGGGTGTGTGCGTGGCACATAAAAAAAAAATTCCACAGATTTCATGATTTCCTTTATTCTAATTTTTTCAAATATTCGTGTTTAGAATGTACACAAAACACATTTGTACTGTACACAAAATACCATAATTGTGATGCGGTGCAAAAGGTGAATGTGAACATGGTGTGCGCGTTTCAATTTTTATTCAAAATATTGTTGTCATCTTCATCTACTCGTACATATATATTCTTGAGAAAATATAAAAGAAATTTCGAATTTACAAAAAATTAACATAAAATTGACACGTACGCATACATTATCATCATCATCATCACTACCAGCTAGTGTGCCAACACTAGGCGCTACATTTCAAATAAACCCCATTTCGATTTTTACAACAAAAATTATTGAAAATGAGACAACGAAAATAGAATTTTGAATCGTTTTTTTCGTAATGTATGTATATATGTGCTTTGCGGCCTCAATTTCCGAATTTAATATTCAACATAAAATTTGAGAATTTATTGCGTGAGAGGGAGGAAGGAGATAGTGGCAATCGTTCGCGCGATGAGTCACACAAAACATTGCCAAAATGTGACAAGACAAAAAAAAAATATTTCAAAGTTCAATTTCGTGCTAAAGTTATAAAGTTTACATAATATTGAGCGAAATAATCTGCTGTCTGTTTATAAAAATTTAAAACAAAAATTTTTGAATTATAATTCGACCTTGAGATTGGCATATTTAAACACGCATTGAGTAAACATTTTGTGGATTCTTTCATATAAATTTAATAAATTAAAGAGGTGAAGATAAGAGCGAAACTCATTGACGTAAAAAATACTGAGAAATTTGCCTAACAATTTAGTGAGGCCTTACGCCATATTACCAATATTACGATAACTGTTCAGCACCTAGAATTTTATTAAGATTTTAAGGTTGAAGAATTTATTTTGTCAAATCATTCAATTTAGAATTTTTGATTTTTTACTTTTAGGCTCCCTACAGACTGAGTAAGGAATTATATCAGCCAATTCGTACGTTGCTCATATAATGTTGTGATCTAAACAAACGATGCTTCTTTTGAGCAAATAAATTTTGAACATTGTGAATGCTCTCTGAAAGGAGAATTCTAAAGGATTTTCAACAATATATTAGAGATGTATAACTCGAACTAATTATTAAAGGTCGAGTACACAACGTTTTAGTTCTAAATAATCTAACATTTATTGTTAGTCAGTGATTTGGCGGATTGAGAGTAGAAGATTAATGTTGTTATGACCAATTGTGATATTGGGGAATTAGTCTCCAAATTTAAGAAAACCCCTGACATCTATTAAGGACCTTGCTTAAAATAACATAAAATCTTTGCCAAATATGAATGGTGGGTTTGGTGATCTATACATATTGGTGGGAAAAGCGATAATTTACGAAATTTTCAGCTACGCAATTTATATTTGAACCGCTTTGCAATGACGCTCTACACGGAAATCGATTATTGAATTCAGAAGTGGAATTAACTAAAGCGGTTCTTGTAAATTATTATCTATTCTATTCCATTTGAATATAAAGTTTTAGTTAATTTGATATGGTTCAAATTATACGATGAAATTTGAACCAGTTTCAAAGTAAAGAGCTTTATGCTGCATGGATTTTTTAGAACTTATCAAAGTACCATAGAAGAAATGCTTTGTTCTATCTACATGTACTTTTGGCTAACAATTCAATATTAGTTGAAACAGAAAAATCATCCACAAACAAAAATGGTTTTTAGTTATCCTTCTCATGACTGGATTTGGCCGCCTCAACTATGCCCCTTCAAATAATTCGACCAACGATAAGACAAACTGACCGAGCATGTTGAAGTACTTTTCAACGTTGTTCATTCGTCGAGTAGGTTGTTCCCTTCGAGATCCTACTTTCGTGGATTCCGACTCCAAGGAGTTTTTTGTACCATCATTCCATCACACAATCATACCATCACACCATCATACCATCATATACAATCATATTATCAAAAAATCATAACGTTATACCATCTTGTCATAATACAATTATACCATCATACTATTATGGCATCACGCCATTATACGATCATACCATCACACTAACATTCCATCTTACCATCGTAGCATCGTACCATAATACTATCACAACATCATACCATCCTATTATATCATCGTAGCATCATACCATCTTACCATTATAATAATATACCATTATTCCATCAGTTCATAACATTATAAATGTATAACATTAATCCATCACACCGTGATACCATCAAATCATCATATAACATACCATCATAATATAATCATATCATCATAACATTCTACCATCACATCATAATATCGTCAAACTCATATAATCATACCATCATACCATCGTACCATCACACCAGCTTGTAGTCATAACATCACACCATCAAACCATCATATCGTCGTAGCAGCATACCATCATTCCATCATACCATCAGAGCATCTTACTATTTTTTCAACATACCATCATACAGTCATACCATCAAACCATAACTACATCACACTATCGTAGCATCACACCATAACATCATCATAAAATCCTGCCATCATGCTATCATACATACCATCATATCATCATTCCATCTTACCATCATACCATCATAATCACCATCAATCTGTATATTTGAGTGAACGTCAAATACATAATTTAAATTTTTTGGTTTGAAATTTCGTCGTTGCCACGAAAATTTTCAATTCTGAAAGTCGCATACTCTCATTCAAATTACAACCAGAAACCACCACATTTTGTAACTAACTTCATGCGTTACAGCGTTTACAAGGTACAGTTCTATAATCAGACCTATAAGGTGAAAGCCTTTGAAAATTCAATTTAATAACTAAATGCAAAATTAGGGAGAGAGATAAAACCCCGAAAATCATAATACCGAAAGTGTAAAATACTGAAGGTTTAAAAAAATCCCGGTAACCCTGAAACTCCGAGTAAATTGTAATGCCAGCGAGGTATTGGAAATTTGACTGAATACTTATTTAGCAATCTAAGAATCGAAACAATCCGGAATACAACTGGAAGGGCCCTTCCAGTGCCCAGGGTACCAATATTAGGCGGCATTGAAAAATTTGTGACGATTTGCTAAAAATTCTTAAATTTTAAATTTTTTTAGCATAACACAATTATTTATTTTTAAAAAATTCCACGATTTTGAACCCTCATGATTTTGCGCCCAAATATAACCAATTGCTTGTGAAAGATCTCTCTGATCAGCTTCATCGAATTATGTACAATTATCTTGAAAGACTTGCTCAAACCGGGATGTTATTATCCATGAGGAAAAATAACGGGATAACCTGGAAAGAAACCAGAGAGGCATTTATTAAAACATGAAAATAAATCCATTGATGACTAAGTTATAGTGATGGAATCCTGAAATTACAGATTGATGCAACCTTTTATCGATTTGTAGTTGCTAAAAATCATCTAGGCAAATCTGCACCGCGAACCAAAATCACATCTACTACTCGGAATTGCGCATCGCTTGCACACGCTTCAAATTTTATTGGTTCGAATCCGGTCACGATCCCTGTAAACCATTTGATAATAGCCATCGATGTTTCATGTCTACGGTAATGAAATTCATTATACAGATCTTGAATTGCCACCAGCCAGCCTAGATTTACATTATAAAGCAGAATATGAACATTCAAACAACTTTAGCCAATCCGAGTGTAACCAGACAATTTCGGCTGTTACGCATTCACCAGGAATATTCATACACAAATCGAACGATATCAAATACTTCTTCAAAGATTGTTGGGAAGTGATACCAGGAATATTTTGTTTCGGACGTGGAGCAAAAGTAGTTAGCAAACCATTTTGTCAAAACTATAAACATAAGCCATCGCAGGGAAACCGGCAGTCGAATGTAGTGAATTCTGGGACAGTGCGTTCGGAAAATTAAAACCATGCATGTCCCGTAACATGATTTGTTTTAAATTAAAACAAAGGATTCGTAAAGAATGTGCTCCAGTATGTATTACGAAACCAAACCGTTAGATCCCGACCCCAAGCTCTTACGCAGATGTCAAAATTAACGGAATTTAAATCCAATGGTTAATGGACAGTAGAGCTTTAATCAGCATTTTAGGGCGAAATTCATTGGCATTTCTAGAAAAATGTCAGATGAGAATAAATCAAATAAACTCAACAGTTCGAACGGCCTATTTTTCCGCAAACAGAACATTCGGATATCTAAATGCGCCAGGAACCTAAGGAAACAACATAATTATGATCATCAGAATATTTATTGTACCCTCATTGCACGGTGAATTATATCTCGATATCAATTTTTGGACAACATTCACAAAGAATCTGCATTTAAAAAATGCATATAGGCAAATACATCTGACGGTGGATTCTAGAGAAAAACCAGTTATTCACATTTAAACGCTGCCACATTTATGTGTCGACTTTAGGACATAGTCACACCACAGAGTTAAGAGAAAAGCTATTTATTTAACTTAGATGACCTATTGATAGTGTCACCCATATTTAGTCATAATTTAAATGTATTACGCATAATCTCCAAGAAACTTCGAGGCGCAATTTAGGTTATTGGGTAGGTGACGAGGGGCTGTGTAGTGATCCTACAAAAAATTGAGGCTATCTCACATTTTCCATCACCGATTTCAGTGAAATTAAATATCTTTTGAGCTGTGCTCCTGTCTTAATTATTTCTGAGTATACCAAAAGATTTTATGTTAGAGCAGATGCAAGTTCATAAGGTTGGGGCGGTTTGTTGTTTCAGAAAAGTGATCGATGAATAACCCATTGCTTTTATGTCAGCCAAACTAAATAAAGCAGAGCGAAATTATTCAATTTCCTAACAGAAATGTCTGGCAGCGTTTGCAGGGCTCTGACCTTTCAATTGAACATCAAAAGGGATGTCAAAATATAGTGCCTGATGCTCTTTAGCCAGGGTATTGTGAGAAGAAAAGATAGAGAAAAATCCGGAATCTTTTCAAAATTTAAAAGTGTGCGAAAACCAATTATATATAATAGTCGAGTCCAAGTCTGATCAGATTTTGAGCGGCATTCGCTGATCAAACAAATATTGCAGCAAGAGCATGATCTCCCATTAGCAGCAAACGAAGGAATAAAAAGATGCTCGAAGGGATGGGGCGATTTTATTACTGGCCCTGGATATCTTAACAAATTTATGAATATGTCGCCAAATGTGAAACGTATGAGGCGGCAAAAGCTACCAATCAAATATTACGTCCTCCGTTAGGACAAACAATATTTGCGGGCACGCCTTGGCAATTTCTGTATGTCGTTTTACTAGGACCATATACCAAGACAAGTTGACTATAAATTTGTAGTGTTATAAACCTTAGCTAAAGCCTCTGCAGAAAATATATTTTCAGAGTACCAAACCTATTGCTTGATACTCACCTCAAGGCAACGCATTAAAGCGTGTCAATCATTCGATCATTGCGACAATACGATCATATATTAAAGAAAACCACAAAAAATGAGATGTTCATATTTCGGAAATAGTTGCGTATAAGAAGTATGCCCTTGGGTATAATTTTCGAACTCGTGCAGAGGAATATCAACCCGGCCAGACGCTTTATGTAAAATATTTCTATCAACTGGCACAAAGTGATCAAAAGAATCGGTAACGTTAACTATTTAGTTTTAGGTATGTACCACGCTTAACATTTTTCAGCTTATTGAAAATATGAATGGAAACTCTTTTATACAGTTAAAATGTCTCAATATAAGAAATCAATATGCCACTCGATAAAATTCAGCTTTGATTGAAGCCTGTTTTCACATCAGTAAATCTTCAATATGAATTATCTTCAACGTCAATCTCGTAATACCAAGCAACCCAATTCGCCTAAGTTTAATACAATATCCGGAATAATCTAAAATTTTTTCAAGGAACTCGGATTAGTCTCAAATATTCTCAATAAATGTCATTTGTGTAAATCAATATCCTACAACCTTAACTTAACTTTACAGATCTCGATCATCAAGCAAATTATAAAATTCGTAGCAATAAGTATAACTCTATCACGTGCAAATTTCGAGGAATATCGGAAAACACAAATAACCTCGAACAATTCTAATAATATGAAATTTGTAGAAACATATTCGTAATGACAAAAATTCCTGGAATAATCATAAAAAATCAAGAAATCATTAAGAATTTCGAATAATCTGAAAAATATTAGTCCAGATATCGCACGAATAATATCAACAATTTTGAATAACGTCGATATTTTTGAATAAGTCCGGTGCCAAGGAACTTCGCGCTATTTAAATCCGGAAATCTAAATTATTCCAAGAATCTCGAGAAAACAATAAGGAAAATGTTGAAATGAAATATTTTGAAAAATATGTCAAATCCTTAATAATATCTATTACATAAAACTCGGTTAGAGAAAAGAAAAGCTCGATAATCTTGATATTCTCGAGAAATTCCAAATATCTACGAAGATCTCGTGTAATCTCAAAGACGTCGCTAGAATCGATTAAGGCTACTGGCTAGAAACGTTAAAAATACTATTTTGAATAAGTTTAAGGGATTAGAATATTAGATGAGGGGTTAAGATTATCATTATTTGGGGAATATTTGGGGAAAAAGGAAATCCATGGCATTGACTTATTTTCGCTGTTGATTGCAGATGATTGATTATTGGTTGGATAGCTATTATTGTTGATTGAACTCTCGTTAAAGCTGATTAGAGAACATTTACTGATATCATGGTTTAGCATACTGTAAATAATTTAATTCTACAATAAAATTAAAGAGTTTTATTTGCTGCTTGATTTTGGCGGCCTCCTAATAGGAATATTAACTAAAGCATTTGTAGCCAACAAATTAGCGCATTCAACATAAACATATCCAAAGGTGCTCTTAGAAGCTTTAGGAGCGACATTTGAGCAATCCAATGTAACAGAATCAGTTCTAGAACAGTTGGTGGAAGAAACGACGCGCATGCAGAAATACGCGCTACATTTGAAGAGACGTATTATGAATTACAAGCTGCTGTACTCGATCATATATCAGCGATCACCCCGACTATAAAAAACGAAACTCAACCAACCGTTAGCTAGGGTAACGTTATAGCTAAATTACCTCGAATAGAAATCAACGTGTTTAGTGGAGATATTACAAAATGGCTTGATTTCTACAATACGTTTGATAGTTTGGTAGATAAAAATTCCCAATTAAACGTATTATCCAAATTCCAACAGTTGCTTAATTCTATCGATGGACCAGCGGCAGAGTTAATAAGCTCTTTAGAATTTATTGAAAATAATTATCAAGAGGCTCTTAATCTTTTGAAACAAACATCTTTTGAATACAATAATTCAAAAATAATATGTCGTGCGATCAAGCCATCCGCGTATTAATTGTCAGAGTTAATTAATCAATTAAATTGAAACTTCTGTTCTCCTAAACCATTGGACCGCCCTACACAGCATTGCGACAATTTTACTACCAAAGCTTGAGCCAGGTACTGTAACGAAATAGGAGGACGAGGAACTGTTGAATACACTACCTACTCTTGCAGAATTCCTGGTTATTTCTTAATAAACGTCACAATAACATCATATTCTCAAAGTAACGGATTTCGTCCTAACGTTTTCACACTCAGCTACCAGCAGCTACTGCAGACTCTTCCACAAAACCAATATTCGCTTGGGCTTTTTGTCAAATACCAGGGCATCGAATTAATCAGTGTAGAAGATTTCTTCGTTTATCAATTCCAATCCAACTGTACATCACCACTTCATTGCAATAAGGGCAATTGTTCAATACGTCATGACTCACTCCTGGACCTGGATATCACTCAGTTCTACGGAGATCAATAATTGCGTGAAGTGCAACGTCTCCAAAGCGTCTGAGAGCACCAAACAAAATAGCAACCGCTCTTGTAATTATTTTGGATCATACGGGAATACCAATTATCGCCAGAGCACTTCTCGACAGTGACTCGCAACTGGGCTTGGTCTAACGCGCAAAATCTTCAACACGACTATAAGTGGATTCGGAGCTTCTCCACTTTTATATGCCATACCATGTTAACCATAACGATTCAATCACGAATCAATGCATATACGGCCCAAATCGACGTTCATCCATTATCAAAGATTTCGAGACTACAACCTGAACCGCAACAAGACTTTGTTCTATATTTTGACTAGGTTCAGAAATGTATAGTCAGTGCTTCGTATCTCCCAGCCAAAGGTGTTCATAAGTTAGTTGAAATTCATCAGGAAGATTTTCCGTTAGCATCGCAAGTCATTAAGCATGACGTATACATCGATGATATACTGATTGGCAGCAACAATTTGGAGGAGGCTAAAACTATAAAAAATCAAATCACAAAAATTATAAGCATGGCGGAAATACTTCGGAAATGATGTGCCAACTCTCAAGACATTTAGCGAAAAAGTACTTTAGCTCAGAAATGGCGATTTCATCAAGTCACTTGGGATGTATTGGCAGCCATCATCGGACGTTTTTTGTTTTAATGTCCAGGTTAAAGACAATGGAGGACGTGTTACGTGAAGAAAAGTTTTGTCGGAAATAGTTCGTATATTTGATCCACTCGGGCTCACCTCTCCAGTCATTACACGAGCCAAAATCTATGTACAAAAAATATCGATGCTTAAGCATTGTTGGGATCAGTCGCTTCCACAAGACCTATTTACTGTTTGACAAAGATTTTCAAAAAAAACTCACGTTTTTAAACAACCTCCCATTTTCTCTCTTTACAAAGAATTATGGCTTATGTTCAACGCTCTATTAACAACTATCGGTCAAAGAACTGCTCAGTCCCAAGGACCCATTAATTCCTTTGTCTCCCTTCCTAGATAACAGTCCGTCCATCGCATAGTCAACTAAACACCACGATTTTATTGCCATCCACACATCTAATTACCTTGTCAACCTTGTCTTATTTTTATAAAAGATTTTTTCACGCAGGACCACATGAATTATTAGCAGCTGTGCGGCAAAAATACTGGATGCCTGTTCTGATTTCGAGCAAAAACGAGTCAGCAAATACTGGTCGGTCCCACATTTCGGTGGGATCTACTAAGCTACCGTAAAATTCACGAAATACGATTTATACCTGACAATGGGGGACTTTAACGTATGCAGAGATGCATACAGTGTTTAGGCAAGTGGAAGCTGCATTAAATTCACGACCATTATGCCTACTATCTTCAGACCCGAACGGTCTTAAAGCTCCGGATGAAAAGGTGCCGTATTTAAAACGGTGGCGCTATGTTCAGAAATTTCACCAGCACTTCTGGTCGCGTTGGACTAACGAATACCTCCTAAATGGTCATCATCATCGCGGTACGTTTCTGTCAAGGAACTCGTTCTCATTAAGTATGATAATCTGCCACGTCTGAGGTGGAAAATGGGACGCTAGTTGGAGGATTAGTCTCGCTCTGCCATGGAGCGATGGCAAAGTTGTCTTTTTTTTAATAAAATCATGAAATACAAAATCCCGTTAGTTGTCCCTCCTACCTTAAATGGCACAAGACTTGCTTTTACTGATACAGCTAGATATCTGGGCATTATCTTGGACAGTAAGCTTAGTTGGAAGCCCGACATGTTGGACAGAATAAACAAAGCTACTATTGCTTTGTACTCCTGTAGGAACGCCATTGGTCATAGATTAAGTCTGAAGCCGGAGCTGGTACACTGGCTCTACACCGCTGTAGTGAGATTTGTACTCATGTACGGGGTGGGCGTTTGGTGGCCAGCCCTGGACAAAGTAACTTACAAAAGTAAGATTGAGAGAGTACTAAGAACGGCCTGTATGCTTGTTAGCGTGCCATTGAGGTCGACACCGACAAGTGCCTTAGAGGTTATGTTGCACCTTCCTCCGGTCGACATTTTTGGCAAACAGATGGCGGCAAATACGGCTGTACGACTTGCAGCCGTCTCTCAGTGGAATGTCTTAGTATAGGACACTCTACTATTGTCAGATCGTTGAAGGATGAGCTAGCGAATCTTGACTACATTAAACCTACTCTACGGGAATAAGGGAATCCTGGAGGGATAGACCGTTATCGGAAATCGAAGCGTTGCAATTCTTCACAGATGGCTCCAAGCTAGACGGCAAAGTAGAAGCTGGAGTATTCTGTGACAAATTAAATGTAAATATTTCTATTCGTCTCCCTGATTACTGCATCGTGTACCAAGCTGAAGTCGTAGCGATTGAGGAGGTCATGACGTGGTTGAAGCATAATGTGTTATCCTCAGACGATATCACAATCTATGTGGGCATTCAAGCGGCGATCCGGTCGTTAGAATCGGTGTCTTTGGCGTCACGGGTGGCGTTGAGTTGTCACTCATATCTAAATGATATGGGGGAGCATTTCAATATCCAGGTAGTCTGGGTCTAAGGTCACTCGGGCGTCATGGGAAGCTGCATGGCAGATGAACTTGCTAGGCATGGTACGACTATCCAGCTGCAACCGGAAAGGGCAAGTCTGGGGAGACCTATCACAGCGCTGAGACAAGCACTTGGGAATCAGGCGCTATCCTCAGCGGGGGAAAGGTGGTCTTACACCCTCACCTGTAGAGTTGCAAGACAAGTTTGGCCAAAGCTGGACTTGGGGCGCACTAGATCATTAATATCCTTACGCAGACGTGAATTAAGAACGGTCGTAGGAATTCTCACAGGACACTGCTTTTTTGGAGAACATGCAAGAAGGCTTGGTCTTGAGGCTAATGACTTCTGCAGAAGCTGCTTGGACGAAGAGGAGGAAGAGACGTTGGTCCACTTCCTTTGCTCGTGTCCAGCATTGGCTCTCAGAAGGCACCAACACTTAGGTAAGTTCAGGATGGACTGCCTCTCGGATCTCGAAAACATTAAAGTGCGGGACGTCTTACGCTACATAAGTAGCTCGAAATGGTTCCAATAGGGGTAAAAGGGGATACATCCTGTGGTATCACAATGGACCGTCACCGGTCTATGTGTGCGTAAGCAGCCACTCCAACCTAACCTAACCTAATCAAATCATATTCTGCAATTGGCCGGAACCTTGGAAAACCCCAATATTATACAAAATGGGTACGCAAAAATGAGAAAATTAAAGGAAATAAATTTTGAAAAGCTCAAGTCAGGACGAAGAGTAATGAGATTCAACCACTACGGATTCCACATCCACATCGGTGCATAATTAAACAGCGTGATGGGGTCCCTAGTGATGTTTGTTCTAAGGTTGGGCACGAATTTTTTTTTTTTTTAAATTCTGGAAAATCGTCAGCAAATATGTCGCACTGCGTGCAAGGTTGAAGTTTCACCATATAGTGACACCTTAAACAAATTTGGCTTTAACGAAGACTCGATTTTAATAGATTGATTCAAAGATCGGACCAAACCTTAAGCCGTATAGATTTTATTTTCTCCCTTATTATAAATTCTGAACGAATTAGTTCGAAAGCGTAGTTACCTTCTTGAAAAAAAAAGAAAAATCCGAAAAACGCGGAGAATAACACAATCACATACACACATAATTCTAATTAAATTATACGGTTCATATGAATACTAAAAAGGACAAAAGGAAAAAATTTGCCACAAATGGGGCATATACATGTTTCAATCATCTTTATTATCACCGTTCTCATATGTACATTATACACTATAGTCCTCTCACCATTTCCAAAATTACCAATAAATTACCGCATTTTGGAATACTTTTCAAATTTTTTTTATTTGTGTTGTGCGCTAACTTTAAATTCTATTATTTTCTCATATCATTTGCTCTCTAAATATTTCAAATTCATATACACCCAATGCCAATAAAATTTCGCCAACAACACGATGTCGGAAAATGAAATAAGCAGCAAAAAAAAAAATGCCATAACACAATTACATCATTCATATATAAATGTATGTATGGTTGTTGTGTACCGGGGCAACGAAAAACTACGAAAAACGGAAAATTTCATTTTTTGAAAATAACACGAAAAAAAAAATGGAAAATTGAATTGAATTTAAATTGAATTCATAATATTTAAGTTACACAAGAAGGCAGCGTAGCAAGAAAAGCAAAACAAAAATAAAAATAATCAGCATTCAATACATGTACCAGAAGAATAGAAATTTTAGAGAATTTTTTTTTTTAGAATATAAAAAATGAACGTGGAGATCATTAGTGTCCTTTTTTTTTGGATGTGTGCTGTTGTTCCCTTATTTATTTATATATATTTAAGAAGGAATTTAACATGTATCGCTTCACCATACATATATGCATATATATTACACATGGGTGAAATATCAGATGGGGGTGACAAAAAATTTGAAGGCTACTTCCCATATAGACGTAACATACACTCCCTTCGCGTGTGTATTTACTTAAAGATCTGAACCAGATAATGATATTACAACAAACTAAAATTTCTTTTAAAACATTTCCACAGTTTGTCTTGATGTAATTTTCACCAAAGTCAAAATAATTTTCTATTTTTTTGTTTTATTTTTCACTTCGTTTTGTTAAAATAACTTAATAATAAATAATATCATCGCTTCACTTTTCCATCATCTCCGGCTAATGTATATTTGTACCAATGTGTGTTTGTAGATGTACTTGTTATCTATATTTTATTTATTATCCTTAAATAATATGCGGTAGAGATATATACAGATTACGAAATATAAAATTCTCAACAAATCAGGTAAAAATTAACGAAAAACATTTTCATGTCTTCAAAGTGAATTTTTTGTTTTTTTTTTAACTTTTCCTATTTTTCGTTGAAACCAAATTACTGATAACAGAAATTTAATTTTCTTTTGTGTTGTACGGCTGATAGCTATATTACATAACAAAACAAAAAAAAAATACACACACAAAATTGCAAGAAGTGAAAATAATAATTTGTAAATAGAATAATGACAGAGCAGATGGTGTTGGTATATCTAAGAAAAGTTTTGTGTTTTTTCTTTTTTTTTTTGCTTCCAAATTTGGCAAATTGAATTTGGTGTATATGTGGTTATGTTCTTTTGCCGAACATTTGTTCAAGAAAATATGTTAGTTTTGTGTGTATGTGTGTGTGTGTTTTGTAGTTAATTTGAGATTTGCCACGTCCAACAATTTTAATATGCTGTGCGTGTGCAAAACTTTATTGACGCATCTATAAAATCGTTTTCTGCTAACTATTGATGCCAATAATTTCC